>CM035144.1:36754644-37441898 GCA_020205605.1 Panax ginseng
AGTAATATTATGTCGTTTCATATTTTTAATTCTACACTTATTTTGATAAGTATTGCTTCTATACTCCTTGAAATTAGTAGAATATCCTTGAATTTTGCGCTTCATCTAATATCGTTTCACGGAAATATTTTTCTGAACTTTCTTGTTAAATTTTAAACTTTTCGTGACAGAGTATTATTTATGGGTACTATTCATACATACAAAACTATTCATACATACGGGACTATTCATACATACGGTACTATTTATGAGGTAATATTCACGAAGTACTATTCACGGGGTACTATTCACGATAAAGATTTATTTCTTTTCTGTCCAAATTATTTTTGATACATGAATATTATTCTTGAATTTTACTCCACAAAGTAGTTATCATGTTGACAATTTGGACATTCTTAAATTCTGGATAAATTGAATTATAAATCTTTAATATTTATCCTTAATCTCACTTGATTGATTTCTTATATCATTGTCATCATCATTATGCTTATATTGTGGTGAAAGTCATATTTGGCCTGTAGTGCATAGATGGACTGTTGATTGGTATAATTATAACCAGGAATTATGTATCGGTATAATCATGACCTGTAATGTTACAAATGATGTGATAAAAGTCCTCATTGGCCCGTAGTGCATTGATGGACAGTTATTTGGCATGATCATGACCACTGGTGATAATAACGAATATCCTTGGCCCGTAGTGCATGGATGATTCGTGGATGTGATACTAATGAATATCTTTGGCCCGTAGTGTATGGATAATTCAGCGATGTGGATTATTTATTGAGATATGTAACAGATATAAAATATTGATGATGAACTTTTAAATCATAGAAGATAGTAGATATCATGCTCTACTTGACTCTTCTAATGGATTACTTATTCCGTTGCAGTTAAACTTGTTGTCTATTGTATTCTATCAGTTTTTATACTGTTGAAGACTAATGATAATTTATTCCACATTATCTTAGTCATAATATTCTTTACTGTGCTAGTTGAGCTCACCCTTTTCTTTCATTGTTCTCTTCAGGAAATGAGAATATAGCTGGGACTAGTTGGGGAATGGAGTGATGGTCCAAGATGGTGGCTATAGTAGTCCTCATTATTTTATAAAATAGTGTGATAATAATTATAATAAAGACTCCATTTGAGTTTGGATATTGTCTACGAGACAATATTCGTGTTAAAACTCTCAGCTTATGTTTGTCATATTCTGCACGACAATTAATAATTGTGTAAATTAAGTTTGTAAGTAAATTCTGTACCATGTATTTGGTGACTCAGAATGGGTTGTATGGACCTATTTTGGGGGTCACAATTCACTTTTAATACATTCCCTGTCTTTGGATTTTGTATATCTATAACACCATGAAGAAACATATTAGTCATAATAAATGACCCCGCCCAACGAGAACGTAACTATCCTAGGAACAATTTTAGTCGTGAATTATAAAGGAGAACTCTTTGTCCCACAGTGAAAGTCTTTCGCAAAATCTTCTTATCATGGAAAGCCTTTGTCTTCGCCTTGTACAGTTTAGAACTCTCATATGATTCATTCCGCAATTCCTCTAGTTCTTGTAACTATAACTTCCTATGGACTCCAACTTGATCCAAATTCATGCTGCACTGCTTGAATGCCCAAAAAGCTTTGTGTTCCAGCTCCATAGGTAAATGACATGGTTGTCCAAACACGAGCCTATAAGGTGACATACCAATAGGAGTTTTGTATGCCGTCCTATATGCCCAAAGTACATCTTCTAGACGTAGAATCCAATCTTTTCTGTTTGGCTTGATGACTTTCTTTAAAATGGACTTCACCTCGCAGTTTGATACCTCAACCTACCCATTACTTTGTGGATGATAAGACGTATAAACCTTATGCATCACATTGTATTTCTTGAAAAGTGAAGATAGCATCTGATTGCAAAAGTGTGTTCCTCTATCGCTGATGATAGCTCTAGGAGTTCCAAACGTGACAAATATGTTAGATTTGACAAAATCTGCAACAAATTTAAAATCATTAGTCCTGGTAACTTTAGCTTCCACCCATTTCAAAACATAATCAACAACTAATAGAATGTAAATATTACCACAAGATGCAGGAAAAGGTTCCATAAAATCAATACCCCAGACATAAAAAATTTCAACAATTAGAATATGGTTTTATGGCATTTGATGTCTATGTGATATATTTTTCGTTCTTTGACAATTTTCACATACTTTGCAAAATAGATAAGAGTCTTTAAAAATTGAAGGCCAAAAGAAACCACATTCTAAAACCTTATGTGATGTCCTTTTAGGTACAAAATAACCTCCACAAGCATAAGAGTGACAGAAAGCTAGAATAGATTAAAACGCATTATCAGGTACACATCGTCTAACTATCTGATCAGCATAAAATTTCCACAAATATGGGTTATCCCATACATAATGTTTTGCATAACTCTTAAGCTTTTCTTTCTGGGATTTAGAAAACTCACTTGGTAAATATGCACTCACCAAATAATTCACAATATTTGCATACCAAGGAGTATATTGTCAAGGCAAAGTAGATGCTCATCCGAAAAGATATCCTGTAATGGTAGTGCTTCTTCCTCCATGTTATTTTGCTCCAATGATCCGCCACCAAGTTATCTACTCCCTTTTTATCTTTGATCTCCAAGTTAAATTCTTGTAATAGTAAGATCCATTTGATGATCCTGGGTTTGGACTCCTTATTGGTAAGCAAATACCTGAGAGCAACATGGTCAGAATAAACTATAACTTTAGTGCCAAACAAATATGATCTAAACTTATCTAAAGCAAATACAATATATTAGAGTTCTTTTTCAGTTGTGGAATAGTTTATTTGAGATGCATTCAAAGTTCTTGAAGCATAGTAAATGTCATGAACAACTTTGTCAATTCTTTGACCCAAGATAACTCCTATGGCATAGTTGCATGCATCACACATGATTTTGAATGGAATATTCCAATTTAGCAGTAGAATCACAGGTGTAGAGGTTAACAATTTCTTCAAAGTATCAAAAGCCTCCTTGCACTCATCATCAAACTGAAATTCCACATCCTTTTATAACAACTTACATAAAGGCAATTCTATTTTTGAGAACTCCTTAATAAATCTACTATAGAACCTTGCATGTCAAAGAAAAAAACGAATCTCCCGCACACTTATGGGGTAAGGCAATGCTGATATAACATAAATTTTAGCTTTATCGACTTCTAAACTATTAACAGACACCACATGACCAATATAAAATACCTTGTTCAACCATAAAATGACATTTTTCCCAATTCAAAACAAGATTAGTTTCCAAGTATCTATCTAAAACATGAATCAAATTATCTAGGCATGCATCCAAAGAATCACCATGAATTATGAAATCATCCATAAAGATCTCAATGAAATTTTTTAAAAGATAAAAAAAAAAAATGCTTACCACACATCTCTGAAAAGTACATGGGGCATTATAAAGTCCAAAGGACATTCGACGATGCGCAAATGTGCCAAAGGGACAAGTGAATGTGGTCTTTTCTTGGTCTTCGGGTGCAATCACAATCTAGTTATAACCTGAAAAACTATATAAAAAATAATAATAAGTATGCCCAACTAATCTCTCTAACATTTAATCAATAAAAGGAAGGGGAAAGTGATCTTTTATAGTTACAACATTTAATTTTCTATAGTCAATACACACGCTCCATCTTGTTTGCATACGTGTAGGCACTAACTCATTATTATCTTTCTTGATGATTGTGATTCTAGATTTCTTTGGAACAACCTACACTGGACTCACCCATTGACTGTCGGAGATGGGGTAGATTATAATGCATCGAGCAATTTTATAATCTCTTTCTTCACTACCTCCATCATCGGTGAGTTCAATATTCTTTGTGCATCCCTCGTGGGCTTAGCTCCGTCATCTAACAAAATTCGATGCATGCACATCGCAAAACTAATACCATTGATATTCGCTATTTTTTAACCAAAAATTGTGACATGGTCCTTTAGGACTCTCAAAAAATTTTCTTCATTTACTTTGGTTAGATTACTAACAATAATCTCATGCAAAGTATCATTAGTCCCCAAATATGCATATTTCAAGTGTGCAGGTAATTGTTTTAATTCTAGTGTTGGAGGTTGCACAACAGATGGTAATAACTTTTGATGCAACCATAGTTTTCTTCAATTCCTGATTCTGTTCAATCTCGTCTTCTATGTCTATGTCTAAACTGCTGGTAATTGTGACCTCCAAGCTATCCTTATGTAGTTGTTCAAAAGCTTCCTGCACTAATGAGTCACTTACATCAATAGCAAAAACCTGACTAATATCACTAAGGTACCTCATGACATCATAAATGTTAAACTGAATCTTTTCTCCATCAAATTCCATTGTTAAGGTCCAATTGTGCACATCGATCATGGTTCTCACTATTTTCAAGAATGACCTTCCTAATAACGTAACGCCCCCATATCTATACTCACACGGTATCCGATATGATGCTAACGACTAATCAATTAATATAACGCATTTAAATTTATACACCCATGGTATCCGATTCGATGCTTATATCTTATTGAACAACTATACAATTATTGTAAGATACAATTCCCATAGATCCAAGGTTCACAGTATCCCATAACAGATAACAATTCTCTAGAGAACTATTGCTGTGTTTGGATACCCTCACTTGGATGTATAGATTGTATCTACGAATAATATCAATCTATCTAAAATTCAGAGTACTAGTAATAACATGAACAATCCATATTACCAAGATGTATAGTCTATATCATGCGGATTACACTATCGTATCGATGGTACCTATTTGTTTGAAATCCAGAGTATTAACAACAAAATGAATAGTCCATGTTGTTAATACCCTCACTCAGATGAATAGCTCCCAAGGATCTCAAACTAAATTAAAAGTTCTAATTACATCTATGTATGTAAAGGAAACATGGTTGCGAAAATAAAAGATGTTATATATATATATATATCATATATTAAGGTTCGGTTACATGATTCTTCATAAAGAATTTACAAAAGTATTACATTCAACTAGCCAGTAATATAAACTAGTCTAAGCAGGGATGCTTCCCTTTATTTACTCCAGATGTGCCAGGGTTACCATCTAATACTGCAAAGGGAATGATTTGCAAGAGTGAGCTATAACATGCTCAGCAGGTTTTATAATTTATCACAATATAGGATTTGAAGAAGTATAACAGTTCAAAATTCAACTAATTGTTGTTTACCATGTCTAAAATTTTTATATTTTAACCATTTCTAGACTTTTTATTTTTGTCAGTCACAAAGACTTAGAAATCTTGTTCAGATGTGAGATAGGGGATCAACCTATTCAACATCCTAGGAGTATGCATCTCATCCTAATTGTGCTCACTTGCACTAAGTGTCAGATTCAATTGGCACTCATTTATCCCTTTTGGGATATATAACTTAGTATATGATGTCTTAGCAAAATAATTTGGTTTGACACAACAGTTTATGCTCAATAAACAATATTATATGAATAAACAATTCATTTATTAGTTATGCTGAAGCTATAGCGATAACTTTACAATAATTGGCAATTCAAGTTTAGGTTTGGTAATACATATAAAAAATAACTCAAGAAATTGGCTAAGCTAGAAAATTTGCGTAAGTAATTTGGGTAGGGAACTTGCCTGAGCGAAGATCGATCAAGAAACACTACTCGATACGTTTATAAACACCTAAGATGTTTATTCATATAAATCTAACAATACTCAAATACATAAACTATTCACGTTTGGTTTAAGTTTGATATGATTTTAGTGTCCTAAAACTTTATCGGGTAATTAATAAGTTAATATCTCGGTTAAACTTTATTTATAAGCTTTATTATATTTTTTGATAACTTATATATCATTTATAATAATTTTTGAAAGCTTATAACAATTTTTAGGTATTTATTTATCCATTAAATGATTTTTAAATCATTTATTTCTATTCTAAATAATTAATATTTACTTAGAATATTATAATTTTTTTTATTATTTTAAATAATTTATAATCATTTAATATGATTTTAAATCATTAATATTATTTTTAAATAATTATTTATTATTTATGAATAATTATTCTAATTATTTTAATATTAATTTAATTATTAATAATATCCAAATAAATAAAATATTTATTGAATTTATGTAAAAATATTAAAAGTTAATTATTATAACTTAAAATAATTTGTAAAACTATTTTTTGTAATTATTTATATTTATTTATTAATCATTTCTAATTTTTATTAATTTATTTATCAAAAATTAATTTTTGTCGTCGGTAAAAGCCCTATAGTGATGAAGAGAAAATCATATATAAATTATTCTTTGAGTTTAAGAATCGAGTTGGTCATGACCTAGAGGTCACTTTGACCTTAGCTTAATTTCCTACAGATTAGGGTTAAATGCTTTTACAGAGTCGTTTTATCTTTATAAATTAGAAACATAAATGGAATTCATTTGAATTTTTTCTTCTGATCAACTCAATGAACTTTAGTTTACTAACAAAAGTTCTTATTAAGTTAAGTATATGTTGACTTTGAATGAATTTGTCACGTAAGCTACAGACGTGTAAAAAATTTCTAATGTAGCATAGATCAATCCCATGTAGCTTTCATTATGTGGAAATGGAGGAAAATTTACAAATGTAATAATATAAATTAAAAAAGTCGGCCAAGAAAAATAAAAAAATAAATAAAAAATATATTTAATTAATTTTGTAATTAATATCAAATGAATTTTATTTAATTCTTTACAAATATAATAATATAAATTAGAAAAGTTAGCCAAAAATAAGAAAATAAATAAAATATATATTCAATTATTTTGTAATTAATATAAAATAAATTTTTGTTTAATTATTTACAAATATAATAATATAAATTAGAAAAATTTGCCAACAAATAAGAAAATAAATGAAATAGTATATATTTAATTATTTTTTAATTAATATCAAATGAATTTTTATTTATAATTAAGCCATTTATAAAATACAAAATCTAAAAATATGCTAATTAAAATTAAGGGAGATGTGAAATATATTTAAGGGAAAATGAAAGAAAATTATAATAAAATTGAGGACACCATTACTTTAAAGATATCAGCATAATATTCACCCAGAACTGGACATGTGAAATTCATTGAAAATTTATTTATTTATTTATTTATTTTGATAATGCATGTCAATTATAATTTAGGCAATTCAATCACCACCACACACTTTCTCTCTCTTAACCATGAATCACCACCCTCATCCACCGCCGCCGTTGCCGTCGCCCCCCCCCATTGACCTGAAAACCACCACCCAAATCCTGAAACAAAATACCAAAATCTTCACAGGTTAAATGCAATCATTGGCCACAATAACTAACGAAAACGATGACTATATATATACAAATCATTTAAATCTGGTATCAAAAGATCTGCCACAAAACCTTTGCTAATCTGATGACCATGAACTGGATTCAACGAATCTATAAACAACTGCAGAGAGAAAATAGGGAGAGAAATTATGTGTATTTGTCTTTATGTACGGAATCAATATATGTATGTGTATGATTATTTACGGAGGGATAGAGAGCTGGAGATTGGGACGGCGATTTCAGTTTGTCTGTGAAGGAAATGATTGTTGAAATTATATTTTAGACGAATTTGGAAAATTATGTGTTTTTAATTTATATTATTATATTGGTAAAGAATTAAATAAAAATTCATTTGATATTTATTTAAAAAAATTAAATATATTTTTTATTTATTTTTTAATTTTGACCAACTTTTCTAATTTATATTATTATATTTGTAAATAATTAAACAAAGATTAATTTGATATTAATTACAAAAAAAAATTAAATATATATTTCATTTATTTTCTTATTTTTGGCAATGTTTTCTAATTTATATTATTATATTGGTAAATAATGAAACAAAAAATAATTTGATATTAATTATAAAAATAACTAAATATATATTTTTTTTATTTTCTTATTTTTTGGAAAACTTTTCTAATTTATATTATTATATTTGTAAATAATTAAATAAAAATTAATTTGATATTAATTACAAAAATAATTAAAGATATTTTTCATTTTTTTTTTTTTTTGGCTAACTTTTCTAATTTATATTACTATATTTGTAAAGAATTAAATAAATTTTTTTGATATTAATTACAAAATTAATTAAATATATATATATATTTTTTTTGGCCAACTTTTTTAATATATATTATTACATTTGTAAATTTTCTTCCATTTCCACATAATGAAAGCCACATGGGACTGATCTGTGCTACATCAAAATTTTTTTACACGTCTGCAGCTTATGTGGCAAATTCTGTCCAAAGTCAACATACTTAACGGAATAGTAAACTTTTTGCTAGTAAACTAAAGTTCAGTGAGTTGACTATAAGAAAAAAAGTTTAGTGACTCATTTGTAAGTCGACCTATAGTACAGTGACGTAGAAAGCATCTAACCCCCTACTGTTATTGATTCTGGGTTTGAAAGTATATGGGTGTTATAGTACTCATGTAATAGTACAACAACATATAAATTTCATGCTTTAACCTACATATAACAAGAAGTTATAGAGACTCGAAAGCTGTGTCGAGTCGTTTTTGAGATTACAGGTAACCCGAGCAGTGGTCGTGGTCGAATTGCGGTTTTGAGGCTTATGGATCTTTCAATCCGTGTGATAGATTTGTGTTTTGATTGTTGTAATAGGTAGTCTATATAACAAGGTACATACATGTTACATTGATTTGGACAGAGTATGATTCTAAGGTCTAGATCTATGTTTGTCAAAGTACAGCCGAATGCTGTTCTTCATGTTCTTCAATTTTCTGGGTAACCCAGAAAACACAGTCATGTTCGGTCAACGAATTTTGACCATTAATTCTGGTAATCCTATGAATTTTTTAAACGTTTGAATGTCATAGGTATGTAGTATGTATGTCAAGGTATTAATTCATTACAATTAGACATCATAACATCAAACAAAAAGCGATTAAAAGGTTGGTCAAAGTAGCCAGTTCAACATGTTCTTGAGTTTTCTGGGTAACCCAGAAAACAGAACTTCGTGATTGGTCAACCACTTTTGACCACCTATATCTTGCAATATATGATTCTAATGAACCTGTTTTCTTTCATACTTTCTTGCTTGTTATTACATATATCTAAACATCTAAACAACAAATTAAACATAGCATCAAAGATCTAGGTTAAAATTAGGGTTTGCATCTTTTCTTGCTTGATTTTGATTTCTAGCTATTGATTCTGTTATTGCTATCACCAAGGCTTGTTTTAGGTATGTTATAAGAGTGTATAGGCTTGGAAAATTCGTGAGTTTGCACTGAACTAAGGCTGCATTTTATAGAATTTCTAAACTAGGGTTTTTGGTTATTTTCACCAACTTGCCTCTCTAAATATCTGATGTTCTGTTACTTATGCTGCTTAGGAGTTACAAGCATGTCACGTGGTGTGTTGGAACTTAGTTTAATGACTCCTAACCTATTTCTGAGCTATTTTGATCAAATTAGTAGCTTAATTATTCCCTAATCCTCTTTAATCTTGATTAGGATTTTGTTTTTTTATGATTAGGGTTGCTTAATGATGTTTATTAGCACATAATTAAAGTTTAATAATCATGATTAGGTGTTAGGATAACCTAATTAGGGTTTAGTCTAACCAATTAGGATTAGGGTTTGTAATCTAGGGTTCCTAACTTAGATTTTTCATAAATCCTAACAAGCACGATAAAGAATTTTGTCAGTGTAAGCACGACAAAGCAGCTTGTCAAAATACATATACCGAAAAGTTTGTTTTCGGAAGAAAAATTTTAAGCACGACGTGTCAAGCACGTCAACTTTCAGACGAAAATTTATTTGACCTAATTTGTTTAACAAAGTATATAATAACACTAAACACTTTCATAACAGAGAGATTTTATTAATATTACTGAATTTACATAACCGAATCTTATTAGGGTTTTGGGGTTTCGCATTCACCCCCACTAATAAGAATTTTGTCCTCAAAATTACAGTACAAGTTAAGTAAACAGTTGGGGATAGTTCTCTCGCATTTTGTCTTCGAACTCCCGTGTAGCCTCTTCAATGTTCTGATTTCTCCAGATCACTTTGACCAATGCTATCACTTTATTTCTCATGACTTGCTGTTTACGGTCAATAATCTACACAAGTTCGTCTACATAAGAAAGATCTTCTTCGATTTGGATTGGCTCATAGTTTATAACATGTTTATAATCAGGTTTGTATGGTCATAATATAGACACATGAAACACATTATGAATATGGTTTAACTCAGGGGGTATTGCTATTTCATAAGCAACTTCACCTACCCTCCTCAAAATTTTGAATGGTCCAATGAATCTTGGACTCAATTTTCCTTTCTTACCAAAACGTATCTTGCCCTTCCAAGGGGACACTTTCAAGAATACACGGCTTCCTACGCTAAAGTTTCGTTGTTGACGATGTGGATCAGTGTATTTCTTTTGTCGATCTTGAGACGCTTGTAATCGTTCACATATAATTTTGATGGTCTCAGTAGTTTGTTCAATTATCTCAGGTCCTAGCTGTTAACGTCGGGATTTTTATTTGTCCCTCTCTGTTATTGTCTTTTGGTGTTCTCATGTTAGGTGAGATTTGTTTAAAAAAACAAGTTTGAAAAGGTCCGACATATATCTGTCGACGATTGGACTGTAAGAGTCGCTAGTTGGTATTTTTAAATGGTTGCACCAACTCAATTGAGAAAAGGTTTGCACATTGACCTAGTGATGTAACACTTCTTGACTGGTCTGTGAAATCGTGATTTGTTAGGGTCCGGGGGCTTGATTATGCGGAGGGAAGGTGTTAGGCACCCCCCGACATCCGTGGTAATACGGTGACCGCCACTTTTCAATTAATCTTTTATCTGAATGTGTGTGGGTCAATGCATAATTATCTGGAAGTAGTGCTATGCCTCATTTGCACCTATATACAAAGGGTTTGAATTTTGTATAAAAGTTCAATTTTAACAAGATATAGCAATGATGTTTTGTAAAAGATGTTTTTTAAACCCTTACACTTAATAGTAATTGAGGCCTTTGATACTTCCATTTTATTATGTGTTCAACTTGATTGCTTTTATTTTTGAGATGCGAGGCATCTTCAGGAAAATAAGGTACATAGCAGTGCCAAACTCCTTGTGGGTATGAGATCTATCTAAGGAAATTCAAACACCGTGAATAATTTACAAGCTAGTTGCAGCTGAAAATGTCCATCATGGGAACCGAATCTAGATCCAGGAGACTAAATCTATGATAACATTATTCATAGGCTCACATGATGTTGCGGTTTGTATGAAAGTTCGTAAAACAGTTATATATATAAAAGCGGTAAAAAAATATATATATGAACGATCAACCACCACGAAGTAAACTCCAGGCGGGACAGGAAATTTAAATATATATATAGAGACGATCAACCGCCACGAAGAAAACTCCAGGCGGGACGGAAATATAAATATATATAGAGATGATCAACCACCACGAAGTAAACTCCAAAGGGATTGAAATGTAAATATATATATATATATATATATATATATATATATATATATATATATATATATATATATATATATATATAAAAAAGTATGTACGCATCGGATATATATCGATCCGTGCTCGATTCGTTAATTCGAGTATATATATATATATATATAAGCAATAAAAAGCCACGGACCGATGGTCCGGGCATATGCACACAACACAACTCTAAACGTGAAAAACTGTGTGTGAATGAAAGTGGAGAAAGGCTTTAAGAAATGTGACAAGTCTTACAGTGGGCTGCCAAGAAGACTTCAAATAGCTTTAAATGAATGAACACTTGGTTTCCATTGGTAAAATATAGCAAAGTACTAGCTCATAAGTATTTGAAAAGAGAAAGCACTCAGTTTAAAGTGTGTACAAAGCAAAATGGACATGGCTTCCTTGTCTTTTTTCTCTTGAAAATGGCCACCCCAAGCCATCTATTTATAGAGGGAGCCGCAGGTCCACCTGCGACTACCCCAGGCTCTGTGGGCCCCGCTGTCTCAAAGTACGTGCATGTATGTAATGTGTTATCCGCTCGAACCTTCATAACTTTCAATTTGGGCATCCGATTGAGGTGTATAATACCTTTACAGAATGTTGTTGTCGAGATCTACACAATGACATAGGATAAGAGGTTGTACAAAGTCGGGAAGATGGGTTCATGCCCATATCTTCAGGTCTTCAAATTCTATCCGGTGTGCTGTCCTGTGTAGTAGTCACTCAAGATTTGAGCTATAGTTCTTGTAGGACACTCCTGTGTATAATATGGGATGAAATGTTGTTGAGATGGCATGAATGTGGGATCGAAGTGGCAAAATGATGATTTTTCCCCTTAACGGGGTTATCTCCGGTTCTGGGCTGATTTAGCAGTCGTTGCTCAGGGTTATCTCTGAGATTGGGCTGCTGTAGGTGCTGAATGTCCTCAGGGTTGTCTCTAAGGTTTGCCTAACCTCCCGGGGTTATCTCCAGGGTTGGAATTGAGTGCCTCGGGGTTATCTCCAAGGTTGAAGCTGACTTCTGGAGATTGAAACGAGCTTTTTCGGGGTTATCTCTGGAACTGCGACTGCATTCCTTGGGGTTGTCTCCGAGGTTAATACTGAATCTCCTGGGGTTGTCTCCGGGACTGGAACTGAGTATCTCAGGGTTGTCTCCAAGATGGAAAAGACTGAGTATCCTAGGGTTGTCTTTGGGATTGAGCTGATTTGACCTCCAGGGTTATCTTTGGAAGACGATTCTTCCCTCCTGCAAGGTTAGTAATAGGAATGCCAAATTTTGAGTGTTTACAGATGCCCTTCTTTATCATATTCATGCAGTGTAATGGCATGGATAGGATAAAGAATACTAGACACTTGAAATGTGATAGGATAATTATGATGCAATGTACTGCAGCATGATGCAAATGTATGATGAATGTGGTTTGTTGGACCGTTTTCCAACGGGACATGATGACTGTTTGCTCCCATGACTTCTGATGGGGATTGGAGTTATCACCGATGATCCTGATAAACTGCGTGGATGTGTGCTCCAAAGCTCTCAGGAACTTCCAAGATGTTGACGTTGGGGTTATCACCAAAATCCTTAATCCTTGGTACAAACTTCCCACTGAGGATGTACCTCTCATGTACGAGAGACTCGTGGGGATTTTTTCTCTGTCTGATGAAGATTTGTATAACAGATTCCATCATCGGTCCCCCCCGATGAGGATGTTTTTCCCTGGTTTGTATCGCCAGGTCCTTCCAATGTTCTGTCGGAGTTACGACCAACAGTTGGGGTTGTTAGGGTTGCCTGAACCTCGCTGAAATGTACTTCAATGGATACCATCACTGGATCATCTTCGATGCTTTGCTGGGTTTAATTTCCAACAACTGAAATCATCAGATGACTTTTGACGCTTTGTTGGATTTACTTGCTTTTGTTGAAATGTGCATCAACAACTGGTATCATCAGATGGCTTCCAATGCTTCACTGGATTTACTTTACAACGGCTGAAATAACATCAAGGTTGCTTGAACCTCATTAAACTGTACTTCAATGGTTGAATTTGTATGAAATCTCCACTGGGAGAGGTTTTTGGAGTTACGACCCCGAATTGACGGCATCAAACCTTTGTGAGGTATTACCGAGTGTAGTTTGCAATAGCTGTGATCATTGGTTTTGTGAGCCCTATGTGTAGGTTAATACCAATGAGTGACATATAGACTCGCAGTTTGGTCTTTGAAAACCAGGATTTCAGGCTTTTCCGCTCAATCGCGTAGTAGCTGTTTTCCTGATTTGACTTTTTTAGCTTTTGAGACCCCCTTTAAAACTCAAATTGGACCGAGCTGGAGGGGTGGGACCCACCTAGGATATCCGCAAGTACACCTGCGACCATCCGTTGGTGTACTTATAGGCTGTTGGCCTTTCATAAGTCATTTTTAAGTTGCTCCACACAGAGAATTCAAGAGTTCTTCTTCAGATTTGCTGAGTTTGGGCGGCTTTCTGCAAAATCTGTCACCGTACAAGTGTTCTACACTATCCTGGTAACGAATGCATGTCTTCTTTTCCAGTTTTTATCCGTTGGAAAATGAGTTATCACATGAAATGAGTCTAAACACATAGTAGTGAATATGCATGCTCATATGACTTGATAAAAAATATTCAACATAGTAAATGTTAGTATTTAACCATGCTGAACATAATGATGTGAAAAAATTTGACTTTTGAAATAGTCAAATTGGCACCTTTTTCTGCTATTTCTTATCCTATTTGAGGACAAATGAGCAAAGGTTGTAAAGCATAGTAATCCTGGTAATTAGGCTACCCATATGGATTGTGACTTTGACATTTTTATGCATATAGGATGTTTATGATTGTGGGTTGGTGTGCTACGGAATGGCCACCTAGTCATGCCTATGTGTCTGTGGATAAACCTATTTACAAAGGAGACTATGGCAAAAAATTTCCAGGAGCCTAGGCATTAGGTAGACATGCATTTTTAACTCTACTGTAGACGTATGTTAAAGTAATGCATGCATGCATATAGTTATAAAATGCATTTGAAAAGTTCCATATTAGAATTTACCACACCCTTTTTGAGGTGATTTGGAGACTTGTGTCCAGATATCCATTCGGATCAGCCGAGTAGTTCCCGCAGGACCACTTCAGGTGTGCAGAGGAGGGCTTCTGATGTGCCTCGACCCCGTTCAGTCAGACAGCCTCGTCAGTTGGTGGAGGCGGTGATCCGTCCTATCTGGGTTGAGGTACCGGACGTTGAGGACGAGGAGGAGGATGTATTGGTTGCGGCTCCTGCTCCTGCTCCTACTGCTCATGCTCCCCACAGGGATCTTCCAAGCATTAATGTGATGATCCCAGAGCTTCTGGGTGATTTGAGTCACCACCCCTCGGTCTACTTGCATTCAAACGAGGTGAAAGCTGGGTTTAATTTTCCTTTTTTCCTATTGATGAGGAGAAAGGATTCTGATGTTGATCTAATTTTATGATGTAGGTTCCCGGCTTTATGCAGCCTCGAGGGAACTGGTTCAGTTAACACTCTTTATATCAGGCTCTGCATCCAGATTATAGAGAGATTGTGCATGGTTGGGGCTTTGAGGCATTTTTTTCCATCCTCCCCTATCGTTGTCCCTGTGGTTATCTCAGGGCATTGTCTGAGCGCTGGTTTCACCAGACTCAGTCTTTCCATTTGCTGGACTGTGAAGTGATGATGACGCCGATGGATTGGCGGTTTATCACTGGTATGGAGTTCGGAGGGCACCAGTGCCTTGTACGGCGAACATTACTCTGACTGTTAGATCCTTGCTAGGAGTCCCAGCTGAGGCACTCAAGGACAGGAAAATTAGTACATGTTCATTGAGCATAGATGCTATAAGTCAGCTTTTGAGTGAGCCCATACCCGCTGATGCGAGAGTCAAGGATCACATTCTTTGGTGATTATTCTTGGTCATCCTCCGGGGTTGTTTCATAACAGATAACTCTTCCACGGTGTCATTTGCTTTGGTTAAAGTAGTATGCATATAAGCCAATCATATTTGATGATAAACCATATACTTTGTAACAATCTTATTCATTTATTAATAAAAAGTATTAATTTATTAAAAGCTTTTAATTATCTACATGATGCTGCTTTATAATATGTGATAAACCTATAGTTTTAAGCAATGCTTTTAGAATAATGATGATGCTTATTCTAATGAGATCTAAATTCTTAGAAAGCTTAAAACTAAAATAGTTCCCAATCGTTGAATTATTAAATTGGGGATTAGTAAATCCGGATAGATTAGTACATACATTGCTTGCTCGTTGGATGAGGATGATTGATCTCATGATCATTTGTGTGGAGACACTAAAGCAAGTATGTAGATGCTTATTAGAGAATAAGTTCACTGAACGTGGCTCGCTAAGGAATATCTAATGGAGTTTTATTTACCTGTCATTAGAAATTCCTGTAGTGATAGTAGTACAAGTGATCCTTGGACTTGAGATCATCATAGTATCTTCTGTATGATGAGTTATACTTTGACTTATCCTTAAGACCCTTAGGGTATATTAAAGGGTATGCTTGGGTATAATAAGTTATACATGGAGATAATGTATGATCAATAAAGAATCTACCGCTTCTAGTAAAAGAAGAGAAATGTCCTATATGATTCGATAAATGATAACCCAGTAGTCCTTGGCCAATGCAGAATGAAATTAGAAAGGAGTTTCTAATTTGCATTATTTGCAGTTGTGCATTAAAGAGTCGAAATAAAATAAGACTTGACAGTAATTTCATGTCTTATATTTAATTGGGACATTGTATGGTGGAATGATTGAATTGTACGGTAACTATTTACTCAAATATTCTTTTATGATTAATGTTGAAATTTATATTATCTGGAAAGTCGTTAATCGCTAGGGAGGCTTATCCCTATTGTAGAATAAATATTATTTATTTAAATAAAATAATAGTTTAATTTATTTATTTAAATAAGATTAGAATTGTTCTAATTGATTTATTCATAACCGATTTAATATGAAGAACCTAAAGGGTCACACCATAAAAGGAAGAATAATTATTTAAGAAGTTAATGGCATAATCGCAATAATAAGTTAAGTATATTTAATTTAATCTATGGTGATAGAATAAATTAAATAACTTAATATTATTATTTAATATTTTAAAAATATTAAATATAAATTAATAAGAAGAGTCTTATTATTATTATTATTACTATTATTATTATTATTTAATTCCTAAAGGAGTTTGGGAATTAATTAATAAAAGTACTCTCATATATCCTAATCAGATTAGGAGATTAATTAATTAAAAGAGTTTAATTAATTATTCCTAATAAGATTGAGAGCCTAATTAATTAAAAGAGTTTAATTAATTAAAATAAAACCTAATTCCTTTAAGGAGGGTTGCCTATATCTATAAATAAGAGGAGTCTTATTATGGGTGGAAGGTGGTTGACTTTTTCACAACAGACGTAATTCCAATAGTTGAGAGAGTACACTTTTTCTATGAAAGATAGAAAAATTAGGGTTTTGTCAAATACCCATCTTCTTAAATCTTTCTTCTCCTTGGTGGATCACCTCTAGAGACCAAACACTTGGGTGGTTAACATTGATCAAAGGAAGGAACCAAACCCGGTGGATTCAAGTTGAACGCGAAAAGGATTTGGAGGTGAACTTGTACCTGAGGAAACTCGAATCTTCAATGGTATGATTCTTGTTCTTTATTTTTGTTTAATTAATAATTGTGCTTAAAGGATGATTCGAGTATGTGTTTAGAATAATTTAATTGAGCATAATTTTGTTGTATAAAATTTATTTTAAAAAACGCTTAATCTGTTATTAAATCGCGACGTGTTATCTCGTTATGACATTGTTTTGATCTTACAAAGTTAACAGGGAATCATGAACTTGGTTTATATTATATTATATTATATTATATATAAGTAATAGTTAGCAGTCATATGTTTTGATTATTCAAAAGCATGTTGCGTGATTTGGTTATTCCCTGTTAACTAATATATTATATAAATATAATTAACATGTTTCCTGATTACTTACGGTAATATTATATATATAATATATTACGAGATATATATTATTCTTAATTATTTTATAATTAAAACAAAAAAGTTTATTTTAATCTTAAAATAAAAGTTTATTTTAATCTTAAAATAAAAGGTTTATTTTAATTTTAAAATTGAATTTAAAACTAACTAATTAGAGTTAAAATTGGATTCCATGATAACTAATTGGAGTTGAAATTGAATTCCATGTTTTCTTAAATAAATGAGTTTATTTAGATATGAAATAAGATTTCATATTATTCAAAATAAAGGAGTTTAATTGTGAATAAGAAAGAGAATCCGTATTTACTTAAATAAAGGAGTTTATTTAGATATGAAATAAGATTTCATATTATTCAAAATAAAGGATTTTATTTTGTGAATAGGAAAGAAAATTCGTGTTTCCTTTAATAAAGAAGTTTTTTTACTTGGAATTGGATTCCATAATTAATTAAAATAAATGAGTTTATTTTGATTAAAGATTTTGATTAAAATAAAATAGTTTATTTTATTCAAAATAGGATAAATTAAAATAAAAGAGGTTTATTTTGATTTAAATTTGGATTAAAATAAAGGAGTTTATTTTGATTCAAAATTAGATTTTATGCTAACTAAAATTGTCCATTAAATGATATCAATATATATATATTGAATGTTTATTATTTATGAGATGAATTTATTTATTGATGCATATGGTGATGTGTATGATATTAAATGTGATTGATTACGGACTATTGACCAGTGTGATTGGATTTTATTTTATTTGGATGGATGAATGCATGAGTTTTTTTTTATTAAATGGGGTCTGCGTACCTCATCTTCTTTAATTTTTTCTTAATGTAAATTCTATCCTCCTCCTATGTATTTTTTCTTGACTGCTAATCAAGGTTTTTATTTATTTTAAATAATTTTGTAATAGGAATAGTTAGAATTAATTTTGAAGAATTGGAGATCAAGAAGCAAGGAGCGCTTGAAGACCCGTTTGTAATGGAACCCGGGTTTTAAATGTAATAGTTATATTTAAATTTAATTCTTTCACCCTAAGTTTGACCTTTTGGTTCACTTGGTGGCTCTAGTGAACCAAACTAGAATAAAGTCTATAATCAATCTGGGTAGAATATAGTATTCTATATGTGCATGCTTATACTATATATATATATATATATATATATATATATATATATATGTGTGTGTGTGTGTGTGTGTGTGTGTGTGTGTGTGTGTGTGTGTGTGTGTGCATGCGCGCTAAACAAGATGAGACTAATTAATAACAAAATCCTCAAATAAATTATATTAAGTTGTAACGTTCAAAGATATTTGGAAATATTGAGCGTCGCCTTCTAGCATGGTAAACTAATAGATTATTAAATATTTAATATGAGTTTGTTGTGCATACACAAGACAAGTATTTAATATTTAAGATGTTATTTTATCACATTTAATGCTTATAAATAGACTGAACAATGCTGTTTTTTATGCACACACAATGACAGTGTTTTTCTTTTGAATATATGGAGTGCTAGATATGACTTAACTTAGATCATTTTAGTTCGGATGTGCACACACTTGACCATTATGATCTAAAAGAAAAAATACAAGGAGTTGCATAGTTGATGTAATTGACAAGAGTTGTTTACCTATTTATTTATATATAGTTTGTTGTGCATGCATAAGGCTATATACATTTGAAATGTGATCCTTATTCTCACTAACATATCTTTAATTAGATATCGCCGAACTATATAAATTGAGGGTAATATAGTTTGAAGAAAATAGTGAGAGATACCAATTTAAAATAAGACCTAATTTATTTTGGTAATTAATAAAAGAATGTATGTTAAAATATTGTTAATTACAAATTCATTTATAGAATTTTACAATATCTAAAATTACTATCACTGCATAGTATATTAGATGCTAAATTAACCGGACCAAATTAAACGGATTGGTTAAGGAAATTGAGAATAGTTCTCACGGCTGAAAAGCTATCTTATGTCCTTAATACGCATATTCCTGCAATGGTTGCAGACAATGCCTCTGAGGAAGAGATTGCTACTTTTAGAAAGAGACAAAATGATGCACAGTTAGCTCAATGCATCATGCTCGCATCCATGAGTAACGAGCTTCAGCGTCAACATGAAACTATGGATGTTCATACTATATTCCTTCATATCAAGTAGTTGATGGTAAGGAAAGTAGGACTGATAGATATCAAATATCTAAGGAGCTCTTCTGATCTAGAATGACCGATGACACTATAGTACAGACAAAAGTACAGACACATGTCCTAAAACATGATCAATTTGATTGAACAACTAGGACACCAGGGTTTTTTCATGGATGGAGAGTTGAACCAAGATTTGATCTTGCAGTCACTCTCAAACTCCTTATCACAATTGTTGTGAATTTTTACATAAGCAAGCTAGATGTCAGCCTGGCTGATTTGTTTAATATGTTGAAAACTATTGAGAGTCACTTTCCAACCAAGAAAGACCAAGTCTTACTGGTAGGGGCCAAAGGATATTCTGAAAAGAAGAACGATTCTAAGAAGGAAAATAGAAAGGAAAAAACAAAGGATAATAAGAACAAAACTGATACAATTAGCAAAGGAGTTTGCTTCCACTGCAATAAGCCTGGACACTGGAAAAGAAACTGCGAGAGGCTAATCAAAGAAGCTTAGTGAAGCTTCGGTTACAAATATAGTTTTTGTTCATGATTAAAATAAATTTTTCTTTAAGTCAAGGTTCTACTTGGGTATTGGATACCGAATTTGGTTATCATAAATATAGATTTATGAAGGGACCAAGCAGAAGTAGAAAGCTAAACAAAGATAAGTAATCCTATGTGTGAGAAATGAAGCAAAGGTTGCTGCATTAGCCATATAAACTTATAGTTTAGCATTGCTTACGGACAATTTTATTAAGTCAATAAGTTGTTATTGTATTCCAGTTCTCGTTATAAACATTATTTCCATTTTGTTGTTGGACAATGAAATCCTTGGTATTATATTTAAGAACAATTGTTATTCTATTTATAATAATAATGTTTTGTATAGAACTGGAATATCACTTAATGGATTTTGTATACTTGACTTACGTGAAAATAATTTTGCATATTGAACAAATTAGTATAAGAAAATGAGATGATCATTCAAAGAGTTGAATGTGTGTATTTACTTAAATACAGGTGTGAATTATTTGAAAGGTTCAAAGAATTCAGAAGTGAAACTAATTTGAAAAGTATTAAGATTCTTTGATTAGATCAAGGAATAAATACTTGTGCAATAAGTTTCTAGATCATCTCAAATGGTTTTCTCACAATGGACGCCTCCTGATACGCAATAATTAATTGATGTATATGAAAGGAAAAATCATACCTTGTTGGACATGGTGCGGTCTATAATGATTTTACCGACATTCCAGTATCCTTCTGGGGTAATGTCCTAGAAATGGCTGCATATCTACGAAAAGGTAAGCTCAAGATCCGGCCACAAGACTCCATAAAAGTTATGGACAGGAAGGATTCCTAATTTTAAGTATGTTAAGGTAAGGGTTGTCCAACTTATGTGAAAAAGGTTTCAAAAGACAAGCTTGGGATAAGATTTGACAAGTACATATTTGTGGGACATCCTAAAGTAAGTTTAGGGTATATGTTCTATAATCTTACTTAGCAAAAGGTGTTTGTTGCGAAACACGCTACCTTCTAAAATAAAGATGTTTATCATTAAAGGGGGCTAGTGGGAGGATAATAGATCTTGAAGAGTTCAAGAACCACAAAACACTATAAGTCAAATAAGAGGAACCTGTAGATAGAACTTTTGTACCATAACCAAATCATAAATCTGGAATAGTACCGAAGATACCTGACATGTATGGATTCATCATGGATGATGATGATGAGGTACACATCATAGAAGATAATGATCCAATTACATACGATGAAGTAAGAGTTGTAGACACTCAGAGAAATGGATTGAAGCAAGCTTCTCAAAAATGGAACATTCGTTTTGATGAAATAATTAAAAGAGTTTGATTTTTTCAAAAACAAGAATAAACCTAGTGTGTACAAAAGGTCAGTGGGAGCGTCGTGACATTCCTAGTATTATATGTTGATATACTACGGATAAGGAATAACATACCAATGCTACAATTAGTAAAGATAAAGTTGTCTAAACATTCCTCCATGAATGATTTGGGAAGAGTATCTTAATTGGGGATACAACTCTATATAAATAGATTTAAGAGGATGCTTGACTTAACCTAATGAACGTATATGCATTTGATGCTAAAGTCATTTAGCATGGCAAACTCCAAGAGTTGTCACATGTTGATGAGCCATGGAGTGTATTTTTCTTAATAGTCCCCATAGACTCCTAAAAGAGAGATCTCATGAGTAACTATCATGCATGCAATGAAATATATGAGACCTAATTTTGATCGGTCATATTCTATAGAAGATCACAGTAAGACAGTGAAAAACATCTTAAATTACTTAACCGACACTAAGGATGTGATTAAAATTTATGGTGGGTCTAAATTAAAACTAGAGGGTTTAACAGACTCAAGTTTTTCAGACAGAGCAAGACGACAGAAAATCTACTTTAAGATAAAGCGTTACCTTGAACAGTTGTGCAGTGAATTAGAAAGGTTCCAAACAACAAAGAGTTGCTGGTTTAGTGATAAAGATAAAGTATACAGCTGTAAATGAAGTTGCAAGTTGATTGTTTGGATGAAAAGTTCATTACAGAACTAGGAATAGTTCCTAAGTTTCATCTTGGACCTAAACATGTGTTGCGGCACTTTCATTTGATTAAAGGAATCATTGAAAGATGGGAAATCACTATAGAGATAGTGGATTCTCAAGAACAACATTACATATCCATTAATTAAAGCTTATCCAACAGCAAGATAATCGTCACTTAGAGAAGAAGGGTATGAGATAGCATGGCGATTGGCTTTAGTGCAAGTGGGAGATTGAAAGTAGTATGCACACAAGCCAATCATGTTTCATGGTAAAACATATATTTTGTAACAATCTTATTCATTTATTAATAAAAAGTATTAATTTATTAAAGGCTTTTAATTATCTACATGATGCTGCTTTATAATATGTGATAAACCCATAGTTTTAAGCAATGCTTTTAGAATAATGATGATGCTCATTCTAATGAGATCTAAATTCTTATAAAGCTTAAAACTAAAATAGTTCCCAATCGTTAGATTACTAAATTTAGGATTAGTGAATCTGGATATATTGGTACATACGTTGCATGCTCATTGAATGAGGATGATTGATCTCATGATCATTTGTGTGGAGACACTAAAGCAAGTATGTAGGTGCTTATTAGAGAATAAGTTCACTGAACGTGGCTCGCTAAGGAATACCTAATAGAGTTTTACTTACACATCAATAGGAATTCTCAGTAGTGATAGTAGTACAAGTGATCCTTGGACTTGAGATCATCATAGTATCTTGTGTATGATGAGTTATACTTTGACTTATTCCTTAAGACCCTTAGGGTATATTAAAGGGCATGCTTGGGTATAATAAGTTATACATGGAGATAATGTATGATCAATAAAGAATCTACCATTTCTAGTAAAAGAAGAGAAATGTCCTATGTGATTCGATAAATGATAACCCAGTAGTCCTTGGCAAAGGCAGAATGATATTAGAAAGGAGTTTCTAATTTGCATTATTTGGAGTTGTGCATTTAAGAGTCGAAATACATATAATTAAATAAAATAAAACTTGACAGTAATTCCATGTCTTATATTTAATTGAGACATTGTATGGTGAAATGATTGAATTATACGGTAACTATTTACTCAAATGTTCTTTTATGATTAATGTTGAAATCTATATTATCTGTAAAGTCGTTAATCGCTAGGGAGGCTTATCCCTATTGTAGAATAAATATTATTTATTTAAATAAAATAATAGTTTAATTTATTTATTTAAATAAGATTAGAATTGTTCTAATTGATTTATTCACAACTGGTTTAATATGGAGAACCTAAAGGGCCACACCATAAAATGAAGAATAATTATTTAAGAAGTTAATGACATAATTGTAATAATAAGTTAAGTATATTTAATTTAATCTGTGGTGATAGAATAAATTAAATAACTTAATATTTATTATTTAATATTCTGAAAATATTAAATATAAATTAATAAGAAGAGTCTTATTATTATTATTACTATTATTATTATTATTATTTAATTCCTAAAGGAGTTTAGGAATTAATTAATCAGTAGGGGTTGCCCCAGTGGAAGTGCGCATTGATGTTCTATAGGCTAATAGAGTCAGAGGCAACATGTCAAGCCATCGTTTGTGATTGGCGGACATTTTTTGCATAATCTTCTTGATATTCTTATTAGCCAGTTCAACAGCACCATTCATCTTTGGACGGTAGATGACGGAGTTGAGATGTTTGATGTCGAATTTATTGCATAACTCCTCCATCATTTTGTTGTTGAGGTTGTTAGCATTATCTGACACAATCACCTCTGGTTGTCCATATCAACAAATGACATTATTTCTGATTAAACCAATGATAACTTCTTTGGTAACCCTGGGGAAGGAGGCTTCTTCTACCCATTTGGTGAATTAGTCGAGCATGGTGAAGATAAATCTATGCCCATTACTGGCTTTGGGCTCGATGGGCCTGATCACGTCAATTCCCCATATTGAGAAGGGCCAGGGTGAACTCATATTGTGGAGCTCCCTTGGAGGGGCGTGGATATGAGAAATAGGAATCCGTGTTATCAAAGGATTTCCTGCGATTATTTCTAGTATGGAATGAGTCAATCATCACAGTCAGCCTTGAGAGAGAGCCAGTAATGTCCTGTTCTTAGGATCTTTTTGACAAGTAGAGGGCCGCTCATGTGTGGGCCATATACTCCACCATGGATTTCATCCATGAGTGTGAGATCCCAAATTTTATAAAATAAAATTATTCAATTTTTTCTATTTTGGTAAATAGTTAAATTGATAAAAGTTTAAAGTTAAGGGTGATATGTGAAAATTTTTCAAAGTAAGCAAGTTGTCATAAAATAATCGGTAGTAAAGGTACAGTAATACGCATGGTTGCATAGTAGCACACGGTATTAATTATTAATGCTTACGTGATAATTCATTCAGTTATACTCAATTACTGCTACAGTAATTGTTGCATCATATCTCTCATATTATTGATTCAATTGTTGTCACAGTATCATCTGTATAATATATTATATTATTAAATCAATAATTGAGACGACAAAGTTATTCATATTATTATTTGCAATATTGATAATGTCTAGAAGTTTTGTCAAGGAGAGGTTTGGTCACCTAATTGCGCGCCAATAAGGAGAAATCCTTATCGGAAAGCCCCCTCTTTCCTGGGAACGACTTGGTTGTTAAATATTGTGAATTATAATATTAATGATGAATAAGTTCGTGTTGATTAAAGATGAAATTGATAGTTCCATTGTGTTGGAATTATTAGTGTTAGTGAAAATTGACATTTATTTTGATAATAATTGATGTCTGGAGGTTATATTGACCAATCGGGTAATTAACCGAATAAATGAGCAATTAATTGCTATTAATTCACATGCTTATAACTATGTGTTCACATGTGTGTACTATTGATTCACATGGTTTACTATTAAGGGAGTTGGTGCAAGATTGATAATACTTACCCTCAATGCTCTTATTGCTTTTACCGGACTAGCGCTTTTTGCTAGCTAGTCAATGAAAAGTTGGACCTGTCTTCTTAGCGAAGTCTTCTGACTACTCTACCCGAGATCACTACTTGCTCAACCTTGCTTGTAAGATCAAGTATCGTAAACAACACGCTCTCTCAAGCATATCGCATGAGCGGAGCGATAAACGAAGTGAACAATGAAGCAATCATCCAATCTCTTCTTTTTATTTTTGACATCACATTCAAAAATTCACCTTTCGTTCGCTAAGCCGCCTCCCTTGAGAACAAGAACAAAACAATGCATTTCCTTCTATAAAGCGACCACTGGGGATCGGAAACCAGTATGCAAGCGATATGAGAGTAGTTCTTAAAGTAGGTAGCTACGTCAATTGCCAATTTGTAACACGATCAAGTCGAATCTAATAGCGGAGCTCACTTTAAGAGCAAAGCTGCAAAGGAGAAAGAAGAAGACTCTATACAGGAAAGGCTGGAAGGAAGTCTATTCTTTTAGCTACTAGGGAGAGCGAACAGACGGTTCTTTTCGGGAAGAATACTAACCGATAGAAACCCAACGCGAAAGTTCTTTGCTCTTTAGTGGTGGTCTCAGTTGGAGATGGGATTGCACGTGTTTATGGATTGAACGAGATTCAAGCAGGTGAAATGGTTGAATTTGCCAGCGGCGAGGTATAGATGAAGGTATTATACTGTAATTAATTTTTTTACAAGTTTAGAACTATTGAGTTACATGATTTACTATTGATTCACATGATTTACTATTAGGGGAGGTGGTGAAAGTTTGATAATACTTGCAGGACTAAATTAAAAATAAAGAAAAAGTGGAAGGTATTATACTGTAATATTTTGAGCCCCAAAATGTGCAATTATTAAAACTATATTTTCCTATAAATAGAAGCTCATTCCTTCATTGTTTTTCACCAATTCACTAAAGCTATAGAGCAATTATTATAGAGAGAAATTATAGAGAGAAAGAAGAAGAGAAGTCTGCTACCTCACTATTCCAGTATCGAGTTTTCTTCTAAGGTAAGAGATATTATTATTATAGTAAGGGGTATTATTTCTTTCCTATTCATGAAGAGAGCTATTATTATTCAATTCCTTATTATTATGTTGGAATAACTTGTCTATGCGAAGTACCGCATACATGGTGAAATTCTTATGTTATTCCATTCTTTATTATTCTGTTGGAATATCCTGTCTGTGCGGATTACGCATGACCTGGTTCCGTTCTTTATTATTCTGTTGGAATATTATGTCTGTACGGATTACGCATGACCTGGTTCCATTATTTATTATTACATTGGAATAACTTTGTCTGCGTGGCCTATCACATGCCTGCAGTGAATTCTCATTGTTATTCCATTCTTTATTATTTTGTTGGAATATCCTCATGCATACGGATTACACATGACTGGTTTCCATTATTTATTATTCTATTGGAATATCACATGCATGCGGATTACATATGACTGGTTCCATTATTTATTATTACATTGGAATAACACATGTCATGCGGCCTATCGCATGCACTCGGTGAATTCTTACATTATTCCATTCTTTATTATTACGTTGGAATAACTTTGCCTATGTGGATTACCGCATGCATGGTGAATGATCCTTCATATTCATTCTTTATTAAATTATGGAAATGATCATCGTCTCACGTGGATTACTGCATGGCGGTGAAAATCCATTTGCGGCTTACAGATATTCTATTATACTATTATGAGATATCATTTCTTTTGTACTCGTCATGGAATATCATTTTTTTTGGTATTTTTCTTTTACGAGTTACTATTCACGGGTTACTATTCACCCAGTTACTATTCACTCTAGTATTATTCACTCGGGTATTCGGGGCAATTTTCGTGCCGGAGTACTATTCACAATTTACTCTTCATGGGTTACTATTCATCTGATTACTATTCACTCTAGTATTATTCACTCGGGTATTCGGGGCACTTTTTGTGCCGGAGTACTATTCACGGGTTATTATTCACCCGATTACTATTCACTCTATTATTATTCACTCGAGTATTTGGGACACTTTTCATGTCGGGATACTATTCACGAGGTACTATTCCCAAAGTACTATTCACAAGGTACTATTCACGGGGTACTATTAACCCGAAAAATACATTTCTTTTCTGTCCAAATTATTTTTGGTACATGAATATTATTCTTGAATTTTTCTTCAAAAAGCAGTATCATGTTCACAATTTGAACGTTATTGAATTCTGGATAAATTAAATTATAAATCTTTAAAATTTATCCTTGAACTTGTTTTATTGAATTATTATGTCATTGTCATCATCCTCATGCTTATATTGTGACGAAAGTCATCTTTGGTTTACGTGCATAGATGGACTTGGTATGATTATGACCAGGGATTATTCGGTATAATCATGACCGTAATGTAACGAATGATGTGGTAAAAGTCCTTATTGGCCTATAGTTCATTGATGGACAGTTGTTGGTATGATTATGACCAGGGATTATTCGGTATAATCATGACCATTGATGATTACATGAATATCCTTGGCCGTGGTGCAGGGATGATTCGATTTTATTTATTAAGTTGAGTCTCAACGATAAAGTTGATGAAAAACTTTTTAAATCATAGAAGATAGTAGATTTTATACTCTACTTGACTCTTCTAATGGATTGCTTATTCATTGCGATTGTTGATCTAAAACTTGTTGTCTATTGTATTCTATCGGTTGTTATCTTTGTTGAAGGCTAAGGATAATTTATTCTGCATTATCTTAGTCATAATATTTCTTACTCGCTAGTTGAGCTCACCCTTTTCTTTCATTATTCTCCTCAGGAAATGAGAATATAGTTGGGACGAGTCGGGGAATGGAGTGATGGTAAGTTTAATCGTTGGGAGATTTCATGTGATACGAAGGAACAAGTAGCACCCGAATCAAATAATATGTATACAGATATATCATTAATCGGAATGATAATTGAATCCACGTCCTTAGATGCGACCGCGTCTTGAACTGTCATGTTGAAAGTCCTTGCTATTGGTCGATTCTGATTTGGTGGTCCCGAAATTGTGAGATTTCCACAGCTTGATCCCCTTCCTCAATTTCCTTCACCTGAATTTTTCTTTGGGCAATTCCTGGTCTGATGATCCAATGCTCCACAGTTGAAGCATATATTGCTCTTTGGGGCGGGTCAATTGGGTGAAATATGCCCCTCCTTCCTGCAATTGCAGCACACGTTCTTTCCCTTTAGGCATGCACCCGAGTGATTCTTCCCACACTCCTTGCATGCCTCTATTCTCTTCTTTGCATCTCCCGATTAACCCCTGAAACTTACTGGGTTGCTGTTTTTGTTGTTATTCCACTTCCTTTTATTCGCACCACTGTTGCTACCCTCCCCTTTATTCCCTCCTTCACTCTTCTTCTTCTTCTTCTCCTTCTCCTTATTGAACTTCATCAAGGCTTCACTTCCGCCCTCAGCGATTATGGCTTTCTCCAGGAGAGTCACGAAGTTGTTCGTTTGCAACACCGAAAGTCTACTATATAACCATGGTTTGAGGCCCTGCTCAAACCTCCTCGTTTTCCTCTCCTCAGTGTCGACCTGATGAGGTGCGAACCTCGCCAGCTCGTTGAACTGTGTGGCGTACTGAGGTATTGTCATGTTGTCTTGCTTCAGCTCCAGGAATCGTATCTCCATGCGACTCTGCATACTCACAGGAAAGTAGTTTTCGAAGAAAATCTTCTTAAACCCTCCCACTAGTATCACCTTCTCCACCCTAAGTCCGTTTTGCCTCCCACTGGTTGGCTTCGCCTTTCAGCATATATGTGGTGAAGATTGTCTTTTGTTCATGTCCAACTCGGGCGATAGCGAACGCCTTTTCCATTTCTTTGATCCATGTTTGGGCTTCGATGGGTTCGATGGTTCTTTTGAACTCAGGGGGTCCTGCACTCTTGAAGTCCTTAAAGTGTGCCACTTGGGCCGCTGGAGGGTTATTGGTATTCGAGGTTGGATTCTGAAGTGACCCCACTAACATGGCTACAAATTGTTGCATGGGGTTCGATGGATTCCCAGCGTTAACGCCTGACCCCTCTGGTGTTTAACGATGTCTTCCTCTAGCCATCTTTCTATTTAAATAAACTTAATGTTATCACCTTATAACTTTCTCTACAACATTTACAATTCATATAAAACTTAATCATCATATCATATATTTAAATAAAAGCATATTTATTTACAAACCATAATAACAAAGTATCTCATCATCTTATGACATTAAGCCATTTACATCACTTAAACCAAAATGTAGTAATAATCTGCTTCTCGACCCGAACACGGTCTCTCCTCTCATCTCCCCAGAATGTAGTAATAATCTGCTTGTCAGTTTAGAGACTTTGTATCCTCGACTCTAACCCATTAATGGTATGTCCCAAGTGGGTCCTAATAGCTTCTTTCTCATCCATCAGCCTATATGCCTTCTGGTCTAATGCCCGCAACCTATCAGCCAGATCCCCGTTTCTAATTACCAGGTGATGCACCAATGCCTCAGTAATGTCTTTGCGACCTCACTGCTCTCCCCTTAATCTGACTCCTCCAACTCATGGACTCTGTCGTCCAACTCTATAATCCTATCCATCAACTCATCCAACATAGTATCCTCAGGTGCTTCTTTGAAGTCCTCATCGGGCTCCTCTTCCTCTTCAGGATACTCCTCTAGGTCTGAGTTAGCTGCTGCCTCAGCTATAGGCTCAGGTACAGCTGTCACCAACTGCTCACTCACAACGTGGATATCTCTAACCTCCTCTTCTCCTGACATCCTTCAATAAAGACAAAATAACTCGGTTAGTAGTTAAGATAGATGTTTTTGTTTTAGAAAAATAGATTTGACACAACCCCTAGAACTCTATGTGAGTTAATCTCCTTATTTCCTCCACTAACCTCCCTAAGGTTATAGTCTAAGGTTTTCCCACCCAAAGTTTATAACCTATGGCTCTGATACCAACCTGTGACGCCCCCAAATCCGTGTAACATCAATTACAAGACATGGTGCTCACGATACAACATACATAAGCATTTAGCTCCATAAACTCTTGAAAATAATAATAATAATAATAACTATTACATACCTATTCAAATAAAATCCCAAGTCTTTACAACCTTAAATAAATTGAAACTTAAACTTAGCGTTTATCGCTACATTACATCATATGCGAAAATATAACTTATTACATAAATAATCCTTATCAGTTCATATTAGACTTCCCCTTGTCCTTGCCCGAGCCCTCATCGTTCCCAGCCTTAGCTGAAAGGTTTAAGAAAGAATGAGCACAAATTGCCCAACAAGTATATAAAGTAGTTTGGAAACATGCATTAGGAATAACAGCTTTTGTATACATATTTCTCAACAATAGAAATAATTATCAAGAGATAAACAGGAATATCAAGATGAGAGTTTTAGAATTCTCAATAGCATACTAAGGGGTGTTAGATACCCTGAACATTACTTTGATTCATCAAAAAAACATCAGACGATTTAACAATCAAATAGATTGTAAACAGTCTCTACAAGTACTCTAGGTGATCAGCCTATCGTACCCTACATTGTGCACAAGTATGATATTTAACTGCATAAGCATAAATGGGACTATATGCCCGACATTTGTTTGCCCGATTATTCGGGTTGCTCATCTTAGTATTCATGCGAGATCGCACCAAAGCAATTTGGATTGATAAACATTAAATAACTTCAAATGATTTGAATTGTTCAAAGGTTATATCATTTATCATCAATAATATCTAGCCGAAACAAAAAGCCAGAAAGCATACTTGGAAACAGTTCGTTAAAGAAATAGAACTTTAAAGTATAACAGTTGTAATACTAACGGAGTAATCATCAATAACGCTTGGAAGGAAATTGCAGTTATATAACTTTACAACAAAGGAACTTGTACGAAAAGTTAATAGCACAAGTCCGATACTTACTCTCACTGCAACAACAATGAGTAAAGATTGAATAATTGCTCAATAGAAACTTAGGGTTAGGAACTTTCCTGATACGTCTTCTACAATTTACCGCTATCTACTAGCCCTTCTTGTAACCTATTCACACGTGTCACGTTAAGCACTTAGGTTCTCGAACACCACTTCAAAGTGTAATGGTTTCCTTTTATTTTAATAAGATGATTAAACTCGCACGTATTCAAATACAATTCAATTACATAACATGTTGTTTCGTATAGGCCAAGTGGTTCAATAAAATAATCTGGGAAAAATAAATTTCTGATATTTTTCTGACCCGACTCGGATCTGACCCGGCCCGACCCAAACCTCCATCAAAAAATTTGCATAAAACATTCTTATGGATCTCAAGTCAGAAAACCTTATTTTCCATATTTTAGACATCTCATATTTAATTAAACTCATTTATCCATATAACATCATTTATATGAAAAATACCAAATTAGTCTCAAAAATATTTCTTTTCTGGGATTTTGCAGAATATAGTCCCACATTAAACAAATATTTTTTCCAGAATTTTTAAAATCCATCTACTATTTTTAAATAGTCCATAATAACCAAATATCCTCAGATTTTTCATAAATCGAGATTAGCTCCAAAAATTCTGAAATTTCAGGGTTAGCTCCTGTTATATACATGTACTTCCAGTCAAAATTTCGTAATATTTGGACTTATACACAGAGAGTTATTCGGGTAACTTTTCAAATAGTGTCCTTAGCCGTAAAATCCATAACTCTCAAACCGTATGGCCAAAAATTCTCAAATTTTTACAAGACCTTCATATCTTCTTATATTAACACTCCAATTTTTTCAGAATTTTTAAAGTACAAAAAGTGGACGAAAATGCCCCCGAGCCAGACTGATCCAAAATAGTTCCAAGAAAACGGGACATCAATTTTTTGTTTCTTGCAACCACTTTTGCGATTTATTCCCACTAATCTACAGATGATATGACCATGATACTTGGACACAATAAACTTCATATAGCAAGGTATTTTACAAAAATATAACATTCATGAAATTAACACAATAAGACCACAAATCAGATGCCTAGATAAGCGTGCGCGAATTGTTTCCAGAGAGGAAATTTTCTGGGTTTTCCAAATTTTTTTAGATTTTGATTATTTTCTTTCTAGTTCCCAAAATTCATATCTTGCTCGTTTTAATTTGGATTACATTCAAACTTGGTCAGGTTAGACATCATGCTACCTAGTATTTTACAAAATTAGTACATACATCAAACGGATTACCAAAGATACAAACTCAATGGTCCGAAAAACCCAAAAAGTCACAGATTACTAGTTAAACCCAATTTGACAAAAAATATGTGATTTTGCTTCTAACATGCAATTAAATTGTTCCTAATGTCCAGATCATCTACTCTCACATGTTTTCACATTTGACAACATCAAACTCCAACAAATTTCCACTTTTTTATTAAATTAGCACCTTAGAGGCATTTTATCAAACATAGAGCATTCACTGCTTAATTCTTTTATTTTTTGTGAATTTGATGCATGATTAACCCAGAACTTTTGTTGTTTAACGATCTATAATCATCAAACAACAGTAACATGGCAACACAAAGCCACAACAAATCATTTACTAATTCTATATGTGTTTTCTTCTCATTTTTCATATAAAATTAAAATGGGTTCATGGATTACCTTTTGATGAATTCCTTCTTAGTTTAATCTGATGCTTCTTCTCTTTGCTTGTCAAATCCTCAGTAATCCTCCAGAATTTGTACTAACTCTCTTAAGCTCTCAATTTTCTATCAGTTAAGAAGTTTTTAGCAAAAAGGAATGGTGTTTTGAGTGGGGAGTACTTATAGAAATTACTAATAGATGAACCCCCACCCTTTCAATCCCCAAGTCATCAGTTGCATCCAATTTAATTCCATTCATCAGTTTCATCACTTAATAAAAAGAAAGTGGGAGTTGAGAAAATGAAGAGATTTTGGGTTTAAAGAACAATGAAATACTCCATCTTCTTCAATTTGGTAATACACGTAATATACTCCTCCATTTTGTCCCAGATTAATAGTCTCATGGGTCCCATCAATTTAGCTGATTTCTATTTATTAAAAAAAATATTATTTAAATCAATTAATCAATTAATAAGCTATTTGACTATTTTTTTCCTCTGGAACCAAACTTTTTGATACTAATATCGATTCCTACTAAAATCGACGTTCCGAACGTCGTGGAATTATTCGTTTCGCCAAGTTAGCTTCTGAAATTTGGGTTTGACTTTTACCCGAAATAGTCAACCAGTTGACTTTAACCAAAATGTCAACCCCGACACATTTTGTGATTACCGTCTAATCTCGCTAATTTTGACGTTCCGGACCCAAATATATAGTCCGCGTCTTCAAATTTCACTCCAAACTCAAATTCTAATTTTACTACCATTCCATACAATTAATAAAATTAATAACTACTTAGTTAATTCAAATAGTTAAATTAATCAAAACCAACTATTTAAATTCATCTCGTCACATATCTCAATTAAATATATATATATAACATATATATATATATAATAATTGAAATCACATAAGAGTTTCACATGAATTCAATTTATTATAAATATTAAATTACAGATTGACCTCAGATATTACAATAATTCTCCAAATATAGTCAAAATAATCAAAACATAAAATTTAATTAACTTAGATGGTCAAAGGCAACGCTCTCATCACACTAGCCCTATATCACTCCTGCAAACCTGCAGAAAGAAAAATACAGCATGAGCCAATTTGCCCAGTACAGATATAGATAATACAAATCAACTGAAACAACATACTTAACAAAGCCTCAAGCTTAAAGACCGACGAAAATATGATATCGAAAGTCTAAATAGAATATATCTGAATCAACAGATTTAACGAAACAAACAGAAGAGTAAAGAATGAACTAAAGTAACTAACTCAATTAATTAAACTGAAGAAAAACAAATAAAACTAATACAATGAAATAATAGACTGAATCAAATGCTTGGGTGTTATTTCATACCAAGTGAGCTCAAAAATATACATTGCCACACAGGCAAGTCAAAACAATGCCACACAGGCAAGTCAAAATAATAATACCACACAGGCAACTTAAAATAATGCCACATTGGCAAGTCAAAATAATGTCACACGGGCAAATCACACATTGGATCGAGAATCCAAATGTATGCAAATCGAATAGGTGTGTTTGGCATAACATCACCAATCCGCAGAACAGAAAACTCCCATACGCCTCTCACAACAAAGCACTAAATGGCTCACTTCCTTCGGAGTCCAAAACGGAGACGCCGTGGACTAATCACACCGCCACGGAGAGTGTCATGTCTCTCGTGCCAAGACGACATGCCTATGGTACCCCCACAGGTGGTTATAGCTCAGGTATACCCTATGGTATATTCTATCAAAAATATCATGTCACAACACATGCGACATAATACCAATAAAAATAGATACCGTGTCACAACACATGCATCATAATACAAATAAAATAAATACTGTGTCACAACACATATATGTTGAACTAGATCAAATCATAATGTCTCCCAAAGAAGGTAACAACATATATCGCTCTACAAATATCAAAATACATACTAGACATGATAACCTAATTCAAAGAGTACAAATTCGTTCCAATGTAGCAACTCCAAAATGAAACTATTATATAAATTTTACAAGAAACAATTATGTGAAATAATAACAGAATTCGAGACAAGGAACAAAACGAACAAATCAAATTTAAAAAGAATATTTCTGAAAGAGTACGGAATCCGTACCTGGAGTAAGCAATGAAATACCCAAATATTTATATTCCAGATATAACTACTTAAATTCCCTTTGTCTGATCTAAATAAAAAAATAATAATACAGTTATAAATTAATTAGTTACTATAATTTATAATAACATAAAATTATTTCTCAATATACCTCAATTTTATAAAATAAGTCCAAATTGAATTACAAAATCTCCTAATCGAGATAATTTTATACAAAGTCTTATATATATATAAAAAAAATATTTTTCAAATTAATATATATATATATATATATATATATATATATATATATATATATATATATATATATATATCCAGAATGGATGTCGCATGGTGGCACAAAATCAAATTTTCTATTTTTTTTATGAACGAATAACTCAAATGAAATTGAATTATGAAATAGTATAAATCAAGATTAATTTTCTGATTAACATACTAATTTATTATGGTAGACATTATAATCATAAAATTAAGATAGATATTCTTTTATATTCAAAAATAAATTTAATAATTACCTTTTGAAGATACAATTCTATTGAATATTTTCTCACAATCTTTTTCCCAAATATTCTTTTATCCCACAGTTTTTCTTCCGTCTCCTCTTCGTTTCTCACTTCGTTAGAAACCCTCTTTAGTCAATTATGTCAGTATAAGCATTAGGAAGGAATTTAACATAATATATTACTCCTATTCCAACTTGGTTTTTAAACCCATCACCTTAATTTGGGCTCAAATAGTTTAAATAGACCTAACCTAAATACTTAAAAAATTAGTTTGACCCAATTAGTTTAAATACCCAAATTAATGTAACCACATACTTATTATAGTCAACATAAATTAAATATAATTTGACCAAAACTGCCAAACATAAGAAAAGTCTAATTTTACTAAGTTAATTTATCCATCACTTATCAATGCTTATTAGCGTAAATAAATTAAATAACAAGTTTGACTCAAATAAAAGACAAAGTCCAAACAATATGTTTTAAGAATAAAAAATTTTATTTTATTTTTTTCCGAGTATTACAATTTGACGGGAAAATTAGCATAAACTTATAGAAGAACGCTTAAGGCAAGTTTTCTAAACTTACTCTGTTTTATTTGAGCAAGTTTTACTTCATTTGATTCTATTATTATGAAGCCTATGTAATGTTTTAAAATAAAACTAACACAATTCTTTTATGATTGTGTGAATTACATGTTTATGCAAATATTTTAGTATTTGTATAAGTATTCAAGCGATGCTATGATATAAATTGTTTAAGGAAATGTTGGTACCATTGTTTGGCTAGGCAAATGCTAAAATATTTTATTGGCTTATTAGTAAATCTTTTAAAATGTTATTTATGAAAAGTTAACCTATCTAATGCCAATTGCTTTAATATTTATTCAAAGGTAGGTTTGAACCTAAACAAACAAATGTGTTTAGTCGAGTTTTCGACTGACACCCATGTTGCAAGCATTAAACTTATATATTGTTCCTAAATGTATTGTTAGAGCTGTCTAAGCCATTTGATTCAACTAGACTAATATCATGTGTTAGAAAGCTATCAAAACCAATTGCCTTGGTGTGGACTCTTATAATCTACTGAGATGAACAACTCTCTTAGAAGGGGAAATTTTATATTGTCGGGAGACCGACGTGCACACATATATCATGTCTAAATATTATGCATAATGTTGGGTACTTTGGGCTGATCACCTATTATACTTTGTTTTTATTAGATTATCAATGAAATAATGTTAATCTAGCAGGAGTTATTGGTCCATAGTGACTACTTAGTGTTAATATTCTTTAACTTTAAATGTTGAAACCTTTGAATTTCGTTAATAATCTTTCGGTCCATAGTGACTCTTATTTTAATTCAAAGGACAGATGTGGAATTGTTGATACTTCTTTGATTACAACATGATTCTTTTAATTCCTAAGCTATTATTTACCATTATACCCTTGAGATTATGAACTTATATTATACATGTTCACCCTTCTTGTTATATTACTTGCAGGAATTTTTTTTTGCTTATTCTTGCTTTCCATAAACATTTTAGTTACGGCAGAACATGACAATAACTCAATAAAAGATAAGGGAAAGGGCAAGGCTATGTAGCAGCTTTAGATCCCTATGCTAGAAGTTGTTATTATTATGAGCCGTAAACCCAGACATCTTAGGTTCGACTCCCACCAACAATAATTTGTCAAGGCCAAAAATGGTTCATGGGGCCATGGGGACACAGGCGTAAACCCGTATGAAAAGGCTAACCCGGGTTCATGGAGATTAGTCATGCTGCGGTTGGGAAACTCCTGGTTATTAAAAAAATAAAAATTAAGTTATATCTGGATTTACGTTATGTAATTTGATAGTAATGGTTATGGAACAAGAATATTTATATTATATCAATATAAACTATTCTATTATTCCGTTGTTTAAGTTATTGCTATATTAAAACCTGAAGTACCAGATTCGAGATAGAGGTATCTGAATTTGGGGGTGTCACGTGCACTAGTTCTAGTCCCAGTAGTTAACGTTCACCAATTTCATCCCAACATAATGGAGTTCTGCACTTCCTTCTATACAACACTTTGTAAGGCGGTATGCCAATACTTACGTGATAACTGTTATTATATGTGAACTCAACCAAAGGTAAATGGTAGTCCCAATTTCCCTTGAAATCCAAGATAAAGCTCTAAGAATATCTTCCAATGTCTGGATTGTTCTTTGATTCTGCCCATCAGTTTGGGGATGGTACATTATTTTCATTCTCAATTGTGCTCCCATATATTCTTGCAATCTATCCAGAAATTTGATGTGAACCTAGGATCTCGGTCTGACATAATTAACATTGGAACTCCGTGCCTTGAAATCAATTCCTTGACATATAACTTTGTCAACTGATCTAAATTAAACCTAATCTTGATCGGTAGAAAATACGCTGACTTCGTCAGTCGATCCACAATCACCCAAATCGCATTATACCCTTTTTGAGTCGTTGGAAGACCTACCACAAAATCCATCGTGATATGCTCCCACTTCCATTCTGGTATCTCCAACGGTTGTAACAACCCACTCGGTCTCTGATGTTCTGCTTTAACCTTTTGATACGTTAAACATTTAACAACACACTCAGTAACGTCTCTTTTCCTATTCTTTTAGCAAAAATGTAGTTGAAGATACTGGTATATTTTTGTACTCCTCGGATGAATTGAGTATCTCAAACTATGAGCCTCGTTCAGAATTTCTTCTCTAACTTTTGGCATAGACGGAACCTAGATTCTTCCCTCGAACCTTAATAATCCTTCGATTTTGATTTTGAATTTCACTTCTCGGCCTTCAGACACTGTAACGCCCCATATCTATACTCCCACGGTATCTGATATGGTGCTTATTATGAATCAATATATATAACGCATTTAAATCTATACACCCATGGTATTTGATTATATACTTATATCTAATTGAGTGACTATACAATTTATAACTAGATAAAATTCCCATATATCTAAGATTCACAGTATCCCATAACAGATGACAATTCTTAAGAGAACTATTACTGTATTTGTATACCCTCACTTGGATATATGAACTGTATCTGTGAATAGTATCTATCTATCCAAAATTAAGAGTATCAATAATAACATGAACAGTCCATATTACTAATACCCTCACCCAGATGTATAGTCTATGTTATGCGAATTACACTATCATATCGATAGTAACTATTTATCTGAAATCCAGAGTATTAACAACAACATGAATAGTCCATGTTATCAATACCCTCACTCAGATAAACAGTTCCTAAGGATTTCTAACTAGATTGAAGATTCTAATTGCATCTATATATGTAAGAAAACACAGTTGCGGAAGTAAACGATGTTATATATATCATAATATTAAGGTTCAGTTACATGATTCTTCATAAAGAATTTCTTATTACAAAATATAGAAATATAAGCTAATCTAAGCAAAGACGCTTCCCTTTATCTACTTTAGATGTTCCAGGGTTACCATCTAATACTGCAAAGGGAATAATTTGCAAGGGTGAGCTATGACATGCTCAGCAGGTTTTATATTTATAACAATATATGATTTAAAGAAGTATAACAATTCAAAATTCGACTGATAGTTGTTACCATTTCTGGAATTTCTTTTTTAACTTTTTCTGGACTTTTTTTTTGTCAGTCACACAGACTTAGAAACTTTATTTAGATATGAGATATGGGATCGGCCTATTCAACATCCTAGGAGAATGCATCTCATCCTACCAGTGCTCAAGTGCACCCAAATTAATGTCAATATATTATTAACCAATCCTCGATCCCTTACGGGATACCCAACTTCAGAATAGGATGTCTTACCAAAACAATTTGGTTTGACACAACAGTTTATGCTCAATAAACAATATCATATGAATAAATAATTCATTTTTTAGTTATGCTAAAGCTATAGCAATAACCTTATAATAAGTGGTAATTCAAGTTTAGGTGTAGTATCTCATATCAACAATATTTCCAGATAAAAATCTTGTTCAACGAATAAATAGGGTTTGAGAAATTTACGTAAGTAATAATTTGGGTTTAGTAAACTTGTGAAAGTAATTAGGGTATAAAAAACTTGCCCGAGCGGAGATCAGTCAAGTAATGCTATTTGATTCGTTAATAAACACCTAAGATGTTCATTCATATAAATCTAACACATTAGTATTGATAACAATACTTAAATACAAGATCAACATATGTTCGGGTTAAGTTTGATATGGTTTTCGGTGTTCAAAGACTTTACCGAATATTAACTAATATGATAAATAGTCAAATTCTATTTATAAGCTTTATTCTATTTTTAGATAATTTAAATATCCATTATATTAATTTCTAGAAGCTTATAATAATTTTTAACTATTTATTTATCCTTTAAATGATTTTAAAATCATTTATTTCTATTTTAAATAATTAATATATACTTAAAATTTTATAAAAACTTTGTTTACTATTTTTAAATAATTTATAACCATTTATTATGATTTTTAAATTATTAAAATTATTTTTCAATAATTATTTATTATTTATAAGTAATTATTCTAATTTCTTTATTATTAAATTAATTACAAATAATATCCAAATAAAATAAAATATTTATTGAATTTATGTAAAAATATTAAAAGTTAATTATAATAACTTAATATAATTTTTTAAAATTATTTTTATATTTATTTATTAATTATTTCTAATTTTTATCAATTAATTTTAAAAAAATAATTATTGTCTGTCGCTAAAGACCTATAGTGACAGGAAGTGTCGCTATAGGTGTTCTTGAGTTTTTGGGTTTCAGTCAGTCATGGTCGAGGGACCACTTTGACCACGATCTATCTTGCTACTGTTAATGATTTTGAGTTTGGACAAGTATGGATGTTATAGTACTCATACAGTAGTACAACATCAGACAAACTTTGTGCTATAACCTACATATAACAAGAAGTTATAGAGACTCAAAGTTACTGTCAGAGTCGCGCCAATAGGGAGAAATCCTAATCGGAAAGCCCCCTCTTTCCTGGGAATGATCTAGTTGTTAAATATTGTGAGTTATAATATTAATGATGAATAAGTTCGTGTTGATTAAAGATGAAATTGATATTTCCATTGTGTTAGAAATATTAGTGTTAGTGGAAATAGACATTTATTTCGATAATAATTGATTTCTAGAGGTTAAATTAACCAATCGGGTAATTAATCGGATAAATGAGCAATTAATTGCTATTAGTTCACATGCATATAACTATTTGTTCACATGAATGGAACTATTGATTCACATGATGTACTATTGAGGGAGGTGGTGCAAGTTTGATAATACTTATAGGACTAAATTAAAAATGGAGGAAAAGATGAAGGTACTATACTGTAATAATTCGAGCTCCAAAATGTGCAATTATCGAAACTATATTTTACTATAAATAGAAGCTCATTCTTTATTCATTCTCACCAATTCACTAAGACTCACAAGAGCAATTATAGAGAGAGAAGCTATATAGAGATAAGCTATAGAGAGAAAGAAGAAGAGTATTTTGTTACTTCACTATTCCAGTATCCAGTCTTCTTCTAAGGTAAGGGATATTATTATTTTTAGTATTCGTAACAAATAATATTTTCTTCCATACTCTGTAGTATGTGAGTAATATTGTTTCATTTCATATTCCTAATTCTACACTCATTTTGTTAAAGTATTGCTTCTATACTCCGTGAAATTAGTAGAATATCCTTGAAATTTGCGCTTCATCTAGTATCGTTTCACAAGGATATTTTTCTGAACATCTTTGTTAAATTTTAATCTTTTCATGCCGGAGTACTATTCACGAAATAATATTCACAAAGTACTATTCATGGGGTACTATTCATAAAGCACTATTCATGGGGTACTATTCATAAGGTACTATTCACGGGCTACTATTCGAAGAGTACTATTTCCAAAAGTACTATTCACGGGGTACTATTCACTCGGGTACTATTCACCCGGGGTACTATTCATGACAAAAATTGATTTCTTTTATGTCCAAATAATTTTTGATACAATATTATTCTTGAATTTTACTCTACAAAGCAGTATCATGTTGACAATTTGGACATTATTGAATTCTGGATAAATTTAATTATAAATCTTTAAAAATTTATCATTTGCTTTCTTTTAACTGAATTCTTATATCGTTGTCATCATCATCATGCTTATATTGTGATGAAAGTCATCTTTGGCTTACGTTCATAGATGGACTGGTGATTGGTATGATTATGACCAGGGATCATTCGGTATAATCATGACCTGTAATGTTACAAATGATAAAAGTCCTCATTGGCCCGTAGTGCATTGATGGACAGTTGTCGGTATGATCATGAGTATTGGTGAAAACACGAATATCTTTGGCCCGTAGTGCATAAATAATTTGTGGTCGTGATACTAAAGAATATCCTTGGCCGTAGTGCAGAGATGATTCAATGATGTGGATTATTTATTAAGCTGAGTCTCAGCGATAAAATTGATGATAAACTTTTTAAATCATAGAAGATAGTATATATCATTCTCTACTTGACTCTTCTAATGGATTACTTTTTCCGTTGTAGTTAAACTTGATGTTTATTGTATTTTATCAGTTTAACACTGTTGAATGCTAACGATAATTTATTCTGCATTATCTTAGTCATAATATTTCTTACTGGGCTAGTTGAGCTCACCCTTTTGCTTTCATTATTCTCTTCAGGAAATGAGAACGTAGCCGAGACTAGTCGAGGAACGGAGTGATGGTCCGAGATGGTTGTTTTAGCAGTCCTCACTATTTAGTGTGATAATAAATGTAACGAAGATTGAATTTGAGTTTGGATATTATCTATGAGACAATATTCGTGTAAAAACTCTCAGCTCATGTTGTATAATTAAGTTTGTATTTTATTCAGTACCATGTATTTGGTAACCCAAGATGGGTGATGTATACCTATTTTGGGGGCATCACAACTATCACTACAGGAATTCCTATTGACAAGCAAGTAAAACTCCATTAGGTATTCCTTAGCGAGCCACGTTCAGTGAACTTATTCTCTAATAAGCACCTACATACTTGCTTTAGTGTCTCCACACAAATGATCATGAGATCAATCATCCTCATCCAATGAGCAAGAAACGTATGTATCAATCTATCTGGATTCACTAATCCCCAATTTAGTAATCCAACGATTGGAAACTATTTTAGTTTTAAGCTTTCTAAGAATTTAGATCTCATAAGAATGATCATCATCATTATTCTAAAAGCATTGCTTAAAACTATGGGTTTATCACATATTATAAAGCAACATCATGTAGATAATTGAAAGCCTTTAATAAATTAATACTTTTTTATTAATAAATGAATAAGATTGTTACAAAGTATATGCTTTATCATCAAACATGATTGGCTTGTGTGCATACTACTTTTAATCTCCCACTTGCACTAAAGCCAATCGCCATGGTATCTCATACCCTTCTTCTCTAAGTGACAATTATCCTGCTATTGGATAAGCTTTAGTTAATGGATATGTAATGTTGTTCTTGAGAGTCCACTATCTCTATAGTGATTTCTCATCTTTCAATGATTCCTATAATCAAATGAAAGTTCCACAACACATGTTTAGATCCAAGATGAGGCTTAGGGACTATTCCTAGTTCTGTAATGAACTTTTCATCCAAACAATCAACTTATAGCTTCATTTATAGCTATATACTTTGTCTTTATCACTAAACTAGCAACTCTTTGTTGTTTGAAACCTTTCCAATTCACTGCACCACCGTTCAAGGTAACGCTTTACCTTAAAATGGATTTTCTGTCGTCTTGGTCTGTTTGAAAAACTTGAGTCTGTTAAGCCCTCTAGTTTTAATTTAGACCCGTCATGAATATGATTACATCCTTATTGTCGGTTAAGTACTTTAAGATGTTTTTCACTGACTCATAGTAAACTTCTCCAGAATATGACTGATCAACATCAGGTCTCGTACATTTCATTACATACATGATAGTTACTCATGAGATCTCTCTTTTATGAGTCTATGGGGACTATTAAGAGAGTTACACTCCATGGCTCATCAACATGAGATAACTCTTGGAGTTTGCCATTCTAAACGACTTTAGCATCAAATGAATATATGTTCCTTGGGTTAAGTCGAGCATCCTCTTGAATCTATCTATATAGATGTGTATCCCCAATTCAGATACTCTTCCCAAATCATTCAAGGAGGAATGTTTAGACAACTTTGTCTTTACTGATTGTAGCATTAGTATGTCATTCCTTATCCATAGTATACCAACATATAATATTAGAAATGTCATGGTGCTCCCACTGACCCTTTTTTACACATTAGGTTCATTCTTATTTGTGATAAAATCAAACTCTTTTGATTTGTTTCATCAAAACAAATGTTCTATTTTTGAGAAGCTTGCTTCAATCCATTTCTCTGAGTGTATACAACTCTTTCATCATCGTATGTAACTGGTTCATCATCTTCTATGATGTGTACCTCATCATCATCATCTATGATGAATCCATACCTCCTAGGTATCTTTGGTACTATTCCAAATTTACGATTCAGTTGTGGTACAATAGGTCTATCTACAGGTTCCTCTTATTTGACTTATAGTGTTTTGTGGTTCTTGAACTCTTCAAGATGTATTATCTTCCCACTAGCCCCATTAATGATAAACATCTTTATCTTAGAAGGTAGCGTGTTTCGCAGCAAACACCTTTTGTTAAGTAGGATTATAGAACATATACCCTAAACTTACTTTAGGATGTCCCACAAATTTATACTTGTCAAATCTTATCCCAAGCTTATCCTTTGAATCCTTTTTCACATAAGCTGGACAACCCCTTATCTTAATATACTTAAGATTAGGAATCCTCCTTGTCCATAACTCTTATAGAGTTTTGGGGTCGAATTTTGAGGTTACCTTTTCTATAGATATCCAGCCTTTTCTAGGACATTATCCCAGAAGGATACTGGAATGTCGGTAAAATCAGTATGAACCGTACCATGTCCAACAAGGTACAATTTTTTCTTTCAGATACATCAATCAATTATTGTGTGTTAGGAGGCTTCTATTGTGAGAAACCCATTTGAGATGATCTAGAAACTTATTGCACAAGTATTTTGTCCTTGATCTAATCAAAGAATCTTAATACTTTGCCAATTTGTTTCACTTTTGAATTCTTTGAACCTTTCACTTGATAATTCAGACTTGTATTTTATCAAATACAAATATTCAACTCTTTGAATGATCATCTCCTTCATATACTAGTTTATTCAATTGTAAAAATAATTTTTATGTAAGTTAAGTACACAAAATCCATTAAGTAATATTTCAGTTCTATATAAAACAATATTACTATAAATAGAACAACAATTGTTCTTAAATATAATACCAAAGATTTCATTGTCCCACAATAGAATGGAAATAATGTTTCCAACGAGAACTAGAATACAATAACAACTTTTTGACTTAATAGACTTGCCCGTAGGCTGTGCTAAACTATAAGTTCATATGGATGATGCAGCAACCTTTGCTTCATTTACTAGACATAGGATTATTTATCCTTTATTTAGCTTTTTACTTCTACTTGGTCCCTTCAAAAATCTATATTTATGATAACCAAAGCCGGTATCGAATACCCAAGTAGAACCTTGACTTAAAAAAAAAATTATTTCAATCATGAACAAAAACTATATTTGTAACCGAAGCTTCACTAAGCTTCTTCTGGTTAGCTCTGTAAGATGCTTCTCGTAGTTTCTTTTCCAGTCTCCTGGCTTATTGCAGTGGAAGCAAAATCCTTTGCTATAAGTATCAGTTTTGTTCTTATTATCCTTTGTTTTTGCCTTTCTATTTACCTTCTTTGAATTGTTCTTTTTTTTCCAGAAGATCATTTGGTCCTTACCATTAAGACTTGGTCTCTCTTGGTTGGAAAGTGACTCCAACATTTTTTCAACATGTTAAGCAAATCAGCGAAGCTGATATTATAACGACCCCAAAATTCATCCAATTCAATTATCAACTTCAGTCGTTAATAACACGTCTAACTTTTGATTTTACATCATTATTCGATGTTAAGCTTAATAAAATGCAGAATAATTTAAACTTTTCTATCTTCTTACTTTAATTTCCTGAATCAAAATCTTTATCATCTACATGTTTTTGAATCAAGTTATTTTATAATTCACTTCATCAAAGTTATTATATAGATTCTTACATTTTAATCCGACAACCTTTACATGTAAGACCCCGAATTTTATGAAATGAAAGTATTCAATTTTCTTATAATTTTTATTTCATTTAGTAAATGGTTAAATTGATAAAATGATTAAAGTTAAGGGTGATATGTGAAAATTTTGTAAAGTAAAGCAAGTTGTTATAAAATATTCGTTTGGTCGGGTAATATTCTTTTTGTCGGGGAATATTCGTACGATGAAACAATCATTGGTGGACCCCACAGCAGAATTATTATCGGAGTTAGAAAATGACAAAATTATCTTTTATGAAATAACGGCGGAAGTTTTACCGTTAACTATTGAAATACCCGGTGATAAAAGTACAGTAATACGTGTGACTGCATAGTAACACACGGTATTGATTATTGATGCTTACGTGAGAAGTCACTCGCTTTTGTTCAATTATTGCTACAAAGAATTCTTTATATAGTATCTCACGTTATTTGATTCAATTATTGTCGATATTTTATATATTATTAAATTAATAATTGAAACGATACGGTTATTCATATTATTATTTACAATATTGACGATGTCTAGAAAGTTCTGTCGAGGAAAGGTTTGGTCACCTAATTGCACGCCAATAGGGAGAAATCCTTATTGGAAAGCCCCCTCTTTCCTGGGAATGATCTGGTTGTTAAATATTGTTAGTTATAATATTCATGATGAATAATTGTTGAAAGATTAAATATATGTTGATTGAAGATAAAATGATTTGTGGTAATATTTATTCAATCTTTGATATAAATAAGAAGTCTGTTATGAGACGTTTGTGGTAAGTTTGGTTTATTCTATGGGGGCCCATATGTCATCATCTAAGAGTCACTTTCGCCAATAGTATGAACCATGCCGCAACAGAAAGTATTGAAGAGGTTGATTATCGCAGAGTCATGGCCATTGGCCTAATTATAGCATAAGTCTCGGCGCACAAGACCGGATGTTGGTATCGGAAAGTGGCGCCAGCAGCGCCACTAGTACAAAGGATGCCATGTGCCATGTGCAGTGGATTTTTTGTTGACCAAGTTGTTTGTGAACCCAATGGGTTGCATGATAAGTATGGATCATATAATTGGTTAATGAACATAATAAGACCTTTCCTAAATCACTTTTATAGTGATGACTTTAGGAATTTAATGTTGTTTAATGAATAATTAAACGAAGAACATAAAGTACCAGAAATTGAAATGTATTCAATGATGATAATGACTATAACGTTGAGAGTTACAACTAAAAGTTGTTGAGTAATACGTGAACATGAACGATATGCAATAAGTATACTTAACCAATGATGATCGCGTCTCGGATAGTAAACATAGTAACGGTAGTAAGCCGTGAGGGAGGATGATTAACTCGAAACGAGTTATACTAATGAAATAATTTTTAGTTAAGAGAAAGAAGTTGGTAAGAACGATGTAAAGAACGACAGCAAGCCGGAACCAATAATAACAAATCTAATATATGATTAGATTGAGAAGAAGGGTAAGATTCATTAAGAACCATGTATGTTCATTCATGACCTAATGTGGTATGTTATGTGGTTATGTGTTGTAGAGACTGTAAAGACTCAAAGGAAAAGTTATTATCTTTATGTGAAAGGCATTTGAAAGGCAAGTTTTCTTATCGCTTATCTAACCTTCGTGTTAGCCAGGTTTTCTGTGATTCATGTTATGAGATGCATGAATGATTTTAAAGAAAGGGTCGATGCCAATTTTAACTCGACTAGACTAATCTTGAAGATTGATTGATTTATTTATAAGTCTTTCAATATAGAATTGCTAACGCTACCCTATGCCAATTGTTTGGTACGGATTCAAGGTAAGCCTAAGTATGAATAAACAAATCTATTTTTCATCGATTATTCGATGGGCACACGAGGTTTCCAAAACTTAAACGTATACACGTTTAATGAATATAGTGTTGATCAACATAGATTACTATGGGCTGATCACCCAAAAGTGCTCGTAAGATATGCCGGACTTAGGGCCGGGTTGTCCTTTTCAAAGAAATTATGAACTGCTCATGGCCTTGAGCCAGAATTGATGTTTTACTGAATATTGTCACTGTAAAACATTTTGAATGAAAAGAAGTGCTATTTTGAATTATCGATAGTACTTTGTAACTATTGTTCAGTTATTGAAGATATAAGATTCCTATGTTTCAAGCATGTCGTTTAAAAGAAATTGTTGTACTTGCTGAGCTTGTTATGCTCACTCTTGCTTGAACCATATGAATGCAGCTAGGACCAAACGAATCGAGGGATCTGATAAGGTTAAAGGCAAGATGAAGATGAACGATTAGCTTACCTTAAAATAAACTAGTAAGTTGTATGTATTATAGTATGATGAACAAAGAATGTAATGGTTTTAGAGCTTGGGAACGGGATATAATATTATTAATGTAATAAGAATGTCGTTGAGACGCACATTTTGATGTCATTTCAATAGAATGAATGTACAGTTATGAGTACCGTGTAGCACCATCTGTCGGGTTGGAAGATATCCGAATTTGGGGGTGTCACAAAACATCTCACTTTGAAGCTTTTCATTAGAGATTTTAACAAGAACACCAAGATCGTAAAGGTAATATTTCCTTAATAATAGTTTTACATCCCTTTTGATTTCTTTATTATAAAGAATCATAAATTGGTGGAGCATGCCTCTTATGGAGGAATAAGGATGGCTTGTAATATATAAAACCATTATAAGTCATGTGTAAATAAAAATCGTAAGGGTTTACGTAAGTTAAAACCGTAGGAAATATTGAATTATGAACTTTGTTGTTGATGGACAAATTGAACATCATCACTATTAGAATATGTGCATCTTTCTTGGTTAGGATGTAGATATGAAATCAATGGAGTGTTTAATTTGATTTGGCATATAGAACACTAGTAACGAAGTTATGGCGAATTTTACGGAATTAGACGTTAAACATTGAAAATGTAGAAATTTTGGATTAATAGTCGAAAGTTGTCGTGGGACTTGAAAACATTGGTTTTTAATGTCAACACGTGAGATAGGGTATTTAAGAGTCGTGGACTCAAGAATCGTCAGATTCTGACTTAAAATGAAGAAAACGAGTATTTAACGCTCGAAAGCGTTTAACGAACGCTCGAAAATGAACTTAGAAGTGAATTTTGAGTTAACGGATTCAAAATTGTAAAATTCTTATATGAACGCGTAGAGTATGTAATTTATGAGTTGTAGGCTTTTGAATGGACCAAATCGGGCTTATAACGGAGAAGTTATGAAGCCGGGAAGTTCACTAAAAATTTTATCTGTAAATTTTTTCTGGTGCTGAGGTCTAGCGCCGCGATGCCAAATAAGGCTTAATGTGTCGCGCCGCTGCGCTGGAATAGTGTAATGACCTACTGAAGAGTGGCACCGCAGCGCCACTCATACGAAGGAGTTTTGTGCCGCAGTTGTCGAACCGGACTTAGCTATCGTAAATCGCTACCAGAAGCGCCAAGTTGTTAGATAGAAGCCAGCCATACCATGGCAGCCAAGACAGGGCAATTGTTAGACAAGTTAGGTTTGAACTTCAATTGTTCCAAGACCTGTATAAGTTAAGTTTATAAACTTAATAAGCATACTAAAACTATTCCTACGTTATATATACAAGTGTATATGGTAATGAACTTAGGAATTGAACGCGAGTTGATAGTGTGGTAACGAAGAACACAAAGAGTTAATAATAAACCATGAACGGTAATCGACATTGGTACCTCACTAATGATGATTGAGTCGGTTAGTAACATACGATCGTTAACAAGTCGGGATGAAGGGTAGTAAGTCGAATTGACATTATTAATGAAATAATGTCAACTAAGACATAGAAGAGAAAGAAGTTTGTAGAATCCATGTGATTGATTGTTTGGTAGCTAATTACAGTGTGCTATGTGAATATATCATGTAGATTCTGTAAAGGCTGAGAACAGTCGATTAAATTATTTGAAGACGTTTGAAGGCAAGTTTTCTTAAATTCTTTTCTAACCTTCGTGTTAGTCGAGTTTTCTGTGATTCATTGTATAGAGTTGCATGAATGATTTTAAAGAAAGGGTCAATGCCAATTTTAACTCGGCTAGACTTTTCGTAAGATATAGATTGATTTGTATGCATATCTTTCTATATAGAAATGATAACGCTATCTTATGCCAAGTATTTGGTACAGATTCAAATTTAAGGTTTGTCTATGAACAAACAAAAGTATTTTTCATCGATTATTCGATGGGCACGCGAGTTTGCCAAAACTTAAACGTAAATACGTTTAACGGATGAATGTTGATCAACATAGAGTACTATAGGCTGATCACCTAGAAGTGCTCGTAAGTAATGCCGGATGTACAGCCTTTGTGATGTGATGTCCTTTTCAAGTATGAAAATAGAAAGATACTGTTCATGGTCTTTCGACCGGTTCAGAATTCCTCAATAATTATATACTCTGGGAATTGATGTTATGAATTGTTAAGTATTAATATTTTGTAATACTTCATGACTATTGGTTCAGTTATGGAAGATTTTCATATAATTCACGAATGTGGTATTGATATTATTCTTTGTTAAACTTGCTGAGCTTGTTATGCTCACTTCTTGCGTGAATTATATGATTGCAGTTAAAGCTGAGCGTACTGCGAATGCTAAGAGAGATAAGGGCAAGGCTAAGATGGATAGTTGACCATCTTGTAATCGACTAGTATGATTGTATGTATTATACTTAAGAACAACGAATGATGTAATCGGTTTATGAACCTGGGAAAGGATTTCACTTTGATTGTAATAAGAAGATAGTAATTACATTCATTATGTTGTGTTTTCAATGGAATGATTGTATAGTTATGAGTATCATGTAGCACCATATGTCGGGTTTGAAGATACCCGAATTTGGGGGCGTTACAGCTATAATATTAGTGATGAATAATTGTTGAAGTATTAAGAATGTGTTTATTAAAGATAAGTGAATTACAAAAGTTAGAGGGGAATAATTTAACTTAGAAAACTTTAGGGGTACTAAAGTGTAACAAGTTAAATCAATCTGGACCATTGGTGGTAGTTTTAATAGTAAATTAATTTAGATCGTCGATGGTGGTTTTAATAGTAAATCAATCTGGACCGTCAGTGGTGGTTTTAAAAGTAAATCAATCTGGACCGTCGGTGGTGGTTTTAAAAGTAAATCAATCAAACAAATCAGGTTGTGGTTTTAATAGTAATCAATATGGACCGTCCGTTCTAATAGTAAATCAATCTGGACCGTTCATGAATCAGTTACTATTTAGTCCATTCTCCTATAAATAGAAGCTTAATTCTTCTTTCATTCTCACCAATTCACTGAGATTCACAAGAGACGCTATAGAGAGAGAAACTATAGAGAGCAAGAAGAAGAGTATTCTGCTACTTCATTATTTCAGTATCCAACCTTCTACTAAGGTAAGTGGTATTATTTCTTTCATATTCATAAGGAATACTATTTTTCGTATTCATCCTCTAATATGTCGGAATAACTTGTCTATGCGGATTACGTACCATATGACAGGTGAAAATCCATTTGCAGTTTCGTATGTTATTTCCTTTCATATTTTTTAAATCTAAACTTACTATGGTAAGTATTGCTTCTATAATCCTTGAAATTAGAGGAATATCCTTGAGTTTTGTGCTTCGTCCAGTATCGTTTTATTGGAATATTGATCTGAACTTTCTTATTAAATATCAATATTTTCACCCGGGGTACTATTCACGAGTTACTATTCACCCAGTTACTATTCACTATAATATTATTCACTCGGGTATTCGGGGCACTTTTCATGATGGGGTACTATTCACAAGTTACTATTCACGGGTTACTATTCACCCGATTACTATTCACTCAAATATTGTCCACTCGGGTATTCGGGGAAGTTTTCATATCGGGGTACTATTCACGGGGTACTATTCCTGAATTACTATTCACAGGGTACTATTCACGGAGTACTATTCACCGAACAATTTATTTCTTTTCTGTCCAAATTATTTTTGATACAGGGATATTATTCTTGAATTTTACTCCACAAAGCAGTATCATGTTGACAATTTGGACATTATTGAATTATGGATAAATTAAGTTATAAATCTTTAAAAAATTTTCCTTTGCTTTCTTTTAATTGAATTCTTATATCATTGTCATCATCCTCATGCTTATATTGTGATGAAAGTCATCTTTGGCTTACGTGCATAGATGAACTGTTGATTGGTATGATTATGACCAAGGATAATTTGGTATGATCATGACCATTGATGATTACACGAATATTCGTGGCCCGTAGAGCAAGAATAATTTGTGGACGTGATACTAATGAATATCCTTGGCCCGTAGGGCAGGAATGATTCGATGATGTTATTTATTTATTAAGTTGAGTCCCAGCGATAAAGTTAATGATAAACTTTTTAAATCATAGAAGATAGTAGATATCATGATATACTTGACTCTTCTAATGGATTAATTGTTCTGCTGCAGTTAAACTTGTTGTCTATTATATTCTATCAGTTTAACATTGTTGAAGGTTAATGATAACTTATTTTGCATTATCTTAGTCATAATATTTCTTACTGGGCTAGTTGAGCTCACCCTTTTATTTCCATTGTTCTCTTCAGGAAATGAGAACGTGGCCAGAACTAGTCGGCGAACGGAGTGATGGTCCGAGATGGTGTTATAGTAGTCCTCACTATTCTATAAAATAGTGTGCCAATAAATATAATGAGGACTGCATTTGAGTTTGGATATTGTCTAAAAGATAATATTCGTGTAAAAACTCTCAGCTCATGTTGTATAATTAAGTTTGTATTTGTATTCAGTACCATGTATTTGGCGACACAAGATGGGTGATGTATACCTATTTTGGGGGCGTCACAGTTGGTATCAAAGCATATGGATATGATCCCTGGCTGAGATGTGAGACAGGAATTAGGAGGGGAGAGATGGGGAATTCCTTCGCTAGTATGACCTACCTAAGTTTATTTGGTATTTAATTGGTCAGTCAGAGTATAGGGATAATATATGGTGTGAGACCCCAAATTTTATAAAATAAAAATATTCAATTTTCTTATAATTATTCTATTTAGTAAATGGTTAAATTGATAAAAGGTTAAAGTTAAGGGTGATATGTGAAAAAATTTCAAAGTAAACAAGTTGTCATAAAATAATCGGTGATAAAAGTATAGTAATACGCGTGGTTGCATAGTAGCACACGGTATTGATTATTGATGCTTATGTGAGAAGTCACTCAATTATACTCAATTATTGCTACAGTAATTGCTGCATCATATCTCTCATATTATTGATTCAATTATGGTCACAGTATCATCTGCATAATATGATATATTATTAAATCAGTAATTGAGATGATAAAGTTATTCATATTATTAATTACAATATTGACAATGTCTAGAAGTTCTGTTAAGGAGAGGTTAGATAATCTAATTGCGCGCCAATAGGGAGAAATCCTTATTGGAAAGCCCCCTCTTTCCTGGGAACGACCTGGTTGTTAAATATTGTGAATTATAATATTAATGATGAATAAGTTCGTGTTGATTAAAGATGAAATTGATAGTTCCATTGTGTTGGAATTATTAGTGTTAGTGAAAATCGACATTTATTTCGATAATAATTAATGTCTGGAGGTTATATTGACCAATCGGGTAATTAATTGGATAAATGAGCAATTAATTGCTATTGATTCACATGATTATAACAATTGGTTCACATGTGTGTACTATTGATTCACATTCATTTACTATTAGGGGAGTTGGGGCAAGATTGATAATATTTGCATGACTAAGTTAAAAATGGAGGTATAGATGAAGGTACTATACTGTAATTCGTATTTTCACATGATTAGAACCATTGATTCACATGATTTACTATTAGGGGAGGTGGTGCAAGTTTGATAATACTTGCAGGACTAAATTAAAAATGAAGAAAAAGAGGAAGGTATTATACTGTAATATTTCGAGCCCCAAAACGTGCAATTATCGAAACTATATTTTCCTATAAATAGAAGCTCATTCTTCCTTCATTTCTCACCAATTCACTAAAGCTATAGAGCAATTATTATAGAGAGAAGAAGAAGAAAGTCCGCTACCTCACTATTCTAGTATCCAGCTTTTCTTGAGGTAAGGGTATTATTCTTTCGTATTCATGAAGAGAGTTCTTTTCTTTCAATACTCGTAAGGGTTGTTATTCCATTCTTTATTATTATGTTGGAATAACCTGTCTATGCAAAGTACCGCATACATGGTGAAATTCTTCTGTTATTCCACTCTTTATTATTCTGTTGGAATAACCTCGCCTATGCGGCCTATTGCAAGCTGGTGAATTCTGTTGTTATTCCATTCTTTATTATTCTCGCTGGAATATCACATGCTGCGTGCAGATTAGCATGACTGGTTCCATTCTTTATTATTACATTTGGAATATTCATACATCACGCGATTACATATGACCCGTTCCATTCTTTATTATTCATTGGAATATCCCGTGCAAGGCGCATTACGCATGACCGGTTCCATTCTTTATTATTCTGTTGGAATAACCTGTCTGTGAGGTCTATCGCATGCCTGGTGAATTTTTTTGTTATTTCATTCTTTATTATTCTGTTGGAATAACCTGTCTATGTGGATTACCGCATGCATGGTTAATGATCCTTTGTATTCATTCCTTATTAAATCTGTTAAAATGATCTGTCTACGTGGATTACCGTATGGCGGGTGAAAATCCATTTGCAGTTTTGTATATTCTATTATACTAGTATGAGATATCATTTCTTTTGTACTCGTCATGGAATATCATTTTCTTTGGTATTTTTCTTTTACGAGTTACTATTCATGGGTTACTATTCACCCAGTTACTATTCAGTCTAGTATTATTCACTCGGGTATTCGGGGCACTTTTCGTGCCGGAGTACTATTCATGAGTTACTATTCATGGATTACTATTCACCCGATTACTATTCACTCAGGTACTATTCACTCAGGTATTCGGGACACTTTTCATGTTAGGATACTATTCACGGGGTACTATTCCCGAAGTACTATTCATGGGGTACTATTCACCCAAAAAATATATTTCTTTTCTGTCCAAATTATTTTTGGTACATGAATATTATTCTTGAATTTTACTCTACAAAGCAGTATCATGTTGACAATTTGGACGTTATTGATTCCTGGATAACTTAAATTATAAATCTTTAAAATTTATCCTTGAACTTTTTTATTGAATTATTATGTCATTGTCATCATCTTCATGCTTATATTGTGATGAAAGTCATCTTTGGCTTACGTGCATAGATGGACTTGGTATGATTATGACCAGAGATTATTCGGTATAATCATGACCGTAATGTGACGAATGATGTGTTAAAAGTCCTCATTGGCCTATAGTTCATTGATGGACAGTTGTTGGTATGATTATGACTAGGATTATTCTAGTATAATCATGACCATTGATGATTACATGAATATCCTTGGTCGTGGTGCGAGGATGATTCGATTTTATTTATTGTCGAGTCTCAACGATAAAGTTGATGAAAAACTTTTTAAATCATAGAAGATAGTAGATTTTATGCTCTACTTGACTCTTCTAATGGATTACTTATTTCCGCTACAGTTGTTGATCTAAAACTTGTTGTCTATTGTATTCTATCGGTTGTTATCTTTGTTGAAGGCTAAGGATAATTTATTCTCGCATTATCTTAGTCATAATATTTCTTCTTTGGGCTAGTTGAGCTCACCCTTTCTTTCATTATTCTCTTCAGGAAATGAGAATATAGCTGGGACGAGTCGGGGAATGGAGTGATGGTCCAGGATAAATGGCTTTAGTAGTCCTCACTATTCTACAGAATAATATGATAATAATTGTAATGAGGACACCATTGAGTGTGGATATTGTCTAGATGACAATATTCTTGTTTAAACTCTCAGCTATGTTTTGTCGTATTTTACACGACTGTTGTATAATTAAGTTGTATTTGAATTTATGTACCATGTATCTGGTGACTCAAGATGGATGATGTATACATGTTTTGGGGGCGTCACATATGGCATGTCTATTTACCCTTGTTTTGTGGCAGTGTTTGAAAATGGCATCTGAAAATGTCGAGATAAACAATGAAGTACATGAGACCGTTGAGTCACCAACAATTAATATCCAAGTTAATGTGCAACAAGAAGACAATAATCCTCAGGTAAACAACAACACCGATCAAATGATGAACGATGGGATGTTCAGAGGCTTTATGCAATTCATGCAACATCAGGCGAGACCGGCTCCTGTTCAAAATGCAGGTGGAAACACTGGCAACTCTCGGATGGTCACTGCTAAGCAGTTCAAGGAGCTGGAACCACCGGAGTTTTTGGGAGAGCCAAAACCACTTAAGGCGGAGACGTGGATAAAATAGATCACCAAGATATTTGATGTCTTGGGATGCTTCGAGGAGCAAAAGGTTCCCTTTGACACCTTCATGTTGAGAGGAGAGGCAGATTACTGGTGGGAATCAGTAAAACGTACTCAGCCTACCGCACTCAAAATGTCTTGGGAAAAATTTTAAGAACTGTTCAATGACAAGTACTTTCCCAAAAGTATTCGTCACATGAAGGAGGTGGAGTTTATCAAGTTGGAACAAAGAAATATGACCGTGTCGCAGTACAAGACTAAGTTTGCATAGTTGTCCCGGTTCGCATGCCATTTGGTTGATAATGAGGAAAGAATGACGCGATTATTTCTGCGAGGTTTGAGACCCGAAATACGTCAATATCTCATTTCTCACAAACTGTGTTTGCATTCAGATGTTGTAAATAGGGCTCAGTTATTGGAGCGCAATAATGAGTCAAACCAACCAAGAGAGAGCAGCCGGCAAGTCGATAATACCAGTGGTAGCAGTCATCGAAGCGGTGACAACAAACGTGGAGGGAATCAACATGCCAGAAATGGTAACCACTTCGGTGGTAATCATGGCCAAGATAATAGAAGTGGAAATTTCAAGAAGAGGAGATTCAATAATGATGGAAAGACGTCAAGACCAAGACTTTTGTCGTTAAGGAAGAGAACGACCACCCGTCAGATGTTACAAATGCGGAGGGAGGACACATCACCAAAGCTGTCAGCGCGGCAGAATCAAAAGCATGTTACAATTGTGGAAGAGAAGGTCACCTAGCCTGATTTTGTCGTGCACCAAAGTCAAGTCCAGCTGGGATGGAGGCATCAAAGGTCGTCCCAGATAAGACAAAACCGGTAGTTCAAGGGAGAGCATTTGTCGTAACCTCCCAAAAAGTGAGTAATCCGAATGAGGTGATCACGGTTAAGCTAATCATAAACTCTCACAAAGTTTATAGCTTATTTGATACCAGTTCTACCCATTCTTTTATTTCTCCTACTTGCGCTCAACGTTTAAATTTAACTCCAGAGAAATTAGACTTTGATTTATCTGTTGAAACTCCGTTGGGAGAAACCTTCATTACATCCACTGTATATAAGTCTTGTTTGATTCAAATCGGTAACCGTACGTTATCTGTCGATCTTATCTCTTTAAAAATACTTACATTCGATGTGATCTTAGGAATTGATTAGTTGACTACTCATTATGCTAAAATTGATTGTTTTCATAAGGTTGTTAGCTTTCATATTCCTAACCAACCTATTATGCGAATTTAAGCAACCAAACCATTAAAGTCAGTTACTGTCATCTCAAGCTATAAAGCTATTCGTTTATTGAAAAACGGATGTCAAGCTTTCTTATCTCATGTCACGGATTTAAACAAAAATACGTCAGTCTTGAATAATATTTCTATTGTTAATAAATTTCCTAACGTATTCCCTGAAGAACTTCCTGGCCTACCCCAAGAGCGTGAAATTGAATTTTGTATCGACCTTGAATCCGGTACAAAACCCATTTCCAAAGCCCCATATCGAATGGCTCCTATTGAACTTCAGGAGTTAAAAACCCAACTACAGGAATTTTTAGACATCGGTTTCATTCATCCTTGTACGTCTCCTTAGGGTGCTCCTATTCTATTCGTGAAGAAGAAAGATGGAAGTATGCGACTTTGTATTGATTATCGGGAGTTGAATCATGTCACCATCAAAAATAGGTACCCATTACCTCGTATTGATGACCTGTTTGACCAGTTACAAGGCGCCAAATTCTTTTCAAAGATCGATCTTCGTTCCGGATATCATCAGTTAAAGATTAAAATCGATGACATCCCAAAGACTGCTTTCAGAACTCGGTACGGGCATTATGAATTCCTAGTCATTTCTTTTGGATTGACTAATGCTCCTGCTGCATTCATGGATATGATGAACCGAGTATTCAAGGAATATTTGGATCACTTTGTGGTCGTCTTTATTGATGACATCCTTATTTACTCCAAAAGCCGTGAAGATCATGAGCAACACATGAGGCTGGTACTCCAAAAGCTTCGTGAGAACAAGTTATATGCCAAGTTGAAGAAATGCGAGTTCTGGCTTGAGGAAGTAGCATTTCTGGGCATGTAATATCAAATCATGGAATATCTGTTGACCCGGCAATGATTGAAGCAATTCAAAGCTGGGAGCAACCTAAGTCGGTGACCGAAGTACGTAGCTTTCTCTGCTTAACTGGTTATTATCGGAGATTCGTTGAAGGGTTTTCTCGAATCGCTACTCCATTAACTCAGCTGACTCAGAAAGATACAAAATTTGGTTGGAGCGAAGAATGTGAGAAGAGTTTTCAAGAACTCAAGAGGAGACTTATTTCAGCACCTGTTTTGACAATACCATCTGCTTCGGAGGTATTTGTCATCTACAGTGATGCTTCAAGCAAAGGTTTAGGATGTGTTCTCATGCAACATGGAAAAGTCATAGCCTATGCCTCATGATAACTCAAAGCATATGAGAGGAATTATCCTACTCATGATCTAGAGTTGGCGATTTATGCGTTTTAAACTTTAAGATTTGGAGGCATTACCTGTATGGAGAGAAGGTGGAAATCTATACGGATCATAAAAGCCTCAAATATTTCTTCACTCAAAAGGAACTCAACATGTGGCAACGAAGATGGCTTGAGCTGTTGAAAGATTATGATCATGCCATTCAATACCATCCTGGAAAAATGAACGTAGTAGCTGACGCATTGAGTAGAAGATCATATGCGGGTACGAGTGCAATATTTTCAACACAAAGGCCCATTTTGTATGACTTACAAAGGATGGATATAGAGTTAAAGACTCTAGGGACCCATGTGATAATAGAGAATATACGAGTAGAACCGACTTTAATCGATAAAGTTAAAGCTGCTCAAGCTACAGACTTGGAGCTAATGCGTATGAAGAAGAAAGTGCAAGAAGGTGATATTTTGGAAGCAAGAATCGATGAAGAAGGAATACTTTGAGTCAACTCCAGACTTTGTGTTCCTAATAATTCTGACTTGAAGTATAAAATCATGATGGAGGTGCACAACACACCGTTTGCAATCCATCCTGGGAGTACCAAAATGTATTGTGATCTTCGACATACATTTTGGTGGAGAAATATGAAGAGAGAGATAGCGAGGTTTATCTCAAGGTGTCTAACTTGTCAACGAGTCAAGGCAGAGCATCAAGTGCCAAAAGGTCCATTGCAACCACTTGAAATTCCAGAATGGAAGTGGGAGCACATTACCATGGATTTCGTTACTGGTGTTCCCAAGGTTTCTCAAGGCATAGATGTAATTTGGGTCATTGTTGATAGATTGACCAAGTCTGCTCATTTCTTACCTATACGAGAAACTTATACACTTGAACATCTTACTCGTATGTATGTAAACGAGATTGTAAGATTGCATGATATGCCAGTATCCATAGTTTCTGATCGAGACCCAAGATTCACTTCAAGATTTTGGGTTAGTTTGCAAAAAGCTATGGGCACGGATTTAGGATTTAGTTCGGCGTATCATCCTCAAATGGATGGGCAGTCGAAGAGGACTATTCAAACTCTTTAGGATTTAATTAAGACTCTATGTCCTTGACTTCAAAGGAAGTTGGGACAAGTTCTTACCATTGGTGGAGTTTTCCTATAACAACAGTTATCAAGCAAGTATTGGCATGACTCCATTTGAGGTGTTGTATGGAAGAAAGTGTTGTTCTCCAGTATACTGGGATGAGGTGGGTGAAGCAATGTTGTTGGGACCGGAGTTGGTATGTATGACTACGGAAAAAATTCAAACGATCCGACAACGTATAACAACCTCACAAGATCGACAAAAGAGTTATGCTGATCTTCATCGAAAGGACGTGGAATTCAATATTGGAGATCATGTGTTGTTACGTGTTGCTCCATGGAAAGGAGTTATGAGATTTGAAAAGAGAGGAAAGCTCAATCCTCGATTCATTGGCTCATTTGTAATCCTCGATCGAGTAGGAAATGTGGCCTATAGACTCGCTTTACCGCCAAGTATGTCTCGTGTTCATAACGTTTTTTACATATCTATGTTACGTAAATATGTGAAAGACCCGAACCACATTATTGAATTAGAATCGAACAAGATAGCGGAAGATTTAACGTATGAAGAGGTACCTATTAAAATCTTGGATAAGAAGGGTAATATTCTACGCTCCAAGGTTATATCTCAAGTCAAAGTTTTATGGAGAAACCACGATGTGGAGGAAATGACCTGGGAGTTAGAATCTAAAATGAAATCAAGGTATCCTCACCTCTTCGACATATCAGGTACGTACCCTAATTTTGAGGACGAAATTCCATAAGAAGGGGAGGTTGTAAGCCCCAACTTTTATGAATAAAGAATAATTTTTCTCGAAATATATTTTTGAATATTATGGTGTGGATATGATATAATGTTATAGTTGTGGATAATATTTGAATATTTTTGCAAAGTAAGCAAGTTGATATAAAATATTCGTTTGGTCGGGGAATATTCTTTTTGTCAGGGAATATTCGTTCGATGACACAATCATTAGTGGACCCCACAACGGAAGTATTGTCATAGTTAGAAAATGACAGAAATATCTTTTTTATAAAAATAATGGCGAAAGTTTTACCGTTAAACTGTTGAACTACCCAGTGGTAAAAAATACGCGATGTCTGGCGTGGTTGCATAATAGCACCACGGTATTGATTATTGATGCTTACGTGAGAAGTCACTTTCGTTATATACTCAATTATTACTACGATGGTTGTTGCATAGTATCTCACATTATTTGATTTAATTATTGTCACAGTATCATCTGCATAATATTTTATATTATTAAATCAATAATTGAGACAACAAAGTTATTTATATTATTATTTGTAATATTGACGATGTCTAGAAAGTTCGGTCGAGGAGAGGTTTGGCCACCTAATTGCTCACCAATAGGGAGAAATCCTTATCGGAAAGCCCCCTCTTTCTTGTGAATGATCTGGTTGTTAAATATTGTGAGCTATAATATTAATGATGAATAATTGTTGAAGTATTAAGAATGTGTTTATTGAAGATAAGTGAATTACAAAAGTTAGAGAGAAATAATGTAAACTTGAAAAACTTTAGGGGTACTAAAGTGTAATAAGTTAAATCAATCTGGACCATTGGTGGTGGTTTTAATAGTAAATCAATCTGGATCGTCGATGGTGGTTTTAATAGTAAATCAATCTAGACCGTCGATGGTGGTTTTAATAGTAAATCAATCTGGACCGTCGGTGGTGGTTTTAATAGTAAATCAATCTGGATCGTTGATGGTGGTTTTAATAGTAAATCAATCTAGACCGTCGATGGTGGTTTTAATAGTAAATCAATGCGGACCGCTTCGGTGGTGGTTTTAAAAAATAAATCAATCTGGGCAAAGTCGATGGTGGTTTTAAAAGTAAATCAATCTGGACCGTCGGTTGTGGTTTTAATAGTAATCAATACGGACCGTCCGTTCTAATAGTAAATTAATCTGGACCATTCATGAATCAGTTACTATTTAGTCCATTCTCCTATAAATAGAAGCTTAATTCTTCTTTTATTCTCACCAATTCACTGAGATTCACAAGAGACACTATAGAGACAGAAACTATAGAGAATAAGAAGAAGAGTATTCTGCTACTTCATTATTGCAGTATCCAGCCTTCTACTAAGGTAAGGGGTATTATTTCTTTCGTATTCATAAGGAATACTATTTTTTGTATTCATCCTTTAATATGTCGGAATAACCTGTCTATGCGGATTACGTACCGTATGATAGGTGAAAATCCATTTGCAGTTTCCTTTGTTATTTCCTTTTATATTTTTTAAATCTAAACTTATTATGGTAAGTATTGCTTCTATAATCCTTGAAATTAGTGGAATATCCTTGATTTTTGCGCTTCATCCAGTATCGTTTTATTGGAATATTGATATGAACTTTCTTATTAAATATTAATATTTTCACCCGGGGTACTATTTATGGGTTACTATTCACCCGGTTACTATTCACTATAATATTATTCACTCGGGTATTCGGGGCGCTTTTTATGTCAGGGTACTATTCACGAATTACTATTCACAAGTTACTATTCACTTGATTACTATTCACTCAAATATTGTTCACTCGGGTATTCAGGGTACTTTTCATGTCGGGGTACTATTCACGGGGTACTATTCCCGAAATACTATTCACAGGGTACTATTCATGGGGTACTATTCACCGAAAAATTTATTTCTTTTCTGTCCAAATTATTTTTGATACATGGATATTAATCTTGAATTTTACTCCACAAAGCAGTATCATGTTGACATTATTGAATTATGGATAAATTAAGTTATAAATCTTTAAAAATTTATTATTTGCTTTCTTTTAATTGAATTCTAATATCATTGTCATCATCATCATGCTTATATTGTGATGAAAGTCATCTTTGGCTTACGTGCATAGATGAACTGTTGATTGGCATGATTATGACCAGGGATAATTCGGTATGATCATGACCATTGATGATTACACGAATATTCTTGGCCCGTAGTGCAATAGTAATTTGTGGACGTGATACTAATGAATATCTTTGGCCCGTAGGACAAGGATGGTTCGATGATGTGATTTATTTATTAAGCTGAGTCCCAGCGATAAAGTTAATGATAAACTTTTTAAATCATAGAAGATAGTAGACATCATGCTCTATTTGACTCTTCTAATGGATTACTTGTTCCGCTGCAGTTAAACTTGTTGTCTATTATATTTTATCAGTTTAACATTGTTGAAGGCTAATGATAACTTATTCTGCATTATCTTAGTCATAATATTTCTTACTTTGGGCTAGTTGAGCTCACCCTTTTACTTCCATTGTTCTCTTCAGGAAATGAGAACGTAGCCGGAACTAGTCGGGGAACGGAGTGATGGTCCGAGATGGTGTTATAGTAGTCATCACTATTCTATAAAATAGTATGCCAATAAATGTAATGAAGATTCCATTTTAGTTTGGATATTGTCTAGAAGATAATATTCGTGTAAAAACTCTCAGCTCATGTTGTATAATTAAGTTTGTATTTGTATTCAGTACCATGTATTTGGCAACCCAAGTTGGGTGATGTATACCTATTTTGGGGACGTCACATCTTACGTAAGAATTAATAATTTGTGCAATACCGTGTGCTACTATGCAACACCGCGTATTACTATATTTTAACCATCGGGTATTCCAACAGTGTTAACGGTAACAACTACGTCGTTATTTATAAAAAAACTCATACTTGTCATTTTCTTCATCCGACAGTTTTCCGTTATGTGGCCCACAAATTGTTGCGCCGTCATACAAATATTCCCCGACAGCAAGAATATTCCACGTCCAAACGAATATTCTCTAACAACAATGAGTATTTTATAACCACTTGCTTATTTAAAATATTTTCGCATTTTACCCCAAACTAACCACATTAATCAAATCAACCCCTTACTATTTCAAAATAATGAATATAGGAAATTCAATTTTATAAAAAAAATTGGGTTCTTACATCTAACATGTTTCTAACAATATAGACAACATAATCAACAAATTAAAAACTTTAAATTTCATTATTTTAGCTATTTTCACTTTTAAAAGTTCTTAGCAAAATTAATCACTGTGAATTCATTTTTCAACCAAAATAGTCTGTATAAAATACTTTATTTTTGTTTCTTTATGTATTTACAAAATCAACAATCAATTTACATATTAAAATATGAATTGACCACTAACTTTAGTATTAAACAAGACATATACATAAGTATTTCACTATAATCATGATTTCTTTATATATATATATATATATATATATATATATATATCATATTTTCATGGATTAATCAACCCTAAATCATATAAAAACAATTTATATATACAAATTAACTTATACAAACCATATAATCAACAATTATCATCAAAATTAATTTACAGAGAAATATAAATATATTTTACAATGAAGAACAGTGAAGAATATAAACTGGTAAATTTGAAGCTAGATTACTACCTTCAAGCTCTTATTTAAACAATAAAGATGAAAGCAATTTGCTTTGATAATCCCCCCCCCCTTCCAAATTTTCTCTATAACTCACTCTCTTTTCTTTCTCTGCAAACTCCCTTCCTCTCTTTTTTAGAGTTAGGCTGATAAAACTTAACGTAGAATATAATTGATATACATTTAATATAAATGTATTATAACTGATAAAACATAATATCCCTCTTAAATCCTTTGTTAGTTATATAATTATATTTTTAAAAAAATTCAAAAGTCACTAAGGCTTGTTTGGCAAAAACTAAATTAAAATAGGAATTCAAAAAGCCTTAAGCCTTGTTTGGTAAAACCAAATTAAAACTCCTTTTAACTTATTTTAATAACTCACTTACAATATAGTTTATTGTCACACTTTATTTAATTAAATTCTCATATTCAAATTCAATTAAATTAAAGCTAACAATAACTTATTAAATCAAGATGTCACATATCCCAATTCCTACAAAATTATAATTTTCATTATAAATTATAATTTTATTTAATAAATTAGTATATCTCCAATTTAATTACCAAATTAAATTAAAACAACATTATAACAATTCATTTAATAATTATCAACTCTCTAATTTAATTATTAAATTAAATTAGAATATTACCACTACGTAACATAATAATTAATTTAGCACTCATTTAATTTAATTAACTCATTAAATTAAAATTCCAAACCACCAAATTACCAAATATCAACTTAATTAATATATTACACTTAATCAAGTTAATTCACAATAACTCATGAATTATTTATTTAACTAATAAATAATCAAATATTTATTTAATAATAAACACATCAACTAAAATATTTATTTAATTCAATAAATATTTTAAATTTCGTATAAAATTCTGGATTGTTACATCCTTCCCTCCTTACAAGGATTCTGTCCCCAGAATCACAGCTCAAACAATTTATTCATCATATTCTTCCCTCTTTACAAGGATTTTATCCCAAGAATCGAAGACACAGATCAAATAAATAAATTAGGATAGCTTTTCATCATCTTGTCTTCGAGTTCTCACATAGCTTCCTTGACATTATGGTTCCTCCATATCACCTTCATAGAAGGTATCACTTTATTCCTGAGTACTTGTTCTTTCCTGTCAACTATCTAGATAGGAATTTCCTCAAAAGATAAATATTTATCAAGCTGTAACGGTTCATACTCGATCACATGCTTGTAATCGGGTTTATACAGTTATAACACCGAAACATGGAAAATATTGTGAATGTGCTCTAATTATGGAGGTAGAGCTACCTCATAAGCCACTTCCCCAATTCTTCTCAGCACCTCAAAAGTTTCAATAAACCTCGGGCTTAGCTTTCCTTTCTTACCAATTCAAATCTTCCCCTTCCAAGGAGAAACTTTTAGGAAAATGAAACTTCCAACTTTAAATTCTCAATCCTATTGGTGTTGATCATCATATTTCTTCTGTCAATCTTGAGCAGCTACCAACCTTTCCCTGATAATTTTGACAACCTCAATGGTCTGCTGTACCAGTTCCGGCCCTAATAGCTGACGTTCACCAACTTCATCCCAGCACAATGGAGTTCTGCATTTTATGTCGTACAACGCTTCGTAAGGCGACATGCCAATACTCGCATGATAACTATTATTGTAGGCGAATTCAGCCAATGGTAAATAATTATCCTAGTTTCCTTTGAAGTCCATAATGCACGCTCTCAAAATATCTTCTAATGTCTGGATTGTTCACTCGCTTTGGCCATCTGTTTAAGGATTGTACGCCAGACTCATTCTTAACTGTGTTCCCATGCATTCTCAACTGTGTTGCTATGCACGCTCTCGACCTCCTTGACATATAATTTTGTCAATTGATCCAGATTGAATCTAATCTTTATTGGCGAAAAGTGTGCTAATTTTGTCAGTTTTTCCATAATCACCCAAATTACATTGTACCCTTTCTAAGTAGTCGGAAGACCTTCCACAAAATTCATTGTGATATGCTCCCACTTTCATTCTGGTATTTCCAATGGCTGAAGTAATCCGCTTGGTCTTTGATGCTTAACTTTGACTTTTTGGCATGTCAAGTATTTCGCGACACATTCTGCAACATCTCTTTTCATATTCGGCCACTGAAAATTCTGTCGTAAATCCCGATACATCTTCGTACTCTCCGGGTGAATTGAATATCTTAAATTATGAGCTTCAGTCAAAATTTCATCTTTAACCTCAGGTATTGGCAAAACCCAGATTCTTCCATCGAACCTTAGTAATCCTTCGGTATCGATCTTGAATTTCACCTCACCACCATCAGACACTCTTTCCTTGATTTTCTCGCATCCTTCATCTTGAAGTTGTGCGTTTTTTACCTTGTCCACTAAAGTTGAATTAGCTTTCATCTGGAAAAATCTTTCATCTGATTCCTTCGAAAATTTTACTTCCAACTCTAGTTTTTCCATTGCTGAATGAGCTCCTCTTGGGCAGTTAACAACATCAACTTCTCCCGACCCTTCCTATTCAAGGCATCGACAACTATATTTGCTTTACCTGGATGATAAAATATTTCACAATCATTATCTTTTATCAGTTCTAACCATCGTCTCTGACGCATGTTTAGATCCTTCTGTCTGAAAATATATTCAGACTCTTATAATCCGTATATATCTCACATTTCTCTCCATGGAGATAGTGTCTCCATATCTTTAGAATTAAACTAAGTCTGAAAACATAAATCTCAATAAATTAACAAGTCTCCAACACTTGTTCATCTTTCCTTTCCCTTTGCTAGTGGTTGACTCATCAACATTCTTAATTTTAGCTGCAATGGTTATATATATGCAAGAGTGAGCCAAATAAATGCTCACTTAATGAAAACATAATAACTGGTAATGAATAACTGAATTGAATAACATTTATAGTATTGATAATCAAGAAGTGATATTGAAATTCATCTGAGGATCACAAGACCATGAACTATGTCCCAGGTTATAAGTATTTCTACTTGAACCTTTAACAACCCTTAGACTATTCGGACCTTCTTTCTCGTACTTAGGGGGATCATTGATAAGTGGATTTTATATCCACATATCGGTTTCTAATTCAAGCTTATTCGACGTTAAATCCTTGATTTTATGTTTTTTTTACTTGTTTATTGTTATTTTGTGTGTAGGGTGGTTAGTGTGGCAAGTGATAAAGAAAGGAGGCATTTGGAGCAAGTTTGGAGTTTAACCAAAGTCAGAAGTTAGAAGCATAGCCCGCCGAGGTAGGCCTATTTTAGCTTTACACCCCCACCGGGGCGAGGGTTCTTCAACTCTGAGATCAGTAGCCTAGCCCGCCGGGGTGAGGGTCCCGAAACTGGGTTGTCCTAATTTGATTCCAACACTGCTGGGACTTGAGTTTGAGTAATTACATGGCTTTGGGAATCTAGATGTCATGGAAGTGAGCTGAGATTACGTGCGTAGAGATATATTAACGCTTAGAACAAGATCAAATAGGACACAAGGCAATTAACAGAAATTAAGGACAAATTTTTATATCGAGCATTTGAATGAAGATTTTGAAGGAACGTTCATATCGATTGCAGATTAAGGCTAAAGTGAAGGGTGTTCTGAATTATTCGATTTCTCTAGTCTTATATTTGTAATTGGAAGGATGATATCTTTAATTTATTCAGTTATTATTTCATTGATGATGTACTAATTTACTTTTTAGGCTTATGACGGATCTTTAAGTGAAACGATGGTTTTGTAACTTTGATTTTCAGTTTAATAAGCTATTATCCAGTTTATCTATATTAATTTGAGCTTGAATTTATGAATTGCACGATCAATGCTTCTTTGTGGACTTGTATGAATTCGAGAGAGGAAATGCACGAGTCTAGACTTAGTTAATATAGCATGTGTTCTTGAATTTTGTGAATGAACAGAATCTTGATGAATGTTAGGGTAGAGATATGTTTGACATCGCATGTAATCAGATAAAGGACTTAAACTTAAACCTTCTTTAATTATAATTCACATAGAGATATAGTGAGTTAGTTGATTACGGTGTTTAACTTGTTTCTATCTAAATTGTGGATTTGAGTTAATACGGTATTAGTACATCGAGAGGTGGCTAGTGCTACATTCGTGTTCTTAATTAATAAACTGGGATAGTGAATTAAACTGGATTAAAGGTGTAAAAATCAGAGTGAAGCTTAGGGTGAAGTCGTAAGCCTAATTCTCCAATAATTGTTTGAAATTTCAGTTTTTAAAATTTGTGATTGTTTTGTGATTATAATATTTTTAATAATTTAATATTAATAATTTTAATCATTAATTTGGATAGTTTAATAAAATTAGGATTAATAAGAAACTGATAATTGTGAGGTTAAATTCTTACTAAATTTCTCTGTGGGAACGATACTCTACTTACTATTATATTACTTGTTGACCACATATACTTGCGTGTTGTGCGTAATTAGATTTTACCCAACAAGTTTTTGGCGTCGTTGCCGGGGAAGATTTTAGTATAGATTTTAATATTTTACGATATTAGTTTAATTAGTCCAGTTTTACTTAAACATTTTTATTTTTGTTTTGTTCATCTTATTTCAGGTTTTTGAAGTTCGTTTATGCAAACGCGGTCCAAAAATCCAGACTTGCTTCCTTTTGAGGATGACATTGAAAAACAGTTTCAAAGGCTAAGTAAGTGGGTCAAGGAAACAAGAGAAGAATTCAAAAACTTTGAAAAAGAAGAAACAATGGTTGCCGAAGATCAGAAAGTGTTGAGGGATTTTGCTACACCCAAGGTGACTGAGCTAGAGTCAAGTATCACCAGGCCTGCTATAGCTGCGAACACATTTGAAATTAAGCCTGGGACTATTCAGATGATTCAAAATTCAGTTCAGTTTGGGGGTTTAGAAAATGATGATTCGAATGAACACTTAATTAGCTTTCAGGAATTTTGTGACACCTTCAGGTACAATGAGGTGTCGGATGACGCAGTAAGACTTCGCTCGTTCCCTTTTACTCTATGGGACAAGGCAAAAAGTTGGTTACACTCTCTACCGTCGGGATCAATAACTACTTGGGAAGACCTCGCTCAGAAATTTCTTGCAAAATTCCTCCCACCAGCAAAAACTGCAAAAATGAGGAATGAAATAACTATGTTTGAACAGCAACATAGAGAATCATTATATGAGGCATGGGAAAGATACAAGGAATTACTCAGAAAGTACCCGCATCATGGATTGCCTAAATGGTTGCAGATGAACACATTCTACAACGGGTTGAACGAAAATCTCAGGACCAGTATTGATGCAGCTTCGTGTTAGGTTTGTAATATTCATGAACGCAATCAAATTGCACAAATTAAGCGGAAACGTGGTAAAATAGGATTTTAAAATTTTACAAACCATATACCCGGATCACCCTTTATGCACAATTATTAATTAAACGAAAAAGAAAGAACAAGAATCATACCCTTGAATATTCGAGCTTCCTCAGGTATAAGTTCACCTCCAATCCTTTTCGCGTTCAACTTGAATCCACCGGGTTTGGTTCCTTCCTTTGATCAATGTTAGCCACCTAAGTGTTTGGCCTCTAGAGGTGATCTACCAAGGAAGAAGAAGGATTCAAGAAGATGGGTATTTGGCAAAACCCTAGTTTTTCTATCTCTCATAGAAAAGGGTGTACTCTCCCAACTATTGGAATTACATATTCTATGAATACATCAACAACCACCTCACCCATAATAAGACTCCTCTTATTTATAGATGTAGGCAACCCTCCTTAACAATTAAGGAATTGAGCTTTATTTTAATTAATTAAACTCTTTTATCTTATTAGGAATAATTAATTAAACTCTTTTAATTAATTAGCCTCCTAATCTTATTAGGATATATGAGAGTACTTTTATTAATTAATTCTCAAACTCCTTTAGGAATTAAATAATAATAATAGTAATAATAATAATAAGACTCCTCTTATTAATTTATATTTAATATTTCTAAAATATTAAATAATAAATATTAAGCTATTTAATTTATTCTATCACCATAGATTAAATTAAATATACTTAACTTATTATTACAATTATGTCATTTACTTCTTAAATAATTATTCTTCCTTTTATGGTGTGACCCTTTAGGTTCTCCATATTAAACCGTTTGTGAATAAATCAATTAGAACAATTCTAATCTTATTTAAATAAATAAATTAAAATATTAATTTATTTAAATAAATAATATTTATTCTACAATAGGGATAAGCCTCCCTAGCGATCAATGACTTTCCAGATAATATAGATTTCAACATTAATCATAAAAGAACCTTTGAGTAAATAGTTACCGTACAATTCAATCCTTCCACCATACAATGTCCCAATTAAATATAAGACATGAAATTACTATCAAGTCTTATTTTATTTAATTATATGTATTTCGACTCTTAAATGCACAACTCCAAATAATGCAAATTAGAAACTCCTTTCTCATTTCATTCTGCCTTGGCCAAGGACTACTGAGTTGTCATTTATCAAATCACATAGGACATTTCTCTTCTTTTACTAGAAGCGATAGATTCTTTATTGATCATACATTATCTCCATGTACAACTTATTATACCCAAGCATACTCTTTGATATACCCTAAGGGTCTTAAGGAATAAGTCAAAGTATAATTCATCATACACAAGATACTATGATGATCTCAAGTCCAAGGATCACTTGTACTACTATCACTACAGGAATTTCGATTGACAGGCAAGTAAAACTCCATTATGTATTCCTTAGCGAGCCACGTTCAGTGAACTTATTCTCTAATAAGCACCTACATACGTGATTTAGTGTCTCCACACAAATGATCATGAGAACAATCATCCTCATCCAATGAGCAAGCAACGTATGTACCAATCTATCCGGATTCAGTAATCCCCAATTTAGTAATCCAACGATTGGGAACTATTTTAGTTTTAAGCTTTCTAAGAATTTGGATCTCATTAGAATGATCATCATCATTATTCTAAAAGCATTGCTTAAAACTATGGGTTTATCACATATTATAAAACAACATTATGTAGATAATTAAAAGCCATTAATTAATTACTACTTTTTATTAATAAATGAATAAGATTGTTACAAAGTATATGCTTTATTATCAAACATGATTGGCTTGTGTGCATACTACTTTCAATCTCCCACTTGCACTAAAGCCAATCGCCATGGTATCCCATACCCTTCTTCTCTAAGTGACGATTATCCTGCTGTTGGATAAGCTTTAGTTAATGGATATGTAATGTTATTCTTGAGAGTCCACTATCTCTATAGTGATTTCCCATCTTTCAATGATTCTTATAATCAAATGAAAGTGCCACAACACATGTTTAGATCCAAGATGAGACTTAGGAACTATTCCTAGTTCTATAATGAACTTTTTATCCAAACAATCAACTTGCAGCTTCATTTATAGCTATATACTTTGTCTTTATCACTAAACCAGCAACTCTTTGCTGTTTGAAACCTTTCCAATTCACTGTACCACCATTCAAGGTAACCCTTTACCTTAAAGTGGATTTTATGTCGTCTTGGTCTGTCTGAAAAAACATGAGTTTGTTAAGCCCTTTAGTTTTAATTCAGACCCACCATGAATATGATCACATCTTTAGTGCCGGTTAAGTACTTTAAGATGTTTTTCACTGACTCATAGTGAACTTCTCCAGAATATGATTGATCAACATCAGGTCTCGTACATTTCATTGTATACATGATAGTTACTCATGCGATCTCTCTTTTATGAGTCTATGGGGACTATTAAGAGAGATACACTCCATGGCTCATCAACATGAGACATCTCTTGGAGTTTGCCATGCTAAACGACTTTAGCATCAAATGAATATACGTTCCTTGGGTTAAGTCGAGCATCTTCTTGAATCAATCTATATAGATTTTATCCCCAATTAAGATATTCTTCCCAAATCATTCATGGAGTAATGTTTAGACAACTTTATCTTTACTGATTGTAGCATTAGTATGTCATTCCTTATCCATAGTATATCAACATATAATATTAGGAAAGTCACGGCACTCCTACTGACCCTTTTGAACACACTAGAACTCTTACCTCATCGTATGTAACTCTGGATCATCATCTTCTATGATACGTACCTCATCATCATCATCTATGATGTCCATACCACCTGTATCCTGGTACTATTCCGTTCTTATTCGGTTTTGGCCAGGTATAATAGTCCATCTACGTGTTCCTCTTATTTGACTTATAATGTTTTGTGGTTCTTGAACTCTTCAAGATCTATTATCCTCCCAGTAGTCCTTCAATGAGAAACACCTTTATCTTAGAAGGAAGCGTGTGTCGCAACAAACACCCTTTTGCTAAGTAGGATTATAGAACATATACCCTAAACTTGCTTTAGGATGTCCCACAAATCTGTACTTGTTAAATCTTGTCCCAAGCTTATCCTTTAAAACCTTTTCACATAAGTTGGACAACCCTTATCTTAACATACTTAAGATTAGGAATCCTCCCTATCCATAACTTTTATGGAGTCTTGGGGCCGGATTTTGAGGTTACCTTTTTCGTAGATATGCAGCCATTTCTAGGGCATGACCCCAGAGGGATACTAGAATGTCGGTAAAATTATTATGGACAGTACCATGTCCAACAAGGTATAATTTTTTCGTTCAGATACATCAATCAATTATTGCGTATCAGGAGTCCTCCATTATGAGAAAATCATTTGAGATGATTTAGAAACTCATTGCACAAGTATTTATTCCTTGATCTAATCAAAGAATCTTAATACTTTGCCAATTTGTTTCACTTCTGAATTCTTTGAACCTTTCAAATAATTCACACTTGTATTTCAGCAAATACACACATTCAACTCTTTGAATGATCATCTCCTTTTCTTATACTAGTTTGTTCAATTTGTAAAATTATTTTCACGTAAGTCAAGTATACAAAATCCATTAAGTAATGTTCCAGTTCTATACAAAACATTATTATTATAAATAGAACAACGATTGTTCTTAAATATAATACCAAATTTCATTGTCCAACAACAAAATGAAAATAATGTTTCTAACGAGAACTGGAATACAATAACAACTTATTAACTTAATAGACCTGCCTGTAGGCATTGCTAAACTATAAGTTTCTATGACTAATGTAGCAACCTTTGCTTCATTTCCCACACATAGGATTACTTATCTTTGTTTAGCTTTCTACTTCTGCTTGGTCCCTTCATAAATCTATATTTATGATAACCAAAGCCGGTATCCAATACCCAAGTAGAATCATGACTTAAATAAAAATTTATGTTAAATCATGAACAAAATTGTGTTTGTAACCGAAACTTCACTAAGTTTCTTCTGGTTAGCCTCTAAGAAGATTCTTCTTGCGCTTTTTTCAAAGGTCCAAGCTTATTGCAGTGGAAGCAAACTCCTTTGCTATCCTTATCAGTTTTGTTCTTAGTATCCTTTCTTTTTGCCCTTTCTATTTACCTTCTTAGAATCATTCTTCTTTTTAGAAGATCCTTTGACCCCTACTAGTATGACTTGGTCTTTCTTGGTTAGAAAGTGACTCTCAACATTTTTCAACATGTTAAGCAAATCAGCGAGGCTGATATTTAGCTTGTTCATATGAAAAATTCACAACAATTGTGAAAGAAGTCCGGGAGTGAGTGCAAGATCAAATCTTGGCTCAACTCTTCATCCATGACAAAACCTGTTGTCCTAATTGTTCAATCAAATTGATCATGTTAAGGACTTTTGTCTGTACTATAGTGTCATTGGTCATTCTAGATCGGAAGAGCTCCTTAGATATCTGATATCTATCAGTCATACTTTCCTCACCATCAACTACTTGATATGAAGGAATATAGTAAGAGCATCCATAGTTTTATGTTGACATTGAAGCTTGTTACTCATGGATGCGAGCATGATGCGTTGAGCTAACTGTGCATCATCTTGCCACTTTCTAAAAGTAGCAATCTCTTCCTCAGAGGCATTGTCTGCAACCATTTCAGGGATAGGCGTATTAAGGACATAAGATCGCTTTTTAGCCGTGAGAACTATTCTCAATTTCTTTAACCAATCCGTGTAATTCGGTCCGATTAATTTAGCATCTAATATGCTACGCAGTGATAATAATTTAGACATTTGTAAAATTCTGTAAATGAATTTGTAATTAACAACATTTTAACATATATTCTTTTATTAATTACCAAAATAAATTAGGTCTTATTTTAAATTGGTATCTCCCACTATTTTCATCAAACTATATTACCCTCACTTATATAGTTCAGCAAAATCTAATTAAAGATTTGCTAATGAGAATAAGGATCTCATTTCAAATGTATATAGCCTTGTGTGTGCATAACAAACTATATATAAATAAATAGGTAGACAACTCTTGTCAATTACATCAACTATGTAACTCCTTGTATTTTGCCTCTTAGATCATAATGGTCAAGTGTGTGCACATCCGAACTAAAATGATTTAAGTTAAGTCAGACCCAGCATTTTCATATAAGTGAAGAGAAAACTACAGCCCTTGTGTGTGCACAACAAAGCAGTAATGTTCAATTCCTTATAAACATCATATGTAATAAAATATCTTAAATATTTAATACTTGCCTTGTGTGTACACAACAAACTCATATTAAATATTCAATACTTTATTGTTTCTATCATATTAGAATACGACGCTTCGATATTCCAAATATCTTTGAGCGTTACAACTTAATATAAAATATTTGAGGGTTTGTTATTAATTTGTCTCATCTTGTTTAAGCGTATGCATATATATATATAAAATACGCGCATATTAATTAACATGTGAAGCGTGATTGCATAATATATATATATATATATATATATATATATATATATATATATATATAGTATAAGCATGCACATATAGAATACTATATTCTATCTGGATTGATTATGAACTTTTATTCTAGTTTGGTTCACTAGAGCCACCAAGTGAACCAAAATGTCAAACATAGGGGTGCAAGAATTAATATTTAAATATAACTATTACATTTAAACCCGGGCTCCATTACAAACGGGTCTTCAAACGCTCCTTGCTCCTTGATCTCCAATTTTTCAAAATTAATTCTAATTATTCATATTACAAAACTATTTAAAATAAATAGAAACCTTGATCAGCAGTCAAGGGGAAGTACATAGGAGTGAGATAGAATTTACATTAAAAAAATAATTAGAGAAGACGAAGCACGCAGACCCCATTTAATAAAATCCATACATTCATGCATCCAACTAAAATAAAATTCAATCACATTGGTCAATAGTCCATAATCAATCCCATTTATTATCATGCACATCATCATATGCATCAATAAATAACATTCATCTCATGAATAATAAACATTCAATATATATATATATATATATATTGATATCATTTAATGGGCAAATTTAGTTAGTATAAAATCTAATTTTGAATCAAAATAAACTCCTTTATTTTAATCCAAATTTAAATCAAAATAAACCTCTGTTATTTTAATTTATCTAATTTTGAATAAAATAAACTATTTTACTTTAATCAAAATCTTTAATCAAAATAAACTCCTTTATATTAATTAATTATGGAATCCAATTCCAAGAAAAAAAAAACTCATTTATTAAAGGAAACACGAATTCACTTTCCTATTCACAAATAAACTCCTTTATTTTGAATAATATGAAATCTTATTTCATATCTAAATAAACTCCTTTATTTAAGAAAATATGGATTTCTTTCCTATTCACAAATAAACTCTTTTATTTTGAATAATATGAAATCTTATTTCATATCTAAATAAACTCTTTTTATTTAAGAAAATATAGAATCCAATTTCAACTCCAATTAGTTAGCATGAAATCTAATTTTATGATTAAAATAAACTCTTTATTTTAAGATTAAAATAAACTTTTTATTTTAATTATAAAATATTTGAGAATATTATATATATATATATATATATATATATATATATATATATATATATATATATATATATATATATATATATAACGGTAATATATATATTATATATATAATATATAAGTAATCATTAGAATACTTATGAAAAAATATGCTGATAACTTTTATATATATAATATACCAATCCTGTTATCCCATATTCTTATTACTTTCCTGCCTTGAGGATTGATTCACGTGATCCCTTTAGGCACAAATGAGTTGATCCCTGACCTATGCGATCCGAGCCACATATGAGCCAATTGGGCGCAAACAAGATTTACTTGAAATCAAACAAACAAGCCGATTTTGATGATCCATAAACGTGCTTTACATGCTCAATCTCAACAGACTTCCGGAAAGATATTTCGGCTTCCCTTTTTTTATTAAATTTTATATAACAAATTATGTCCAATTAAATTGTTTTAAACACACACACACACACACATATATATATATATATATATATATATATATATATATATATATATATATATATATATATATATATATATATCAAAACAATTAATAATAATTCGTGATAAAGGTTTGGGCTCGATACTTCTTTATTAGGTTTGTAATATTCATGAACGCAATTAAATTGCACAAATTAAACGAAAACGTGGTAAAATAGGATTTTAAAATTTTACAAACCATATATCCGGATCACCCTTTATGCACAATTATTAATTAAACAAAAAAGAAAGAACAAGAATCATACCCTTAAAGATTCGAACTTCCTCAGGTACAAGTTCACCTCCAATCCTTTTCGCGTTCAACTTGAATCCACGGGTTTGGTTCCTTCCTTTGATCAATGTTAGCCACCTAAGTGTTTGGCATCTAGAGGTGATCCACCAAGGAAGAAGAAGGATTCAAGAAGATGGGTATTTGGCAAAACTCTAGTTTTTCTATCTCTCATAGAAAATGGTGTACTCTCCCAACTATTGAAATTATGTATTCTATGAATACGTCAACAACCACCTCACCCATAATAAGACTCTTCTTATTTATAGATGTAGGCAACCCTCCTTAACAATTAAGGAATTGGACTTTATTTTAATTAATTAAACTCTTTTAATTAATTAGGCTCCTAATTTTATTAGGAATAATTAATTAAACTCTTTTAATTAATTAGCCTCCTAATCTTATTAGGATATATGAGAGTACTTTTATTAGTTAATTCCCAAACTTCTTTAAGAATTAAATAATAATAATAGTAATAATAATAATAAGACTCCTCTTATTAATTTATATTTAATATTTCTAAAATATTAAATAATAATATTAAGTTATTTAATTTATTCTATCACCATAGATTAAATTAAATATACTTAACTTATTATTACAATTATGTCATTTACTTCTTAAATAATTATTTTCCTTTTATGGTGTGACCCTTTGGGTTCTCCATATTAAACCTAGGTTGTGAATAAATCAATTAGAACAATTCTAATCTTATTTAAATAAATAAATTAAAATATTAATTTATTTAAATAAATAATATTTATTCTACATAGGGATAAGTCTCCTAGCGATCAACGACTTTCCGGATAATATAGATTTCAACATTAATCATAAAAGAACCTTTGAGTAAATAGTTACCGTGATGATTCAATCCTTCCACCATACAATGTCCCAATTAAATATAAGACATGAAATTACTTTGTCAAGTCTTATTTTATTTAATTATATGTATTTCGACTCTTAAATGCACAAACTCCAAATAATGCAAATTAGAAACTCCTTTCTAATTTCATTCTGCTCTTAACCAATGACTACTTTGGTTGTCATTTATCAAATCACATAGGACATTTCTCTTCTTTTACTAGAAGCGGTAGATTCTTTATTGATCATACATTATCTCCATGTACAACTTATTATACCCAAGCATACCCTTTGATATACCCTAAGGGTCTTAAGGAATAAGTCAAAGTATAATTCATCATACACAAGATACTATGATGATCTCAAGTCCAATGATCACTTGTACTACTATCACTACTGGAATTCCTATTGACAGGCAACTAAAACTCCATTAGGTATTCCTTAGCGAGACACGTTCAGTGAACTTATTCTCTAATAAGCACCTACATACTTGCTTTAGTGTCTCCACACAAATGATCTTGAGATCAATCATCCTCATCCAATGAGCAAGCAACGTATGTACCAATCTATCCAGGTTCACTAATCCACAATTTAGTAATCCAACGATTGGGAACTATTTTAGTTTTAAGCTTTCAAAGAATTTAGATCTCATTAGAATGATCATCATCATTATTCTAAAAGCATTGCTTAAAACTATGGGTTTATCACATATTATAAAACAGCATCATGTAGATAATTAAAAGCCTTTAATTAATTAATACTTTTTATTAATAAATGAATAAGATTGTTACAAAGTATATGTTTTATCATCAAACATGATTGGCTTGTGTGCATACTACTTTCACTTCGGGTGGAGCGATTATGGCTAAAGTTATTAGGAGGCTTACGAGTTGATAGAGACAATGGAAGCTAACAACTACCAGTGGCCCACGACAAGAATGACACAGGCGAAGGCAGCTGGCGTGTTAGAAGTAGATGGAGTGACGGCAATACAAGCACATATTTCAACACTCTTGAAGAAGTTGGATGCTATGTCAGGGGTACAGGCACAACAGGTTGCAGTTATTTGTGAATTGTGCGCGGGTGAGAATCCTACAGATCAATGTTCAATCAAGCGAGCATCCGTTCAATTTATGGGTAGCTACAACATAATTCCATAGAATACATACCAGAATGCCTATAATCAGGGGAATAGGAATTGATAAGTAGGTTTTATACCTACTTATCCGGTATCTGTTACTTGAATTAGTTGCTTATATTCATGTTCTTAGTTACTTTTCATACATTTTATGTTATTTTGTAGGCTGTGACATGATATTGGCATGAAGAAGCAAGGAAAAGCAATTCGGACATCTTTTGGACTAAAATACGCAAGCAAATGCAAGAAGGGAATATTGAAGGACTTTTAAAACCAAGTTGAATGAATGTTCTTGGCTTGGAACTTAGATTTTATGGTAGCTCTACTTCTTATCTTTCTGGAACATCTTGAATCATCCCAATCGGAGTTCGGATGTGAGAGTTATGGCCTTTTTATCAATGAAGATCAAAGCTAAGAGTTGTCATACTTGCCAATTACATAGCATCTACTTCAAGCCCGATTTCCACCCTGATTAAATTCGAATTTGTCAAATCTCAAAGAATGAAAGTTATAGATCTCGTCGATATCTTCGATTTGATAGGTGGCAGGCCCCGTAACTCTAAGTGGATCAAACGTTATGCCTGTTTTACCAAAGGACATCGCAGCAGAAACTACGCGTAGCGCGGACCGCGCTAGGCCACTAGATTTTCCGACCACCTTAAGCGCGAGCGCTGTGAAATAAGCTTAGCAAAGAATACCGAAAGCTTAAAGCATGGAATTGAGTCAAATTGGGTTATTTGATGTCCAAATTGAGCTAGAATAGGATTTTTAGTTGCCTAACTTGCTAGGATATCCATTAGAACTCTAAATACTTGAGTTTAACTTGGATTGGGAGGCTAATTCTAAGACTTTATAAAATCCCTCTTGGGATAGATTTCTATTATCTAATTCTTTACTTTCTTTCTTAGATTAGGAACCCTAGATTAGATTAGAATTGGAGATTGAAGCAACTTGGAGACCATTGAAGATCAAGAGCAGGAGCTTGAGGAAGATGGAGATTTGCTGACAACAGATTTATTCTTTACTCTACTCTTATTCTTATCTTTTAATGTTATTTCAAGTGTGGATTCTTAGTTTTAATTCAATGAACTAATTCTTTGTTTGAGATTACAATGGATCTTATTGTGTAGTTTATTTTAATATGCTTCGCTATCAATTATTATGTTCTATCAGAGAATTGTCTATTGTGATTTGGACTTAATTGTCTAATTGATTGGCCATTAATTACAATGATAATCTATATGAACTCGAGAGATGAAGTTTAGATTTAGATCTGATCATGATAGCATATGTTTGTGATTTCTGCATAGATGGAATTCATAATTCGTGTTTAGGATAGAGATATGCCTACGCCATATGTAATCTTATAGAGAACTTGTACTTTAAATCCTTTTTAATTGTAATTCACATAGAGATATAGTGGATTAGTTAATTAGGGTGTCTTGCTTAATTCTATCATCTGTGGATTTAAGTGAGTATGAGTATTATGCATCGAGAGGTGGTTTTATCTGCTTTAGTGTTCTTGATTAACAATTCAGGATAGAGAATAATTGATGAGAAATGTGTTAACTTAAATTAAGCAATAGGTGAAGTTGTGATCTTAAATCTCCGTAATCTTAATTTAACTAGTGGTAATTAGAATTAGTTTAATTATAAATTGAAATTCATTCGTTTAAATAAGATTGAGTTGATTACGAGTTAGTACTTGGTGATTTTTATTAAATAATTCTCTGTGGGAACGATACTCAACTTATCACTTTATTACTTGTTGACCACGTATACTTGCGTGTTGTGCGTAATTAGATTTTACCCAACAGGAATCATCCTAACTTTTTTTGGAGTAATAATCAGCATCAGTAAGCTCCACGACAATCATTTCCCCCAGGATTTCAGAATCATCAACAACCAGCTCAACATCAAGAGAGGAAATCAGATTTAGAGGAGTTGTTGACAAAGTATATAACAAGCAATGAGGCAGCTATGAAAAACCAAGCAATGGACATGAAATCGCAAGAGATAGTCATCGAGAATCTAGAGAATCAGATGGGAAAAATTGCATTAGCATTGAACAATAGTCCACAAGGGACTCTACCAAGTGACACCAAAAGAAATCCAAAGGGAAATCATGAACAGTGTCAGGCAGTCACCTTGAGCAGTGGAACATTTAGATGGGAAAAGTGCAAAAAATTCAGTTGGAACGGATGCTAAAGTTGATGAGAACAAAATGGGTGAAGAAAAATAGGGTGAGGAAAAAGCAAATTGAGAAAACAAAGTTAGATGACAAGCCAATTGTGTATCCTCCAATCATAGTTTCAATAGAGAGTCTAAAAGCGAGAAATTAGACAAGCGATTCATAAATTTTTTGGAAGTTTTAAGAAACTTCATATTAACATCCCATTAGCGAAAGCCCTAGAGTAGATGCCAAGTTATGCGAAATTCATGAAAGGGATTTAGTCCAGGAAAAAGAAGTTGGAAGATTTCGAAATAGTGGCATTAACAGAGGAGTGTAGTGCAGTTTTACAGCGAAAGTTGCCACCCAAGTTGAAAGATCCGGGGAGTTTCACCATTCCATGCACGATTGGGAACATGGAATTTAACAAGTGTTTATGTGATTTGGGGGCGAGTGTGAACCTTATGCCCTTATCAGTTTATACAGAATTGGGTTTGCCAGCTCCAAAGCCTACGAACATCTCATTACAGTTAGCGGATAGGTCAGTCATGTACTCGAGAGGCATTGTAGAAGACATATTGGTCAAGGTTGACAAGTTTATATTCCCCGCGGATTTCATAATTCTGGATTTTGAGGAAGATAAGAACATCCCAATTATCCTAGGGAGACCTTCTTGGCTACGGGTAGGACACTCATCGACGTACAAAAAGGTGAACTAACTATGAGGGTCCAAGATCAAGAAGTAAAGTTTAACGTTTTCAAGGCCATGAAATTCCCTACAGATGAAGAAGGGTGTTTTAGGATGGATATCATTGACCAGATAATAAGCAAAGACATGGGTAAAAGTTTGTGTAACGATCCATTGGAACAACATTATTGGGAGATGAAGAGTTCGATGATCTGAAATTTGTGGATTACTTACAGATGCTAGACTCCTTGCCATGAGTTAGCAGATTTAAAACACCATTTGAACCATTGCACTCGGAGGAAAGATCCACAACTAGAATGAAACCATCATTAGAGGAGCCACCTTCTCTTGAGCTAAAGCCATTACCTAAACACCTCAGGTATGCGTATTTAGGCAATTCTAATTCTTTACCTGTTATTATTTCTGCTGCACTTAACGAATTGCAGGAAGAAAAGTTGCTGAGAGTTCTTAGAGAACATAAATCGACTATAGGATGGACAATTGTAGATATCAAGGGAATCAACCCATCCTTTTGCATGCACAAAATTTTGATGGAAGACGATGCAAAACTGACAGTGGAGCAACAAAGACGGCTTAACCCAATCATGAAAGAAGTAGTGAAGAAGGAAATACTGAAATGGTTGGACGTAGGTATCATCTATCCAATTTCCAACAGTAAGTGGGTCAGTCCATTTCAATGTGTACCGAAAAAGGGAGGAATGACTGTGGTACAAAATGATGACAATGAGCTAATTCCGACAAGGACAGTGACTGGTTGGAGGGTTTACATGGATTACAGGAATTTGAATAAGGTGACCCGCAAAGATCACTTTCCTTAGCCCTTTATCGATCAAATGCTGGACAGATTAGCGGGACACGAGTACTACTACTTATTGGATGGATATTTGGGATATAATCAGATCGTCATTGCCCCTGAAGATTAAGAGAAGAATACTTTCACATGCCCATATGGCACATTTGCATTCAGGAGAATGTCGTTTGGCTTATGTAATGCACCGGCTACTTTCCAACAGTGTATGATGACCATTTTCTCAAACATGGTGGAGAAAAATGTGGAAGTCTTCATGGACGACTTTTCTATCTATGGGGATGATTTTGATGCTTATCTAGAGAATTTGGTGATGGTGTTACAAAGATGCACAGACACGAATCTTGTACTTAACTGGGAAAAGTGCCACTTCATGGTTGAGGAAGGCATAATTTTTGGGTGACAAGGTTTCGAGAAAAGGATTAGAGGTTGATAAAGGCGTGCTGGAAATGATTGAAAAACTTCCTCCACCTAGTTTAGTCGAGGGATTTGAGTTTCTTGGGACATGCCGGGTTTCTGAGACGATTTATAAAGACTTCTCTAAAATTGCAAAACCTTTGTGCGATCTTTTAGAGAAGGATTCGATTTTAAGTTTGATGAGGTGTGTAATTTGGCATTCGAACTATTGAAGAAGAAATTGACTTGACTCCATAATAAATCGCACACCGGATTAGAACATGCCCTTCGAGTTAATGTGTGATGCGAGCGACTATGCGGTTGAGGATGTTTTGGGTCAACGCCGAGAGAAGGTATTTCATGCCATATACTATGCGAGTAAGACACTTACGGAGACTCAAATGAATTACACAACTACGGGAAAAGAATTACTGGAAGTAGTATATGCCTTCGATAAATTCTGTGCTTATTTGATCGGAACAAAGGTTGTAGTTTACATGGATCACTCGGCTATTCGGTACTTAATTTCGAAAAAAGATTCTAAGCCACGCTTTATCAGATGGATTCTCCTTCTACAGGAATTTGATTTGGAAATAAAAGATAGAAAGGGTACGGAGAATCAAGTTGCGGACCATTTATCAAGGCTGGAAAATTAGGGTAAAAAAGAAGAGGACAGGTGTTTAATTAATGAATCATTTTGAGATGAGTAGCTGTTTGGAGTCACTACGGAATTCCCATGGTACGCGAACTTTGCCAACTTTCTAGTGAGCAACATCCTTCCCCCTGAGCTTACTCGTCAACAGAAGAAGAAATTCCTACATGACGTCAAGTGGTATATGTGGGATGAGCCATACCTATTCAAACAGTGCGCCGACAAGATGATTAGAAGGTGTGTGCCCTATAGCAAGGTGAACAATATTTTGCATGAATGTCATTCATCTGCATACGGGGGACATTACGGTAGTGAGAGAACAGCGACAAAAGTGCTTCAAGCCGAGTTTTATTGGCCTACATTGTTCAAGGACGCCCACCAATTTATTAAAAGTTGTGATAGATGTCAAAGGGTGGGCAACATATCGAAAAGGAATGAGATACCACTACAAATAATTTTGGAAGTTGAAATTTTTGACGTTTGGGGCATTGATTTTATGGGGTCATTTCCATCATCATTCGGTAATCAGTACATATTTCTTGCAGTTGACTATGTATCAAAATGGGTTGAAGCTGCATCACTCCCAACTAACGATGCCAAAATGGTCCTAAAATTCTTACAAAAGAATATCTTTACAAGATTTGGCATGCCAAGAGCTATTATAAGTGATGAAGGTAGTCACTTCTGCAACAGATCATTTACAGCTCTCTTGGCAAAGTATGGGGTCAACCATAAGGTGGTGACGGCTTATCATCCCCAAACAAGTGGGCAAGCTAAATTTTCAAACAGGGAGGTGAAAAGAATCTTGGAAAAGGTGGTGAACCCAAATAGAAAGGACTGGTCTCTCAGGTTGGACGATACACTATGGGCCTACCGAACTGCATACAAAACAGCAATTGGTATGTTACCATATCAAGTGGTTTATGGGAAAGCTTGTCACCTACCGGTCGAGTTACAACACAAGGCCTACTAAGCGATTCAGAAACTTAACTTTGATCAAGCAGCTGTGGGTCAAAAGAGACTATTCAGTTAAACGAGCTCGACGAATTCTGACTTCAAGCCTACGAGAACTCTAAGCTATACAAAGAACAGGTCAAGAAATGGCATGAGCAGAAAATCATGCACAGAACGTTCGAACCGGGGTAATCAGTACTACTTTTTAACTCAAGGTTGAGGTTGTTCACAGGAAAGTTAAAATCAAGGTGGTTGGGTCCATTCACCATCAAAAGATTTTTCTCACATGGCACCGTTGAACTCTATAGTAGAAACCCATTGGAGACTTTCAAGGTCAACAGTCAACGGTTGAAACATTATTGGGGTGGCGAATCCAACACGGATGCCATCGCAATCACATTATCCGACGTACCATAAATAGGGAGTACTCAGGCTGAACGACTTAAAATCAAGCACTAATTGGGAGGCAACTTAATCGTACTTTTATTTTTCATATTTCTATTCATAACTGTCAAATTATAGTTTAGCATAATTAGTAATATAGAATAAGTTCATAGAATAATTAGTTAAGTTGCATATTCTTGATAAGCTCTCCATCATACTGATAATCTACTCACACTTAGGTTTCATGATATCTCAGGAATTTAATATGCTCAAAAAGTGGAGTAGCATGTCAGAAAAGAGGAGTACAGAGCCCAATAACAGTGTGCACCCCTGTCGGGGCGGGCCCCTAATACACTATACCCCAGCTGTATGGGGTCTCCCAATTCTAAAGACAGTGTATACCCCAGGCCAAGGCGTCATAGGCCTTATACCCCACAGGGGCGGGGTCTGGATTTGAAAAGGGTTGGTTAAAGCGATTACATGTTGTGCCCACTCTTATAACTTCTTGGTCAATTACAACTCCCATCCATTACACCCACTCCCTACCCATGATTTTGGCAACTTACACTCCATCTTCCCACTTCATAAATTAATTTACCCACTAACCCATTACTCCAATCAACAAACCTCTCCCTCACTCCATTTCTATAAATTCATTCACCCATAAACCAATTTCACCACTTACATTCAACCAATTCAGAGAGCTACAAATTAATCTTAGGGAAGCTATATAGCAATTGAGAGTGAGCACATTGTTCTATAATTCCTCCCTTCCTAGCACCATAGTAGAGTAAAATCTTCAAGTTTGGGGGAGTAAAACAGGATGCACACCGAGTGTTTGTCAGATTGTGTGAGTGAAGTTGGGGGGAAATATTGTGTTAAGGCTTCCTAATTCAATGGCATCTAAACCAACATCAAAGAGGCAACGAGGAGAGAGTTCCACAACAACACCACCATCATGAACCTTCGACCGACGCAAATTTATAAGTGCCGCCACTGCCGACCGTTACGACTACATGGCAACAAAAGCACTCACACCAGAGCGGGGGTTGGCACCGGACCATGTCGACGGTGAGATGATGCAACATATATATCAAAAAGGTTGGAACAAGTTCACGGAGGAACCTGAGGCCGTCGTTGTAAGTGTGGTCAAGGAGTTTTATGTGAACGTCGAGGATAAGGCCCCTTTCAATGCTTTTGTGCGGGGAAGATTAGTACCTTTCAGTGCTGATGCCATCAACACATATTATCAGTTACGGGTGCCTTGACATTGCAATTATGCCCACTTACGTGACAATGATCCCGATTATGAGACCATTCTGAAGGAAATGACTAAACCGGGCACAAAATGGATCAAGGGTCGAAAAGGGGGCATGGTTTTTTATAGTAAAGATCTCAGAAGATATGGAAAGATATGGTATGCCTTCATGTATGCCAAGATGTTTCCATCCACACACACGTTCGATGTAACCAAGGAGAAAGCACTGCTCTTATATGCCATTGTACAAGATTTCATCACCGACGTTGGGAATAATCAATTTCTCAATTTGTCGGTGCTTACGAGGACATTTCTCGGGCGGCCTGCCACACCCATCACTTATTTGGAGGTTGTGTAGGCAAGCAGAAGTTCGATGGTCCGATGATGAACCTACCCTAATGCCGCTTCAGATACTAGATTCGAGAATGATGGCACGATACTTGGTGTGGGAAGGTGGCGAATCATATTTGAGAGGATTAGGCTTTGTATTTCCCTCAGCTTCAGAGAATGAGGCTGACGCTGATGATACTTCGGATGATGACGAGTTTCAGGAGGATGCACCGATGGGAGAACAAGGAGCAGAGGAGGTCCCATAGTCCGAGGCAATTTTTAGCCCTCAGTTCCTCAACTTTCAGCGACAAGTGGATGAGCAAAAAAAGTAAACAAGACGAGAGATGAGGCGACTCGCAGCTAGACATGACCACATGTTCGAGGCTATGAACCTATCGTTTGCATCCTTGAACATGACACTCCAAAGCTTCAATCCAAATGCTCAATTCCCATACCAGCAGCCAGTCCCAATGCCACGATTTCCACCAAGTGACTCCGATGAAGAAGACCAACAACCACCACCACCACAGACTTAGGCGATTACAGGGAAGTCCTCACATTTTAATTGCTATATCTATACAATGAGGGCATTGTAATTTTCAAGTTGGGGGGGGGGGGGAATTTACTTTCATGTTTGCATTTCATGTTAAATATTTAAGTTCATTAAGCTAGCGTTGCATAGTAGTTTATTATTTAGTTTAGGATTATCAAATGTTGCATCTATGTTATCATGCATTTTCATAGTAGCTTAGGATCACATTCATGTTATGTTCACCATACACACACACACACACACACACATATATATATATATATAATTAGTTAAATAATGTGTAAATTTTGCATATGTCTAGCAGTTGTTGTAAGTTCATTTTTTATTTTGGTCGATGATGAGATTGAGATTAAGTCGACAATTACATTACTGATTATTAGAACCCTGATGTAGTTTTTGTTATGAATTGGATCTTGTTCTTGTTTGAAACTGATATAAAAAGGGTAGCACGTTAATAACATATGTGTCGACTGATTAGTTCTAATTGATACATAAAGAGTTTCTAAAGGATAATGCTAGTGTAAATGAGAAAATGGCAAGGATAGGCAGTGAAGACGAAGAATTAGGCAATAACCTAAGTTTGAGGGATCAAGTGGGGTATATAAGCTTATCTAAAAAAAAATGAATAATTAAACCTTGTGGTGGGTTGAGAAGAATCACTCCCCATAAACACAAGTGTGAGATGGAGCGTAAAACGCACTCACTATCTATAAAAAAATGGGAAATAAGCGCAAAAAGCCCCCGTGATTGAAAAAAAAAGAAAAAAAAAAGAAAGCATAAGTACCTTATTTGGACCCTTAATATTGGTGATTGTTTAATTTTAGTTGGATCTTGTCTGTCTTTGAAATTCTTGAGTTTAATCTGTAGGATTCCTTATAAGAAATTGGTTATGTGTTGGATTTGAATCTGTATCAGTTAGCACGGATGTTGGGCACACACTATACCAGTGATAATGGTTTAAGATTCGAGGACTAATAAGAAATTATTGATTGGTTTTGGTAATTAAGAATTGTAGTGTTTGTTTGATTTCCCTGAGGCCAGTGAAATAATTTTGATTCTATGACACTGTTGGATTCAAAGACATATAGTTTAGATGCATTATATATCATTGCATTGCATTGTATAGCATAGTATTTTGTTTTGTGCTCGAGGACTAGCACGGTTTAAGTTTGGGGGATTTAGATAAATGGATTTTATATCCACGAATCGATTTCTAATTCAAGCTTATTCGATGTTAAATCCTTGATTTTATGTTTGTTTTTACTTGTTTATTGTTATTTTGTGTGTAGGGTGGTTGGTGTGGCAAGTGATAAAGAAAGGAGGCATTTGGAGCAAGTTTGGAGTTTAACCAAAGTCAGAAGTAAGAAGCATAGCCCATCGGGGCGGGCCTATTTTAGCTTTACACCCCGCCAGAAATGAGGGTCTTTAACTTCGAGATCGAGTAGCCTAGCTTTGGCGGTATGGGCATTTTGCAAGTGTATACCCCCAGCAAGGCGGGGTCCTCAAACAGGTTGTCTAATTTGATTCCAACACTGCTGGGACTTGAATTTGAGTAATTGCATGGCTTTGGAACTCTAGATGGCATGGAAGTTAGCTGAGATTATGTGTGTAGAGATATATTAACGCTTAGAACAAGATCAAACAGGACACAAGGCAATTAACAGAGATTAAGGACAGATTTTCATATCGAGCATTAGAGTGAAGAATTTGAAGGAACGTTCATATCGATTGCAGATTAAGGCTAAAGTGAAGGGTGTTCTGAATTATTCAATTTCTCTGGTCTTATATTTGTAATTGAAAGGATGATATCTTTAATTTATTCAGTTATTATTTCATTGATGATGAACTAATTTACTTTTTAGGCTTATGACGGATCTTTAAGTGAAATGATGATTTTGTAACTTTGATTTTCAGTTTAATAAGCTATTATCCAGTTTATCTATATTAATTTGAGCTTGAATTTATGAATTTCCTAATCAACAGTTCTTTGTGGAATTGTATGAATTCGAGAGAGGAAGTACGAGTCTAGACTTAATTAATATAGCATGTGTTCTTGAATTTTGTGAATGAACAGAATCTTGATGAATTCTAGGGTAGAGATATGCTTGACATCGCATGTAATCGAATAAAGGACTTAAACTTAAACCTTCTTTAATTATAATTCACATAGAGATATAGTGAGTTAGTTGATTAAGGTGTTTAACTTGTTTCTATCTAAATTGTGGATTTGAGTTAATACGGTATTAGTACATCGAGAGGTGGCTAGTGCTACATTCGTGTTCTTGATTAATAAACTGGGATAGTAAATTAAACTGGATTAAAGGTGTAAAAATCAGAGTGAAGCTTAGGGTGAAGTCGTAAGCCTAATTCTCCAATAATTGTTTGAAATTTCAGTTTTTAAGATTTGTGTTTAATAATTTAATATTAATAATTTTAATCATTAATTTGGATTGTTTAATAAAATTAGGATTAATAAGAAACTGATAATTGTGAGGTTAAATTCTTACTAAATTTCTCTGTGGGAACGATACTCTACTTACTATTATATTACTTATTGACCACATATACTTGCGTGTTGTGCGTAATTAGATTTTACCCAACAATCATCCCTTCATACCATATCTTATAATCTGTAAAGTGGTTGTGAATTGTGTTAGTATGTCAAGAAAAGAAAAACAATGCAACTGAAATAGCTTAATTTGGTTAAGAATTGGAGATTTGGTGATTGAATTTGCTAAATGTGTTGAAATATGAAAAAAATTAGTAAAAACATGATTTTGATCCTTAAAAGTTGATTTTATATAATGTGTATATTAGTAGAATCATGAAATGCATGATTGGTGTTGTTGTTAACAAAATTCTAGCTTTTGGGTATGTGAGTTTTTGTAGAAATTGGGAAATTGGAGTTTTGATTTATATAATCTTTGAAAATCTGCTGCGGTTTACATCAAATCTTGGCGCAATCTGTATTTGGTACTAAAAAAACGACGCTTGATTAATGCTGATGGGTTTCTGGAATCGAGCACCAACGCAATTTCTTGGGTGCGAAGAGCTTGAGGTTGCATACAGTAGAGAGACAGTGTGTTTTTTTTAGTTGTAGTCTATGATATGTTGACCTAACCTAGTCTAGTATGCATGATAAGATGTTAATCATATTATATGATGTAATAATAGATTGTAATGCATTGTAATACCAAATATGAAGATTTTAAGTATTTTCTTAACAAGTTATGTAACACCCCCTTCCCGAAAAGGAAAGGGAGGTCACGTGCAAAGCACAACAAACCTCAAAATAAATAAACAGAGCACTAATAACTTCAAAATATTAATAGTGATGTCCATTAATGAAGTACTAATACAATTCTCCAACTAGAGTCAAAATAACTAAAACCAAAAATCGAAACAACCTAGATGGTAAAAGACAACTCTTTCATCACTCTACCCTTGAATCAACCTTGCAAACCTGTCGGAAGAAAAAACATAGCATGAGCCAATTGCCCAGTACAGATACAGATATACAAAAGATATACAATTGATATACAAAAACAACTGCGATAAAATACTGAACAAAGCCTCAAGGGTAAATACGGACGAAAATATAATCTCCAAAGATCTGAATGGAATATATCTGAATCAACAGAATTTATGAAACCAATAGAAGAATAAAGAAATAACGAACTGAAGTAACTAACTCAATGAATTGAACTGAACAGAAACAAACAAAACTAATACAATGAAATAATAGGCTGAATCAAATTGTTGGGTGTTATTTCATACCGAGTGAGCTCAGAAATATATGTTGCCACACAGGCAAGTCAAAACAATGCCACACAAGCAAGTCAAAATAATACCACACAGGCAAGTCAAAATAATGCCACATAGGCAAATCACACATTGGACCGCGAATCCAAATGTATGCAAATCGGATAGGTGTGTTTGGCACAACATCACTAATCCATGAGCGAAAAACTAGGGTTAACCCATACGCCTCCCACAACAAAACACCAAATGGCCCACTTCCTCCGGAGCCCAAAACGGAGGCAGCAGTGGACTAAACACACCGCCACTTGAAAGTGTCATGCCTCTCGTGCCAAGACGACATGCCTGTGGTACCCCCACAGGTGGTTATAGCTCAGGTATACCCTACGATATATTCTAACAAAATACCATGTCACAACACATGCGACATAATACCAACAAATTAAAGGGTTCTATATGTACATGTTAAACCAAATCAAATTATAATCACAAGGTTTCAACAAGAAGGTAGTAACATGTACCGCTCTACAATTATAAAAAAATATTAAATATGATATCCTAATTCAAAAAGTACAAATACGAGTTGTATGAATCAACTCCAAAATGAAACTAATATATTTATTTCATAGGAAACAATTATGTGAAATAATAACATAATTCGAAACAAGGAAACAAACGAACAAATCAAATTTAACAAGAGTATCGCTGAAAGAGTACAGAATCCGTACCTGAATATAATACTGAAATAATTCATTGAACACAAATATCACATTGCTATACCTCCTCAATCCGATCTATATAATTATCAAAATAACACAAGACCATTAATTAAATTACTAACTTACAAAATTTTCATTTCTGTAAATTAACCATTTTAATGTAATAATATTATGCACATTTTGTAATTAAGATATATATTTTACTATAGTGTAATTAAATTTTATAACATTATAATGTTATTATATTAACTCCACATTCCTTGTTTAAAACTTCATGTAAATAAGTATTCTAAATTAATATACAAATATGTAAGCAATTCTTTTTTCTTTTATTTATAAAAGGAAGTTTTAAATTTATGAAATAATTCTCCACTACATGTATAAGTAATCAATAATTAAAATAAAATATGTTCTTATATATATATAAATATGATTTAGTTGCATAATATTATAAAATCTCTTTATTCTAAAATTCCATTTGCATAAATGTATCATATATATATATATATATATATATATATATATATATATATATATATATAACTAATTATTGTATGGAATATAAGATCTAATATCCAAAGCTTTTGATTAGTAGTTTTCCAAGTATCACACAAACCCAAGCATGGAGCTTTTAATTTCATACACAGTGCGACATTTAAATCCCCCCCTTTTAAGCGAAAAACTCCCACAATGCAAATCTATTATGAATATAATATACAATATATTATCCCCTTCATATTATAACATAAGATCAATTTTATGGTTAACATAACATACCAAATTGTTACGTAAACAGTATGATCACAATAATAAATAAATATTTTTCTTTATAATCACATAAATTTAATAATTACCTTTTAAAAATACAATTATGTTGAATGTAATTAATCGCACGATCTTCTTCCCCAAATTTTTCTTTTGTTTCACAACCCTCTCTTCCGCCTCTTCTTCGTTTCTCGTTGCATCAAAACTCTCTCCTTCTTTCGTTTAGTCGATTAATGTCAATATATGTATTTGTTAATTCAATATATGTTTTAGGGAGGGCTTTGACCTAATATATTAATGCTACTCCTATTCCAATTTGATTTTTAAACCCAACAATTTAAAATTGGGCTCAAATAGTTTTACAAGCTCGAACTTAAATACTTAAAAATTAGTTTGACCTAATTAGTATAAATATCCAAATTAATGTAACCACATACTTATTATAGTCAACATAAATTAAATACAATTTGACCAAAACTGTCAAACATAAGAAAATTCTAATTTTACTAAGTTAATTTATCCATCACTTATTAATACTTATTGGCCCAAATAAATTAGATAACAAGTTTGACTCAAATAAAAGACAAATTCCAAACGATATGTTTTAAGAATATAAATTTATTTATTATTTTTTTTTGGGTATTACCTTACCTTCCCCTTAAAAGGATTCCGTCCCCGGAATCAAAAGAGTAACAAAGATTTACTTGACATTAAAGAGGTGAGGATACTCTTGCCGAATAGTCTCTTATGCCTCCCAAGTAGCTTCACGCTCCAGATAATTTTAGGAAAAATAAAATTAATATTTAATTTTTAACAAAAATTAGGATTATTACATTTTTCCCTCCAAAAAAATAATTTCGTCATCGGAATTCAAATAAGTTATAAAAAGTTTTATTTTAGTTTTTATTTAAATTACATAATTATTCATAAACTTTAATTAAGATGTAGCACCGCCACTTGTAACGATCAAGCCTGGTAAGTCCATCGGTCCACACAATTATCCATGTACTTGTAAAAGATTCGTCAGCTATCTTATCAAGCTTTGGTAAGGTTCTACGTGTTAAATCACATGATCCACTGTTGGTGTGGGCCCCCCGTTAATATCTTTGAGTTTCATTCTTGCAAACATACATACTCTTCGGAACATAATTTGAAACAAACAAATTTTTTTTTTCTCTTCATCTAAATATGATTCGAATACCAAAAATATTTAAAATTATTTTTAATTCGTAAAACGTTTAGGTTCCACACATGACAAAAATTTAACAAATTATTTTCATTTATTTATTTATTTATTTATTTTACATAAATTCATGCTAAACTTTAAGGATATCGGAATATATAAACAAAACAACTCTACAAATTATATCAACTATTCATAAATCCTCAAGAGCTTCAAAATATTCAAACATCAATCCTAATTAGTTTTCAAATATTATTACACCAAATAATATAATATGAAGATCTCTTCATCACCAAATCAAACTCCAAATCACATATTCTACTATCCGCATAAGCAAGCTACAACTATTCAAGATCTCTCAAAATCAATTGAATTTCATCACTTACTATCTAATCATTTGAATGAATCAATCATTCTCTTAATGCAAATATTAACCCAACAAATTTCTAGATCTCCTCATACTATCACTCAAAATTTCATATAAGATAACTCCAATATTCTACTAGGAAATAATCGCAAAATTCATTTACTCCTAAAGATTAATCTAATTTCCTCGAATCACTACAACAACTCAAATTACAAGAAATTCTCTATACTTAATAATTTTCATTTTATCATAGTATGCCATCAATACATAAACCTCAAATTATCCTCAAGCTTAACATAAATCAAAACATAACTCAAATTAAATCCTCAATTCAACGATCATAATAATTGTCACAAAAAAAATACAACTCTAAAAATAATTTTTCAAAATCAAATACTCGTCGATACAAATACTCACATCATAATCACATCTCATATAAGATCACTTCTAATCTGTACAAAGTATAACTTTATTCACCTGAATGATTAAATCACAATTCTTAACTAATATCATTACTCAATCACTTTAATAATTTATTCCACTTTCCTCAAATTAACAACAAATCGAAAAGAAATCGACAGTTGCTCAAAATGGAGTCAGACCAAACAAAAAACAAAATCGAATCAAACTCCTACATCTACCCAATGGTTTACCCACAACTCATAGGTCAAACCTAAATAGGTTTTCTACAAGAAAGAACCTAAGCTCTGATACCATCTCTCTAACACCCCCTTCCCGAAAAGGAAAGGGAGGTCACGTGCAAATCACAACAAACCTCAAAATAAGTAAACAGAGCACTAATAACTTCAAAATATTAATAGTGATGTCCATTAATGAAGTACTAATATAATTCTCCAACTAGAGTCAAAATAACTAAAACCAAATATCGAAACAACCTAGATGGTCAAAGACAATTCTCTCATCACTCCATCCCTAAATCAACCCTATGAAACTCATTGGGAAGAAAAAACACTGACATGAGTCAATTGCCCGATCACGGATCTGGATATATACAAAAGATATACAATTGATATACGAAAACAACTGCGACAAAATACTGAACAAAGCCTCAAGTGTAAATACGGACGAAAATATAATCTCCAAAGATTTGAATGGAATATATCTGAATCAACATAATTTACGAAACCAATAGAAGAATAAAGAAATAACGAACTGAAGTAACTAACTCAATGAATTGAACTGAACAGAAACAAACAAAACTAATACAATGAAATAATAGGCTGAATCAAATGGTTGGGTGTTATTTCATACCGAGTGAGCTCAAAAATATACGTTGCCACACAGGCAAGTCAAAACAATGCCACACAAGCAAGTCAAAAAAATTTCACACACTCAAATCACACATTGGACCGCGAATCCAAATGTATGCAAATCGAATAGGTGTGTTTGGAACAACATCACTAATCCGTAGAACAGAAAACTAGGGTTAACCCATACGCCTCCCACAACAAAACACCAAATGGCCCACTTCCTCCTGAGCCCAAAAGGAGACGCCGTGGACTAATCACAATCAATCACGGAAAGTGTCATGCCTCTCGTGCGAAGATTTACATGTCTACGTGGTACCCCACAGACGATGGTTATAACTCAGGTATACCCTACGGTATATTCTAACAAAATACCATGTCACAACACATGCGACATAATACCAATAAATTAAAGGGTTCTATATGTACATGTTGAACCAAATCAAATTATAATCACAAGGTTTCAACATGAAAGTAGCAACATGTACCGCTCTACAATTATTAAAAAAAATACTAAACATGATATCCTAATTCAAAGAGAACAAATACGAGTTATATGAATCAACTCCAAAATGAAACTAATATATTTATTTCACAGGAAACAATTATGTGAAATAATAACATAATTCGAAACAAGGAAACAAACGAACAAATCAAATTTAACAAGAGTATCGCTGAAAGAGTACGGAATCCGTACCTGAATATAATACTGAAATAATTCATTAAACACAAATATCACATTGCTATACCTCCTCAATCCGATCTATATAATTATCAAAATAACACAAGACCATTAATTAAATTACTAACTTACAAAATTTTCATTTCCGTAAATTAACCATTTTAATGTAATAATATTATGCACATTTTGTAATTAAGATATATATTTTACTATAGTGTAATTAAATTTTATAACATTATAATGTTATTACATTAACTCCACATTCCTTGTTTAAAACTTCATGTAAATAAGTATTCTAAATTAATATACAAATATGTAAGCAATTCTTTTTCTTTTATTTATAAAAGAAGAAGTTTTAAATTTATGAAATAATTCTCCACTACATGTATAAGTAATCATTAATTAAAATAAAATATGTTCTTATATATGTATAAGTAACAGTTTAGTTGCATAATATTATAAAATCTCTTTATTCTAAAATTCCATTTGCATAAATGTATCATATATATATATAACTAATTATTGTATGGAATATAAGATCTAATATCCAAAGCTTTTGATTAGTTGCTTTCCAAGTATCACACAAACCCAAGCATGGAGCTTTCAATTTCATACACAGTGCGACATTTATATCCCCCCCTTTTTTTTAAGCGAAAAACTCCCACAATGCAAATCTATTATGAATATAATATACAATATATTATCCCCTTCATATTATAACATAAGATCAATTTTATGGTTAACGTAACATACCAAATTGTTACGTAAACAGTATAATCACAATAATAAATAAATATTTTTCTTTATAATCACATAAATTTAATAATTACCTTTTAAAAATACAATTATGTTGAATGTAATTAATCGCACGATCTTCTTCCCCAAATTTTTCTTTTGTTTCACAACCCTCTCTTCCGCCTCTTCTTCGTTTCTCGTTGCGTCAAAACCCTCTCCTTCTTTCGTTTAGTCGATTAATGTCAATATATGTATTTGTTAATTCAATATATGTTTTAGGGAGGGCTTTGACCTAATATATTAATGCTACTCCTATTCCAATTTGGTTTTTAAACCCAACAATTTAAAATTGGGCTCAAATAGTTTTACAAGCCCAAACTTAAATACTTAAAAATTAGTTTGACCCAATTAGTATAAATATCCAAATTAATGTAACCACATACTTATTATAGTCAACATAAATTAAATACAATTTGACCAAAACTGTCAAACATAAGAAAAGTCCAATTTTACTAAGTTAATTTATCCATCACTTATTAATACTTATTGGCCCAAATAAATTAGATAACAAGTTTGACTCAAATAAAAGACAAAGTCCAAACGATATGTATGAAGAATATAAAATTTTATTTATTATTTTTTTTCCGGGTATTACAAGTTATATAATGATTGAAACTCAATGTTTGTAAGAGTTAGAGGTGAGAATTGAATGCTAAGGCTTTACATTATATGATAGTGAGTTTTTAGATTTGTGTTGTGTGGTTAACCAATATGTTTAGACCTTAAGTTGAAGGTTATGAGAATTCAACCTATAAGGTTAATGATGGTATAGCTAATCGATAATGCAACTCTAATGGTATATGTAGGGTGTTTGGCGAACGTTTGTTATAAATGTGTAGCTTACGCACGAGGCAAGTTTCCTAACTTCATTATCTTAATAATGAATACAAGTTTCATAACTCTATATATCTTTTGCTGTCGAGAAAGTTCTCTAACCCTAATATTTCAACATGCAGGTTCCTAAACCTTATATTTACGTTGAGTAAGTTTCATATTCCTAACTTGTTATCGTTATGAAAGTTCCTAAAACTTTAATCTTTTATTTAGCAAGTTCTTAACTTTCGTTTCTTGCTACTCGTGTCCTCAGATGTCTGGACAAAGACCAAGCTCAGAGGCTCATTGTGATGCCCTCAAAATAGGTATACATCACCCATCTTGGGTCGTCAGATATATGGTACAAAAATCAAATACAAACTTCTTTAATACGACTGTCGTGTAAAAATATGACAAAACATAGCTGAGTTTTAAACAAGAATATTGTCATCTAGACAATATCCACAATCAATGGAGTCTTCATTACAATTATTATCACATTATTCCGTAGAATAGTGAGGACTACTAAAGCCACTTATCCTGGACCATCACTCCATTCCCCGACTCGTCCCAGCTATATTTTCATTTCCTGAAGAGAATAATGAAAGAAAAAGGGTGAGCTCAACTAACCCAGTAAGAAATATTATAACTAAGATAATGCAGAATAAATTATCCTTAGCCTTCAATAGTATAACAACTGATAGAATACAATAGACAACAGGTTTTAGATCAACAACTGCAGTGCAAAAATCAATCCATTAGAAGAGTCTAGTAGAGCATAAAATCTACTATCTTCTATGATTTTAAAAGTTTTTCATCAACTTTATCGCTGAGACTTAGCTTAATAAATAAAATTGAATCATCCACGCACTACTGACCAAGGATATTCATGTAATCATCAATGGTCATGATTATACTTAGAATAATCTCTCGGTAATAATCATACCAACAAGCGTCCATCAATGAACTACAGAGCCAATGAGGACTTTTTACCACATCATTCATTACATTACGGTTAAGCTGATTATCTTAGAATAATCCTCGGTCATAATCATACCAAGTCCATCTATATGCTACGTAAGCCAAGATGACTTTCATCACAATATAAGCATGAGGATGATGACAATGACATAATAATTTAATAAAAAACAAGTTCAAGAATAAATTTTAAAGATTTATAATTTAATTTATCCGAGAATTCAATAACGTTCAAATTGTCAACATAATCTTTGCTTTGTGGAGTAAAATTTAAGAATAATATTCATGTACTAAAAATAATTTGAATGAGAAAAAGAAATATATTTTTGAATAAATAGTACCCAAGTGAATAGTACCTTGTGAATAGTACTTGAGAATAGTACCTAAATGAATAGTACCCGGCATGAAAAGTGCCCCAAATACCAGAGTGAATAATACTAGAGTGAATAGTAATCGGGTGAATGGTAACTTGGGAATAGTAACTCGTGGATAGTACTCCGACACGAAAAAGTGCCCCAAATACCCGAGTGAATAATACTAGAGTGAATAGTAATTGGGTAAATAGTAACTTTGTGAATAGTAACTTGTGAATAGTACTCGACACAAAAAAATGCCACGAATACCCGGAGTGAATAATACTAGAGTGAATAGTAACTGGGTGAATAGTAACCATGAATAGTAACTTTCGTAAAAGAAAATACCAAAGAAAATGATATTCCATGGCGAGTACAAAAGAAATGATATCTCATACGAGTATAATAGAATATCTGAAGCGCAAATAGATTTTCACCATATACGGTAATCCACGAGATGGATCATTTCCACAATTTAATAAAGAATGAATACGAAGGATCATTCACCATGCATCGCAGTAATCCACATGAAGCGAGTTATTCCAATGAATAATAAAGAATGGAATAACGAAGAATTCACCAAGAATGCGATAGGCCTTGCAGACGGGTTATTCAATGAAATAATAAATAATAGAACCAGGTCATGCGTAATCCGCACGCACGCGGGATATTCCACGAAATAATAAATAATGGAATCGAGTCATGCGTAATCCGCATGCAGACGATATATTCAACGAATAATAAAGAATGGAATAACAACAGAAATTCACCGGGCATGCGATAGATCGCACAAACAGCGGTTATTCCAACAAAATAATAAATAATGGAACCGAGTCATGCGTAATCAGCACAGACATGATATTCCAATAGAATAATAAAGAACGGAACCGGTCATGCGTATTCCGCATGACAGAAGAAGATATTCCAACGAATAATAAAGAATGGAATAACATAAGAATTTCACCATGTATGCGGTACTTGTGCATAGACAAGTTATTCAACATAATAATAAGGAATGGAATAATAATAGCTCTCTTCATGAATACTGAAAGAAATAATACCCTTACTATAATAATAATATCCACGACTTTAGAAGAAAAGCTGGATCTTTGGAATAGTGAGGTAGCGGACTTCTCTTCTTCTTTCTCTCTATAATTTCTCTCTATAATAATTGCTCTATAGCTTTAGTGAATTGGTAAAAAATAATGAAGGAATGAGCTTACATTTATAGAAAAATATAGTTTCAATAATTACACATTTTGGGGCTCAAAATATTATTGTATAATACCTTCCTCTTTTTCTTCATTTTTAATTTAGTCCTGCAAGTATTATCAAACTTGCACCACCTCCCCTAATGGTAAATCATGTGAATCAATAGTAAATCACGTGACTCAATAGTTCTAAACATGTGAAAAAATTAATTACAATATAATACCTTCATCTATACCTCCATTTTTAATTTAGTCATACAAGTATTATCAATCTTGCACCAACTCCCGTAATAGTAAATCATGTGAATCAATAGTACACACATGTGAACACATAGTTATAAGCATGTGAATTAATAACAATTAATTGTTCATTTATCCGATTAATTACCCGATTGGTCAATATAACCTCCAGACATCAATTATTATCGAAATAAATGTCGATTTTCACTAACACTAATAATTTCAACACAATGGAACTATCAATTTCATCTTTAATCAACACGAACTTATTCATCATTAATATTATAATTCACAATATTTAACAACGGTCGTTCCGTGAAAGGAAGGGGGCTTTTCCAGATAAAATTTCTCTTTATTGGCGCTCAATTAGGTGACCAAACCTCTCCTTGACAGAACTTCTAGACATTGTCAATATTGCAAATAATAATATGAATAACTTTGACGTCTCAATAATTGATTTAATAATATAACATATTATACAGATGATACTGTGACAACAATTGAATCAATAATATGAGAGATATGATGCAGCAATTACTGTAGCAGTAATTGAGTATAACTGAGTGAATTCTCACGTAAGCATTAATAATTAATACTGTGTGCTACTATGCAACCACGCGTATTACTGTACCTTTACTACCGATTATTTTATGACAACTTACTTACTTTGAAAATTTTTCACATATCACCCTTAACTTTAAACTTTTATCAATTTAACTATTTACCAAAATAGAAAAAATTGAATAATTTTATTTCATAAAATTTGGGATCTCACAATCTCCCCTCCTTATGAAATTTCGCCCTCGAAATTTACGTACTTGGTAGTTCGAAGAGATGAGAATACCTTTCTTTATTTTCTGGATTGTACCTTCCCAGGTTATTTCCACTCTATCATGATTTTTCCATTTCTCATCTCTATATTTTAGATATCATTCTAGAATATAGTTTCAAAATAAGGGTTAATTGACATATCACATTGTTGGTTGATTTCGCAATCAATGAATACATGCAAGTATACACGGTCAACAAGTAATAAAGTGATAAGAAAAGTATCATTCCCACGAGGAATTATTTAATAAAAATCACCAAGTACTAATTCTTAACCAAACTAATTTTATTTAAACAATCTCAAATCGTGATTTTTCTAATTAAGAAAACTAAATTAACCAATTAAAACTAGGTTACTTTATAAATGAATTCAAATAAATAAAGGCTAAGACTCCAATATCCCCAATTATGAACTATAAACCAATTATCCAATTATCCCAATTATTATGTCTACTGAATTGTTAACATAAAATCTCAAATGCCAAAAGCTCTTTCTCAAGTGATCATTTGCCTTCTATTTAATCCAAGTTAATTTTGCTATATCCCTATGCAAAATAATTGAATTAAACTCACTACAATCCCAATTCTTTATTTGTTATATGCGGCAAATAGATATTTTCATTCTATTCACAAACCTAATTATTCACTGTGCAAATAACTAAGTCACATGATATCATGCCCAGTTCTAACCCTAGAATTCCTTTCCTAATTCCTTCTAGAGTAACAAGGTAATTACTGATCAGATAATTAATCAATAAGCATAAGACAAGATAAACAACTCACTTTGACACAAATAATTGGAATAAATCAAATAACTAATTTATAGCCATAAAAGGTTCAATTGAAATCTTAATGAAAGAATTAGTTCATAATTAATGAATTAAAACCAAGACTCCACAATTAAATAGACATTAAAAGATAAAAGTATGATAAGAGAAGAGAATAGAATCTGTTGTCAATAAATCTGATGCTCCCCTCTTGCTCTTGCTCTTGCTCTTGATCTTGATCTTCAGTGTTCTTCAATTTGTTTCAATCTTCAATGGCTAATTAAGAACTAGGGTTTAGATTTTAATTTAATAGAGTGTTTAATCTAGTCTAATCTATGTAATCTCTCCTTATTTTATGCCTTACATCATGTATTTATAGGTTACAAGTCCAATTTTTAGCTTAAGAACAAATCCAATCCAATTTGGAGTCAAAAAGGTGTCAAAATTAAGCCCAAAAAAGCGCGTCCGAGGCCATCACTAAGCCCTTCCCCAAGGCTTCCGACTTTGGGCTTGAGGCTCAAACCCTACCCCAATTGCCCGACCTTTGGGCATAAAACTATTTTGGGTGCCCATTTGGCACTTGTTCTGATATTTTCTGCTCCGATGTTCTTTGGAAAATGGCCATAACTTCTTCGTCTTAACTCCGATTTCGATGATTCAAGATGATCCGGAAAGAGGAGAAGTAGATATACAACTTTCATTCTTTAAGTTTTTCAAAATAATGTCCAGAGCTATACTCAAATTGGCTCTGAAGTGACTGCTGTGTAAATGGCAAGCCGAAAATGCGAATCTAGCCACCCCTAACGTCGATCCAAGTAACTTTTGTCCAAATCCTATAAAACAATGTAAAACATGCATGAATGGACACAAAAACTTAAAAACTATTCTAAAAGACTTGAGAACAACAATAAATTAAGCCCGAATATATCCAATTCATGGGTATAAAACTCACTCATCACACATATTATCCCTATACTCTACGGCTGACCAATTAAATACTAAATAAACTTATGTAGGTCATACTAGTGTAGAATTCCCATCTCTCCCCTCCTAGTTCTTGTCTCACATATCGGCCGGGGATCATATCCTAAACTTTGATACCAACCTGTGGCGCCCCAAAATGCAATATACATCACCCATCTTGGGTGCATGGATACATGGTACAAAAAATCAAATAAAAACATCTTTAATACAACTGTCGTGTAAAAATACGACAAAACATAGCTAAGTTTTAAACAAGAATATTGTCATCTAGACAATATCCACACTCAATGGAGTCCTCATTACAATTATTATCACATTATTCCATAGAATAGTGAGGACTACTAAAGCCACTTATCCTGTACCATCACTCAATTCCCCGACTCGTCCCAACTATATTCTCATTTCCTGAAGAGAATAATGAAAGAAAAGGGTGAGCTCAACTAGCCAGTAAGAAATATTATGACTAAGATAATGCAGAATAAATTATCCTTAGCCTTCAACAGTATAACAACTGATAGAATACAATAGACAACAAGTTTTAGATCAACAACTGCAGTGGAATAAGCAATCCATTAGAAGAAAAGTAGAGTATAAAATCTACTATCTTCTATGATTTAAAAAGTTTTTCATCAACTTTATCACTGAGACTCGACAATAAATAAAATCGAATCATCCTGCACCACGACCAAGGATATTCATGTAATCATCAATGGTAATGATTATCTGAATAATCCACGGTCATAATCATACCAACAATTGTCCATCAACATTGAACTACGAATGATGAGGACTTTTACCACATCATTAGTTACATTACGATCATGATTATACCGAATAATACCTGATCATAATCATACCAAGTCCATCTATGCACGTAAACCAAAGATGACTTTCATCACAATATAAGCATGAGGGTGATGACAATGACATAATAATTCAATAAAACAAGTTCAAGGATAAATTTTAAATATTTATAATTTAATTTATCCAGAATTCAATAACGTTCAAATTGTCAACATGATACTGCTTTGTGGAGTAAAATTCAAGAATATTATTCATGTACCAAAAATAATTTGGACAGAAAAGAAATATATTTTTTGGGTAAATAGTACGCCGTGAATAGTATCTTGTGAATAGTACTTCGGGAATAGTACCTCGTGAATAGTATCCCGGCATGAAAAGTGCCCCAAATACCCGAGTGAATAATACTAGAGTGAATAGTAATCGGGTGAATGGTAACCTGGGAATAGTAACTCGTGGATAGTACTCCGACACGAAAAGTGGCCCGAATACCCGAGTGAATAATACTAGAGTGAATAGTAATTGGATAAATAGTAACCTGTGAATAGTAACTTATGAATAGTACTCTGACATGAAAAATGCCCTGAATACCCGAGTGAATAATACTAGAGTGAATAGTAACTGGGTGAATAGTAACCCATGAATAGTAACTCGTAAAAGAAAAATACCAAAGAAAATGATATTCCATGACGAGTACAAAAGAAATGATATCTCAAACGAGTATAATAGAATATCTGAAATCGCAAATAGATTTTCACCGCCATGCGGTAATCCGTAAACGATGATCATTTCCACAATTTAATAAAGAATGAATACGAAGGATCATTCACCATGCATCTGATTAATCCACATAGGCGAGTTATTCTAACGAGAATAATAAAGAATGGAATAACGAAGAATTCACGGGCATGCGATAGGCCGAAACGAGACGAGTTATTCCAGCGAATAATAAATAATAGAACCAGGTCATGCGTAATCCGCACGAGATAGGATATTCAACGAATAATAAATAATGGAATCGGTCATGCGTAATCCGCGCAGACGGGATATTCCAATGAGAATAATAAAGAATGGAATAACAACGAAATTCACGGGCATGCGATAGGCCGCATTTACATACGAGTTATTCCAACAAAATAATAAATAATGGAACCGAATCATACATAATCACATACGGACATGATATTCCAACGAGAATAATAAAGAATCGGAACCGAGTCATGCGTATTCATACGCAGACAAGATATTCAACAGAATAATAAAGAATGGAATAACATAAGAATTTCACCATGTATGCGGTACTTAGCATGACGCAGTTATTCAACATAATAATAAGGAATGGAATAATAATAGCTCTCTTCATGAATCTGAAAGAAATAATACCCTTACTATAATAATAATATCCACGACTTTAGAAGAAAATCGGATCTTTGGAATAGTGAGGTGCGGACTTCTCTTCTTCTTTCTCTCTATAATTTCTCTCTATAATAATTGCTCTATAGCTTTAGTGAATTGGTAAAAAATAATGAAGGAATGAGCTTCTATTTATAGGAAAATATAGTTTCAATAATTACACATTTTGGGGCTCGAAATATTATTGTATAATACCTTCCTCTTTTTCTTCATTTTTAATTTAGTCCTGCAAGTATTATCAAACTTGCACCACCTCCCCTAATGGTAAATCATGTGAATCAATAGTAAATCACGTGACTCAATAGTTCTAAACATGTGAAAAAATTAATTACAATATAATACCTTCATCTATACCTCCATTTTTAATTTAGTCATACAAGTATTATCAATCTTATTCACCAACTCCGTAATAGTAAATCATGTGAATCAATAGTACACACATGTGAACACATAGTTATAAGCATGTGAATTAATAACAATTAATTGTTCATTTATCCGATTAATTACCCGATTGGTCAATATAACCTCCAGACATCAATTATTATCGAAATAAATGTCGATTTTCACTAACACTAATAATTTCAACACAATGGAACTATCAATTTCATCTTTAATCAACACGAACTTATTCATCATTAATATTATAATTCACAATATTTAACAACCAAATGTTCCTGTGAAGCGGGGGCTTTCAGATAAAATTTCTTTATTGGCGCTCGATTAGGTGACCAAACCTCTCCTTGGCGTAACTTCTAGACATTGTCAATATTGCAAATAATAATATGAATAACTTTGACGTCTCAATAATTGATTTAATAATATAACATATTATACAGATGATACTGTGACAACAATTGAATCAATAATATAGAGAGATATGATGCGAAAGAATTCTTGTAGCGATAATTGAGTATAACTGAGTGAATTCTCACGTAAGCATTAATAATTAATACTGTGTGCTACTATGCAACCACGCGTATTACTGTACCTTTACTACCGATTATTTTATGACAACTTACTTACTTTGAAAATTTTTCACATATCACCCTTAACTTTAAACTTTTATCAATTTAACTATTTACCAAAATAGAAAAAATTGAATAATTTTATTTCATAAAATTTGGGATCTCACAATCTCCCCTCCTTATGAAATTTCGCCCTCGAAATTTACGTACTTGGTAGTTCGAAGAGATGAGAATACCTTTCTTTATTTTCGGATTGTACCTTCCCAGTTATTTCCACTCTATCATGATTTTTCCATTTCTCATCTCCTATATTTTAGATATCATTCTAGAATATAGTTTCAAAATAAGGGTTAATTGACATATCACATTGTTGGTTGATTTCGCAATCAATGAATACATGCAAGTATACACGGTCAACAAGTAATAAAGTGATAAGAAAAGTATCATTCCCACGAGGAATTATTTAATAAAAATCACCAAGTACTAATTCTTAACCAAACTAATTTTATTTAAACAATCTCAAATCGTGATTTTTCTAATTAAGAAAACTAAATTAACCAATTAAAACTAGGTTACTTTATAAATGAATTCAAATAAATAAAGGCTAAGACTCAATATCCCCAATTATGAACTATAAACCAATTATCCAATTATCCCAATTATTATGTCTCTTGAATTGTTAACATAAAATCTCAAATGCCAAAAGCTCTTTCTCAAGTGATCATTTGCCTTCTATTTAATCCAAGTTAATTTTGCTATATCCCCATGCAAAATAATTGAATTAAACTCACTACAATCCCAATTCTTTATTTGTTATATCGCTATGAATAGATATTTTCATTCTATTCACAAACCTAATTATTCACTGTGCAAATAACTAAGTCACATGATATCATGCCCAGTTCTAACCCTAGAATTCCTTTCCTAATTCCTTCTAGAGTAACAAGGTAATTACTGATCAGATAATTAATCAATAAGCATAAGACAAGATAAACAACTCACTTTGACACAAATAATTGGAATAAATCAAATAACTAATTTATAGCCATAAAAGGTTCAATTGAAATCTTAATGAAAGAATTAGTTCATAATTAATGAATTAAAACCAAGACTCCACAATTAAATAGACATTAAAAGATAAAAGTATGATAAGAGAAGAGAATAGAATCTGTTGTCAATAAATCGATGCTCCCCTCTTGCTTCTTTCTCTTGCTCTTGATCTTGATCTTGATGTTCTTCAATTTGTTTCAATCTTCAATGGCTAATTAAGAACTAGGGTTTAGATTTTAATTTAATAGAGTGTTTAATCTAGTCTAATCTATGTAATCTCTCCTTATTTTATGCCTTACATCATGTATTTATAGGTTACAAGTCCAATTTTTAGCTTAAGAACAAATCCAATCCAATTTGGAGTCAAAAAGGTGTCAAAATTCGCCCAAAAACGCGTCCAGGCCATCACCAAGCCCTTCCCCAGCGCCTTGAAACCTTTGGGCTTGAGGCTCAAACCCTACCCCAATTCTTGCAGACCTTTGGCATAGGCCTATTTTGGGTGCCCCGGCGCTGGCACTTGTTCTGATATTTTCTGCTCCGATGTTCTTTGGAAAATGGCCATAACTTCTTCGTCTTAACTCCGATTTCGATGATTCAAGATGATCCGGAAAGAGGAGAAGTAGATATACAACTTTCATTCTTTAAGTTTTTCAAAATAATGTCCAGAGCTATACTCAAATTGGCTCTGAAGTGACTGCTGTGTAAATGGCAAGCCGAAAATGCGAATCTAGCCACCCCTAACGTCGATCCAAGTAACTTTTGTCCAAATCCTATAAAACAATGTAAAACATGCATGAATGGACACAAAAACTTAAAAACTATTCTAAAAGACTTGAGAACAACAATAAATTAAGCCCGAATATATCCAATTCATGGGTATAAAACTCACTCATCACACATATTATCCCTATACTCTGACAGACCAATTAAATACTAAATAAACTTATGTAGGTCATACTAGTGTAGGAATTCCCTGTCTCTCCCCTCCTAGTTCTTGTCTCACATATCAGCCAGGGATCATATCCCTAAACTTTGATACCAACTGTGACGCCCCCAAAACAGGTATACATCACCCATCTTGGGTCGCCAGATACATGGTACAAAAATCAAATAAAAACATCTTTAATACAACTGTCGTGTAAAAATACGACAAAACATAGCTAAGTTTTAAACAAGAATATTGTCATCTAGACAATATCCACACTCAATGGAGTCCTCATTACAATTATTATCACATTATTCCATAGAATAGTGAGGACTACTAAAGCCACTTATCCTGTACCATCACTCAATTCCCAGACTAAGTCCCCAACTATATTCTCATTTCACAGAATAATAATGAAAGAAAAGGGTGAGCTCAACTAGCCAAAGAAGAAATATTATGACTAAGATAATGCGAAATAAATTATCCTTAGCCTTCAACGATATAACAACCGATAGAATACAATAGACAACAAGTTTTAGATCAACAATCTGCAATGAATAAGCAATCCATTAGAAGAGTCAAGTAGAGTATAAAATCTACTATCTTCTATGATTTAAAAGTTTTTCATCAACTTTATCGCGAGACTCGACAATAAATAAAATCGAATCATCCTCGCACCACGACCAGAGGATATTCATGTAATCATCAATGGTCATGATTATCTGAATAATCCTTGGTCATAATTATACCAACAACCGTCCATCAACGAACTACGGGCCAATGAGGACTTTTACCACATCATTCATTACATTACGGTCATGATTATACCGAATAATCCTCAGTCATAATCATACCAAGTCCATCTATGCACGTAAGCCAAAGATGACTTTCATCACAATATAAGCATGAGGATGATGACAATGACATAATAATTTAATAAAACAAGTTCAAGGATAAATTTTAAATATTTATAATTTAATTTATCCAGAATTCAATAACGTTCAAATTGTCAACATGATCTTTGCTTTGGAGTAAAATTCAAGAATATTATTCATGTACCAAAAATAATTTGAATGTAAAAAGAAATATATTTTTATGGGTAAATAATGCACGTAGTGAATAGTATCTTATGAATAGTACTTGAGAATAGTACCTCGTGAATAGTACCCGAAGCATGAAAAGTGCCCCAAATACCCGAGTGAATAATACTAGAGTGAATAGTAATCGGGTGAATGGTAACTTTGAATAGTAACTTCGTGGATAGTACTCCGAACACCGAAAAGTGGCCCGAATACCCGAAAGTGAATAATACTAGAGTGAATAGTAATTGGGTAAATAGTAACTTTGTGAATAGTAACTTGTGAATAGTACTCGGGCACCACGAAAAATGCCACGAATACTAGAAAGTGAATAATACTAGAGTGAATAGTAACTGGGTGAATAATAACCCATGAATAGTAACTCTCGTAAGAAAAAAAATACCAAAGAAAATGATATTCCATGGCGAGTACAAAAGAAATGATATCTCAAGCGAGTATAATAGAATATCTGAAAGCGCAAATAGATTTTCACCCGCCATGCGGTAATCCACGTGAGCGGATCATTTCCACAATTTAATAAAGAATGAATACGAAGGATCATTCACCATGCATCGCAGTAATCCACATAGAGCAGGTTATTCTAACGTAATAATAAAGAATGGAATAACGAAGAATTCACCGGGCATGCGATGACCCGCATTGCATGAGTTATTCCAACGAATAATAAATAATAGAACGGTCATACGTAATCCGCACAGCATGTGATATTCAACATGAATAATAAATAATGGAACCCGGTCATCGTAATCCTTGCATGTGACGAGGATATTCCAACGAAATAATAAAGAATGGAATAACAACAGAATTCACGAGCATGCGATAGACCGCGCATGACGCGAGTTATTCCAACAAAATAATAAATAATGGAACCATCATCACGTAATCGCACGCACACGATATTCCAACAAAATAATAAAGAATGGAACCAGGTCATGCGTATTCCGCACAGACAAGATATTCCAACAGAATAATAAAGAATGGAATAAATAAGAATTTCACCATGTATGCGGTACTTCGCATAGACAGGTTATTCAAACATAATAATAAGGAATGGAATAATAATAGCTCTCTTCATGAATACGAAAGAAATAATACCCCTTACTATAATAATAATATCCCTGACTTTAGAAGAAAACTGGATACTGGAATAGTGAGGTAGCAGACTTCTCTTCTTCTTTCTCTCTATAATTTCTCTCTATAATAATTGCTCTATAGCTTTAGTGAATTGGTGAAATATAATGAAGGAATGAGCTTCTATTTATAGGAAAATATAGTTTCAATAATTACACATTTTGGGGCTCGAAATATTATTGTATAATACCTTCCTCTTTTTCTTCATTTTTAATTTAGTCCTGCAAGTATTATCAAACTTGCACCACCCCCCCTAATGGTAAATCATGTGAATCAATAGTAAATCACGTGACTCAATAGTTCTAAACATGTGAAAAAATTAATTACAATATAATACCTTCATCTATACCTCCATTTTTAATTTAGTCATACAAGTATTATCAATCTTGCACCAACTCCCCTAATAGTAAATCATGTGAATCAATAGTACACACATGTGAACACATAGTTATAAGCATGTGAATTAAAAGCAATTAATTGCTCATTTATCTGGTTAATTACCCGATTGGTCAATATAACCTCCAGACATCAATTATTATCGAAATAAATGTCGATTTTCACTAACACTAATAATTCCAACACAATGAAACTATCAATTTCATCTTTAATCAACATGAACTTACTCATCCTTAATATTATAATTCACAATATTTAACAACCAGGTCGTTCCCAGGAAAGAGGGGGGTTTTCGATAAGGATTTCTCCTTATTGGCGCACAATTAGGTGACCAAACCTCTCCTTGACAGAACTTCTAGACATTGTCAATATTGCAAATAATAATATGAATAACTTTGCCGTCTCAATTATTGATTTAATAATATATCATATTATACAGATGATAATGTGACAACAATTGAATCAATAATATGAGAGATATGATGCAGCAATTATTGTAGCAGTAATTGAGTATAACTGAGTGAATTCTCACGTAAGCATTAATAATTAATACTATGTGCTACTATGCAACCACACGTATTACTGTACCTTTACTATCGATTATTTTATGACAACTTGCTTACTTTGAAAATTTTTCACATATCACCCTTAACTTTAAACTTTTATCAATTTAAGTATTTACCAAAATAGAAAATTTTAAATAATTTTAGTTCATAAAATTTTGGATCTCACAATCTCTCCTCCTTATGAAATTTAGCCCTCGAAATTTACGTACTTGGTAGTTCGTAGAGATGAGAATACCTTGCTTTATTTTTGGATTGTATCTTCCCAGCTATTTCTACTCTATCATGATTTTCCCATTTCTCATCTCCTATATTTCAAATATCATTCTAGAATATAGTTTCAAAATAAGGGTGAATTGACATATCACATATTATCCCTATACTCTGACTGACCAATTAAATACAAAATACACTTAGGTAGGTCATACTAGTGTAGGAATTCCCCGTCTCTCCCCTCCTAGTTCTTGTCTCACATCTCAGCCAGGGATCATATCCCTAAGCTTTGATACTGAATCGTGGCCTTTTCCAAAATAGGTATACATCACCCATCTTGGGTGCATGGGATACATGGTACAAAAATCAAATAAAAACATCTTTAATACAACTGTCGTGTAAAAATACGACAAAACATAGCTGAGTTTTAAACAAGAATATTGTCATCTAGACAATATCCACACTCAATGGAGTCCTCATTACAATTATTATCACATTATTCCATAGAATAGTGAGGACTACTAAAGCCACTTATTTAGGAAGAATTAGAATACCCGATGAACATAGAAGTTGTGAATAAGGAAATAATTCTCGTTAGCCATATTCATAGGAATTGTGTTGTAAATATAAGGGGGTATAAGTTACCTGTGGATTTAATTCCAATTCAACTAGGAGAATTTGATGTAATTCTAGGTATGGATTGGTTATTTAACCAGGAGGCAATGATAGATTGCCAGAAGAAGTGTATAAACCTTCAGACTCCAAATCAGTCTAAGGTAATATTCTATTGTAGTAAATGTGACAACCCGAATTTTTTAAGTTATTAAAATAGGAATTTAATAATTAAAATTCTTATTATGAGATGTTTTGAGTTTGAGCATGTATATATACATGCTATATATATTTTAAAATATGTGATTTGGTATGAAGAAATATATAATCATATATTGGAAAAGTGAGGTTTAATAGTTAAGTTAACTATTGAAGAAATTAAATGAATTTTGTAGTTTATTTTAAATATTTATTAAATTAAATAAATATTTTAAATAATTTATTTATTGAGAAAAATAAATAATTTATAAAATTGTGGTATAATAATTTAGTTACGTGTGTATGATAATTAAATTAAAGCAAAGGTAAATTTTATTCTTTGAAGATTTAATTTAATGAATTAATTAAATTAAATGAGTTGTTTAATATTAAAGAAAATAAATAATTAAGTAAAGTGATGTTTAAGTCTAATTTATTAATTAAATTAGATATATAATTATTTATTAATCATCATAATAATTATAATAAAAATTATAATTATTATATTTATTATTGTAAGTTATGTAATTGGTTACAGGTGTGACAAATAAAAACTATATAATATAATACTATTAAAATAATCTAGTATGGGGGAGATTTTGTGTAAAGCAAACACAACCTTATGGCCTTTGGTTTATTTTAACTGACGCATGTTGGGTTTTATAACTGAAGTATATCGTGGGTTAATGGGAGTCAGTATTTGTTCACGCATTTTATTTTATCTAAGGCTAAACTAAGAACAGAGGGTTGAAGGAAACAAGAGACAAAAACACAGAAGAGATTGAGAGTGAGAGCTAGAGAGAATTTTCGGTGATGGTCAAGTGGAAGAGAAGAGTTTGCTAATCGTTTTGTTAAATCAAGGTATAAACTATTCTTGATTTTAACTCTTAGTTTTGGTACTATATATTCTATATGATTTAGAAATCACGTTGAATTGATATGTATACATATAAGTAAGGTGTTAGAATCTGTTAATCATTGTATGTGAGTGTTGTTTGATGATTAAATACATGAAATTTGGGTTTATAAGGAGAAAAGTAAATAATAGTGTTTTTGTTTGAAAATGGCTTTAGAAAGTACAAAATTTCATGCTCAATATGTGTTATAATCTGTTATTTGATGTTAGAATATGTTAAGAAACGAAAGCGACGTAGTTTAAATCATGTCAATTGGTTAAGAAACGAGTTCGTAGCGATCGAATTCGTTAAAAGTGTCAAAATTGAAGAAATTTGGAAAACTAGGGTTTTGATTCCTTAAAATTATGTATATATAATGTTTTTGTATATAGAATGGTGTATAACATGCTTAACTATGTTATTACAGAGTTTTAGATGTTTAGGTTTGTGAATTTTGTAGTGTTTTGGTTTGAATTGGGCAATCATTTGTGTGAGTGAGGCTGTGCTGCAGTTCTGTGTCTTGCTGCATACCACTACTGCTTATTACCATGTAAACGAAAAAAGCGCCTTAGCTAGCCATTAGTTTTCTCAGAGTGGTGAGTCAAACAACCGCAATTGCCGATGCTGTTGCTTAGGGGCAACGTAATCATGCGTGCGTGCCTGAGCCTCAAGCGGTGACTTTTGTTTATTTGTGGGTTGTAGTATAGGGACCTAAACTAGTTTGATATGCATGTTAATAATGTTTAGCATAATATGGACTACCATAACAGATTTCAATGTGATGTAATATAAAGTATGACGACTTTAAGTGATTGTTTGAATAAGTTATACAATGAAACTAAATGTTATGTTTTCAAAAGTTAAAGATAAAAGATAAGGTTTGTGTTGGTTTATAGTGAGATATAAGTTGAAAGAATAATTTGAATGTTAACTTGATTAGTTAATCTAATATATGTTTAAAAGGATGTAAATACACGTTAGAAGACTTAATTGTCAATTGTAGGAGAAGTGTAACGAGATATAAGGCGGAGGTTATATAACCTAGTTGTTGTTAACAAGTGTAATACATCTAATATGAGGTAATGGAATCTATGACGACTTTAATAAACATTAAGTGTCGGTTTCAAAAGAAGTATAAAGAAACACAAAATGGGATTATGTAATGATAAGCGTTATACGAAGAGGAGTAAACACTTGAAGATGTGTGTTAAGTTTCAAAGAAACGCAAGTTATAAAAAGATTAAGATTAAGAGTCATTGTGGTCGTTATATGTGTAACTAATGCATGTGAATATGAACCTTTGAACTGTTGTAGGATGTACGCAAAGCATTTACGCTATTTTTTGGTAATTGGTAATCTACGAACCAGGCAAGTCTTTCAGTTCCTATTTGTTATGTGAATTTGATTGTTTTAAATCTTTATTGCAAAGAGCATGATGTGTTATATATATATATTGAATGTATGAAATGTTAAAGTCAACTTATGACTACGTTGATTGAGTAAAGCATGCTGATTGAGTAAGGAACTCAATCTTTATACTTGCTATATGAACTGTAACATGTATGTTGTGTTAGTTTAATGTTTATGAGATATATGTTGAGCAAGTTATTATGTGCTACGTGATGCATGAAAACTGTTAGATTTTGCTGGGCTGTCGAGCTCAACCTTGCAAATAACCATTTTTGCAGGTTAAGGATTGAAGGAAACACTATGTGCTACTTGAATGATGTGGATCAAAAATAATACACGAAGATTAATATTTTAGCTAAAGTTGTTATTTACTTATACCTTGATTAAGATTCATGAGATGTACTAAATGTTTTATGATGTATAACTTTATGTTGAGTTATAAAGCTAAAGTTAGAGTTATAATCTGATATGTAAAGTTTATCGGATTGAAATGTAAGATTTTATATAATAACAGTGATAAAGTGAATCACAAAATAAGATTGATTCAAAGACATGTAGATGATAAAGGTTTTAATTCAGGGAATTAAAGTAAGAAGACATAAAAGTTTAAATTATTCCGCATTTTATAAAATTTAACATCGAATAATGATGTAAAATCAGAAGGTAGATGTGTTATTAACGACCGAAGTTGAGAATTAAATTGTATGAATTTTGGGGTCGTTACAGTAAATCTCCTAGACACTCGAGTTGTCTGACGAGGATGTAAGCTAGGAAGTTGTTAAGAAGAGGATGTGTAGGTTATCTGGCCCATATTGTTGATACCCAGAAATTAGAGACAGAGATGGGACAGATACCTGTTGTAAGTGAGTTTCCCGACGTGTTTCCGAAGGAATTACCAGGTTTCCCACCAGATAGGGAGATCGAATTTGTTGTAGATCTAGTACCTGGAACGACATCAATTTCGAAAGCCCCATACAGAATGGCATCGGTGGAGATGAAGGAGTTGATGGTACAGTTGCAGGAGTTATTGGATAAGAAGTATATCCAACCAAGTGTGTCTCCTTAGGGAGCACCAGTTTTATTTGTTAAAAAGAAAGATGGATTGATGAGGCTTTGTATCGACTATCGAGAGTTGAACAAAGTAATAATAAAAAAAAACAAATACCCACTACCTAGTATAGATGATTTATTTGATCAGTTGAAGGGAGCGAAATATTTTTCAAAAATTAATTTGAGGTCGGGATATCACCAGCTGAAAGTGAAGAAGGAGGATGTACCTAAAATAGCATTCCGCACTTGTTACGGCCATTACGAATTCCTAGTGATGTCATTTGGGCTAACAAATGCTCCAGCAGTATCTATGGACATGATGAACTGAGTGTTCAAGCAATACTTGGATAAATTTATAGTTGTGTTCATAGATGATATTCTGATCTACTCTAAGACACATGAGGATCATGTTGAACTTTTAAGAATGGTGATGGAAGCGTTGAGGAAGGAGAAGTTGTACGCAAAATTTTTGAAGTGTGAATTCTGGTTGGAAAGTGTTCAATTTCAGGGTCACGTGATTGACAAAGACGAAATCTCTATGGATCCAGCGAAAATGAAGGCAGTACTTAATTGGGAACATCCAAAGACACCGACAGAAGTAAGAAGTTTCTTGGGATTGACAGGTTATTACAGAAGGTTCATACAAGATTTTTCGAAGATAGCAGGAACTCTGACTAATTTAACGAGGAAGGCAGTAAAATTTGTTTGGACGGAAAAGTGTGAGGCAAGTTTTCAAGAGTTAAAGAAAATTACCAGACGATACAGGTGATTTTGTGATTTACAGCGATGCATCGCAAAAAGGACTTGGTTGTGTTCTTATGCAACATGGTAAAGTTATTGCGTACGCATCGCATCAATTGAAGGATTACGAAAAAGGATATCCTACCCATGACCTGGAATTGGAAGCGGTAGTATTTGCCCTAAAGATTTGGAGGCACTATTTATATGGTGTAAGATGTGAAATATACATGGATCATAAAAGTCTGAAATATATCTTCCTGCAAAAGGAGTTGAATATGAGACAAAGAAGATGGTTGGAACTTATAAAGGATTACGATTGCGACATTTATATCATTCGGGAAAAGCTAACGTGGTAGCAGATGTGCTAAATAGAAAGAGCAGTGGTAAGTTGGCAAAGCTAATAACTCAGGAGGAGTTAGTTAAGGAGATGGCTAGATTGGAACTCAAGATAAAGAGCCCGAGGGAGTCAAATGAGAATTTGTTCGCGATGGAGGTTCGTCCGACTCTATTGGACAGTATCAAGGAAGCACAAAGCAGCGATGAAGAATGTGAGAAGGTGAGGAAAAGAATTTTCGAGGGGGAAGAGCTTAAATTCAGCGTGGGTGGTGATGGACTATAAAGATTTGAGAAGAGAACTTGGGTGCCAACGGTATCTGAATTAAAGGAGGAGATTTTGCAGGAAGCTTATAGTTCAAGTTACTCAATCCACCCGTGAAGCACAAAGATGTACCAGGATCTTCACCAACATTATTGGTGGCCCAATATGAAGAGAGAAGTCGCAGAGTGCGTCAGCAGGTGTTTAACATGTCAGAGAGTTAAGACTGAACATCAGAAACCGAGCGGGTTACTTTAACCCTTAGAAATTCTGAAATGGAAGTGGGAATATATCACGATGGACTTCATGGTGGGACTTCCAACTACACAGAAGGGCTACGATGTAGTACGGGTGATCGTTGATCGATTGACCAAGTCAGTGCATTTCTTGCTAATCAAGATCAGATATAACTTAGATCTATTGGCAAAGCTTTACATCTAAGAGATCATTTCCAGGCACGGTGTGCCGGTATCAATTGTGTCAGATCGCGATCCGCGATTCACAAAAAATTTCTGGAAAAGCATTCAAGAACGCAACTGAGGTTGAGCACTGCGTATCATCCTCAAACAGATGGGTAGAGCGAGAGAACTATTCAAACATTGGAAGACATGCCGAGAGCATGTGTTATGGACTTCAAAGGAAGCTGGGATGACCACCTACCGTTGGTGGAATTTGCATACAACAACAGTTATCACGCGAGCATCGGTATGCCACCTTATGAAGCTTTATATGGAAGGAAATGCAGAACGCTATTGTGCTGGGATGAAGTAGGAGAACGTTAACTACTAGGGACAGAATTGGTATAACAGACTGCAGATATTGTCAAAACGATACGAGCAAGATTAGTGACGTCTCAAGATCGACAGAAGAAATATGCTGATCAACATAGGCATCAACGCGACTTTGACGTCTGTACTTATGTATTCCTGAAAGTGTCTCCTTGGAAGGGGAAGATGAGATTTGGGAAGAAGGGTAAACTAAGTCCGAGATTTGTAGGACCCTTCGAATGGTTGAGACGAGTAGGTGAGGTAGATTATGAAATAACTTTACCTCCGGAGTTGGAGCATGTACACAATGTGTTTCACGTGTCAGTTTTACGACCTTACAAGCAGATTACAAGCATGTCATAGAATATGAACCCATTCAGTTTGAGAAAGATTTAACTTATGAAGAAATCCCTGTACAAATTATTGATAGGAAAGAGCAAGTTCTAAGAAATAAGATAATACCTTCTGTAAAGGTTGTATGGAGGAACCACAATGCTGAAGAAGCTATGTGGGAACTTGAGGAAAAGATGATGAAAAACTACCCTAATCTTTTTGTTTAACTTTGTAATGATTCTGGGGACGGAATCCTTATAAGGGAGGGTGAATGTAGTATCTGAGGTTAATCTGTACTTTAATATTTATAATAAATTGAATTCATGTGAAACTCTTATGTGATTTCAATTATTACATGTATATGTGTTATATATATATATATAATTGAGATATGTGACGAGATGAATTTAAAAAGTTGGTTTTGATTAATTTAACTATTTGAATTAACTAAGTAGTTATTAATTTTATTAATTGCATGGAATGGTAGTAAAACTAGAATTTGAGTTCGGAGTGGAATTTGAAGACGCGGACTATATATTTGAGTCCGGAACGTCGAAATTAGTGAGATTAGACGGTAATCACAAAATTTGTCGGGGTTGACTTTTTGGTCAAAGTCAACCAGTTAACTTTTTTGGGTAAAAGTCAAACCCGAATTTCAGAAGCTAACTTGGCAAAAAGAATAATTCCACGATGTTCGGAACGTCGATTGTAGTAGGAATCGATATTAGTATCAAAAAGTTTAGTTCTGGAGGGAAAAATAGTCAAATAGTTTATTAATTGATTAAAATAATATATTTTTTAATAAATAGAAATCAGCTGAACTGATGGGACCCATGAGACAATTAATTTGGGACAAAATGGAGGAGTATATTACGTGTATTACCAAATTAAAGAAGAGGGAGTATTTCATTTTTCTTTAAACCCAAAATCTCTTCATTTTCTCAACTCCCACTTTCTTTTTATTAAGTGATGAAACTGAGGAATGGAATTAAATTGGATGCAACTGATGACTTGGGGATTGAAAGGGTGAGGGTTCATATGTTAGTAATTTTTATAAATACTCCCCACTCAAAACACCATTCCTTTTTGCTAAAAACTTCTTAACCGATAGAAAATTGAGAGCTTAAGAGAGTTAGTACGAATTTTGGAGGATTACTGAGGATTTGACAAGCAAAGAGAAGGAGCCTCAGATTAAACCAAGAAGGAATTCATCAAAAGGTAATCCATGAACCCATTTTATTTTTATAAGAAAAATGAGAAGAAAATGCATATAGAATTGGTAAATGATTTGTTGTGGCTTTGTGTTGCCATGTTACTGTTGTTTGATGATTATAGATCGTTAACAAAAAAAAAGTTCAGGGTTGATCATGCATCAAATTCACAAAAAATCAAAGAATTAAGCATTGCATGCTCTACGTTTGATAAAATGCCTTTAAGGTGCTAATTTAATAAAAAAAAAAAAAGTGGAAATTTGTTGGAGTTTGATATTGTGAAATGTGAAAACATGTGAGAGTAGATGATCTGGACATTAGGAACAATTTAATTACATGCTAGAAGCAAAATCAAAGATTTTTGTCAAATTGGGTTTAACTAGTAATATGTGACTTTTTTGGTTTTTCAGACCACTGAGTCTGTATCTTCGGTAATTCGTTTGATGTATGTACTAATTTTGTAAAATACTAGGTAGCATGATGTCTAACTTGACCAAGTTTGAATGTAATCCGAATTAAAACGAGCAAGATATGAATTTTGGGAACTAGCAAGAAAATAATCAAAATCTGGAAAACCCAAAAAATTTCCCAACTCTAGAAACAGTCCGCGCACACTTATCTAGGCATCCAGTGTGGTCTTATTGTGTTAATTTCATGAATGTTATATTTTTGTAAAATACCTTACTATATGAAGTTTGTTGTGTCCAAGTATCATGGTCATATCATCTGTAGATTAGTGGGAATAAAATCGCAAAAGTTGCGACAAGAAATAAAAATTTGATGTCCCATTTTCTTGAAACTATTTTGGATCAGTCTATCTAGGGGGCATTTTAGTCCACTTTTTTTAATTTAAAAATTTTGAAAAAAATTGGAGTGTTAATATAAGAAGATATAAAGGTCCTGTAAAAATTTGAGAATTTTTGGCTATACGGTTTGAGAGTTATGGATTTTACGGCTAAGGACACTATTTGAAAAGATACCCAAATAACTCTCTGTGTATAAGTCCAAATATTATGAAATGTTTACTGGAAGTACATGTATATAATAGGAGCTAACCCTGAAAATTGCAGAATTTTTAGAGCTAATCTCGATTTATAAAAAATATGAGAATATTTTACTATTATGGAATATTTAAAAATAGTTGATGGATTTTAAAAATTCCGGAAACAATATATGTTCAATGTGGGACTATATTCTGCAAAATCCCAAAAAAGAAATATTTTTGAGACTAATTTGGTATTTTTCATATAAATAATGTTATATGGATAAATGAGTTTAATTAAATATGTGATGTCTAAAATATGGAAAATAAGGTTTTCCGACTTGATACCCTTAAGCTTGTTTTATGCAGATTTTTTGATAGAGGTTTGGTCGGGCCGGGTCGGATCCGGGTCGGGTCGGGTCAGAAAAATGTTAGAAATTTATTTTTATTGAAACATGTTATGTAATTGAATTGTATTTGAATACGTGCGAGTTTAATCATCTTATTAAAATAAAAGGAAACCATTACACTTCGAAGTGGTGTTCGAGAACCTAATTTCTTAACATGACACATGTGAATAGGTTATGTGAAGGGCTAGTAGATAGCAGTAAATTGTAGAAGACGTATCAGGCAAGTTTCCTAACCCTAAGTTTCTATTGACCAATTATTCAATCTTTACTCATTGTTGTTGCTGTGAGAGTAAGTATCGGACTTGTGCTATTTACTTTTCGTACAAGTTCCTTTGTCATAAAGTTATATAACTGCAATTTCCTTCCAAGGGTTATTGATGATTACTCCGTTAGTATTGCAACTATTATACTTTAAAGTTCTATTTCTTTAACGAACTGTTTCCAAGTATGCTTTCTAGCTTTTTGTTTCAGCTAGATATTATTGATGATAAATGATATAACCTTTGAACAATTCAAATCCGTTGAAGCTATTTAATGTTTACCAATCCAAATTGCTTTGGTGCGGTCTCGCATGAATACTAAGATAAGAAACCCGAATAATCGGGCAAACAGATGTTGGGCATATAGTCTCATTTATGCTTATGCAGTTAAATTTTATACTTGTGCACAATGTAGGGTAGATAGATAAATCGATCACTGAGTACTTACTTAGGCATTTACAATCTATTTGATTGTTAAATCGTCTGATATTTTTTTGATGAAACAAAGTAATGTTCAGGGTATCTAACACCCCTTGGTATGCTATTGAGAATTCTAAAACTCTTATCTTGATATTCTTGTTTATCTCTTGATAATTATTTCTACTATTGAGAAATATTTATTCAAAGATGTTATTCCTGATGCATGTTGTGACGCCCCCAAAATAGGTATACATCACCCGTCTTGAGTCGCCAAATACATGGTACAAAATTCAAATACAACTTAATAATACAACTATCGTGTAAAATACGATAAAGCATAAACTTAGAGTTTTAATACGAATATTTTCTTCTAGACAGTATTCAAACTCATATGGAGTCCTCAATACATTTATTATCACACTATTTCATGGAATAGTGAGGACTACTGATGCAAACATCTAGACCATCACTCCGTCCCCCGACTAGTCTCGGCTACATTTTCATTTCCTGAAGAGAACAATGAAAGCAAAATGGTGAGCTCAACTAGCCCATCAAGAAATATTATGACTAAGATAATGCAGAATAATTTATCGTTAGCCTTCAACAGTGTTAAACTGATAAAATATAACAAACATCAAGTTTAACTGCAGCAGAACAAGCAATCCATTAGAAGAGTCAAGTAGAACATAAAATCTACTATCTTCTATGTTTTAAAAGGTTTTTCATCAACTTTATCGCTGAGACTCAGCTCAATAAATAATCCACATCATCAAATCACCCCTGCACTACGACAAATGATATTCTTTAGTATCACGACCACAAATTATCCATGCACTACGGGCCAAGGATATTCGTGTATTCATCAATGGTTATGATCATGCCAACAATCGTCCCATCAATGCCTTTGAGCCAATGAGGACTTTTACCACATCATTTGTAATATTACGATCATGATTATCTAAGAATAATCCCGGTCATAATCATACCAAGTCCATCTATGCTCTATAGGCCACGATGACTTTCAACATAATATAAACATGAGGATGATGACAATGATATAAGAATTCAATAAAACAAGTTCAAGGATAAATTTTAAAGATTTATAATTTAATTTATCCGAAAAAAATAACGTCAAATTGTCAACATGATACTATTTTGTGGAGTAAAATTCAAGAATAATATTGTACCAAAAATAATTTGGACGAAAAGCGAATCAATTTTTATCATAAATAGTACCGGGGTGAATAGTACTTTCAGTGAATAGTACCCTATGAATAGTACTTGAGAATAGTATTCCGTGAATAGTACTCCGGCATGAAAAAGTTAAAACTTATCAAGAATGCTCAGAATAATATTTCCATGAAAAGATATTGGATGAAGCGCAAATATCAAGGATATTCTACTAATTTCATGGAGTTTAGAAGCCAAAACTTTAACAAAATGAGTATAGAATTCGAAATCTGAAACGAAATAATATTACTTACATACTACAGAGTATGGAAGAAAATATTATTTCAAGCGAATATTGAACAAAAATAACATCCCTTACCTTAAAAAGAAGAGTATTCCGACTAGTATAGCGGGGATATTCTTGAAGAAAACTTTCACTATTTTCTACGCTCAATATTATAAAAGAAGAATTCTCTAATTCTGGTGTGATTTTTAATTCTAACTAAGCATCCTATTTATAGGAGAATGGAAGGATACTATTTGGAAAAAAAATCACGGGTGCACATTATTATTTTTTTTCTTCCTTTTCACGGACGAACAACCGAAAGACTCACGGATGTTTTGAATTTGCAAGCTATTCTCTTTTCCACACGTAAGTTACACATACACACACACACACACATATATATATATATAGTTATTCACATGTTATAATCACACACCCACACTTATATTATATATATATATATAAAATGGATTCACCATCCGTGAATCCATTTTATACCCCCCTCTGACAACTTTTCAAACTTATATATATGTCGACGTTGGGATTTTTATTTGTCCCTTTTCGTTACTTGTTCTTTGGTGTTCTCATGTTAATGTGAGATTTGTTTGAAAAAACAAGTGAAAAAGGTCCGACATGTATAATGTCGACGATTTGACTTTAAGAGTCGCCAGTTGGTGTATTTAACTGGTTGCACCAACGAAACTGAAAAGGTTTGCACATTGACCCAGTGATGTGACACTGCTAAATGGGTCTGTGAAATCGAGATTCATTTGGGTTCGGGGGCTTGATTATACGGGGGGAAGGTATTAGGCACCCCCCGACATCCGTGTTGCCACGGTGACCGACACTTTTCAAAGAAACTGTTATATGAATGTGTGTGTGTGTGTGGATCAATGTGCAATTATTTGGAATTAGTGCTACGCCTCATTCGCACCTATATACAAAGGGTTTGAATTTATAGAAAAATTCAATTTTAAACAAGATATAGCAATGAAGTTTTATAAAAAGAGGTTTTTCAAACCCTGTGCTCAATAGTAATTGAGGCCTTTGGTACTTCCATTTTATTATTAAATGTTCGGCTTATTTGCTTTTATTAAAGAAATGCGAAACATTCTCGAGAAAATAATATACAGCAGTGCCGAACTCCTTATGGCCATGACAACCATCCAAGGAAATTAAATTACCTTTAGAATAATGTACAAGTAACTTACAATTTGAAAAAATCCATCATGGGAACTAGAATCTAGATTCGATGGTCGAATTTGTGATCACATGATTTCTAGGCTCACATGATACTGCAGTTTATATGGAAAACAATAAGTAGTTATATATATATATATGTGTGTGTGTGTGTGTGTGTGTGTGTCATGTGGAAAAGTAATATATAAAAAATTGTATGATCGACCACCACGAAGCAACTCCATGGGGATCGAGAAAAGTAAATAAAGCTGTAAAAAGCAATTTGTAAAAGTGATCGGTAAAAGTAGAAGTAAACTCCGAAAGGGATATAAATATATATATATATAAGAAAATGTAATATATATATATATAAGCAATAAGCGCTCGGGATGTAAAATCCAGGCTCATCAGACAAAGTCTGACAATAGTTTATATATATAAGTATATATATATATATATATATATAGAAAAGCAAGTAACACTCCAGATATAAGTGTAGGCTCAATTGAGGCATAACTCGATAATGTTAGTCCATATTAAAATATATACATATATATAAGTATACATATCTGAGATAGAAATGAGGCATACGGAATAGAAATGCAGGGCATAGGCACACAACACGACTCTCGATGTGTAGAATAATGTGTGCCAATATGAAGAGAGAGAGCTTTATAGAGTGTAATAAACTACGGTGGGCTACCAATGCAGAGACTTCTATGACTCTAAATGGATAAACACTTTCGGCTCTCATAGGTAAATATATATTTGTATATGGGCTAACAGGTGTTTAAAAAGAGCAAACACTCAATATAGGGTGTGTATAAAGCCAATTGGACTGGGCTTCCTCACCTTTTTCTCTTCTAAAAATGGCTAGCCCAAGCCCCATATATATATATATAGAAATGATGTACTGCAGCAGGTGTACTGCGGTAGCCTCAAGTTACACCTGTCGTCTCAAATGGCCAATGTAATGTCTTCGAACTTGAAACTTCAATCAGGAGCATCCGAGCAGGTATATACGACCTTCTTCGGACCGCTTGTGTTGAAAGTTATGCAATGACATGGGATTTGCCCTTTTTGATTCCAGGAAGATGGGTTCATGATCAAAATAACATTTCCGGGTCTCCGCCAGGCAGTCCATTGAGCTGTTTTGCGTAGTTTGCATTCAGAAGTTGAGATATGGTTCTTGTGAGACTTCTTTTAAAGCAATATGAGTTGAAATGAGTGTATTTAGTTTGAAGTGAAGTTGAGTTGGCAAAATGACCATTTTGCCCTTCCCGGGGTTATCTCCGGTTTTTGCACAGTTGTAGCGGGTTTTTCCCAGAGTTATCTCTGAGATTGTCATGCTGTTGACTCTGAATGTACTCAGGGTTATCTCTGAGGTTGGAATTGATGTTGTGGCCCTCCAAGATTACCTCTGTACTATAAAAAAGTTGCTTTTGCCCTCCTACACAGTTAGTAACAAGAAAAGAAAATTTTGAGTGTCTACAGATGCCCCTCTTTATCATGTTCATGCAATGCAATGGAATAGATATGATAAATATTAGTAGACACTTGAAACATGACAATGTATTTTCAATGATGCAGATTGCAATGTAGTGATTGTGATGATGAATGTTGAAAATGTTTTCACAAATCGTACATCGCATTTCGCACTTTGCATTTCGCTTTTGGCTATTCGCACTTCGTAACTCGCACATCGCATTTCGCATATCACAAATTGCAATGTAATGAATGTTATGATGCATGTTTAAAATGTTTTCGCAAATCGCTTTACCTTTACCGAGGATTGCTGATGCCTATGCTGGTGTTGACTACAACGGGTTGGCTTTTTGTCGGTGCCACTAATGCCTGTTTGATGAAGAGAAATTGAGATGTCGCCGATGCATACGCTGGTAGTTTACAATGGTGCCTACCCTGATGGTAGTTTGATAACAGATCCTACCCTGCTGGTAGTTGACATCGCCCAAATGTTTTGGTTCCCACTCGAACGGTAGTATACAAAGCTTTCATTGTTGGACTATCTTGATGTTGCACTGAATTGATACCAATGGTTTTGAATACCAGATCTCCCGATACCTTCGCTAAAGTAATATTCAAAGGTTTACTTTGCTAGATTCTACCTGATCTTAAGCTAGATAGAGATGTGCGTTGATGTAATGCCTCACCCTTTTTGAGGTGATTTGTAGTTTCCTTTCGCTGTTGAGTGCTTGTGCCCCATTTCCTTGAACATTTGATTCATGACCCGTTGAACGATGATCCGAATGTCACCGATATCCACAGGGGTGCGGTTTGTACTTTCATTTTTCGAACTTTGAACTTTAGTGTAGAGGCCTCAACTTATAAGGATTTGGTGCAAATTAACACGTTTGATGGTGTAGATTTAATTCGCCAGACCCTTTGTTATTGGGCTTCTGCTCTTAACTTAAGAACTTTGTTGAGAATTTTCCCCTTCGTTTGTAGGTGCAAGCTAATGTCGCCATGATTCTTTTCAGGAGTTTTCTTTCTTTTGATGAGAGGCCTGATCCCGCCTTAAAATCCTTCGCTTTCCAGGAATCGGAAAATGCCCCAGTCCTTTCTCATACTGATGTCGGGGATTCATACGAGAAAGTCTCTTTGTTGATGAAGTCACAAGTGAATAATATCCAAATTGCTAATGAGCTAATGTGAGGGAAGCTTTGATGATGAAGAACCATGATGATGGTGTTGATTGGGGCATTTTCCTCTTTAGGATGTTTGATAAATGCCCAGTGTTGAGTTGTCATTATTTAGAGATTGCCCAAGTCTTGTTGTAGTGGTCACATGATATCGGGTTGTTGTCGATTTTGAAATTGCCCCGACCTTGCTTGTTATGCAGGATAGTCGCTTTGATAGATGGGTGATAAGATCTTTGAGATCGGAAGAGACTTTTCCTCTGTGCCGGATGGTGAACAAGTATAGGACACAGGTTTTGATGCCTTTAATCATTATTCTGACTTGTTATTATAATCGGTCTTGATTTTCTTTTGATTTGATGAAGACTTCGTGATTAAAGGTGTCGAATCTTTGAAGGTCCTCATTCTTGGTTGTCTTGGCATATCGTTTGTTTCTTCCTTTCTTGGATTTGTGCGGTTGATGGAATGACATTGCGGTGTTGTTGGGTCTTCTCCACATGGTCGGCCGACTTGGAGGGTCGTTCTTGGGATCGGCGTTTGGATTTAGACATTTACTGTTGAGGTCGGGATGCTTTGCTTGATGGTTGCCTACATACTCCGTGAGTGTGGGAGATCGGTCTGCGTAGTTCTACTTGTGAGATAAATGGTTTTGAGAAGTGTTTGTTTGAGTTTTTGGGTTTTTGTTTGGTTTGGTTTGACTTTTCATAAATGGTACCTTTCGTCTCCCGTTGAAGAGGGGAGATCGGGGTCTTTCGTAGTTCGAGCTTGATGGTGAAACTGAATGACTTGATTTTGATTTTTGATTCTTTGATTTTTTTTTTTTTTTTTTTTTTTTTTTTTTTTTTTTTTTTTGTTTTGTTTTTTTTTTTTTTTTTCTATACATGCATGGAAAATAAAAAAGCATCTTTGCAAAGGAAGTAATCTGAGTCCCAACATCTTCTGGAACTCGTGACTTTATCCCTGGATCTACATCTTTTGGGTAGTTGAGGCACGATAGTCCGGTTATCGAGAGGTTGTGTTTTCCTTCAAGGCTCATGACGAAGGTTACTTCTTGGTTTTGAATGTCTTCACTTATGGCCATAACTTGATAAACTTCTGGTTCGATTACATTCCTCGGGGATGCTTGGTTGACCCATCGGAAAAAAGGTATGAAATCTTGATTCTTTGATGGGTTGGTTTCCCCGACAACCTCACCACCTTTTCCTTCATCTGTTCCTTCACACTTTTCCTGGGCTTGAGAGGATTCGATCATAAAATCTCCCTCGAACTGCTGTCGCATTTCTTGCAAGGAACTTTCCTTTTTTGCTTTTTCTTCCTTGGAAAGGATCAGTATTTCCTCCGCATCATCCAAGGTTATAAGATCTGGACTGTGCTTGTCATATTTGGACCATAGGATGTTGGAGGTTGGCGGAGGAATCTCCTTTAGGGATTTCCTTGTCTCCTCTGTCATTTTCTGCATTAGGATCATTCCATCTTGGGTTCTGCCAGGATTATCGCTCATACCCTTCACCTCATTTGCAATGCTTGTCTCAAGTGGACATCTTAAGCTTTTTATTGCCTTTTCCTTTTTTGGTCATGGGAATTTCTATCTCCAGCTCTCCATTTTCAATGAAATCTTGGATTTTATGTCGCAAAGCCCAGCATTCCTCAGTCGTATGTCCAAGTGAGTTAGAATGGTAGAGACATATCTTGGTGGAATCATAGCTCTTTATCTTGGGATTTATGGGGAGGCGACAACTCGATAATCCTTCCTTTGCTTATCGAAAAGTGTAGCATTTCTTCATTGGATTTTCTTAGAGGGGTGAATTTTTGGACTCTTGTGGAGGTTGTTTGATCTTTCTTCTTTAAGATTTCGCATTCCCCCAAGTGATTTTTCCATTGGCGAGGTCTGCTAGCAATTTTATCATCCCCTTTTCTTGGCCTTACGATAGTTGAGTGAAGAAATGCCTCGTATCCACGATGTTGGCGCCTTATCGACTTAGCTAGCATATTTACTTGATTACGGATCGTCTCTAATTTTTTTCATTACCATGATACCTTCCTCAGAGTTTTCCCACTTTAGGACATTTGTTACGTGCCTTTGGGGTAGTCCTCTATCCTTCGTTATGCACTTACTGAATTGGATATATTCGGTAGCTTCTGACCGATCATGTTTACTTCTTAGTATCATCTTTGCAATGGAAGGTTGGTGTTGACATTTTGTTGATCGGGTTGTTGGACCACAATCGCCACTTTTGATCAGATTTTGAATTTTATGCTTTAAGGACCAACAATCTTACGTATCGTGTCACCGGAGACCACGAGTGGTAAGCACATCTTTGGCTTTGGATTATATCTTTTGCTCCACAGGTTCTAGAGGTGGAGCCGGTTCGGTAATTTTCTTGTGATCCATTAATATCGCCAATACATGTTCAAGGGAATCGCTTTAGTGGAGTGAACACCGATTTTCCGTTCTTTCAAATTTTCTTTTCTGTCTGGGTATTGGTTGAGCGCACTGTTGTTGAGATGGAAGATTGTCTTGTATTTTTTGAATGGGGGGATGTAGGTTGGTCTCTAACTTACCCCTGTCTGAACAAGGGATACATCTTCATTGCCTTTATCAGGTACACCCTTGGGATTGCTCGCATACTTGCCAGTCTGTATATGCTTGGCGACTGCTTCCAAGGTCGTGAAATCTTTAATCTTGCCTGCTTTCAGGCCCATCTCTACGCCATTTCACCGTGTTTGATCATTTACGAGCGCGCTTTCCTATACTGCTAGGATCCTCTTGTAATCTGAAGCCTCTTGGATATCAATAAACGTCATTACCATCTCGAAACTTCATCATTGATGGAATGACTTGCATTGCTAGATGTCTCCACCTTTGGGCATATTCTCGGAAAGATTTAGTACTCTTTTTTTGACTTTAGTCACTTGGTATCGATCCGGTGCCATTTGTTGTAAAGCTATATCTTGATTTAGAAAGGCGTGGGCCAATTCTTTCCAGTTGTGAATTTTGGAATTGTCAAGCATGGCATACCAGGCTTTAGCCTCTCCAGTGAGACTCTTTTGGAAAAGCTGCATTCTGAGGCTTTCATCTTCAGTATAAGATCCTAGTTCGCCAATGTACACTTTCAGGTGCGTATAGGGATCGCCTTCCCCATTGTACTTTTCAAACTCTGGGACTTTGAATTTAGCAGGATAGCGAGCCCCTGGGAATATGCAAAGATCTAAATAGGTGACACTCCCATAATTTCCAGTCCCTTTGATTGACCGGATGGTCTCTTCCATTTGTTGGACTTTTTTTCTTATATCCCCAGTTTCTCGATCATCCTTGAGATTTATGATTTCTTTATTGGAATGAGGTTTAGGTATCTGGGTTTCCATTTTTTTACCAATACCTTGGCGCCTCCCCAGGTGGATGACTCTGGTTGAGTAGGCATTATTTGGTATTTGGATTCCTCCATGTGCAGAGGATTCTGTATGGATGGGTATTTGTGGACCCTGAATAGATTGGTGTAGTTCTTTGAGCATAACAACCAACTCTGTCATTTGATAGCTTAATTTTTCGAACTCTTCGCGAGAGATAAAAGTTGGATCAGGTTGGGCACTTTTATCCATGTCTGACTGTGGGCTTAATGCCCTTTTGGACTTTGAACGGGAAACGGGATCAATTGCTTCCCTACAAAAAGACTTACGTAGTTTAGTCTTAGGGAGTGTATAAATGTTACATGCTATGTGATGTATCCGTTTTAGGAATTTTATCATGCAAAACAGATGTTAGCTGTTTGTAAAACAGGATAACATGTTAATTTAAATATGCATTCGCACATATATCTTCATATTTTCCATTACATTGAGATTGACAAGTAATTGAAATTACAAGTAATTTAAATGGGAAAGTATGAAGAGACTTCCCTTCGCATTTGGTTTATCAGAGGCTAACCTATCCTAGGTTTACTCTCACGGCTTTTTGGCATGAAGGTTCCCAGATCATCGCAATCTACTTGACGGGAAGTTAATCCGGTCTTTCAACTGGAGCGAATATGGGTGGTGCCTTTCCTGAGCCCCATTGGAATTATTCTTCCCTCTGAGTCCATAATCAAACAAGCGGGATAGCCTCTGATGGAGGAACCACACAACATACATTCACATACAACGTGTCTCACCGTTTATGAAAATGATGACATGTTCGAAGCACTAATATCACAGATAGATATAGTATAGTGCAGTAATTAAAATGCATTCGTACACATTCATTATAAATGTAAATGCAACAATCACACACAAGCATACAACAGTTTTAAAAAGCTTGTAATAGCGGCTTAAGCCCTCTTACTGGATTCCCCAGCAGTGTCGCCACCTGTCGATGTCGGGATTTTTATTTGTCCCTTTCCGTTACTTGTTCTTTGGTGTTCTCATGTTAATGTGAGATTTTTTTGAAAAAATAAGTGAAAAAGGTCCGACATGTATAATTTCGACGATTTGACTTTAAGAGTCGCCAGTTGGTGTATTTAACTAGTCGCATCAACGCATATGAAAAAAGTTTGCACATTGACCCGATGATGTGACAACTGCTAAGCGGATCGATGAAGCAAGAGATTCATTTGGGTTATTATGCGGAGGAAGGTGTTAGGCACCCCAGACATCCGTGTTCCATGGTGACCCCACACTTTTCAAAAACTATTATATGAATGTGTGTGTGTGTGTGTGTGTGGATTATGTGCAATTATTTGGAATTAGTGCTATGCCTCATTCGCACCTATATACAAAGGGTTTGAATTTATAGAAAAATTCAATTTTAAACAAGATATAGCAATGAAGTTTTATAAAAGAGGTTTTTTCAAACCACATGCTCAATAGTAATTGAGGCCTTTGATACTTCCATTTTATTATTAAATGTTAAACTTATTTGCTTTTATTTTCAAAATCTGAAGCATTCTTGAAAAATAATATACATGTGATCTTCGAACTCCTTATGGCCATAACAACCATCCAAGGAAATTAAGACACTTGTAAATAATGTACAAAGTACATTACAATGAAAAAATCCATCATGGGAGCAATCTAGAATCTAGATTCATGGGCTCCACAATGTCGCGTTTATCACATGATTCCTAGCTCACATATATATATCTGCAGTTTATATGGAAAGCAATAAGCGTAATATATATATATATATATATATATATATATGTGTATATGCATGTGTGTGTGTGTGTGTGTGTGTGTGTGTGTGTGTGTGTGTGTGTGTGCATGATCAAAACCACGAAGCAACTCCATGGGGGATCGAGAAAAAGTAAATAAAGTTGTAAAAAGATCGATCAACCGCCACAAAGTAAACTCGGTGGGGAATGAAATGTAAATAAAAGCTAAAAAGGCCTACAAAAGTAAACTCCAGTAAAATATATATATATATATATATATATATATATATATATATATATATATATATATATAAAAGCAATAAACGCATATAGAATATAAAATCCAAAATTAGGGCTCATCGGATATGTCCTACGATAATATATATATATATATATATATATAGGTAATAAATGCTCCGGATGTAAAATCCAGGCTCATCAGACAAAGTCTGACAACAGTTTATATATATAAGTATATATATATAGAAAAGCAAAAAAATGCTCCAGATATAAGTGTAGGCTCAATCGAGGCATAACTCGATAATGTTAGTCCATATAAAAATATATACATATATATAAGTATATATATATAGACAGAAATGAAAGCGACGAACCGAAGTCCGAGCATACGCACACAACACGACTCTCAATGTGTAGAATAATGTGTGCCAATATGAAGAGAGAGGCTTTATAGAGTGTAAGAAGGCTTACGATTGAAATACAGGCAATGCACAGACTTCTATGACTCTAAATGGATAAACACTCAGCTCCCGCCGGTAAATATATGACTTTATATGGGCTAACAGGTGTTTAAAAAGAGCAAGCACTCAATATAAGGTGTGTATAAAGCCAATTGGACAGGGTTTCCAAGCTTTTTTCTCTTCTAAAAATGGCTAGCCCAAGCCCCATATATATAGAACTGATGGTCGCAGGTGTACCTACGGCAGCCTCTGTTACACCTATGGTCGGTGGTGCAAGTGGTGCATCGGGACCTCGCGGTCCCATCGTCTCAAAATCGTGCACTGCATGCAATATAATGTCCGCTCGAACTTGCAGAACTTCAATCCGAGCATCCGAATGAGGTATATACAACCTTCTTCAGACCGCTTGTGTCGAAAGTTACGTAATGACATGGGATTTACCCTTTTTGATTATTGGAAGATGGGTCCATGATCGAAATAACATTTTCGGTTCTCGTCGCTAGCGATCAGGTGAAATTTGTTTACGTAGTTTTGCTCTAAGTTGAGATATGGTTCTTGTGAGTCTTCTTTTAAGGTAATATGAGTTGAAATGAGTGTATTTGGTTTGAAGTGAAGTTAAGTTGGCAAAATGACCATTTTGCCCTTCCCGGGGTTATCTCCGGTTTTCGCACAGTTGTAGCGGGTTTTTCCTAGGGTTATCTCTGAGATTGTCATGTTGTTGACTCTGAATGTACTCAGGGTTATCTCTGAGGATGGAATTAATGTTGTGGTCCTCCAGGATTACCTCTAGGGTGTGAAAAAGTCAATTTTGCCCTCTTGCACAATTAGTAACAGGAAAAGAAAATTTTGAGTGTCTACAATATATATATATATATATATATATAATACTAATACCATAATTTTTCCACCAATTCCCGTGATCAAAATTCATCAGGTTCTCCCCTCCCCCATTTTTCCTCACGTGGGCCCCATACGTGGCCCCCACACGTGGCCCCCACATGTGGCCCCACTTTTATTATATAAAATAATTTTCTATCGATTATTTTGAAAGATGGGTAAATAGGGGTCCATAAAATAAGCAAAATTTACTTCATAAAAAATCCCCTCAATATTTTTAACAACATTTATCATCATTATTATAATTTGCAATATTTAACAACCAGGTCGTTCCTAGGAAAGAGGGGGCTTTCCAATAAGGATTTCTCCCTCCCTATTGGCGCGCAATTAGGTAACCAAACCTCTCCTTGACAGAACTTCTAGACATTGTCAATATTGCAAATAATAATATGAATAATTGTATCGTCTCAATTATTGATTTAATAATATATAAAATATCGAACAATAATTGAATCAAATAACGTGAGATACTATCAATGTATTCTTTATAGCAATAATTGAACAAAACCGAGTGTCTTCTCACGTAAGCATCAATAATCAATAACTGGTGCTACTATGCAACCACGCCAGACATCGCATTTACTTTAACACCGGTGTTTCAACAGCTTAACTGGTAAAACTTCCGTCGTTATTTTCATAAAAAGATATTTTGTTATTTTCTCAATCCGACAATAATTCTGTTGTGGGGTCCACCAATGATTGTGCCGTCATACTAATATTCCCTGTTAAAACGAATATTCCCCGACCAATCGGATATTATATAATAACTTGCTACTTTGCAAAATTTATAAATATTGCCCACAACTATAACATTATATCAAATTCACTCCATAATATTCAAAAATGATATTTATAGAAAATTCATCTTTATTCATAAAAGTTGAGGTCTTACAACCTCTCCTACTTATGAAATTTTGCCCTCGAAATTAGGGTACGTACCTGGTATGTTGAAGAGGTAAGGATACCTTGATTTCATTTCAGATTCTAACTCCCAGGTCATTTCCTCAACATTGTGGTTTCTCCACAAAACTTTGACTTGAGGTATAACCTTGGAGCGCAAAATATGCTCCTTCTATTTCATCCGGTTCTAACTCAGTGATGTGGTTCGGGTCTTCCACATATTTACGTAACATGGATATGTGAAAAACATTATGAACACGAGACATACTTGGTGGTAGAGCGAGTTTATAGGCCACAGTTCCTACTCGATCGAGGATTAAAAATGGGCCAATGAATCGAGGATTGAGCTTTCCTCTCTTTCCAAATCTCGTAACTCCTTTCCATGGAGCAACACATAATAACACATGATCTCCAATATCGAATTCCACGTCCTTTTGATGAAGATCAACATAACTCTTTTGTCGATCTTGTGAGGTTTTTATACATTGTTGGATCGTTTGAATCTTTTTCGTAGTCATACGCACTAACTCCGGTCCCAACAACATTGCTTCACCCACCTCATCCCAACATACTGGAGAATGACAATTTCTTCTATACAACGCCTCAAATGGAGCCATGACAATACTTGTTTGATAACTATTGTTGTAGGAAAACTCCACCAATGGTAAGAACTTGTCCCAACTTCCTTTGAAGTCAAGGACACAGAGTCTTAATAAATCTTCAAGCATTTGAATAGTCCTTTCCGACTGCCCGTCCGTTTGAGGATGATAAGCCGACCTAAATCGTATATCCGTGCCCATAGCATTTTGCAAACTAACCTAAAATCTTGAAGTGAATCTTGGGTCTCAATCAGAAACTATGGATACTGGCATACCATGCAATCTTACAATCTTGTTTATGTATATATGAGCAAGACGTATAGGTAAGAAATGAGCCGACTTGGTCAATCTATCAACAATGATCCAAATTGCATCTATGCCTTGAGAAACCTTGGGAAGACCGGTAATGAAATCCATGGTAATGTACTCCCACTTCCATTCTAGAATTTCAAGTGCTTGTAATGGACCTTTTGCTACTTGATGCTCCACCTTGACTCGTTGATAAGTTAAACACCTTGAGATAAACTCCGCTATCTCTCTCTTCATATTGCTCCACCAAAATGTATGTCGAAGATCACGATATATTTTGGTACTCCCAGGATGGATTGCAAATGGTGTGTTGTGCGCCTCCATCATGATTTTATACTTTAAATCAGGGTCGTTAGGAACATAAAGTTTGGAGTTGACTCGAAGTATTCCTTCTTCATCGATTCTTGCTTCCGGCATTGTACCTTCTTGCACTTTCTTCCTCATACGCGTCAGCTCCAGGTCTGTAGTTTGAGTAGCTTTAACTTTATCGATTAAAGTCGATTCTACTCGTATATTGGCCATCATCACATGGGTCCCTGAAGTCTTTAACTCTATCTCCATCCTTTGTAAGTCATACAAAATGGGCCTTTGCATTGACAATATTGCACTCGTACCCGCATATGATCTTCTACTCAATGCGTCAGCTACTACGTTCGCTTTTTCAGGATGGTATTGGATGGTATGATCATAATCTTTCAATAGTTCGAGCCAACATTGTTGTCGCATGTTGAGTTCCTTTTGGGTAAAGAAATATTTGAGGCTTTTATGATCCGTATAGATCTCCACTTTCTCCCCATACAGGTAATGCCTCCAAATTTTTAGTGCGAAGACAACAGCTGCCAACTCTAGATCATGAGTAGGATAATTCCTCTCATATTCTTTGAGTTGTCGAGAGGCATAAGCTATGACTTTCCCACGTTGCATGAGAACATATCCTAACCCTTTGCCCGAAGCATCAGTGTAGATGAAAAATCCCTCCGAGCCAGATGGTATTGTCAGAACAGGTGTTGAAATGAGTTTCCTCTTGAGTTCATGAAAACTCTTCTCACATTCCTCACTCCAACTGAATTTTTTATCTTTTTGAGTCAGCTGAGTTAATGGAGTAGCGATTCGAGAAAACCCTTCTACAAATCTCCGATAATAACCAGCTAAGCCGAGAAAGCTACGTACTTCGGTTATGGATTTAGGTTGCTCCCAGCTTTGAATAGCTTTAATCTTTGCTGGGTCAACAGATATTCCATGACTTGATACTTCGTGCCCAAGGAATGATACTTCCTTAAGCCAGAACTCGCATTTCTTTAACTTGGCATAACACTTGTTTTCACGAAGCTTTTGGAGTATCAACCTCAAGTGTTTCTCATGATCTTCACGACTTTTGGAATATATGAGGATGTCATCAATAAAGACGACGACAAAGTGATCCAAATATTCCTTGAATACTCGGTTCATCATATCCATGAAGGCAGCAGGAGCATTAGTCAATCCAAAAGATATGACTAGGAATTCATAATGCCCGTACCTAGTTCTGAAAGCCGTCTTTGGAATGTCATCGGTTCTAATCTTTAACTGATGATATCCGGAACGAAGATCGATCTTTGAAAAGAATTTGGCCCTCACAATCGGGTCAAACAGTCATCAATGCGAGGCAATCAATACCTATTTTTGATGGTGACATGATTCAACTCCCGATAATCAATACGAAGTTGCATACTTCCATCTTTCTTCTTTACGAATAGAACATGAGCACCCCAAGGAGACGTACTAGGACGAATAAAGCTAATGTTTAACAATTCCTGCAGTTGGGTCTTTAACTCCTGAAGTTCAATAGGAGCTATTCGATATGGGGCTTTGGAAAGGGATACTAGGTTCAAGGTCGATACAAAATTCAATTTCATGCTCTGGGGGTAGGCCAGGAATTTCTTCAGGGAATACGTCAGGAAATTTATTAACAATAGAAATATTATTCAAAACTGACGTATTTTTGTTTACATCTGTGACATGAGCTAAAAAAGCTTGACATCCATTTTTTAATAAATGAATAGCTTTATGGCTTGAGATGAAAGTGATTGATTTTAATGGTTTGGTTGCTTGAATTTGCATAATAGCTTGGTTAGGAATATGAAAGCTAACAACCTTACGAAAATAATTAATTTTTGCATGATGAGTAGTTAACCAATCAATCCCTAGAATTACGTCAAATGCAAGTATTTTCAATAAAATAAGATCGACAGGTAAAGTGAGGGTACCGATTTGAACCAAACAAGACTTATAAACAGTGGATGTAATGAAGGTTTCTCCCAACGGAGTTTCAACAGATAAGTCAAAGTCCAATTTCTCCGGAGTCAAATTTAAACGTTGAGTGCAAGTAGGAGAAATAAAAGAATGGGTAGAACCGATATCAAATAAGGTATACACTTTGCTAGAGTTTATGATAAGCTTACCCGTGATGACCTCGTTCGGGTTCCTTGCTTTTTGGGAGGTTACAACAAATGCTCTCCCTTGAACTACTGGTTTTGACTTTTTCAAAACGGCCTTTGGTGCCTCCATCCCAGCTGGATTTGCCTTCCCTAAACGACAAAATTGAGTTAGGTGACCTTCTCTTTCACAATTGTAACACGTTTTGGACTGCTGTGCACAGTTTGGACTGATATGTCCCTCCCCTCCGCATTTGAAGCATATGATAGGTGGTCGTTCTCCTTCCTTAACAATGGGTGCTAATGCTGACGTCTTTCTATCATTGTTGAATCTCCTCATCTTGAAATGTCCATTCTTATTATCTTGGCCATGATTACCACCGAAGTTACCATTTCTGGCATGTTAATTCCCTCCACGTTTGTTGTCACTGCTTCGATGACAGCTACCACCGGTATTATCATTTTGCCGACTGCTCTCTCTTGGTTGGGTTGTCTCATTATCACGCTCTAATAACTGAGCCCTATTCACAACATCTGAATACAAACACAGTTTATGAGAGATAAGGTATTAACGTATCTCGGGTTTCAAACCTCTTAGAAATATTCTCGTCATTCTCTCCTCATTATCAACTAAGTGGGACGTAAACTGGGATAACTCGGCAAACTTGGCTTCGTACTGCGACACGGTCATGTTGTTTTGCTCCAGTTTAATGAACTCTACCTCTTTCATGTGACGAATACTTTCGGGAAAGTACTTGTCGTTGAACAGTTCTTGGAACTTCTCCCAAGACATCTTCAGTGCGGCAGGTTGAGTACGCTTTACAGATTTCCACCAGTAATCTGTCTCTGCTCGCAACATGAAGGTGGCAAAGGGAACCTTTTGCTCCTCGGAGCATCCCAAGACATAAAATATCTTGTTGATCTGCTTTATCCACGTCTTTGCCTTAAGTGGTTTTGGCTCTCCAAAAAACTCCGGTGGTCATAGCTCCTTGAATCGCTTAACTATGGTGTTGTCCGAGAGTTGCCGATTTCCACCGCATTTTGATAGAGCTGCTCTCTTTGATGTTCCATAAATTGCATAAAGCCTCTGAACATCCCATTGTTCATCATTTGATCGTTGTTGTTTACATGCGGATTATTGTTTTCCTATTGCGCATTATCCTCGGTATTGATCTGTGGTGACTCAACGGTCTCCTGTGCTCCATTGCTATTCTCAACATTCTCAGATGTTATTTTCAAATACTATCACAAAATAAGGGTTAATTGATACACCACATATTATCCCTATATTTTGACCGACCAATTAAATAACAAATAAACTTAGGTAGGTCATACTAGCGAAGGAATTCCCCGTCTCTCCCCTCCTAGTTCCTGTCTCACATCTCAGCCAGGGATCATATCCCTAAGCTTTGATACCAACTATGACGCCCCCAAAATAGGTATACATCACCCGTCTTGAGTCGCCAAATACATGGTACAAAATTCAAATACAACTTAATAATACAATTGTCGTGTAAAATACGACAAAACATAACTGAGAGTTTTAATACGAATATTGTCTTCTAGACAGTATTCAAACTCATATGGAGTCCTCAATACATTTATTATTACACTATTTCATATAATAATGAGGACTACTAATGCAAACATCTGGACCGTCACTCCGTCCCCCGACTAGTCCCGGCTACGTTCTCATTTCCTGAAGAGAACAATGAAAGCAAAAGGTGAGCTCAACTAGCCCAAAGAAGAAATATTATGACTAAGATAATGCAGAATAATTTATCGTTAGCCTTCAACAGTGTTAAACTGATAAAATATAACAAACATCAAGTTTAACTGCAGCGGAACAATCAATCCATTAGAAGAGTCAAGTAGAACATAAAATCTATTATCTTCTATGTTTTAAAAGGTTTTTCATCAACTTTATCGCTGAGACTCAGCTTAATAAATAATCCACATCATCGAATCACCCCTACACTACTGCCAAGGATATTCTTTAGTATCACAACCACAAATTATCCATGCACTATGGGCCAAGGATATTCGTGTATTCATCAATGGTTATGATCATGCCAACAATCGTCCATCAATGCAATCAAGGGCAATGAGGACTTTTACCACATCATTTGTAACATTACGGTCATGATTATACCGAATAATCCCTAGTCATAATCATACCAAGTCCATCTATGCTCTACAGGCCACAGATGACTTTCAACATAATATAAACATGAGGATGACGACAATGATATAAGAATTCAATAAAACAAGTTCAAGGATAAATTTTTAAAGATTTATAATTTAATTTATCTAGAAATCAATAACGTCCAAATTGTCAACATGATACTGTTTTGTGGAGTAAAATTCAAGAATAATATTGTACCAAAAATAATTTGGACCAAAAATGAATCAATTTTTATCATGAATAGTACTCGAGTGAATAGTACCCCATGAATAGTACTTCAGGAATAGTAACCCCGTAAATAATACTCCGACATTAAAAAGTTAAAACTTATCAAGAATGCTCAGAATAATATTTCCATGAAAAGATACTGGATGAAGCGCAAATATCAAGGATATTCTACTAATTTCATGGAGTTTAGAAGCCAAAACATTAACAAAATGAGTATAGAATTCGAAATCTGAAACAAAATAATATTACTTACATACTACAGAGTATGGAAGAAAATATTATTTTAAGCGAATATTGAACAAAAATAGCATCCCTTACCTTAAAAAGAAGAGTATTCCGACTAGTATAGCGGGCATATTCTTGAAGAAAACTTTCACTATTTTCTACGCTTAAAGCTTTCTAAAACTCGAAAGAAATACGCTCAATATTATAGAAGAAGAATTCTCTAATTCTGGTGTGATTTTCAATTCTAACTAAGCATCCTATTTATAGGAGAATGGAAGGATACTATTTGGAAAATAAATCACGGGTGCACAGTATTATTTTTTTTCTTCCTTCTCAAGGATGAACAACCGAAAGACTCACGGATGTTTTGAATTTGCAAGCTATTCCCTTTTCCACACGTAAGTTATATATACATATATATATATATATATATAATTATTCACATGTTATAATCACACACCCACACTTATATTATATATATATAAACATATAATAATAGTATTTTTCCATATATCACCACCCGTGAATCCATTTTATACCCCCCTCTGACAACTTTTCAAACTTATATATATATATATATAATACTAATACCATCATTTTTCCACCAATTCCCGTGATCAAAATTCATCAGGTTCTCCCCCCCCCCATTTTTCCTCACGTGAGCCCCATATGTGGCCCCACTTTTATTATATAAAATAATTTTCTACCGATTATTTTGAAAGATGGGTAAATGGGGGTCCATAAAATATGAAAAATTTACTTCATAAAAAATCCCCTCAATATTTTTAACAACATTTATCATCATTATTATAATTTGCAATATTTAACAACCAGATCGTTCACAGGAAAGTGGGGGCTTTCCAATAAGGATTTCTCCCTATTGGTGTGCAATTAGGTGACTAAACCTCTCCTTGACAGAACTTCTAAACATTGTAAATATTGCAAAAAATAATATGAATAATTGTATCATCTCAATTATTGATTTAATAATACATAAAATATCGACAATAATTGAATCAAATAATGTGAGATACTATGCAGCAATTACTGTAGCAATAATTGAATAAAACTGAGTGACTTCTCACGTAAGCATCAATAATCAATACCGTGTGCTACTATGCAACCACGTGTATTACTATACTTTTAACCCCGGGTGTTTCAACAGTTAACGGTAAAACTTTCGCCGTTATTTTCATAAAAAGATATTTTTGTCATTTTTTCAATTCGACAATAATTCCGTTGTGGGGTCCACCAATGATTATGCCGTCGTACTAATATTCCCTGTTAAAACAAATATTCCCCGACCAATCGGATATTATATAACAACTTGCGTACTTTGCAAAATTTATAAATATTACCCACAACTATAACATTATATCAAATTCACTCCATAATATTCAAAAGTGATATTTATAGAAAATTCATCTTTATTCATAAAAGTTGGGGTCTTACACATGTTTCCAAACTACTTTATATACTTGTTGGGTAATTTGTGCTCATTCATGCTTAAACCTTTCAGCTAAGGCTGGGAACGCTGAGGGCTCGGGCAAGGATAAGGGGAAGTCTAATATGAACTGATGAGGGTTATTTATGTAATAAGTTATATTTCCACATATGATGTAATGTAGTGATAAACGCTAAGTTTAAGTCTCAGTTTATTTAAGGTTGTAAAGACTTGGGATTTTATTTGAATAGGTATGTAATAGTTATTATTATTATTATTATTATTATTATTATTATTATTATTATTATTATTATTATTATTATTATTATTATTATTTTCCGGAGTTTATGGAGTTAAATATTTATGTATGTTGTATCGTGAGCACCATGTCCTGTAATCGATGTTACACGGATTTGAGGGCGTCAGAATTATATTTAGTACTTTATTAATGGATCACCAATATTAATATTTTGAAGTTCTTAGTGCCCTGTTTACTTATTTTGGGGTTTGTTGTCCTTTGCATGTGACCTCCCTTTCCTTTTCGGAAAGGGGGTGTTACAGAGATGGTATCAGAACTTAGGTTCTTTCTTGTAGAAAACCTATTTAGGTTTGACCTGTGAGTTGTGGTAAATCGCTGAGTAGACGTAGGAGTTTGATTCCATTTTGTTCTCTGTTTGGTTGGTCTTGATTTTGACGAAGTGTCCTCCACTTTTTTGAGTTGTAGTTGATTTGAGAAAGGTGGGATAATTTGTTAAGATTATTATAGTTTTACGTTGGAACAATAATATTAGTTAAGAATTATGATTGGATCATTAAGGAGAATAATGCCCTATTTTCTACGGTTAAGAAATGACCATATGATTTTGATATGAGCATTTATATCAGCGAGTATTTGATATTAGAGAATCATTTGTTAAGAGTTATTTCAAGTATCAATTATTATGATCGTGGAATTGAGGATTTGATTTGAGTTAGGTTTTGATTTATGTTAAGCTTGTGGATAATTTGAGGTTTGTGTATTGATGGCATACTATGATAAAGTAAAAATTATTAAGTATAGAGAATTTCTTGTAATTTGATATTCAAGGTAATTAGATTAATCATTTGGAGTTAATGAACAATTTTGTGACTATTTTCTAGTAGAATATTGGAGTTATGTTTTATGAAGTTTCTTTGTGATAGTATGGGGAGACATTAAAATTTATTAGATTAAGGTTTGCAATAATAGATGATTGATTTATTATATGATTAGATAGTAAGCGATGAAATTCAATTGATTTTGAGAGATCTTGAATAGTTGTAGTTCAATTATGTAGATGGTAGAATATGTGGCTTGGAGTTTGATATGGTGATAAAGAGATCTTAGTAGTATATTTTTGGTATAATAATATTTGAGAACTAATTTAATTTGAGGTTATGATATTTTGAAACTATTGAGTTCTTAGGGTGAGTTGGTGATATAATTTGTACAATTGTTTTGTTTATCTAATGTCCTTAGAGTTTTGCATGAATTTATTTAAAGTAAATAAATAAAATAAAAATAAATTGTTAGGTCTTTGTCATGTGTGGAACATAAACATTTTACGAATTAAAGATAATTTTAAATATTTTGGGTATTCGAATCGTATTTGGATGAAGAGAAAATTATATGTTTTCGAATTATGTTCCAAAGAGTACGTAGTTTGCAAAAATGAAACTCAAAGATTTTTGTGAAAATCAAAGTAGCAATCAAATTGCAAAAATAGTGGAAGCAACGTAAAATCGGATTTTAAAATTTTTCATAAACTAATTCCCCGGATCATCCTTTATGCATATTATTAATTAAAACGAAGAACAAGAAGTTATGGAATCATACCCTTGTAGATACGAGCTTCCACATGTACGAGTTCAACTCCTACTTCTCCGCGATCTCCTTGAATCTCCAGGTAGATTCTTTCTTTTGATCAATGTTAGCCACCCAAGTGTATGGTCTCTAGAGGTGATCCACCAAGGAAGAAGAATTTTCAAGAAGAAGGGTGTATTGGCTCAAACCCTAGTGTTTCCTATCTCTATAGAAAAAGGGGGCGTATTCTCCAACTATTAGAATTACATATATTTGATATCTGATATAAGACTCCTCTTATAAAGATATTTGGTAACCCCATTTAATTAAAAAAAGATATTATTTATTTAATTAAACTCCTTTAATTAATTGAGCTCCCTATTCTTATTAGGGATAATTAATTAAACTCCTTTAACTAATTTTGCCTCCTAATCCTATTAGGAATAAATGAGAGTACTTATATTAAATTAATTCCTAAACTCTTTTATAAATTAAAATAATAATAATTGTAATAATATTAATAAGACTCCTCTTATTAATTTATATTTAATATTTCCAAAATATTAAATAATAAATATTAAGTTATTTAATTTATTCTATCATCATAGATTAAATTAAATATACTTAACATATTATTACGATTATGCCATTAACTTCTTAAATAATTAATCTTCCTTTTATGGTGTGACCCTTTAGGTTCTCCATATTAAACCGGTTGTGAATAAATTAATTAGAACAATTCTAATATTATTTAAATAAATAAATTAAATGATTAATTTATTTAAATAAATAATATTTATTCTACAATAGGGATAAGCCTCCCTAGCGATCAACGACTTTCCAGATAATATAGATTTTAACATTAATCATAAAAAGAACCTTTGAGTAAATAGTTACCGCACAATTCAATCCTTCCACCATACAATGTCCCAATTAAATATAAGACATAGAATTACCGTCAAGTCTTATTTTATTTAATTATATATATTTCGATTCCTAAATGCACAACTCCTAATAAATGCAAATTAGAAATTACTTTCTAATTTTATTCCACATTGGCCAAGGATTCTTGGGTTGTCATTTATCGAATCACATAGGACATTTCTCTTCTTTTACTAGAAGTAGTAGATTCTTTAATGATCATTTATTATCTCCATATATAACTTATTACACCCTAAGCATATCCTTTGATATACTAAGAGTCTTAAGGAATAAGTCAAAGTGTAATTCATTATATATAAAATACTATGATGATCTCAAGTCTAAGGATCATTTGTACTACTATCACTATAGGAATTCCTTAGCGAGTCAAGTTCAGTGAACTTATTCTCTAATAAGCACCTACATACTTGCTTTAGTGTCTCCACGCAAATGATCATGAGATCAATCATCCTCATCCAATGAGCAAGCAACGTATGTACCAATCTATCCAGATTCACTAATCCCCATTTTAATAATCCATTGATTGTGAACATTTTAGTTTTAAGCTATCTAAGAATTTAGATCTCATTAGCATGATCTCATCATGATTCTAAAAGCATTGCTTAAAACTATGAGTTTATCACATATTATTAAAACAACACTATGTAGATAATTAAATGCCTTTAATAAATAATTCTTTTATTAATAAATAAATAAGATTTATTACAAAGTATATGTTTTATCATCATACATGATTTACTTATATGCATACTACTTTCAATCTCCTACTTGCACTAAAGCTAATCGATGTGGTATCTCATACCTATCTTCTCTATGTGACAATCGAACTGCTGTTGTGTTAACACTTAAGTAAATGGATCTGCAATATTGTCTTGAGAGTCCACACGCTCCAGGATGACGTCTCCTCTTTCAATGTTCTCTTTGATCAAATGAAATCACCGCAACACGTGTTTAGATTTCTGATGAGACATGGGTTCCTTATCCTGTGCAACAGCTCCGGTGTTGTCACAGAATAAAGGTACTGGTCCTGTAATGCTAGGAACCACACCAAGTTTGGTAATGAACTTCTTCATTCAAACAGCTTCCTTTGCAGCTTCCTTTGCAGCTATGTACTCTGCCTCTATCACTGAATCATCAATTGTTTGCTGTTTGGAACTCTTCCAACTCACTGCGCCACTGTTTAAGGTAAACACGTACCCCAAAATGTATTTACTATCATCTTGGTCCATTTGAAAACTTGAGTTTGTGAAGCCCTCTAGTTTTAATTCAGACCCACCGTAGACAAGAAATACATCCTTTGTTCTTCTTAAGTACTTTAGGATATTTTTCACCGCCTTCTAGTGTTCTACTCCTGGATTCGATTGATATCTGCTTGTTACACTAAGTGGACATCTGGTCTAGTACATATCATACCATACACGATAGATCCTATTGCTGAAGCATAAGGAATCTTACTCATACGGTCTCTCTCTTCAGGTGTCTTTGGGGCCTATTACTTGGAAAGATGTACTCTATGACTCATCGACATGAGACCTCTTTTGGAATCTTCCATGCTAAACTTCTTTAGCATCGAGTCAATGTACATTCCTTCGGATAAGCTAAGCATCTTTTTAGATCTATCTTTATAGATCTTTATCCCCAAAATATAGGATGCTTCTCCCAAGTCCTTCATGGAAAAGTGTTTAGATAACCATATTTTAATTGATTGTAGAATAGGAATATCATTCACTATCAGTAATATATGATCAACATATAATACAACGAATAAAACAGCGCTCCCACTAACCTTCTTGTACACACATGGTTTAACCACATTTTTGATAAAATCAAACTCTTTGATTGTCTCATCAAAACGGATGTTCCACCTACGAGAAGCTTTCTTCAATCCATAAATGGATCGTTGTAGCTTACAGACTTGATTTGTTCCAACCTTTGAAACAAATCCCTCTGGCTGTGTCATATACACATCCTCCTCAAGTTTCCCATTAAGGAAGGCCATTTTCACGTCCATCTGCCAAATTTCATAGTCATGGTAAGCTACAATCGCAAGCGAAATCCGAATGGACTTGAGCATCGCTACTGGTGAGAAGGTTTCGTTAGAGTCAACTCCTTGTCTTTGTTTGAAACCTTTTGCGACCCGATCGGACCTTATAGGTCTCTACCTTGCCGCCCCGCTTCCAGCGATCTTTCTTTTAAAGACCCATTTACACCCAATAGGCTTAATGACTTTAGGTGGTGAAACCAAAGTCAATACTTGGTTTTCATACATGGAGTCCATCTCGGATTTCATGGCTTCTTGCCACTTCTCTGAGTCTTTATTACTCATAGCATGTTCGTAATTCAATGGATCATCATCATCTATGATGCGTACCTCATCGTCATCCTCTATGACAAGTCCATACCTATCATGTATCTTCGGTACTCTTCTAAATTTACGAATAGGGTGTGGTACAGAAGGAATCTCTACTTGGACAGGATCATCCATTTGGTCTGTAGTGGTTTGTGGTTCTTGAACTTCTTCAAGATCTATTTTCCTCCCACTGGCCCCTTCAAGGATAAACTCCTTTTCCAAGAAGGCAGCATGTTTGGAAACAAACACCTTTTTTCAGTAGGATTGTAGAAATAATATCCTAAACTTTCTTTAGGATATCCTATAAAAGTACACTTATCAGATCTTGTCTAAAGCTTATCATTCTGAAACCTTTTCACATAAGCTGGACATCCCCAAAATGATACCAGAAGATCGGTAAAACTCATCATAGAACGAACCATGTCCAACAGTGTTCGATTTCTCCTTTCAGATACACCATTTAGCTGTGGTGTCCCTGGTGGAGTCCATTGTGAGATTATACCATTTTCTTTGAAATAATTGATAAACTCACTACTTAATTATTCTCTATGACGCCCCCAAAATAGGTATACATAACCAATTATGAGTCGCCAAATATATGGTACAGAATACAAATACAAACTTAATTATACAACTGTCGTGTAACATAAGCTGAGAGTTTTAACACAAATATTGTCTTCTAGACAATATCAAAACTCAAATGGAGTCCTCATTACAATTATTATCACACTATTTTATAAAATTGTGAGGACTACTACAACCACCATCTCGGACCGTTACTCCATTCCCCGACTAGTCCTGGCTACGTTCTCATTTCCTGAAGAGAACAATGAAAGCAAAAGGGTGAGCTCAACTAGCCCAGTAAGAAATATTATGACTAAGATAATGCAGAATAAATTATCGTTAGCCTTCAACAGTGTTAAACTGGTAGGATAGAATAAACAACAAGTTTAACTGTAGCGGAACAAGCAATCCATTAGAAGAGTCAAGTAGAACATGATATCTAGTATCTTCTATAATTTAAAAAGTTTATCATCAATTTTATCGCTAAGACTCAGCTTAATAAATAATCCACATCATTGAATCATCCATACACTACGGGCCAAGGATATTCATTAGTATCACATCTACGAATTATCCATGCACTACGAGCCAAGGATATTCGTGTTATCACCAATGGTTATGATCATGTCAACAACTGTTCGTCAATGCACAACGGGTCAATAAAGACTTTTACCACATCATTTAAAATATTATAGGTCATGATTATACCGAATAATACATGGTCATAATCATACCAATCAATAGTCCATCTATGCACTACGGGCCAAAGATGACTTTCATCACAATATAAGCATGAGGATGATGACAATGATATAAGAATTCAATTAAATGAGAGCAAGGATAAATTTTAAAGATTTATAATTTAATTTATCCAGAATTCAATAATGTCTAAATTGTCAACATAATACTGCTTTGTGGAGTAAAATTCAAGAATAATATTGTATCAAAAATAATTCTAACAGAAAAGAAATCAATTTTTATCATGAATAGTACCTCGGGTGAATAGTACTTGAGTGAATAGTACCCTATGAATTGTACTTCATGAATAGTACCCCGTGAATAGTACTCCGGCATAAAAAAATTAAACTTTAACAAGAATATTCAGAAAAATATCCTTGTGAAACAATACTAGATGAAGTGCAAATTTCAAGGATATTCTACTAATTTGAAGGAGTATAGAAAGCAATACTTAACAAAATGAGTGTAGAATTCAGAATCTGAAACGAAATAATATTACTTACATACTACAGAGTTTGGAAGAAAATATTGTTTTATACGAATATTGAACAAAAATAATATCCCTTACCTTTAAAGGAGAGTATTTCTGACTGGTATGGCAGATATATTCTTGAAGAAAATTTATACTATTTTCTACACTCAAAGCTTCCTTAAACTCAAAAAAAATACGCTAAATATTATAGAAGAGGAATTTTCTGATTTTGGTGTGATTTTCATTTCTAAACTAAGCATCCTATTTATAGGAGAATGGCAGGATACTATTTGAATTTAGAAAATCACGGACACACAGTAATAGTCAGGAGAATCGGCTGAAATTTTCTTATTTTACTATGCAAACACTAAGCAGATACTATGCAAATAATATGCATAATAAAATATAATATATTCTACTTTTCATAAAGAACTAAACTTATTATAATATATAATAATAATAATAATAATAATAATAATAATTATAATAATCCTCCCTCCTAATCAAATCAATCAATTCCACCCAGGCAGGCAGGCAGGCCAGGCTTAATCTCGGCAGTGAACTAATTAATTTATATATATATATATATATATATATATATATATATATATATATATATATATATATATATATATAACAAAACTGAGATAACTTTCTCCAGACTATTTTGAAAAATCGGTGAAGTGGGGTTCATATAATAAGCAAAATTTACAACAAATACTTCATAAAATCCCCTCTATTTATCTTTGTTAGGAATAAGCATGTGAATGATATTTCTATTTACATATGATTTGATTATGATATATATATATATATATATATATATATATATATATATATATATATATATATATATATATATATATGAATGAATATGCAAGTATGCTTGCATTAAGAAAAGTTGTAAAGTCCTTTGATAGATAATAGAAACATATGTACAAGGACTTAGAATGAATTGATCAAATATGTTAGGTTGATCCTACATAAGCAAAACAACTTTGTAAAGTCCTTAAAAAGAAATGATGTACAAGGACTATAAATATAGAAAGATCAAGAATGTTAGGTTGATCTTATGATGTAATAGATAAGTTGTCTACGATCGTCGAGCACCTTTGCACTGTAAATCGTGATGCGCCGGAAGAGTCAAGGAAAACTCGAGAGCTATCGAGGTAGAATCATAGTCTACAAGATAGTAGATCTCGGAGTTCGTAGACTGCTAGGAGAGACGAGGAAGGATTGTAGTGTGTCGAGGAGAACTTCCTCGGAGCCGTAGTCTGCCGAGGAAGTCATGTTTAGAATCGTAGAGACAGCCTGCCTACGAGCTGACCGAGCATTTGCCAAAGCTAAGTCAAGAATCATAGACTACACTCAGAGTCGTAGAGTCTACTGATCATATCAGAGGCAGAGATCGTAGTCGAGCAAGATCAGATGAAGACAACAAGCACAACAACAGAAATCGTAGAGTGTCAAGATCTGATCTCGGAGTCGTAGTGTCTGCATAGCCGAAGCTGAATCGTAGAGTGTAGAACTGAGACTTCAACAGATGTACTCACAACGTCAAGGCAGAATCATAGAGCTAATACGATTCTCAACAAATGAGCACTCCTAGAATATCCAAAGGAATGAAGCCTCTGGTTGATACTGCAAAGATACATCCCACCTGAAGGAAACCAGAGAGCACACAACGAATGGCATGTAAGCTAACAGAAGATCTAAGTATTAACCCAATCAGCATCCAGATTGAGTTATGAAGTCATTCAAGATGAAGTCTTCCACAAGATGATCATAAGAAGACTTGATGGTAGTAAGGAAAGTCAAGAAAGTGCGATGGCATGTCAGTGGTAAGATGACAACGATCTTGGAAGTAACCAGGATTGTAGTGTTTTCCAAACAAAGAAAGAACTGATGGAGTGTTCACAGAGATACTGGTCAGCTTCTGAAGAACAAGGCTAAAGTGATTAAGCATTGGGTCAGTCTATTGATGATAAGTGAACGAGAGATCACAAGGAGAAAGCGAGCTGGACACGCCACAAATCTGAAGTGTCTTGCTATTCAGAAGGGGCCAGAGCAAGGAGTTAAGCCATCAGTATCTGAGAGCAGTCGAAGCAAACAAGAAGTGTTAAAACACTGCACAATAGAAGGAGGAGTTGTTCTACACTTAAGATCAAATGAACACTCTTCAAGATCGTAGTGCTGTCTCTGCCTGTCAACTAGACACTACGATCAGGTCCAATAAGATGTGCATCAGAATCGTAGAGTTCGAACAACTGAGAATTGAAACATTGGCAACGGTTCAACCCGAAGATTGATATTCGAACAAAGCTTATTGAGAGCATCGATGCAAAAGGACAACCTCTGCTCAAGAAATCAAAAGGAGGTAATAAAGTCGAATACCTACCCAAGATATAAAAGTAACATCTTTGATGGGGTAGGTGAAACAGCAGACTGCAGTGTCAGAAAGTCATGTCATGTCACATCTGTAGTCTACATCAAATAACTCGAGATCTGTGAAGAAATTCAAAAAGCTTTTAACGGCTACTTTCCAGCGGGAAGATTGGGAAGGAGTATAAATCAATAGAGCCTCAAAGATCAAGAGTTGCTGATGATTGCTGAGTTGCAGAATCGTTGAGTCGGTAGAATGCTATTGTTGACTCTACGAGTTCCACGAAAAGATTAACAGATCAAGTCTCAGTGACAGTGAGACTACATAGGTGGAAGTGGAGCAGCTTTGTAAAAGGACTTAACTAGACTAAAGCTTCACTCAACAAAGATGAGAATGCCAATTGAAAATGGCGGCTAAAATTTGAGGCCAGAGAAGGACAAAAAGATAGCATTCAGAAGAGTGGCAGAGCACAAAGAAGATCCAGAAAGCCACTCTACGAATCACCATGAACCTAAAGCTGAAACTGAACAAGTATAGAACTATGCCTGCAAAACATTAAAGAAGGGTTCAGGGATTGCTAAGTGCCAGACGAAGTCTACCAAAAGCTCAGAGATTTAACAAATCCAGATGGTTATGGTGCACATCTGACATCAGATGAAGATGAGCAGAAAGGAGTAAAGATTAGCTGCACCAGAGAAGATGTGGTCTAGACTAGAAGCAGAATGCAAAGAGGACCACACCAAGTTGCTAAGTACAAAAGATGTTCAAGCTTAATGACATCTTAGCAGCTTAGCACCAACAACACCAACAAACAACAACAACAAGAAGCCAGGGCATGAGGGGTCCATGTCCGAAGGGACTAAATAAAGTTCCAAGCCTGCTGGGCTTGAAGATTTCCTAGGGAACTAGAGAAGTTCCAAGGCTGCTGGCCTTGAAGAGTTCTTAGTGAACTGAAGTCCCAAGGCTGCTGGCCTTGAAGGAATCTAAGTGATTCAGGGTGCTGCCCTTCCTTAGTGGAAATTCTGCTAGTTGAAAGCAGAAGAGTGGATTAGGAGCTTGAGTCTCTGAACCACTTAAAACCCCTCGTGTCTTTTACCTTATGTCATTTACATTATGTACATTAACTGCTATAACTGCTATGAATGTTTTAACTTCTTACTACTGAACTAACTCTACGAACAATGTATGTCTGATTATGAATGTATCAATAAAGGGGATCTTTTACTTATTCCGCTGTGCTTGAAAAGATTCTTATGTTTGTCATATGCTAATTCATAAGCAATACAAAATAAATGAGAAAAGTTTTAAAATTAAAAGGATCTATTCCACCCCCCCCCCCCCCCTTCTAGATCTATATTGTGCCTACTAGGAACTAACAATCTCAATTCACTTGGATTCACAAAACATATTTTTGAACAAAAATTATTCATCATTAATATTATAACTTGCAATATTAACAACCAGATCATTCCCAGTAAAGAGGGAGCTTTCCCAGGAAAGAGGGAGCTTTCCGACAAGGATTTCTCCCTATTAGCGTGCAATTAAGTAACCAAACCCCTTTTCTCGACAGAACTTTCTAGACATTGTCCATAATGCAAAAAATAATATGAATAAATTTGTCGTCTCAATTATTAATTTAATAATATAAATATGTAACGACCCCAAAATTCATACAATTCAATTATCGACTTCGGTCGTTAATAACACGTCTAACTTCTGATTTTACATCATTATTCGATGTTAAATTTAATAAAATGCGGAATAATTTAAACTTTTCTATCTTATTACTTTAATTCCCTGAATCAAAACCTTTATCATCTACATGTTTTTGATTCAAATTTATTTTATGAATCACTTCATCAGAGTTATTATAGACTAAAACTTACAACCAGGTTCAATACTCTTTATACATTGGTTAAAATTAAACTTTACAACTCAACATCTATTAAACATCATACATTATTAAATACATCATCTGGAACCTTATTCATGGTTCGAAAACATTAATAACTTAGCCAAAGTATATAAATCTTCTAGTATCACATCTGATACATGTCTTTCAAGTAGCACATAACTGTACCTTGAATCTTTAACCTGTAAAAGTGGTTATTTGCAAGGTTGAGCTCGATAGCTCAGCAAAATCTAACAGTTTTCATGTATCACGTAGCACATAATAACATGCTCAACATATATCTCATAAACATTGGACTAACATAACATATGTGCTACAGTTTATATAACAAGTATAAAGATTGAGTTCCTTACTCAATTAGCATGCTTTTCTCAATCAACGTAGTCATAAATTGACTTTAACATTTCATACTTTCAACATATATATAACACATCATGCTTTTTGCAATAAAGATTTAAAATAGTTAATCATCAAGGTCACATAGCAAATAGGAACTGAAAGACTTGCCTAGATCGTTGTTTACCAATAACAGTTTAACAACTTACACTTATGTGCATTTCACGTGCCCTACACAATTATATAATCATACACATCAACTATTAGTCACATAGAAACGCATAGTAGTTGTAATTTAAACTTTACTCTACATCCCATAACTCTTCTTATTAATCAATACACAATGTTCAATTTGATTGTGTTAACATTCAACTTATATCTCACTATATTTCTTCTTAGGTCACACCCAAATTTCATTCAAGTGTTTAATTCTTGATAGGAATACTTTTTGGTTTTATATTAAATCCATTTAATATCTTATAATATTCATTTCATTTGACTTAAAACACTTTTTACGTTCATTAACATTTGTTACGGCGTTTTGACGTTGATTCGTCACATGCCCGATTTGTCTCTCTTGTGTATGTTTAGTATGCTTATACAACTTATCTAATACATCATTTATTAATGTTAAGCATCATTATATTTACTAAAATTCATGTTTTATAACTTAGAATAACATCTTTTATTGTCAGAAGCACAACACTTACATTTGTGCATGTCTGACGCCCTCCGATTGTCCCTAAAAACCCAAAAATCCCAAAGATAAACATTTTGACCCCTGTTCCTGACCTCAAATCAAACACTTAAAGAACAAAAGTTGTAGGTCTATTCGTCCTCGTTCCGTATCATCTTGAATCATCTCAATCGGAGTTCGTATGAAAACGTTATGCCTATTTTACTAAAACAGGTCAAAACAATCACACCTGACACACTTTGGGCGCAACTACGCCCAATTAAATATGGGCACGCAGTCTTGTTTGTGCCCTATAAAAATAATTGCACCATAAATGACTTAGGTCAAAGCGCATACGCACTCAAGTTAGCGTAAATCGAGACTCTAAGTTCAACGTTTTATGTATTTTTTAACCCTTTTGTCCTACTAATCTTCATAACTTGAGTTATACCCATCCAAATTAATCCGTTTTCGATTGTATGGATTCTTAATTCATAGAAATACAATATACTAGAATTATAAAAATTTATAGAAACATAAACTAGCCTAAATCTTTACCCAAAACTCATGTTCATACTAAACTTTCATGTTTTAACATGTTTAGTGAATTCATTCACTACAAATTCGTTTCTTAACCAAATTAATTCATTCAAATTGCGTTCTTTTCTTTTTTCAACGTACTAATCACATATATTATCAATTTTAGATTATATACATGATCTAACCATCAATTTAAGCCTTAAAATAGACCTAAAATACATATACTAAGCCATAAACCAAATTTCTTTTCCTAACACTTGTTTCCACGAATTTGATTACATGAAAACCTGTTATAGATTACATATAAAAAATTATACACATCTATTAACAAGTATATTGTAAGACCCCAACTTTTATGAATACAGAATAATTTTCTCGAAATATATTTTTTAATATTATGGTGTGGATTTGATATAATGTTATAGTTGTGGGTAATATTTACAAATTTTACAAAATAAGCGAGTGGTTATATAATATAATATTGGTCGGGGAATATTCGTTTTAACAGGAAAAATTCGTACGACGGCACAATCATTGGTGGACCCCATAACGGAAGTATTGTCGTAGTTAGAAAATGACATAATTATCTTTTTAAAAATAACTGCGAAAGTTTTACCATTAAACTGTTGAACTACACGGTAGTAAAAGCATAGTAATACGCGTTGTTGCATAGTAGCATACAGTATTGATTATTGATGCTTACGTGAGAAGTCACTCAGTTATACTCAATTATTGCTACAGTAATTGCTGGATCATATCTCTCATATTATTGATTCGATTATTGTCACAGTATCATCTTCATAATATGATATATTATTAAATTAATAATTGAGACGACAAAGTTATTCATATTATTAAATTGCAATATTTACAATGTCTAGAAGTTCATCGAGGAGAGGTTTGGTCATCTAATTGCTTGGCTACCAATAAGGAGAAATCCTTATCGGAAAGCCCCCTCTTTCCTAGGAACGACCTGGTTGTTACATATTGTGAGTTATAATATTAATGATGAATAAGTTCATGTTGATTAAAGATGAAATTGATAGTTCCATTGTGTTAGAATTATTAGTGTTAGTGGAAATCTACATTTATTTCGATATTAATTGATGTCTGGAAGTTTTACTGACCAGTCGGGTAATTAATCGGATAAACGAGAAATTAATTGCTATTAATTCACATGATTATAACTATTTGTTCACATGTGTGTACTATTGATTCACATTCTTGTACTATTAGGGGAGTTGGTGCAAGATTGATAATACTTGCATGACTAAGTTAAAAATGGAGGTATAGATGGAGGTACTATATCTTTGTAATTCGTATTATTTTCACATGATTATAACTATTGATTCACATGATTGAACTATTGATTCACATTATTTACTATTAGGGGATGTGGTGCAAGTTTGATAATACTTGCAGGACTAAATTAAAAATGAAAGAAAAGTTGAAGGTATTGTACTGTAATATTTTGAGCCCCTAAACGTTCAATTATCGAAACTATATTTTTCTATAAATAGAAGCTCATTCTTCCTTCATTTCTCACCAATTCACTAAAGCTTTAGAGCAATTATTATAGAGAGAAATTATAGTGAGAAAGAAGAAGAGAAGTCTGCTACCTCTCTACTCCAAAGATCCAGCTTTCTTTCTAAGGATATTATTTCTTTCGTATTCATGAAGAGAGCTTACATTATTCCATTCTTTATTATTATGTTGGAATAACTTTGTCTCATCCGAAATATCGCATACATGGTGAAATTCTTACATTATTCCATTCTTTATTATTCATTGGAATATCTTGTGCATGCGGATTACGCTGTTAGACTGGTTCCATTCTTTATTATTCTATTGGAATAACCTGTCTGTGCGGTCTATCGCATGCATGGTGAATTCTTTGTTATTCCATTCTTTATTATTCTATTGGAATATCCTGTCTGTGCGGATTATGCTAGACCTGGTTCCATTCTTTATTATTCTGTTGGAATAACCTGTTTGTGCGGTCTATCGCATGCATGGTTGATAAGTGGATTTTATATCCACTTATCCAGTATCTTTTACTTGAATTAGTTACTTATATTCATGTGTCTTAGTTACTTTTCATGCATTGTGTGTTCATTTTGTAGGTTATACATTTGGAAGCGGTGTGAGCGACTATTGGTAAGGAAAAACAAGGAACAAAGAAAAGCAATCCGGACATCGTTTGGGCTTTCATGTTCATTTCATGTTCTTGGCTTAGAACTTGGACTATATTGTAGAGCTTCTTTTTAGATTTTTGGAACATCTTGAATTATTCCGATCGGAATTCAGATGCAAGAGTTATGACATTTGTACCAACGGACGTTGAATTTCGCTGTTTTGGGTGGTCATTTGCATAGCAGTCACTTCCAGTCCAATTTAGACCTTCATCCGTTCGTTATTTCTCAAAACTCAAATATTGAAAGTTGTAGAGCTCGTCGATATCTTCGATTTGATAGGTGGCAAGCCCCATAACTCTTCTCAAATCAAAAGTTATGACCGTTTTACCAAAGGACATTGCAGTACAAAAATAATTAGTAGCTTGCACCTAAGCCGGGGCTTGCTCTTTTAAGCCTAACACCCAAGCCGGGGCTTGGGGTCAAGAATCAATAGCAGACCACTAGCAAGTCGGGGCTTGCCCTCCAAGGAGTAATACCCAAGCTGGAGCTTGGGTATGCGCAGAAAGAGGAGATTTTGTCCGAATTTGAGTTCGATAAGGATTGATTCGAGTTGTTTGATTCAAGGACTTCCAAAAGGACTTAAAGACATATAAAGAGGCTTATAAAAGGAGGAGATTTACAAGGATTAGAAGAATTTTTTGGTAGAATTCCATTAGATTAGATTAGAGTAAATTAGATCAAAACCCTAGTTTTAATGAGTTTTGGAGATTGAAGCAACTTGGAGACCATTGAAGATTCAAAGTAGGAGCAAGGAGAGAGCATCAAATCTACAGACAATAGATTATATCTTCTTATATTCTTTTATCTTTGTCTTTTATTGTTTATTCAAGTGTGGATTCTTAGTTTTAATTCAATAATCATGAACTAATTCTTTGTTTGAGATTACAATGGATCTTATTGTATAGTTTATTTTAATATGCTTCGCTATCAATTATTATGTTCTATTGTGAGGATTGTCTATTATGATTTGGACTTAATTGTTTAATTGACTGACCATCAATTACCGTGATAATCTATATGAACTCGAGAGATGAAGTATAGATTTAGATCTAATCATGATAGCATATGTTTGTGATTTTTGCATAGATGGAATTCATGATTCGTGTTTAGGATAGAGATATTCCTTTACACCATATGTAATCTTATAGAGAACTTGTGCTTTAAATCCTTTTTAATTGTAATTCACATAGAGATATAGTGGATTAGTTAATTAGGGTGTCTTGCTTAATTCTATCAATTATGGATTTAAGTAAATATGGGTATTATGCATCGAGAGGTGATTTTATCTGCTTTAGTGTTCTTGATTAACAATTCAGGATAGAAAATAATTGATGAGAAGTGTGTTAGCTTAAATGAAGCAATAAGTGAAGTTGTGATCTTAAATCTCCATAATCTGATTTTTAATTAGTGGTAATTAGAATTAGTTTAGTTAAATATTTTAATTTATAACATTAAATTCATTCGTTTAAATAAGATTGAGTTGGTTACGGGTTAGTACTTGGTGATTTTTATTAACTAATTCTCTGTGGGAACGATACTCAACTTATCACTTTATTACTTGTTGACCACGTATACTTGCGTATTGTGCATAATTAGAATTTACCCAACAAGTTTTTGGCGCCGTTGTCGGGGACTTAGTTTAATATCTCTTTGCCAATATTAATTTCAATCAAATTAGTTTTAATTTAAACATTTTTATTTTTATTTTTAATTCTCTTCCTATATTTTTCTCTTTTCAGGTACCATGGATGACTTTGCGTATCAATGGCCATACACAAACATGACTCAACCAAGGGAAACGTGGATTGATGGACTTAATGCATTTTTTGCAATATCAGCACAGATTGAAGAACTTTCGAGGAAGTTGGACGTTATTGCAGCCCAAAGGAGTCGAAGGATGACAGTTATATGTGACTATTGTGCTGGCAATCACCCAAGTAATCAATGCACCATCAATCTTGGGCTAGTACAGTATGGTGGTAACCACCTCAATCAGTATGCATATGATAATTATCATCAAGTTTGGGGGTATCAACCGGATTCTTCATGGAGCTATACTTATGAAGACCAATACTCTACTCCAAATCCAACATACATTATGGAATTCTCATATCCACCTCCAATGAGACAAGAAGACAATTCAGGGTTTAAGGAATTCATGTTAAGGATTATAGCAGAAAAAGAAGAGATGATAATGAGTCAGGAGTTATCGACCCAAAATCTTAATAGATGGATGGAACAACTCGTCACTACCTCAACCAATGGTCCTCAATACATGGCTTCCGAGACTAAGACAGATAATTCAAGGATGGAGGAATTGTGGTCCAAGTCAAATGAGGAGAGGAGGATTAATCAAGAGCGGTCAATTCAGAATCAAGAGATATCAAGTCAAAATCTGCAGAATAAGATAGATCAAATAACCAAAGCTGTAAACAACCTTCCTCCAAACACTTGGCTTTATGACATGGATGACGAAATTGGCAGAGAACCCAAACCAAATCTACAACTGGATGAGCCTCGAGATGTTGAAAAAGAGGAGACAAGTGGGGATAATGAAAACAAGGTCGGTGAAGAGATAACTATGAGTACTAACGAGGATGAGCCGATGTTATTAATGCCTCAAGTGCCTTCTCCACCACAGTTCAAGAATCTGGTTAGATTTGTAAAATCTTGTCTGCTAGGTAGTCATGTCGTCGGCAATACTCCTTGTGACGTAAAAGCGAGTACAACTTCGAAGCCATGGTGCACTGAGCTGAAGAAGATAGAAGAAGAGATTATTGTGTCCCAAGCCTCAATGCTAGTAATCTATTCACGTACACAATGGAGAAAACACCTAGATTTTGGACGTTTTGAATGTGATATTATCTAAACAAAGCATGCTAGGTGACTTTAATGTAATGGCTATCACAAATGGGAACCTACCAAAAGCTACATTATTTCCGATGGATGGAGGGTTCCTCAATTTTTGAAGAGGAATTGATAGCGTTGACTGCATAAAGTCAGTCAAAGATCAAATCAAGCGCTAATCGGGAGGCAACCTGAAATTTTTATATTTATATGCTTTATTAGTTTATTTAGTAGATATGAATTAATTTGCTTATTAAGCTCTCTTATAATCTAATCCATGTTGTCTCTCTTCATTGCGGTATATTGGAGGTTCAATGGATAGGAAAATGATCGTCGCCGCCATCACCACCATCACTTCACGCTTAGGTCGATTATGGGAAGTTCTCTTCTACTTATCATTATATTCTTACGATGAGGACATTGTAATTGCTAAGTTTGGGGGAATTTAGTTTAGTTCATTATTGCATGTTTAGTTTCATGTTTATGTTATGTTATTTTGCATATGTTGTTAATTTAGTTTAGGTTCATTATGTTTGCATTCATGTAGTACAACTGCATAAGTAGTTGCATAGTAGTATAGTTTGAATAGCATTATATTCAGTTTATTGTGGGAAAAAAAAATCAAAAATAATAGTTAGTTACTATGTTCATCTTGCATGAGTCCAACTGTTTGATAGTTTAAGTTTATTTTGACCAATGAGGAGAATGGAATTGAGTAGGCAAGTATAGTACTAACTATTAGAGCTTTGATGTGATTTCTTGTTATGAATTGAATCTTTTTCTGTTTGAAACTGGTATAATAAGGATAGCACAGTAAAACAACTTGTGATTGATTGAGTTTAAATTGATACATAATGGGACTCTAAAAGATAATGCTAGTTTAAATGAAAGAATGACAAGAACAAGTAGTGATGGCTAAAGTTAAACAAGAACCTAAGTTTGGGGGAATATGTGAGATATATAAGCTATTGAAAAAAAAAGAAAAAAAAGTATGAATAAACACCGTGGCATGCTTGTCTAGTTTTATGGCCTTTGTTACTTGAGTAAGTAAGCCCGAGGGGATTGTTTCTACACCTAGCGCCCTAAGGTCTTAATGGTCTGGGAGTTGTTGGTCGAAAGCTCGTTAAGGTAGCATTGAAAAGCCTAAGGGAATAAGACATTTCATAGCTATGTGTATATAAACCAAGAAAAAAAGAGAGAATAAAACGAGAAATAAGAGCAAAAAGCCCCCGTAGATGAAAAATAAAGCATAAGTATCCCATGTTAACCCTCGATATCGGTAATTGTTTGATTTTAGTTGATCTAGCTTGTTTTTGGATTTCTTGAGTTTACATAATCGTATGATGCCTTCAAAGAGACTTGTTATGTGTTAAATTTTATTTTATATCGCTTAACATTGTTGTGGAACACACACACTATACCAAAGAATAACAATTTAAGACTTGATGATCGACTAGAAATTGTTGATTGGTTTTGATATGAAGTATTGTCGTGTTTGCTTGATTTCTCTAAGGTCGAGTGAATATATTTGATTTTATCAATACCTACTGGATTCAGAGGGCATATAGATTAGTTGCATTTCATTGCATTGCATTGCATTATGTTGTGTTGCTTGGGAACAAGCAACCTGCTTAAGTTTGGGGTATTTGATAAGTGGATTTTATATCCACTTATCCGGTATCTTTTACTTGAATTAGTTGCTTATATTCGTGTGTCTTAGTTACTTTTCATGCATTGTGTGTTCATTTTGTAGGTTATACGTTTGGAAGCGGTGTGAGCGACTATTGGTAAGGAAAAGCAAGGAACAAAGAAAAGCAATCTGGACATCGTTTGGGCTTTCATGTTCATTTCATGTTCTTGGCTTAGAACTTGGACTATATTGTAGAGCTTTTTTTTGATTTTTAGAACATCTTGAATCATTCCGATTGGAATTCAGATGCAAGAGTTATGACATTTGTACCAACGGACGTTGAATTTCGCTGTTTTGGGTGGTCATTTGCATAGCAGTCACTTACAGTCCAATTTAGACCTTCATCCATTCGTTATTTCTCAAAACTCAAAGACTGAAAGTTGTAGAGCTTGTCGATATCTTCGATTTGATAGGTGGCAGGCCCCGTAACTCTTCCCGGATCAAAAGTTATGACCGTTTTACCAGAGGACACTGCAGTAGAAAAATAATTAGCATCTTGCACCCAAGCCGAGGCTTGCTCTTTTAAGCCTAACACCCAAGCCAGGGCTTGGGCTCAAGAATCACTAGCAGGCCAATAGCAAGCCGAGGCTTGCCCTCCAAGGAGTAATACCCAAGCTGGGGCTTGGGTGTGCACATAAAGAGGAGATTTTGTCTGAATTTGAGTCCGATAAGGATTGATTCGAGTTGTTTGATTCAAGGACTTCCAAGAGGACTTAAAGACATATAAAGAGGCTTATAAAAGGAGGAGATTTACAAGGATTAGAAGAAGTTTTTGGTAGAATTCCATTAGATTAGATTAGAGTAAATTAGATCAAAACTCTAGTTTTAATGAGTTTTGGAGATTGAAGCAACTTGGAGATCATTGAAGATTCAAAGTAGGAGCAATGAGAGAGCATCAAATCTACAGACAATAGATTCTATCTTCTCATCTTCTTCTATCTTTGTCTTTTATTGTTTATTCAAGTGTGGATTCTTAGTTTTAATTTAATAATCTTGAACTAATTCTTTGTTTAAGATTACAATGGATCTTATTGTGTAGTTTATTTTAATATGCTTCGCTATCAATTATTATGTTCTATTGTGAGGATTGTCTATTATGATTTGGACTTAATTATTTAATTGACTGACCATCAATTACCGTGATAATCTATATGAACTCGAGAGATGAAGTATAGATTTAGATCTAATCATGATAGCATATGTTTTTGATTTCTGCATAGATGGAATTCATGATTCGTGTTTAGGATAGAGATATGCCTTTACACCATATGTAATCTTATAGAGAACTTGTGCTTTAAATCCTTTTTAATTGTAATTCATATAGAGATATAGTGGATTAGTTAATTAGGGTGTCTTGCTTAATTCTATCAATTGTGGATTTAAGTAAGTATGGGTATTATGCATCGAGAGGTGATTTTATCTGCTTTAGTGTTCTTGATTAACAATTCAGGATAGAAAATAATTGATGAGAAGTGTGTTAGCTTAAATGAAGCAATAAGTGAAGTTGTGATCTTAAATCTCAATAATCTGATTTTTAATTAGTGGTAATTAGAATTAGTTTAGTTAAATATTTTAATTTATAACATTAAATTTATTCATTTAAATAAGATTGAGTTGGTTACTGGTTAGTACTTGGTGATTTTTATTAACTAATTCTCTGTGGAAACGATACTCAACTTATCACTTTATTACTTGTTGACCATGTATACTTGCGTGTTGTGCGTAATTAGAATTTACCCAACAATAGTGAATTCTTCTGTTATTCCATTCTTTATTATTCTGTTGGAATATCCTGTTTGTGCGGATTACGCATGACCTGGTTCCATTCTTTATTATTCTGCTGGAATAACCTGTCTATGTGGATTATCACATGCTTGGTGAATGATCTTTCGTATTCATTCCTTATTAAATTGTGGAAATGATCTGTCTATGTGGATTACCGCATGACGAGTAAAAATCCATTTGCAGTTTTATATATTTTATGACACTCATTTGATTAAAGTTTTGGCTTCTATACTCCATGAAATTAGTAGAATATCCTGGATATTTGCGCTTCATCCGATATATTTTCATGGAAATATTCTTCTGAGCATTCTTGAATTTTACTCCACAAAGAAGTATAATGTTGACAATTTGGACGTAATTGATTTCAAGATAAATTAACTTATAAATCTTTAAAATTTATTCTTGAACTTGTGTTATTGAATTATTATGTCATTGTCATCATCCCCATGCTTATATTGTGATGAAAGTCATCTTTGGCTTACGTGCATAGATGGACTTGGAATGATTATGACTAGGGATTATTCGGTATAATCATGACCTGTAATGTTATAAATGATGTGGTAAAAGTCCTCAGTAGCCTGTAGTTCATTGATGGACAGTTTTTGGTACGATTATGACCAGGGATTATTCGGTATAGTCATGACCATTGATGATTTAATGAATATTCTTGGGCCCGAAGTGTGGGGATGACTCGATGATGTGGTTTATTTATTGTTTGAGTCTCAAATGATAAAACTTAATGAAAACATTTTAAATCATAGAAGATAGTAGATATCATGCTCTACTTGACTCTTCTAATGGATTGCTTATTCCAATTGCAGCTTAAACTTGATGTCTATTGTATTTTATCGCTTTAATATTGTTGAAGACTAATGATAATTTATTCTGCATTATCTTAGTCATAATATTTCTTCTTGGGCTAGTTGAGCTCACCTTTTCTTTCACCGTTCTCTTGAGAAATGAGAACGTAGCCATGACTAGTCTGGGAACTGAGAGTGACTATCTCCGCATGATAAGATTAGTAGTCCTCACTATTCTCGTTAAATAGTGTGACAATAAATGTAATGAGGACTCCATTGAGTGTGGATATTGTCTAGATGACAATATTCTTATTAAAACTCTTAGATTATGTTTTGTCGTATTTTACACGACTATTGTATAATTAAGTTGTATTTGAATTTTGTACCATGTATTTGGCGACTCAATATGGATGATGTATACCTATTTTGGGGGCGTCACATATATTATCAATTCTTAGCAATTCCTCTTCCAAAGTCCATTTACGGAGTAGTATATATAAGAACACAAAATAGATTTTACAACCAAGTTATTACCTTTGATTTCTTCTTTAGATTGGTTAGAAGATGATTAGAAAACCTTGATTACACCTCTTCTTCCCTCTTGATTCTCATGATTTCCTCTTCTTAATCCACAAAAAATTTCTTTATCTCTCAAACCCTCTATAAGGCTCCCCTTTCTCTCTGTTATTTAGACTTAGCAAAATAATGCATAACATAAAAACTGACAAACAATTTACGCTCAAATAAATTAAGGGTCTCAGTAGTTACAATATTCCAAAGGTCATAAGACCTTGTTTGGTTGACAAACTTTAAAATCCTTTCTATTTTATTTTTATAATTCTCTTATCCTATAGTACTCATGTCACACATTACCTAATTAAATTATAATCTTTATTTAGCCAACACAATATTTAATTAGCTAATGTAATTATAATTTATTTAACAAATCATTAATCCTCTAATTTAATTATTTAATTAAATTAGAATATTTCCATTCCATTAGCGTAATAAAGTACGCACTGATTATAAAATCATTTAATCAATATTATCGTACTTAAATAAATTATTCTCTAATAATTTTCATCGAATATCCATTTTATTCCATAAATATTTCAACTAAAATATTTATTTTATTTAATAAATATTTTACTATTTACGAAATTTACTATGGTAATACATTAACATAGTACATTTTCATGCAATATATTACCTTCTCATTTTATTAAAATAATCATATTAATTCACTATTTAAATTAAGTGAATTACTCACATTATTCATGAATTTAATTAAAAACATTTCCATTGCCAACAAGACATAACCATCAAATTATAATATTTCGTAATATAATTTCAACTTAATTAAATTAAGTAATATAATATAGTTAATTTTCTTTTCATAACAATTCCGTTTAATTTATTCAATAGTTAAATTAACTATTAAACCTCATGCATAATAAATCTCTACTCACCAAACCACATAATCTAAAATAGATACATCTCATAATAAGAATTTTATTTATTAAATTCTTATTTAATAACTTCTGAAAATCTGGGTTGTCACATCCTTCCTTCCTTATAAGTATTCTGTCCTCGGAATCAACGCAACCTCCCTTATTCAATTTTTATCTACTCTCTTTCAAAATTTTATCGTTGAATAATTTCAACGCATCACTTTAATATAGGTTTAATAATTCATATTCAATTCATTTTCTCAATAAATTATTGCAAGCTTTATCTCATAACCTTCACTTAAACTCAATTATATTTTGATTATTATATAGTCATTAACCCTTTCTTTTCCTTTTCTAAGGATCATTACTCAACTCATAAACACTCGAAATATTACATCCACCCCCTTCTTCTACGAATTTCGTCCTCAAAATTTTATTTAATAATCTTTATGCATTCAATCTATCAAAATAAATTTTACGTTAATACTTTATTCATTCATTAGGTTCTACAACCAAATTCTTTCTCTAAAGATCTTTCTAAGATCATCATATTCCTCACCTCTTCCTCTTTTAAGAGTTTCACATTTTCCTTCTTTTTGGAATTTCATTTCTTTCTAGAAATTATTATGTTTTGCTTAATTTTCTCATCCTTGCCACTTTCACCTTTCAGAATAATAAGAATCTTCCACAATTGCTCAATAATTGGGAAGCGATATGAATAACAGGAATTTAAAAGATTCCAAATCATGCTGAGGGGTCACAAGACCTTGAACTACGTCCACGGTTATAAGTACTCTTTCAACTTAAACCTTAACAGTCATTAGACTGTAGGGACTCCTGTACTTAGGGTTTTAAGCCCTTTGTATGATGTATTATACACAAATATCTAAACGCATTGCGTAAAAATAATTCCCCTATAATATGGTTGTTCTTCTCAATTTTTAGAGATGTAACTGAGGGTCACAAAACCATGAACTATGTCCAAGGTTACAAGTAATCTTTCAACTTTAACCTAAATAGACATAACTGTAGGGACTCCCTATACTTAGGGTGATCAGCCCTTCGTACCATATATTGTGCACAAACATCTAAATGCATTGCATAAAATAACTCCCCTATAATAGGGTTGTTCACCTCAAATTTTCAACACTTGAATCCACATCAAAATAATTTGGTTTAGCATAGTTTGACAAAGAACGCTTGAATTTCATGAACATCTTTCAATACTCGTCTAGTTGAATCAAATAGCATAGACTTCTACAATAATTTGGACATCAATCGAAATATATATATATATATATACACACACACACACACACACACACACACACACACATATATATATATATATATATATATTCTCATATCTTAAAGAAATCTCAAAAATCCTTTTATAGCGTCATGATTATGACGTTGTCATACTATATCTCACCATAGTGAGCTGACGATCATATGATCACATCCAACACTAGGTTCCATTGCATTGATGACTCCATCGTTTATCATATCACCCGATACATATAATTAAAATATATTTTGAAAATTTAAAAATCATTTTTTTATTATCTAGCTGAAATAAACAACATAGATACGCGAATAATAGCACTGTTTTAAAAATTCTTTGGTTCACTAGTGTGATCCAACATTTTTAAAAAATCAAAAGTACAACCAACGGCATGAAGTCAATAAATCTTGAAAGTCTAGCATAGCTAGTAGATTTAGAATATCCAGGTATCCATCAACTTCAATCCTTAATCCATTACTTCATTACTTAACTATTCTATCAATCTTCAACTTCATCAATGCTCTCTATACTATAACCGTTTTCTACCCAATATAGTTCATCAAACATACCACACTTTGGAAATCCAGGAACTTGCCATAATCATATGAGTTTCGAAACTTATCCTAGTCAGACCATAGGTGTCCATTCGCTGAGGGGTTCAAAATATACCATATGATTATGAGTCACGAACTTACCATATGCATTTGTTTTAAGAACCGTACCTAATCTTAATATCATCTAACCAAATCTTAAAAGCCTCTAACTATCAAATATACACATGAGAAAAGAATCACCTTTCCACTGCATATACATTGATAGCGCGACACCGATATTCCAATGATTATCATTGTGATAAACCAAGTGAAAGCACAAAACCCTCGCCCATACAAAGGTTTGTACAACTCAGCCATCACATGAGTCCTCAATTGAAATCCTACCTAACTTTATCTTACTCATAACTTGCTATTTGCTCGATAAAAATTTTATGTACCTCATCATTTATAACTCCTCACGAGTTTACCTCGTACTATTTCATAGTACATTATCTTCATAGCATCAAGCTATAATTATTCAAACATTACAGACCATGTTTCTTTTATAAGTTAAACAGATCACGTCGTGATCTTATTCTATAGTCATCTCCCTTAAGATTCTTTTCTTAACTCGTGATCGTTTTGTTTTACGATTGTAACGCCCTCAAATTCAGGTACTTGAAACCCGAACTCGGTGCTTTATGATACCATTTCTATGAGAGGAAATAATACTAATAATAATAACAATAATATAAATATCAAACTTAATTTACATACATCAGAGTCTAATCCCAAGTACGCAACCTTTACTACATTCATTATAATACATGATAATAATAAATATCATTGTCTTAATAAAGTCATACTATTACATAGAATACCAAAACACTTATTCTGTTTGCTTTCCTTTTTACTTGTTCTTGTCTGAACCTTCTGGTTGTTCACACTTAGCTAAAAACATTTAAATTAAGCAAGGATGAGCATTTGATTGCCCAAAGAAGTAATAAAGAATAATAAATATTAAATGAAAGAATTAAATATTTTCTTTGAATGACACTTCTACAACGAATCAACAACAGTGAAGTAAGCTGAACCAATAATAACAACATAACAATTCTATATCAAATTTTTGAAACTACGTACTGACTATAACTGAAGATTAGTCGACTGACTATGAACATTATTTTTAATCTTCGCTAAGTTTTAGCAGAACTTCATCCGCAAATCGTCATAACTTACGGGCGCGAGGGTGATCATCCCAATGTGCCCTGTATTGATCAATACTACATGCAAGAATGATATTATCGTTCATCTTATCCACCTTAGGTGTACAAAAGTTTTTTCATGTTCGGGATGTTCATACTTAGTCGGGAATCCGAACCAAAACAATCTGGTTGGATACAATAAAGTTCTATCATGTTCAACAGTATTTCTAAATCTGCGTCCAGCTGGGTCGAATAGCTTAGATAACTTTTTAATTAATGTATACATACCAAAAATCAATAGGTATGTATCAACATGTGATTAAATACAATGATTATCCAAGTGAGGACACTTGTATAACCATATTAAGAAATCAACGAACATAATAAATATCTGAATTATACAATAATACTTCGTTGATAAACAATGATCGGATAATTTAAGAACTTGTACGAACACAAAGATTGGATACATAATCGATAACAATAGAGTTAATAATCTGGCATAATGATAATATATTTCTGAAACTTTCTTACTCATGTCCATTGTATAAAGTAAATGCAAAGTTAGGATACTTGCCTGAGCTGCTGCTTACAATGACACAACTTAATTTTATCTTTTATACCAAAACCTATCATTAATAAGATCATTCGTTCGATTAGAATAATATATTATATCACATAGTACTGTTATTTGCAGTCAACACATAACCTAATCACATTGTCACATAAGTTTAACAGTCATCGAATTACAAACAGACACGTATCTAGTCGAATTATTTAAGTCTAGATCAATTTCTAAAAACACTTCGGTGTACCGACGGCTTTATCGGGTAATTATCGAGTCTAAAACTCTATTCTGTATTTCAATGACTGTAATTATCAGTCATATTATTTTTAAAAGACTTATAATAATTTTTAAATAATTATTATAATTTATCATGATTTTTCAAACATCAGTATCATTATTAAATGATTTAAATATTAAATAATTCTATTACTATTAATATTTAATTAATATTAAATTATTAATGAAACCATTGCCAAAACATTAAAGTTATTTATAATAACTTAAAATACTTTTAAAGTATTAATATTACCCTTAAATGATTTTTAAAATATTTAAAATCATTTTTAGATAATTACCATTAATATTTAAATATTAATGTATTATTCACCAAAATATTAAAAGTCATTTATTATTACTTAAAATATTTTTAAATCATTTATATCCTTTTAAATGATTTTAATTCAATAAAACCATTTTAAAACTATTTTATTAATATAATTATTAAATAAATCTAATATTATTAATCATTAAATTATTAATGAAATTTAACTTTAAATATTAAAAGTTATATATTATAACTTAAAATATTTTTAAACTATTTATTTTCATTTAAAATGATTTTTATAATATTAAAATCATTTTTAATTAATTAATTTAATATAATTATTAAATAAATCTAATATTATTAAATATTTAATTAATGGAATTTGTCTTAAAATATTAAAAGTTATATTTTATAACCTAAAATATTATTAAATACCTTTTTATCATTTAAAATGATTTTTATTTAATATAATAAAATCATTTTTATTAATTTATTTAATGCATTTATTAAATAAATAAAATATCCATAATATCCAATTAAATATTAATATTTATGAAAAATATTTCAAATTATGAAAAGTTAATTTTTATAACTTCAAATAATTTTTTAATAATTTATGTAATTTTTAGAAATTAATTTCTATTTTTAAATGAGTTTTGGAAAATAAATTAAATAAAATTCCAAAGTCTGTTGCTATAGCCTTTAGCGACAGAAAGTGTAGTCTAATGTGTTCTTGAGAAACCCAGAACATTCAAAGTCAGTTTCGAGTGGGTAGGTTTGACTAAGTCTAATTCAGTGTGTATTGTGCTTCTGGGCATGTTGTTGGTCAGATCGTATAATGCTAGTGCTAGACTACATGATCCAACAACAAACATGGTCATAACATGCATCAAATGAAAGATTTAAAGGCCTAAAGTGGTCATCCGAGTCGTTTCTTCAAGTTTCGGGTCGCCTGTAAAATTTTGTCATAAGGCTTGGCCAACGCTTTTTGTTGATCTTATATCGTGAAATCTATTCATGGTAAATGTGTTCTAGACATCGGGTTGTGTAGAGAAATTAACATAGAACATGTGTTGAACCATAGTCAAGTCTAAACATCATCAATCAGAAAGATCAAAGCCATTAAAAAGGTTGTCAGAGTTGTTCTTCATTTCTGGGTTACCCAGAAATGAACAGTTCGTGCAAGCATATTTGGGCTTCCACAACTTGTGACCCAGGTGATGATTTTGTGATCTAAGGATTCCAGGTTGTAGACAACATGTAAGACTACATATCCGTTACATAAAACAAATAAATCCATACCTCTTTCGAATAAATTCTTGAATATAGGGTCCTGATCTGTTCATGGAAGTAGTGAGGCTTATTCTTGGGACTGATCTAGTAATAGAATTCGTGGGTTTTAGAGAGAGTGTGTCTTGGATGAGTATAAGTGCACAAATGAGGTAAATAATGAACTTTCTCTCTCTTGATCTATATGTATATCATGTATGCAATGAACTTTGATGAGTAATGGCTGATGTGCTGGAGATTTGTAGCTCATAGCTAGACTAGGTTGATGACTTGCTAAGATTTGGCAAGATTTGCTAGCAATAATTCAAGAATGGGACAAAAAGGGTACTTTGGTCAATTGCCTTTTAATTTTAATTGTATTATTGTCCATGGTACTTGAATCTAGGGTTTAATCACTAGATTTTAAACCTTAAGGTTTCTCAAATAATTTATAGGGTTTGAAAAATTAAAATTAAAGTGTAATAAAATTTTAATTAGAACTTACTAATTAAAATTAGGGTTTTTAATAGAAAATTAGGGTTTTAAATAATTAGGGTTCCTTAATATCATTAGGGTTCTCAAATTAACAATTTAATTTACTAAAATAATAAATAGAGTTTCTAACATAGCCATTAGGGTTCCTAATTAGCAAATTGGGGTTCCTAATTTAATAATTAGGGTTTTCAAATATTAATTAGAATTTTCTCTAATTAACATTAAATCTAATAATACACAATATAAGTCATATAACACCATTACTACACAGTCTTGATTCATAATCGAGTTTAACAAATAGGGTTTAACAAATTAATATTTGGGTTATGACATTATACACAATAATTGACCAACTATTATCAATACACACATACAGTATATATTTATAACACTGAAAAATAATATTATATTTAATATAATATTATTATTCTCATTCATTGATCAAAATTCAAAATTAGGGTTTGGATTCCATATCTCGATTTATCTTTCATATATAACATTATTAATTAAGTTAAAATAATTAACTTAATAATCTGAACTAAAATTTATATAGTAATTATAATAATTCCAATAATCATTTCATATATTATTTAAATAATACAAAATCATATTTTCATGGAAAATAAATAATAAAACATTTCTACTATAAAATTAATTATTATAAGAATATACTTTATAATGATCAATAATTCTAAAATAAAATTATTTGAAATTATTCATGTAATAACTAAATTCTATTTATCACATATATAAATACACATTACTTGGCACATATTCTCACCTTTAAAATAATAATAATAAAAAATTTATATGCAAAATTTCTTATTTATTTATATAGAAAATATCGGGTTATTACATTCACCCTCCCTTATAAAGATTTCGTCCCCGGAATCACCGTTTCAAAATTTATACATACAAGGGTACATAACATACACAGTCATTTCAAATAGATCTCGATCAAATTCGATCGAACCGACCTTTAACTATTCAATATAAAGCTTGTCTATCTGATTAAACAGAAGTTTGATTTCTAAAAGAACTCAAATTCCTTCTTCAAAATTTCTTTATAAAATAATTTCTTATATATAGGAAAATCATATATAAGAAAATAAAAGTTATTCAAATAATACCTGGAGTTCCATTCCCAGCTGCCATGGTATACTAGACCATCATATTGAAGACTCTTGCGGTTGATTTTGTTGGTTTGTTTGTTGAAGTTGGTGCCGCTATCGCTAGAGTCCCGCTGCCTTTTCCCGTATTCGCGCTCCCTGTATCCCTTCCCTTTTTTGAACAGTCCTTTACCTTATGCTCCGTGGATCCACACAGAAAATACCCACTGTTCATTCTAGGATTGGGGCAGTTGGGAGAGATATGTCCCTCCTGCCCACACCTGTAACACACAAACTTACCCTTAAGACACTCTCCCGAGTGATTCTTTCCGCAATTCCCACAGTACATAACCTGCTTCTTTCCACCTCCTGGCCTATTTCTGGTATTCCCAAAATTATCTTCTTTCCTTTTTCCAGTCCTACTTCCACTACTCCCTTCTTCGACTCTAGCTTGATTTGCCTCCCACCAAATATTTATCTCCCCTTTTATCGTATAGGTGGAAAAAGCTTTATTTTTCCCCTCCGTTACCCTAGCTGTCACAAACGCTTCTACAGGGTCAGTTGATCCTCTATATCCTGGCAGTTCGACTGCCTTGAAGTCTTTGAAGTTTGTCGATCGATTTTCTGGCTGATTTCCCATAGCTGGTAATCCATTATGTATAGCTTGAGCGTCCATATTCGCCAAATTTTGTGTCGAGTCTGGTTGTCCTCCATCTTTATTGACAGGTTCTTCTGCCTTTTGGTTTCAATTTTATCTTGGCGACATTATCTGATTAAGTAAAATCATGTTCATCCAACTAATTTATAGTACTTTTCATAGCATAGCACATACTGTTTTAAACATCCGCTATCCCTTTGTGACACAAAAGTCGAGAATCGCTGCCACAACTTATAAAAAAGTTGAGAATATTACATTACACAGACATACTTATCGTATACGCATCATAGAATCATACATATTCAAATAACACTAATACTACTTATTTCATACGCCTTCACTAAAGATCAATTGTTTAGCATTCTATATATTTCTATTATCCTCAATAATCCATTCTCATATAACTATACCAAGTTCGTCAAACTTACCACACATTATAAGTTTAGGAACTTACCACAATCATATGAGTTTAAGAACTTGTCCTAGTCAGACCTTTGGCATCCATTCGCTGAGGGGTTCAAAAATTTCATATAATTATGAGTCATGAACTTACCATAAGTATGAGTTTTAAGAACTCGAGCTTAACTTTATATTCTCTAATTATACTCTACCTATCAGTTATACTATTGTTTCTGGGTCCGATACTACATTTTCCAACATAATCACTTCATTAGGGTTACTTTCAAGGTGAGCTTCTATTTTAGTTATTTATTTTATATTGACTTGGTTATGGAGATTGGCTCCTTCTTTATGATCTGAGGGTATCCTAATCCTTTCCCACCTGATATCTACCCAAAACTATGTTGATTATCACGTAGTATAGACACACAGCAAATAATAATTTTATATAAGTTATCTTTTATTTGGTTTTACGATGAATTTATTCAATTCATCTCCTTTTAAACTCTATATGAGTTATTTATATTTTCAACGTTTCCCTCTGTTCCAAGGTTATAGCCTAAGGTCTATCCCACCTAAGGTTTCTAACCCTAAAGCTCTGATACCATATTGTAACGCCCCCAAATTTAGGTACTTAAAACCCGAACTCGGTGCTTTACGATACCGTTTCTATGAGCAGAAATAATACTAATAATAATAACAATAATATAAATACCAAACTTAATTTATATACATTAGAGTCTAATCCCAAGTATGCAACCTTTACTACATTCATTACAATACATGATAATAATAAATATCATTGTCTTAATAAAGTCATACTATTACATAGACACTACTACAAAACAGTAAATAGATAACGTGGAAAAAACGTTATGGTTTCAATCAGAAAAACGTCATGGTTAAGGGTGTCATCTATTTGACACCCTTACACAACGTTTTTAAAACGTTGTAGTTAGACACATTATACAACGTTTTTTAAGAAAAAAACGTTGTAGATTTATTTTTCATAAATTAGTAGATGCTTAAAAACGTTGTAGAAGGTGTAATTCCACAACGTTTTCTGGATAAAAATGTTGTAGTTTATACAAATATACAACATTTTTTCTACAACATTTTTAAAATGTTGTAGATAAAAAAGAAAAAGAAAAAAAAGGTTGTGGTTCACCTATATTACCAATGCACCTGCAATATGCTAATGCCATGATATATAGCTAAAAGGTCTAAATTCTCATTTAAATTTAAAGCCAAAATGTATCAACCATTCAAAATACATCCCAATAATACCATTCGTTTACAGTTTCAAATTACTACATCCACAAAATATACACCAAACTATCCATATATACATCTCAAATTCACTTTTCAATATAAATTATTACTATATTGAATTGTGAATTTGATTACATCCACAAAATAAACCAAACTATCCATAAAATTAAGCTACTAACTAAGCATGTGCAAAAAAGCCTAAGTTCTCCCAAAATACGTACATCCATCCACAACTTACTGTGTGTGCTTCATCAGAGTTTCATGCATCTGCCTATTCTCTTGTTGTATAGCCTCAAATACTTGGCCATCAAGAGATGGAGCTTCTAAAATGGACTCCTGAAAAGATATGTAGAACTAATATAAATTCATTGTAGAAATTCAAACCTGAGGTTCATGGTGTTATCAAATGTTAAATTTTACTTTTCTCAGTTCTCTTGGATTGGCCTTGTACATCACTAAATGAGAGATGTTTATGGATAGGTCAATTATTAATCCTGTTACCATCATTCATCAACACACTTGGTTTGTTAATTCAGACACAAGAATAAATAGGCAAACTTATATTATTTTACTATTTACACAAGAATAAATAGACACTTGGTTTGGTGTTTGATTTAACTCACCCTTGATCAAATTCACCAGCCACAACATAAAGAGACAACAAAATCTGCACTCAAAAGATATGAATGAATAAGCAAGGCTCTCAATTAGTTGAAAAAGGTACAGTTTTGTCTAACTTTTTTATTAGCCAATTAATTTGCATATCCTGATGCTCATAAATTTTAGGATCTTTGATATTATATTTCTTCTTGCACCTATTGAGTAACTTACTTTATTAGATTACGATTTAAAAATTTTGTATAAAAATTGTGCAAGCCAGTGATCAAGTACATCATATTGAATAAGTCATAGACCAATAGAACAAGTACCTTGAAAGAGTTCCATTTTGCACCTCGTCATTCTCTAAATTATGAATTATTTAATTTGCACCATTCGAGAGATGGGCAAGGTTACCTTCTCTCGAACCTTGTAAGCATGGTCTCTAAATACCGCCATAGGCAAACATACGACTATTGTATCCGCACAAACAATTCTCCACTATTGGCGCACCAACCATTTTAAAAAGTGTTTCTTGCATAATCCCTATAAATTTAAACAACATATAACAAACCATAAACAAACTTAATAATACCATTATATTTACTATTTCTCCAATACCTGGTCAATAGTTTCAAACAAGTAGATATGGAATATTTATATGGTCTCGCACCTTTGAATCAATGTGTCGTAAGGACGATGTGCTTGTTCTTAAAGAATCCATACATACATGCGTGCATAATGTTTGGAAGCTAATTAGTTCATAACCAAAGAAAGAAAGATAAACAACTATATAGAAGTATTATGCCCATTGTGAAAGACCATAGAAGAGAATATGCTTCTTATTGCTAAGTAATAATTAAGCGTTGGTTGATAAGTACAATATCCTTTCATTTTGTACACTTGGATGTTTGAGATAGGGAGGATTCAAAACCAACACCTAGTCACCTAATGGCTAGTGGTTATGGGATAACAAGCACAATTTATTATCTTTTGGATCTCCAATTTTAGGCTCGATGCTACAGCAGGAATGTGACGCCCCCAAAATAGGTATACATCACCCATATTGAGTCGCCAAATACATGGTACAAAATTCAAATATAACTTAATTATACAACAATGTGTAAAATACAACAAAACATAATCTAAGAGTTTTAATAAGAATATTGTCATCTAGACAATATCCACACTCAATGGAGTCCTCATTACATTTATTGTCACACTATTTAACAGAATAGTGAGGACTACTAATGCTATCATCTGGACCGTCACTCTGTTCCCCGACAAGTCCCGGCTATTTTCTCATTTCCTGAAGAGAACATTGAAATAAAGGGTGAGCTCAACTAGCCCAGTAAGAAATATTATGACTAAGATAATGCAGAATAAATTATCATTAGTCTTCAACAATGTTAAACTGATAAAACACAATAGACATCAAGTTTAACTGCAATAATGAATAAGCAATCCATTAGAAGAGTCAAGTAGAGCATGATATCTACTATCTTCTATGATTTAAAATGTTTTCATCAATTTTTATCATTTGAGACTCAAATTTTATAAATAAATCACATCATCGAGTCATCCTCGCACTACGCCCAAGGATATTCATTAAATCATCAATGGTCATGACTATACCGAATAATCTCTAGTCATAATCATACCAAAAAATCATCCATCAATGCACTACTGAGCTCACGAGGACTTTTACCACATCATTTATAACATTACAATTAATGATTATACCGAATAATCCACGGTCATAATCATACCAAGTCCATCTATGCACGTAAGCCAAAGATGACTTTCATCACAATATAAGCATGAGGATGATGACAATGACATAATAATTCAATAAAACAAGTTCAAGAATAAATTTTAAAGATTTATAAGTTAATTTATCTTGAAATCAATTACGCTCAAATTGTCAACATGATCTCGCTTTTACGAGTAAAATTCAAGAATGCTCAGAAGAATATTTCCATGAAAAGATACCGGATGAAGAGCAAATATCTAGGATATTCTACTAATTTCATGGAGTATAAAAGCTAAAACTTTAACCAAATGAGTATCATAAAATATATGAAACTGCAAATGGATTTTCACCCGCCATGCGGCAATCCACACAGATAGATCATTTCCACAATTTAATAAAGAATGAATACGAAGGATCATTCACCATGCATGTGATAATCCACATAGACAGGTTATACCAACAGAATAATAAAGAATGGAATCAGGTCATGCGTAATCCGCATGCATGTGATATTCCAACGTAATAATAAATAATGGAATAATGTAAGAATTCACCATGCATGCGATAGAACGCACAAACAAAGTTATTCCAACATAATAATAAAGAATGGAACCAGTCTAAGCGTAATCCACACAGCATGTGATATTCCAATAGAATAATAAAGAATGGAACCCGTGTCTAGCGTAATCCGCATTGCGATGTGATATTCCAATGTAATAATAAAGAATGAAATAACAAAGAATTCAAATGCATGCGATGAGACCGCATGAATAGGTTATTCCAATAGGATAATAAAGAATGGAACCGAGTCTAACGTAATCCACGCATGCATGTGATATTCCAACGTAATAATAAATAATGGAATAATGTAAGAATTTCACCATGTATGCGGTACTTTTGCATGACAAATTATTCCAACATAATAATAAAGAATGGAATAATGAAGCTCTCTTCATGAATACAAAAGAAATAATACCCTTACCTTAGAAAGAAATTGGATAATTGGAGTAGAGAGGTAGCGAGATTTCTCTTCTTCTTTCTGTCTATAATTTCTCTCTATAATAATTACTCTATAGCTTTTGTGAATTGGTGAGAAATGAAGGAAGAATGAGCTTCTATTTATAGAAAAATATAGTTTCTATAATTGCATGTTTTGGGGCTCGAAATATTATAGTACAATACCTTCAACTTTTTTTTCATTTTTAATTTAGTCCTGCAAGTATTATCAAACTTGCACCACCTCCCCTAATAGTAAATAATGTGAATTAATAGTTCAATCATGTGAATCAATAGTTATAATCATGTGAAAATACGAATTACAATTATAGTACCTCCATCTATACCTCCATTTTTAACTTAGTCATGCAAGTATTATCAATCTTGCACCAACTCCCCTAATAGTACAAGAATGTGAATCAATAGTACACACATGTGAACAAATAGTTATAATCATGTGAATTAATAGCAATTACTTGCTCATTTATCCGGTTAATTACCCGACTGGTCAGTATAACTTCCAGACATCAATTAATATTGAATTTCTACTAACACTAATAATTCTAACACAATGGAACTATCAATTTCATCTTTAATCAACACGAACTTATTCATCATTAATATTATAACTCACAATATTTAACAACCAGATCGTTCCCAGGAAAGAGGGGGCTTTTCGATAAGGATTTATCCTTATTGGCGCGCAATTAGATGACCAAACCTCTCCTTGACAGAACTTCTAGACATTGTAAATATTGCAATTTAATAATATGAATAATTTTGTCGTCTCAATTATTGATTTAATAATATATCATATTATGCAGATTATACTGTGACAATAATCTAATCAATAATATGAGAGATATGATGCGAAGAATTATCGTAGCAATAATTGAGTATAAATGGAGTGACTTCTCACGTAAGCATCAATAATCAATACCGTGTGCTACTATGCAACCAATGCATTATTCTTGTACTTTTACTCTTTGGGTAGTTCAACAAATTAACGTTAAAACTTCTCATTGTTATTTTTATAAAAGATAATTTTGTCATTTTCTTACTACGACAATACTTCCGTTGTGGGTCCACTAATGATTGTGTCGTCGTATTTAATATTCCCCGAACAAAAAGAATATTCCCCACCAAACGAATATTTTATAACAACTTGCATACTTTGCAAAAAAATTTCACATATCACCCTTAACTTTAACCCTTTACCAATTTAACCATTTACGAAATAAAATAATAATTATAAGAAAATTGAATACTTTCATTTCATAAAATTCGAGGTATTACAAGGATTTTGGAAACAGTTATCTTCCGATGCACCTTCTAAGGGATGGCTGTTCTTTTCACTTCATGGGTCTAGCCGTGTAGGTAGCAGTCTTGAAGCTGTGAGGCATTGTTGAGGACCCAACCTCACCAGAATTCTGAGGGAAATCTGCAGTTCCTATTTAACAACAGCATTCAAATACCAACATACCAACCACGGGATGTCTATAATGTTTCATGCTCTAAAATAACTCAACACAGACCATTAACAACTGTAACTCACTCTTTATTGAGACTATTAGCAACTGCAAATAATTGTCCAGATTTCTTTACATAGCAACTCAAGCTTTTCCTTCAAAGGTTATGGATTAATTAGCATATTCTGTATGAAGTCATAACATTTATTCCTTATAAAAAATCTAGCTTTTATTTTTTTTCCTGTTTTGGGTTTTTCCTCAAATGTTGAAGCCAAGCATGATTAAAGCTATGCATGGATTAATTAGCATGGTTTTTTCCCCAAAATGTTCACCTTCAGAATGTTCTGCATCGCGACCACAACAAAACAACTATGGGGTTCCATCAACCAACTTAGAGAGTTTGCAAGCACTAAAAGATGACCCGTTATCATGTTACAAAACCTCTATACTACTCTCCATTATCTGGGAAAACATGCATTGATATTTAGTTGAAACTATCTGAAGAATCACTTGTGGAAGCTTTAATTTGTTTGTCTTAAATTATCTCATTATAATTCATCAGGGAAGCATTAACTTGGAGAGAAGCAGGTCAATTATAACAATTTGTATGCAAGAGATAAACATAAGATTTGGGTGTGGAGAAGGAATCATTCAACCATACCTTGAACCAGAAGCCATCCACTTAGACCAACAATAGCCCTCGGTTGTTGATAGGGCTTCCATTTCCATATTTTCCACAAGCAAAGCAAGTGGTAGAGTATAGGCGATTCTTGGCGCCATATCTGAAGCCCCAAATACCAAGCTTAACTATTTCGTAAGATCGAAAAATGTATTAGCTTAATAGAAAAACCAACCAGATTAATGATTAAAATGGAACTAAAGTGTTACTGAAGGAAGTATATTAGAAAACAATTTAAAAAAAGATAGATTAATGATTTTTCTTTCTTATTGTCTTGACAAAGCTTGAAAATAGTAATCTCGTTAATTTATAGCTGAAAAGTGGGGAAATACAATTGAACTTTGTCAACAACAAAAAAGGAAGCATTACAGTTTCATGCCCTAAGAGTCTACACACCTTTAGAGAGAGATTATCTTCAAATGCAGTATAACTTATCTTCTGACCTTCTTGCTAACAAAGCACTAGAAATTTCAATCATTCAATTAAAATTAAATTAACTGATAATCTAGAACTGCAATGTTGAACCTAAAGTCTTGAAAGAAAAATTGGAAGTAAAAAACCAAAATACTTGTATTGAAATTCTCATCATAACTTAACACATATGTCAATAGATGATAGACCAATAAATAAATGCTCCCATCCTCCAACCCCACTTTTTCTTATAAACCATAATAAAACAAGGAATATCAAATACTATGTCTTGCTCCAAATAGGCATATACAAAATGTTAAATTTTCAAGAATTCTTCAGATCTATATTACTCAAAATAAGCACTTATCATTTTTCTCCAACATAAACCCTAATTAATTTGATGATAAAAAAGGTCTCACCTTTAGGTCCAGATGGTGGTAGAATGTAGTAATTAGCTGGCCCATGGTCACTTCTTTTCTTCTTTTTACAATAAATAAATATAATACTTAAAAGAGCAAGGACTAAAACAACACCAATTGCGATTCCAACCACCAGTCCAGTTGATACAGATTGTCCAGATGACGATTCCGACGGAGGAGATGAAGAAGCCGTAGGTGGTGGCGGTGAAGATCTCGACGTCCCCAGATGTGAAGGTGGAGACCTAGACGTCGGCAGCGAGGGCATGGAATCAGAAGGAGAAGGTGGAGAAGGAAAAGAGGGTGTAGTTGCAACCGCCAAAGGCGGCGAAGGCGAGGGCTTATTTAAACCAGATCTAATCAAAACATCAAGCCGAGAGAAAAACGACCATGAACTAGGACTTCGATTGAGATGTATGATAAGGTTTGGTAGTTCGATTGAGAGAAGGAATAAGGTCTAAGATTGTTGTGGCTTAGAACTTAGAAGGAAGCAACCCTTGTTTAAGTCTAACCCAACTCGTATGGTCCTTCCGCCTTCTGTTTTATTTCTCCGTGTTTTTTATATTCATAACGTTTTTTTTAAAATGTTATTTATTTAAAACCAAAAATTACCCTTATAAATACATAACGTTTTTTTATATGTATCTACCACGACAACGTTTTTTTTATAAAAATGTCATCTTTTAAGTGTTGTCTTTTTATGGTTTTGTACTAGTGAGAATACCAAAACACTTATTCTATTTGCTTTCCTTTTTCCTTGTTCTTGTCCGAACCTTCTGGTTGTTCACACTTAGCTGAAAACATTTAAATTAAGCAAGGATGAGCATTCGATTGCCCATCAAGTAATAGCAACAATAAATATTAGCTAAAAGAATTAAATGTTTTCTTTGAATGACACTTCTACAACGAATCAACAGTTGTGAAGTAAGCTAACAGTTGTGAAGTAAGCTGAACCAATAATAACAACATAACATTTCTATATCAAATTTTTGAAACTACGTACTGACTATAATTGGAGATTAGTCGACATACTATGAAAATTGTTTTTAATTTTCGCTAAGGTTTAACAGAACTTCATCCGTAAATCGTCATAACTTACGGGCGCGAGGGTGATCATCCCAATGTGCCCTGTATTGATCAATACGACATGCAAGAACGATATTATCGTTCATCTTATCCACCTTAGGTGCACAAAAGTTTTCCCATGTTCGGGATGTTCATACTTAGTCGGGAATCTGAACCAAAACAATCTGGTTGGATACAATAAAGTTCTATCATGTTCAACGATATTTCTAAATCTGTGTCTAGTTGGGTTGAATAGCTTAGACAACTTTTTAATTAATGTATACATACCGGAAATCAATAGGTATGTATCAACATGTGATTAAATACAATGATTATCCAAGTGAGGACAGTTGTATAACCATATTTAGAAATCAACGAACAAAATTAATATCTGAATTATACAATAATACTTTGTTGATAAACAATGATCGGATAATTTAAGAACTTGTACGAATACAAAGATTGGATACATAATCGATAACAATAGAGTTAATAATTTGGAATAATGATAATATATTTCTGAAACTTTCTTACTCATGTCCATTGCATAAAGTAAATGCAAAGTTAGGATACTTGCCTGAGTTGCTGCTTACAATGACGCAACTTAATTTTATCTGTTATACCAAAACCTATCATTAATAAGATCATTTGTTCAATTAGAATAATATATTATATCACATAGTACTGCTATTTGCAGTCAACACATAACCTAATCACATTGTTACATAAGTTTAACAGTCATTGAATTACAAACAGACACGTATCTAGTCAAATTATTTAAGTCTAGATCAATTTCTGAAACACTTCGGTGTACCTACGGCTTTATCGGGTAATTATCGAGTCTAAGACTCTATTCTCTAATTATCAGTCATATTATTTTTAAATGACTTATAATAATTTTTAAATAATTATTATAATTTATCATGATTTTTCAAACATCGGTATCATTATTAAATGATTTAAATTTTAAATAATTCTATTACCATTAATATTTAATTAATATTAAATTATTAATGAAACCATTGCCAAAATATTAAAGTTATTTATAATAACTTAAAATACTTTTAAAGTATTAATATTACCCTTAAATGATTTTTAAAATATTTAAAATCATTTTAGATAATTACCATTAATATTTAAATATTAATGTATTATTCACCAAAATATTAAAAGTCATTTATTATTACTTAAAATGTTTTTAAATCATTTATATCCTTTTTAAATGATTTTAATTCAATAAAACAATTTTTAAACTATTTTATTAATATAATTATTAAATAACTCTAATATCATTAATCATTAAATTATTTTACCTTTAAATATTAAAAGTTATATATTATAACTTCAAATATTTTTAAACTATTTATTTTTATTTAAAATGATTTTTATAATATTAAAATCATTTTAATTAATTTATTTAATATAATTATTAAATAAATCTATTATTATTAAATAATTAATTAATGAAATTTGTCTTAAAATATTAAAAGTTATATTTTATAACCTAAAATATTATTAAATACCTTTTTATCATTTAAAATGATTTTTAATATAATAAAATCATTTTTTATTAATTTATTTAATGCATTTATTAAATAAATAAAATATCGATAAAATCCAATTAAATATTAATATTTATGAAAAATATGTCAAATTATTAAAAGTTAATTTTTATAACTTAAAATAATTTTTGTAATTTTCAGAAATTAAATCCTATTTTTAAATGATTTTTGGAAAGTAAATTAAATAAAATTCCAAAGTCTGTTGCTATAGCCTTTAGCGACAGAAAGTGTAGGCTAATGTGTTCTTGAGAAACCCAGAACATTTAAAGTCAGTTTCGAGCGGGTGGGTTTGACCAAGTCTAATTCAGTGTGTATTGTGTTTCTGGGGCATGTTGTTGGTCAGATCGTATAGTGCTAGTGCAAGACTACATGATCAAACAACAAACATGGTCATAACATGCATCAAATGAAAGATTTAAAGGCCTAAAGTGGCTGTCAGAGTTGTTCTTCAAGTTTCTGGGCTGCTCAGAAAATTAAGTCATGGCCGGTCAACGCTTTTGTTGATCTTATATCGTGAAATCTGTTCATGATAAATGTGTTCTAGACGTCGGGCTGTGTAGAGAAACTAACATAGAACATGTGTTGAACCATTGTCAAGTCTAAACATCATCAATCAGAAAGATCTAAGCCATTAAAAAGGTTGTTGTACAGAGTTGCTTCTTCATTTCAGGTTACCCGAAATGAAGAAACGATTAAATCTGTAAGCATATTTGGGCTTCCACAACTTGTGACCCAGGTAATAATTTTGTGATCTAAGGATTCCATGTTGTAGACAACATGTAAGACAACAGATCCATTACATAAAACAAATAAAACAACAACACAACAAGAAGATATAAGTCGGTCAACCCTTGTCAGAAATAAGGTTCAAACATTTTCTGGGTTACCCAGGAAATAGTCCTCGTGATCTTTTTGTCTACTTTGACCGGCCACTATGTCCAACATACTTGATGTTTAGGAGATTTTAAGGCATATATATGAAGTCCATATAACATACTACCATTCTATTACAATAAAAAGAACAACGCAACCAACAACTGACAGATCTGGGACAAACAAAATCTTGTCAGACACGATCTGGGAAAGATCTGGGTTACCCAGATTTTGTCCATTCATGGTCGGTCAACGGGTTTTGACCACCCATATTGTTTAATCTGGATCTGATATATGCATGATTTCAAGTCCAGATCAAAGACCCCATAACATACTATATGTTAAGACATTTAAACAGCAAATTACATAAATAGGATGAGATCTAAATGGTCTAACATTCATTGTCAGACATTAAAAACAAAAATTTCCAGATTTTGTAAAACATCAAATCTGAGCCTCTAGATGTTATGGATCTAACATCTAACAACCTAGATCATCAATATATACTACAAAGAACATGTTTTAACATTAAAACATAATATCTAACATAGGATCAAAGGTCAAATTTCATTTAGGATTCATACCTCTTTCGAATAAATTCTTGAATATAGGGTCCTGATCTGTTCATGGAAGTAGTGAGGCTTGTTCTTGGGACTGATCTAGTAATAGAATTCATGGATTTTAGAGAGAGAGAGAGAGAGAGAAAGAGAGTCTTGGATGAGTATAAGTGCACAAATTAGGTAAATAATGAACTTTCTCTATAGCGTCCCCAAATTTGGGTACCTTTTACCTCAGACTTGGTACGTTACGATACATCATTTTTATAACTAATGCGGAAGATATAAACATAAATTATTTATACAATAAACTTTTACACATAATCCCCAAGGTCTGTAACCTTAACTTAATACATGCATTTAATATTCTACACGACTTACAATGTCATTCACATTAGAAAATTTAATAATTCTAACTGCATAATAATCCAATTGTGGAATTTGCCTTTGCCTTTGTCTTTATTCAAGCCTTTGACTTAATCTGAAAAATTTTATCATGATATAGCAAAGGTGAGCAGCAAATTTGCCCATCAAGTTTTAAGTACAATAAAGATATATCATGATTAAAAGAAAGAATAAGCTTTCAAGTTTTCAACAATATAATAATTGTAAAATAGCATGAATCAAATTTCAATACATGAATGATTGAATTAATAACGCTGAGTAGTCAACAATGACCATGAGCAAATACTTTGGTAATGAAGGTCATCAGCCTTTTATACTTGATAAACATATGCAATGTGCACTAAGTGCGAATCAATAATCATAGATGTGGAATAATTGTCAATAATTGAACCACTAGCATTCTGAAAAATTATTAACTCGAGTTTGAGTTAGAAAATTTGCCTATACCGTTGATTACCGCTAAGCAATCTAATTTAATCTCTTATGAAAGACCTATCATTAATAAGATCAATCCTCCAATTAGCATAATACATTTTATCTCACACACTATTACTCAAATAATAATTAGCTAACATTTAGCCACATAATCAAATGTTGAAAATTCTTTAACTCGCTAGTAATATTATCATCATTTGATAATATTATTATCGAATAACCATCATCTTAAATTCTCGCCTAATATTATTAATCTTTTAATAATATTTTATTTACTTCTCATTTCTTAGTAATATCTTAATCATTTACAAATATTATTAATCATTTAATAATATTTTAATCACCTTCTAATATTATTAATCATTTAATAATATTCAAATCATTTACTAATATTATTAATTATTTAATAATATTTTAATCACCCTATAATATTATTAATCATGTAATAATATTTTACTTGTTTCATAAATAATTAAGGTCTCATACATTTGAAGATGCAAATATTTTACATCTTGAAGCTTAAACCATTTAAATTTCATTTCAGAAATATCTTTTACCTTTACTCACAAATTCGGAGTTTAAATAGCTAATGCATAGCTTTTATAGTAAAATTCAATTTACTATATTATTTCTTTAATTTAAATAATTTTTATATTATTTTGTCCGTTCATGAGTCAACACAGACCATTTTCTCAGATATACATATTTTATTCTGCTAGCACATTCGCTTTATTTTTCGTTTTACGAATATTCGCATTTTCGCTATATATATGTATATTTATTAATCAGCTCAAAAACCTCACTTTGAACTCCATAAACCTCAAAATTTCATTTTAATGATTAATACAATTTTTCAAAGGTTTTACATTCTTCGTTGCACCACAAAATAATTTTATAGGCAACTATATTTTTTTATTTCACTTAAGTATGTAATTTATATTTATTACATATTTTTATTGCTTTATTTATACCCGAAAGGAAATTTCTCGGCATAAAATATCACTTATAGCCAAATCTCGCCCCGTATGATTTTATTAAATTTATTATGACTTATTATTTTGCCAGAACACGATTCGGAACATCGAACGTCAAAGTCGCTCGACGCGGCGACGCTCGGTGTTTGCTCAAATTTTAGTTCTGACATGCATGTTCGCTCATTTTTAATTCTCAAATCATGAGTCATATAACAGCGAAATTTCGGGCATAATTCTCAAATCATGAGTCACATGAATCATTATAAACCTCATGGCATAGTATTTTAAAAAAATTTCACACCGCGAAAACGGATCACAGAAGCTCATCAAAACAATGCACGGAAAGGACGCTGCGTCAATAAAGATAGGCCAAGCCAGTATGCTAGCGCCAGCCTTCAGCATCATTTGCTTTCAAGACGCTTGCATCTTGAGGCGACCACTTCACAATTTTCTCAAAGTTACTTTCGTAATCTCGATTAATCTGATTTTTGGATATGTTATTCATGGCATACCAATGTATTTTTAAAAAATATCAGGGCTTGGTTTTAGGTATGATAGGCTACCCAAACAGAGCGCCAAAAGTGTGCATTCATCATAGTTTTTCAACTTTTTGCCAGATTTACCCTCTCTCGTAAAAACAGTCATAACTTTTTCGTTTCAAAACATTTTTGAGCGATTCTTGAACCCACGCGAAGCTAACTTCCGGGACTACAACTTTTATTCTTTGACCATTTTCAAATTCTAAACACAAAATTCCAGAAATTCCGTGTAAATTGACTGACCCGAGTTGGTTTTTCAGTTTTGACTCGTCTACTTTGAATGGTCATAACTCTTTTCTCCGAAGTCGGAATTAGTCCGTTCCAGAGTCTATGGAAAGCTTATTTAGTGTACTATAACATACCACAAGCCCAGAATTTTCTAAACAATCTAGCTAACCCTGAATTTTTATTTTTAGATCAGCAGTCCACTAGTTTTTCGGACTTCTCGTTTTGGCATCCAAAACTCGCCTCGACTCGTTCCAACCTAACTTTCTTTACAAATAAGTCTTATTTAACATAATCAAACTCGTCTATGGTCTCGACTTCATATCTCTATTTACAATCATTAGAACTCATTTACATAATCAATTCAAAGCCAAAATAAACATAGTAAACTAACTAGTTTACTTACACAACTAACTAAACTTCCAAAATTCAAACTTTGTTAGAAAGCGTGTGATTCCCTCCTCCGGAGGGAACCTTTCTTTACTCCGTGACTCCCTTCTCTTTCTTCTCCTGCTCTCCTCGTGACCTCCTGCTTTCCTATATAAATGAAATCATGCTGAATGAAAAACTTAGAAGAAAAACTTTTCTGAAGAATTCTTCTGAAGAATTTATCTCTTTTCTCTTGCTTATTCTCTCTAAATTTATGCAACAATTATAAGAGTATCTTTATACACTTTTTCTAAAGTTTTATAACACGTTATCAGCACGAAACTCTAACCAACTGAGAAGGTAAAATTAAATTCTTGTAATTTATTATTATATTACCGGTTTGGCTATGCCACCAATAATATAATTTTATTCTTATAATTGCCATTAAATTCTGTTATTTACAATGGTATCATCTATCCTTGTTGATCTTACAAGACTTGGTGGGAACCTTTTTATCGTTTATTAATTTGTTGGAATAACATGTCTGTGCGGTCTATCGCATGCCTGGTGAATTCTGTTGTTATTCCATTCTTTATTATTCTGTTGGAACATCCTATCTGTGCGAATTACGCATGACCTGGTTCCATTCTTTATTATTCTATTGGAAAATTATGTTTGTGCGGATTACGCATGACCTTGGTCTATTCTTTATTATTCTGTTGGAATATCCTATTTGTGCGGATTACGCATGACCTGGTTCCATTCTTTATTATTCTGTTGGAATATCCCGTCTGTGCGGATTACACATGACTTGGTTCCAATCTTTATTATTCTGTTGGGAATAACCTGTATATGCAGAATACCGCATACCTGGTGAATATCCTTTGTATTCATTTCTTATTAAATTATTGGAATAACCTGTATACGCGGACTACCGCATGCATGGTGACATTCTTCTGTTATTCCATTCTTTATTATTCTGTTGGAATAATCTGTCTATGTGAACTACCGCATGCGGGGTGAAGATCCATTTGCAATTTTGTATATATATATATATATATATATATATATATATATATATATATTTTGTAATTGTATATATACATTAACAATTGCATATTCTTTTTACTAAGATAATATGCTAATAACATAAATATAAGAATATTTATATTTGCATTTTATCACCACTTGAGGTCGTGACTTAGTTTATTTTTCTATATCATACATGCAATTATTTATTGTTTTTATAAATAATAATTGTGTTTTAACCTAGAATAGATGGCAAACTTGGCAAAAGTAGATTTTTCTATTTTAAAAATCTCTGGAGAAAACTATTTGGCTTGGGCACTTGATGCAGAATTGCACCTTAGTGCAAATGAGTTAGAAAAGACCATTGAATCGAAATACAAGAATTTTACACAAAATGCAAAAGCTATAATTTTTCTTCACACCATATTGATGAAGTATTAAAGATCGAGTATTTAATACCAAATATCCTTTATCTTTATGGACACAACTGAAGGAAAGATTTGACCACCAAAAATTGGTTGTTCTCCCTAATGCCAAATTTGAGTGGCTTAATTTAAGGCTACAAGATTACAAATCAATTACGGAATATAGTTCCAATGTTTATAGAATAACCTCTACTTTGGCTTTCAAAGTGCGGAGATCTAGTTTCTGAAACCCAAATGTTAGAGAAAACACTATCAACTTTTCATCCCACCAACATGATTCTGTCACAACAATATAGATAGAGTAAGTTCACAAAATTCAGTGACTTGTTGTCTATCCTCCTTGTTGCAGAAAAGAATAATGAATTGTTGTTAAAAAACCATCAAGTACGGCCAACGGGTGCTACCCCATTGCCAGATATTAACAGCACGTCATTCCAGCAGAATAAACGTGACAAGAGATGGTCATATAATAAGAAGTCTTGGGGATGAAAGAATAAATGAGGCCATCATAACAACAAATTCCAGAACCGTGATAATTCAAGCCACCAGAAGTGGCAAGTGTTTGGGTCGAGTAAAAATAAAGAAAATGCAACACAGATAAAGAACAAACCAGATGTTTGTTTTAGGTGTGGGATGAATGGGCATTGGTCGCGTACCTGTCGTACACCTAGGCATCTGGTTAATTTATTCCATGAGTCTCAAAAGAACAAAGTAATGGAGGCAGAAACAAACTTTGTTAATCATCAATTGAATATTGTTGATGTTCCACCAATGACCAACATTGAGGAAAAGGTTGTTGATATTACTAAACCTTCTGAAAGTATCTTTTGAGATATCGTTTAATTTCTTCTTTTAATTAAACACCCTGCATGTATAATATTATTAGTTTTCATCCTATATGTGGTATGTGTTTCTCATGAATAAAATTATATTTGAAATGTAACTTTTCTTATTTATGTTTTTATATGTGTTAGACCATTTTTAATGGATATGGAGGATATATGTTTAGCAGACAGTGCAACAACTCATACAATCCTTCGAAATGAGAAATATTTTTCACAACTGATCAAAGCTAAGGGAAATGTAGGAACTATCTCTGGCGCATCAAATTTAATCGAGGGATTTGGAAAAGCTAGTTTCTTGCTACCAAATGAGACACAAGTTTTTATCAAAAATGCTTTATATTCTAGTAAATCAAGAAGAAATTTTCTTAGTTTTAAAGATATTCGACTAAATGGTTTTCATATTGAAACAACCAATGAGAATGATAATGAATATCTTCTCATCACTTCTACTATTTCTGAAAAAAAAGAAGATCCTAGAAAAACTTCATTCAATTTTCTCTGGATTATATACTATGAAAATTAGAGCAATTGAGTCTCATACTGTTATGATTCCAAAAATCATAGATCCCAAATCCTTTATGCTTTGGCATGAAAGACTCCTGTCCATCCAGTACTTCTATGATGCGTCAGATTATTGAAAATTCTCACGGTCATCCTCTCAAAGATAAGAAGGTTTTTCCTAGTAGTGAATTTCCTCAGTCTTTGCGTGTTCTCGAGGAAAATTAATTGTTCGACCATCACCAAGAAAAGTTTATAAAGAAGCCTCAAAATTCTTGGAGAGAATTCAAGGAGACATTTGTGGACCTATTCACCCATTGTCCTCGCCCATTTCGATATTTCATAGTTTTAATAGATGCTTCAACTATGGGTCTCATGTTTGTCTTCTCTCTTCTCAATTTTGCCTACTCAAAACTTCTTGCTCAATAATCAAATTACTTTGCTCGGGCCTCGGATCATCCAATCAAGTCAATTCGACTTGATAACGAATCAATTTTTATCAATGACTTTTAATGATTTTTGTATGACTATTGGAATCTCTATTGAGCATTATGTTCCTCATATTCATACACAAAATGGTTTAGCTGAATCTTTAATAAAAAGACTTCAACTAATTGCACGACCATTAATGTTAAGGGCTAACTTACTTACCTCAGTTTGGGGTCATGCAATTCTTCATGCTACAGCCATCATTCGAGTAAGACCAACGACTCTTCATAAATTCTTTCCTCTACAGTTAGTTCTTGGATAGATACCCAACATATCACACTTTCGAGTTTTTGGAAGTGTAGTATATGTTCCAATAGCACCTCCACAAAGAACTAAAATGGGAGCCCAACGAAGAATATGTATTTATGTTGGTTTTGATTCTCCTTCTATTATTAGATACCTTGAACCTTTAACTGGAGATGTTTTTACTGCATGTAATGTAGATTGTCATTTTGATGAATCTGTGTTTCCAACATTAGGAGGAGGGAAAGTTTTAAATAAAAAACCCTCTGAAATATCATGGAATGCATCAAATTTAAACTCACTTGATCCTCGTACAGGACAATGTAAATTGAAGTTCAAAGAATTATTCATTTACAAAATATTGCAAATTAAACGCCAGATGCATTTAATGATGCTAGAAAAGTGATAAAGTCACATACACCTGCAGTGAATACTCCAGCAAGGATAGAAATACCTATTGAAAAATTAATTCCTGGAGAATTGACAAATAAGGTAATAGAAGAATCTAAACCACGCCAGAAGCGTGGAAGACTAATTGGTGCAAAAGACACTGTACCACGAAAATCAAAAGAAAATAAGAGAATCCTAGAAGGAATACCCGCTCCAGAAGTAGCACTTATTCCAAGAGTGGGAATAGCCCCAGAAGAGGTACAAACCGCTTCAGAAGTAGCACTTATTCTAAGAGTGGGGATAGCCCCAGAAGAGGTTCAAAATCTCAGTGAAGGGATAAGAGATGAACACTAAGAGATCTCAATAAATTATGTACATGATGAGAAAATATGGGATCGAAGCAAAGTCATGATTGACGATATATTTACTTTCTCTATAGCATCAGATATTACTTTGATTCCTGACACAGATCCTGAACCACAAAACATGGAAGAATGTCAGAAAAGAAAAGATTGGCCAAAATGGAAAGATGCTATTCAAACTGAGCTACAATCTCTATTGAAAAGATAAGTTTTTGGACCAGTAGTCCAAACACCATTGGCGTAATCCCTGCTGGAAACAAATGGGTATTTGTGACACGAAAGCGAAATGAGAAAAATGAAATTGTGAGATACAAAGCCTGACTTTGTAGCTCAAGGGTTTTCATAAAACACGGTATTGATTATCGTGATACATACTCTCCAAAGAATGGATGGAGTCACTTTTCGCTTTCTGATAGGTATGACAACCATGGAAGGTTTGGAAACACATCTGATGGATGTTGTAATAACTCATAATAATTTCCATTGCCCACAAGGTATAATAATTAAAATTATATTATCTCATAACATAATTTCAACTTAATTAAATTAACGAATATTATTTAATTTCTTTAATAGTTTAATTAACTATTAAATCTCACATTCTCTAACATATGAATATATAATTCTTTTCACACTAAATCACATAATTCAAAATATATACACCTCATAATAAGAATTTTAATTATTAAATTCTTATTTTAATAACTTATGAAAATTCAGGTTATCACATTCTCTCTCTTGATCTATATGTATATATTGTATGCAATGGACTTGGATGAGTAATGGCTGATGTGCTAGAGATTTGTAGCTCATAGCTAGACTAGGTTGATGACTTGCCAAGATTTACTAGCAATAATTCAAGAATGGGACAAAAAGGGTACTTTGGTCAATTTCCTTTTAATTTTAATGGTATTCTTGTCTATGATACTTGAATCTAGGGTTTAATCACTATATTTTAAACCTTAAGATTTCCCAAATAATTTCTAGGGTTTGAAAAATTAAAATTAAAGTGTAATAAAATTTTAATTAGAACTTACTAATTAAAATTAGGGTTTTTAATAGAAAATTAGGGTTTTAAATAATTAGGGTTCCTTAATATCATTAGGGTTCTCAAATTAACAATTTAATTTACTAAAATGATAAATAGAGTTTCTAACTTAGCCATTAGGGTTCCTAATTAGCAAATTAGGGTTCCTAATTTAATAATTAAGGTTTTCAAATATTAATTAGAATTTTTGCTAATTAATATTAAAGTTAATAATACACAATATAAGTTATATAACACCATTACTACACAGCCTTGATCTCATAATCGAGTTTAACAAATAGGGTTTAACAAATTAATATTAGGGTTATGACATTATTCACCATAATTGACCAACTATTATCAATACACACATATAGTATATATTTATAACACTGAAAAATAATATTATATTTAATATAATATTATTATTCTCATTCATTGATCAAAATCTAAAATTAGGGTTTGGATTCCATATCTGATTTATCGTTCATAAATAAAATTATTAATTAAGTTAAAATAATTAACTTAATAATCGAACTAAAATTCATATAGTAGTTAAAATTATTCCAATAATCATTTCATATATTATTTAAATAATACAAATCATATTTTCATGGAAAATAAATAATAAAACATTTCTACTATAAAATTAATTATTATAAGAATATACTTTATAATGATCAATAATTCTAAAATAAATTTATTTGAAATTATTCATGTAATAAATAAATTCTATTTATCACATATATACATACACATTACTTGGCACATATTCCCACCTTTAAATTAATAATAATAAAAAATTTATATGCAATTTTTTTTATTTATTTATATAGAAAATATCAGGTTATTACAACGATCCTCTTTCTTTCCTTTTTCATCATTCATGACTTCATTTATGCTTTTAATCTTATAGACTTTGTCTATTCATCATTATTCGTTATCCTGACTATTAGAGTTAGGTAACTCCCATTTCTTATCTTTATATCTCTTCAAGATTCTTCTTTGAATTTTCTTGTTTATATAACAATTCTTCCTTTAAGAATTTCCAACTTCATTTACATTGCTCAACATTTCATTCGAGTTCCACATTTTCATCATACGTATCCATTTTCTACACTTGGTACACATCGAGTCTCTAATAGTTTCAATATAGTACGCTGAGTGGTTTCCCACAAATAACAAACAAACTAGGTTCCGAGTTGCTAGCTCGTATATGCCTCCGCTCTATGAAGGAATCATTTAGCCCACACTATAAAAAAATGGGGCTTTAGCAACAAATAATTTTCGTTGCTAAAGGTGCCAAATTTCGTTGCAAAAGAGTCTTGGCAACGATTTTACTATCGTTGCGTCTTTCGTTGCGCAATGAGCGTTGCTAATTGTTCCGCAACGAACGTATTTTTTCGTTGCCAAAAGTAATACATTTTGCAACGAAATTTGCCTTTCGTACAGAGACATCGATCCTTTAGCAACAAAATGTATTGTTGCAGAATAATTAAAATGTCGTTGCTAAAAATCCCATTTCGTTGCAAAAGCTTGCTAATTGGCAATAAAATGAACTCTTTTTTTTTTTGCAACGACCATGAATTTTTTGTTGCAGTAAATTATGAAAATTGTTGCCTAAGCTTGCTTTCGTTGCGGAATGTAAACTTTTTAGCAACGATTTTCGTTGCTGATTATATTATTTGGCAATGACATTATCTTTGAATCAAGAATCGAAAATGTTTGTTCTTTGGTTTATTTTTCAATAACAACGAAAGTCATCGATTAGCAACGACATTATATGTTGCCGTTTCTTTATATGTGCAACGAAAGTTGATATGATTTGCAATGATAAAAAATGTTGCCTTTTATGTTAGTATTAACAACAATATCCTCTCCGTTGTTATTAGGTTAATTTTTCGTTGGAAAATATTATATTTTTAATGTCATTAGTAACGAAAATTTGTTGCTAAATGTATAAAAAATTATTGCTATATTAAAACTTGTTCAATGCTTTGGTAACGAATTATATTGTTGCCAAATCAAAATTTGACATTCTTTTTGTGTACCTTACTGGCTCAATGTCCCCATAGCAAATAATGGCAAAAATACAAAAAATTAAAATATTATTAACTTAATAAAATCATCCACTACATAATCATTCATTATCTTTACAATTAATCATCTAAAGCTACCTCAGTTCTTCAATCAAAGTATATATCTACATATATAGAGAGAGTACACTTCACTCCTCGAGGATGTTTTATGTCCCTATTGGATGAAAAAAACTATTAACCCATTTAGGCGTTTCACGTGCTCTGGTAGAAGCTTTATTAATAAGATATGGAGATGCTCATGACAACTTTGTAATTAGAAAAATCTCGATAACGTTGACCCGTGAATGGTTGGTAACAAAAATATTAATCATCTAGAATACCAATAAACTTATTACAGTAAAGCCTTTTCATGACCATATGCCAGTAATCTAAACATTAAAAGGTATATGTCTAAATAAGATGGACACACCTGTTGTTTAAAGTTAAAAAACGGTGGTAATGGACGACCATTTGGGAAGTGAGCATTGGGCTCTCATAGCTCATTAAAGAAAGGATGTGAACATGCTTCTAACTGCAATAAGAAGAATCAAATCTAAAATAGAAAAGCAATAGACATAAGCTTTCCCCAATCAAAAGGCAAATAAAAGAAATCCTTGTGGCTCTACAGTCATCAGGACAAAATAAAGACCACCTATAAGATAATAAGAAATGGACCAGCTACTCAACAATAAAAACTATTAATTTGCACTTAAGCCAATGAATGAAAACTTGTTACTCCTAATTCCTAAATAACAAAGATAACAGATATCTATCCGTAACAAAGAAAAAATGAATGAAACTCACCAGACTTTGCGGCGAAGACTTGGTGAGTATTAAAAGCACTGTGAAGCAAGATCAATTGCTTACGAGGCGTTAGTTTGTGAAAAACACGAAACCACGAATATGTAAGAATATCAACTACATCTGAATATACCAAAAAAAAACTATAAAATTTGTAAATAAATGGACAATTTAGCGGATCGATCATATGTGGGGTTGAGCAATTTGAATAACTTATGATGTCCACAAAAATTTAAGGAGTATAAACTTAAAGATGGAGAAATTAGAATATAGTCTCGAGTCTCTCGACTACAAGATAGAGCCCACTTAGGACCTTGCATGCTCAATTTTAATTCTTACTTGCAAAAAATCTATAAGTCCAGTTGTTTTTTCAATTTAGTATGTTAGTTTTTACTTTTTAATAAGTACTGCCAATTGATTTGTTACTGGCCAGTTTTATAGAAAATGTTACGAGGCAACAAAAATAATGTCATACTTCGAGCACCATCAACACTAATTACATACATCTTATAAGTGGCGAGAATCGATAATTTTCAAGTTTATGGGAATTAACTTTTGGGATATGATGTAGCAGGAGCATAATAGTAAAAAGAATAACTTATGCCATGGATGTGCCTTAATTTGGGGAAACCTAAAATCAGTATAATTTGGATTCATACAACGAATTTCTTCTCGAGTTGGTGTGCCAAGAACCTAGAAGATGAAATGTAAGAAACTCTAACTTGAAACACAATCTAAACTGTTTATAGTCTGATTGTCACACCTTGACCATATATCAATTGAAGTTGTATATTCGGGCCGGAATAGCACCAAAAATGAGTTCTCGACGATAGATATTGCGACCGTGAACAAATGTATGAAATATTTGCTTCACCCTTCACTGAATGGTAACTCATGGTGAAAATATGACAAAAGAAAAGTTGTTGCAAGATCACATCGACATGGAGATATCAACAGAGAACATTTTAAAGGGTTATTCTCTAAGGAATTCACATACCACAATGCAAACACTCAACGAGAAGATAATGTACAATTGATATACCATACTGTCGTACTTTTCATAGATAAATAAAATGCATATTTTAATTGGATCCTTTTCACGCCTACACCTATAGGGAGAAGCATGTTTTCACAAAAATGCAAGGAGAACCACTCTTAACAAGATGCAAACACTTGCAATAAGACGATATCTGACTTTCATACACCATACATTCTTTTACAAAAATTAAAATGCTTAGTCTAGTATATTTGATATTTAATTAGATTCATTTTTTAGTTGTTACGTATTAATGAAGGCTATCCTAATAGCTAGGAACCAAAAGAGTGTAGCACACTTATATTATTCATACCCGTAGCACACTTATATTATTAATACCCATAGCACACTTGTATTATTAATACCGTAGTAACACATATACTATTCATGCATGAAAACTATAACGTATAAAGCAAGTGGCCTTTTGCAACTCACCACCGCTCAAACTGGTGAGCAAATCCTTATTATGCATCAAATATAAACAAATTCTGATAACATATTTGACTTATTTAGCGAATAAATGAATGCAAGAATAGATCAATTTTCGAAGTTGCATAGCTAATGATGTCTTGCCATCGGTTTTGACACAAGAGACGATTATATATATATATATATATATATATATATATTTGATAAATAGTTCAACACATCCATATGAGCGCATGCAAAGATAAAAAATAGTAATATGCTTGGAAAAAGTTTAATTAGTTATCAAAAAGCCACTTGTTAGGAAATGGAATTTAAAGAAATGAACATACTAGCGGTTTTGCACTTCCAAAGTCACAAATTTTTACACGGTGTGAAGAGGATCAACTTTGTGGAAAGCCAACGTTGAAGTCGGGAAAATAGCTATAACTCTTAATCCCAAGTCACTATTTGAAAGGTGCATACGAAACGTTACGAGGCTTCAAGTCCCTATGACATACTCGTGAATAGCATGCATATATGCCAGTCCCGTGAAAATCTGGAAAATATTCCCTAGTTAAGATCAGTAGGAGAAATGGTAATGATTATTACATTAAATACGGACGAACCACATAAACCTGATACGTGTAAAGTTTCACATATATGAGTGGCATTCTCTGGTTTGCGTTGCTATGGTGCTTCATAAAGATTTCTAACAGTTGGATTAAGATTAATATGCATGATTCTAAATCAGACCACTCCAGACAAACAAAACAAAAACAAAAATACAATTCATGTAATCCACGGCTTATGAAAGAAGTATAAGTTTTAATTGCATCACCTTTTCAAGTAAACTTTCATTTTCTTGTTGTAGCATGTCGACCTGCAACACATATTTACTACTCAATAATGATAACATCTAAAGCGGATGCATCATCATCTTGACATTTTCATACCTCATCTTGTAAAATAAAAATTTGAACGTTGCTTTGCATTCTCTAAAGTTCATACTACCCATGTTTAGAGATAATCTGCTTTAACAAGATGGACAAAAAGGATTTAATATAAAATAAAAGTCAAATAATTATCGCAAAAAAAAATATGAAAAAAACAAGTAAATTCAAAATAATTGCTCAATTTGCTTACGGTTTATAAATCTAGATGATTTTCAAAATTTTGAAATTTTAGATAATTTACTCAAATTGGCGATCATGCATATGAACAAACAAATTTGAGGAAAAGGAATATCGTTTTATTTAAACATCATGCTTCCAGAAAATTGGAGGACCTGAATTTGTAATAACATAAACCGATAACATATTTAAGTCAATAAATCAAAGTTAAGAAGTAGAATAATACTAAGTTCTATTTAGGTGCATTTGGCCCAAGTGACAAAGCTACGCTTGGATGTATAATAGGAACTGCCTTGACTCCTAAATTGGGATGCCAAATTTGCATTAGAGCAGGCGGGCGATGAGGTTGTTCTAAGGGGCCGGTAGAGAATGAGATGTTCGGACACCCCGACCAAGCGACAATCGACTAAACTAAATAATTAAGCATCATTCAAATGTTTCAACTTTGATAAGATGAAAGACATACCTTATTTGATGCTAGTTCTGATCATCTTTCTCTTCTTCATCCATACTTTGTTCTTCTTCACTACGATAATCTACAGGTGTATCATCCTTACTACACCCCTTGTCGAATTCATCCACCTCAAAATCATCCTCCTCAAAATCATCCTCATCGACATCATCATCTATGTCTCCATCTAATAAGATATTGTGTTCAATGTTAATTTTTTGAGTTCTTTGTCTTAAGACACTGTTATTTATTGTTTCTGAATCAACATCATCTCTATTCATTGGCCCTATATCCCGATCTTGAACAAGAATGTCAATATCGGGTGAGTCATCATCAAGGTTAACAACATTGTCAGTGGTTTATTCTTTAATCTCGTCCATTTCATCCTCCAGAACATCAAATACGTGTCGGTGGTTAAACCTTTGAACAATTTTCCAGTTGCAGCCTAATTTCAAATCTTCAACAAAAAAAACTTGTTTTGCTTGAGAAACTAATATGTATGGGTCGTTTCTATACCATGTGATACTTACATTTAAACTTGTAAAGTGTGTATCCTTCATAATACCCATACGTCAATTAGATAAATCAAACCACTCACAAGAAAATATAAATACATTATACCCTTTTCCATACTCTATTTTGATAATATCATTTAATAAGCCAAAAAAGTCGATACTTTTCCCATCGTATTCTCCTTCACATGTTATTCTACTATTTTGGCTTTGCCTACGATTGTCACGATCTTTGAAAAGAAACCTTACTCCATTTACAATGCATCCTTTATATTTCCATACTTATAAATTTGGACCACTTGCTAATGCAAATAGTTAATCACTAATGACATTTGATGTGGTATTCCAAAGATGATGAATCTACATGATGTAAAAATTTAAATTAATCATTGATTTTCAAATAGCAACAAACAACTTTAAAAGGAGAAGAAATATTATTTTACCTTCTTTTTAAACCACTGAGGAAATCATTTTTCCAGTTCGATGTTGTTTTGGTAAGCTAATTTCAATTCCTCCTCTCATTCCCTACAAGAATAATATTAGTACAAAAAACTAGTATGAAGCAATAATTATTTGAATAATTTAATGATAAAATGTATAACTTACTCAATATAAGGTTGCACGTCTTCACAATTATTCAAGACATACCAATGAGCCATTTAAATCTCCTTGGAATCAGCATAGTCATAAAGAAAACCACCTAATGGTTTAACATTTTGAGAAAAGACAGAAAAAGAATCTTTTCTAACTTTTCCATCAGGATTACGGTCCTTTTTATTGAACTTGCTCTCACTTCGTGGTAAGTACAAGGAACAAAATGTCAAACATTCATCTGCGACATACCCTTCAACAATTGATCCTTCTGGATGTGCTTTGTTCTTTACGTACTTTTTCAGCGTGCTTAGATACCTTTAAAAAAAATTACGAAATTAAGTATGACACAACTATAAAGTTCACAGATAACTAGAAATATATAGTTACATACCTTTCAATTGGATACATCCATGAATAGCATCTGAGCACTGTAAACATTGCTTCTTGTGGTAGATGAGCGACCCAGTGAACACAAATATCAATGAAGGTACGGTGGATAAATCTTCTCAATCTTGCATAAGATAATTATAATATCCTTCTCCATTTTTCTTAAGTCATCCACTTTTAGTGTTCTACTACATAGATTTTTAAAGAATGCACCCAACTCAGTTAATGTTGTTGCCACATCGTCATTAAGATTCCCTCGCACTCCAGCAGGGATTAATCGTTGTAAAAGAACATGGGAGTCATGCGTCTTGTATCTTGACATGCTATTATCACTTGTATTAACACATCTAGAAATATTTGATGCATATCCGTCTGGGAATTTGACAGGTTGTATAAAGGACAAGAAATTTGTCTCTCTCTTTTTTGGAAAAAGAAAAAGCTGGTTGCGGCTTGTCAAACTTATCTCCATGTGGTCTTAAGTGCAGCTCTTTACGTATATTCAAATCCTCTAAATCTTGTCGAGCCTTGTAAGTGTCCTTATTTTTACCTTCAATCTTTAGTAATGTCCCAAGTATGTTACACAAATATTCTTCTCGATGTGCATTACATCGAGCTTATGTCTGACCTTCAAATCTTTCCAATATGGTAGCTTAAAAAAAATACTTTTCTTCGCCCAATTAGAGTTCGATGGAGTTGCTGTCCTCTTTCGCTTTCTTTCTTTATTCATACTTACATTTTTCGGATGCCCACCAAAATCCCCGAAATTGATTGATTCTACATGATGTAAAATTTCTAATCCACCTAGGATCTTAGGTGGTCAACGGATTTCTAAACTCTTTCTCCACCTACAAGGGCAGGATAAACCACATGAAGTAAATTATGTGAAAAATGTGAAGATGAAAATGAAATAAGTTACGTATTAAAAATACCTATGATTAGGACCGAGAAATGCACGATGCCCCCCGTAAATCTCTTACGGTACATGGCTTGTCCAACTTGCAATGTAGATACACGCTCGACTAGGTTGAGGAATACCTATGATTAGCACTACCCTGTTTTAGCAAGTAGATATCTGTGAAAAATTCCCTTCCAAGAATAAGCTATATGTTGTTGCCCAACTGCTGCACATTTACTGAATGAATGTCAGCTTCTGTTTGACTCTAATGAGAGTAGTGTTGAGACTTTAGTATCAGGCTCCATACTTGTATTAGCCCTACTTGATCAAAGGAAGAAAATAGCCAAAACAGAAAATCCCTTTTAATAAACACAATTCATTATCCTATCCCCTAACATAATCGTATTTTCTGTGGCCAAAACAAATAATGATCCGCAAGTTCATGCAATTTCCACATATTTAAAATTAACATAACCTTATCACTACAACAAGATTGAAAAATAAATCAAATGATAAAAAGTGCATAATATTTTACAAATGTCCACATATTCAAAGACTAGAGCAATATTCAAAGACTATGACCAATATCAGATTTGATCATCACATATAACCAATTTCAGATTTGATTAAGCACAAATGAATAAACAAAGTGCAGATATTAAGAAATAAATAAACTGAGATTTGATTTCTTACCGAATTGAAAGAGATAGAAGAAAAATAACCCTAGAACTTGGATGGGATCGACTTGATTGCAAGCGAAGCTACGGATGGATGAGAGAAGTAGGTCATGTGCCTTACCGAATTGAGTTTTGGCTACGTAAGGAAGGAGAAGAAACGTTATACGTGAGTTTTGGTAAGAAATGAGAAACGAAAATTAGCATATCTTTCTTCCGTATAACACCCAAACAATTGTTCGGTAAGTTAGGGACTCTGTTCCAAAAACAGAGTTTTGATAACATTTTTTTTAAAAAAAATAGAAGGAATAATATACTTAAATTATTATTATTTTAAAAACTTAAAAGATAAATTTAAATTTTAGGATATTATAAATTAATTATAACAACTCGAATATAACTCTTTTTGTAGAATAAAAAAAAGTAATATAAATAAACATTTATAGTCTATTTCGCAAAAAAAAGTAATAATTATTATAATTTCGCTTTATTGTCAATTAGCAATATTTTAATTTTTTAAATTATTATAAGTTAATATTCTATTTAATACAATTAATATTTTAAATTACTTAAAAAATATTATTAAGAATAAAATTGTATAAATATTAATTACATTACAATTTGAATTGTAGTATATTATAAATTAAATAATAAACTCAAATTTTACTCTTTCTGTAAAACATATGTTTTTTCTTAATTTGTGCTTTATTCCACATAAGAGTGCCACCATCATCTTGTATTTTTCTATTTCTTTATGATATGGTCAATGTATGAAATTTTTAATTTTAAAGTAGTGGAAATATATTTACTTTATAGATTATTATAGTCCATAATCGATATTGTAAGTTCGTAAATAGTGTTATTAAAATTAAATTTAATATTGTTAAAAATTTAATGCATTTATATATAATACAATTTATATTCACTATAATTTATATCATGGGCGAACATAGTCCTAAGTAATGTTAAATTAATATAAATATTCAAACCCCAAGAATATTTTTTTTCAAATAAACATAATCCTAAAGTTTTGATGAGAAAAATTTCATATGATCCCCAATCATTTAAAATATACAAAGATTTTGTTTAAAATCATCGAGTTAGCTTGATGGAAATGCGAGCACCCGTTGAGGCCCTTCTTGACATTTTGTTGACATGATGGCCTTGAGTTGGTTGTCGCAAGTAGGTCTTAGTAGGTGGTGCTTTGAGTCTTTCTTTGAAAGGTCCGAACGTTGGTGGCCTATCTTGATGTGTCGACAATGGAAAGATGGCGAGGCGTTCAAAATCAATTTTTTGCCCAATGGTCCTCGATCGGGTGCACGTTCGTACAATTTTTTGACAGGGTGCTAGATGGTTGCCGACCAGTAGGTCCTAGTAGGGGGGGGGGGTGCTTCGGTGTCGTCGAAAGGTCCGAAAGACGGTTGCTTCCGTCATCGAGTTGGCTTGATGGAAATGTGAGCACCCGGTTGAGGGCCCTTCTTGACATTTTGTTGACATGACGCAAGATGGTTATTGGCAAGTAGGTCTTAGTAAGTGGTGCTTTGACTGATGTTGAAAGGTCCGAACGCTGGTGGCCTATGCTGATGTGTCGGCTTAATGGAAAGATGTCGGACATTCCAAAAAATGGTTTTTTGATCCCCAATCATTTAAAATATAATAAAAAATTAGAAAACCGGTATATACCGGTTCGGTTCGATAAAACCGAACCATCAAAACGTCGGACCAAAACCGATACCGAAAAACCGATATATACCATTTTTTATATCAAACCAAGACCGATTTTTTTATCTTAGAAACAATTCGGTTTGGTCCAAATCCCATCCAAAAACCTAAAAAATCGATTGTTTTGAACACCCCTAGGCGTATGTGGGTACATTGATAAGAGGAAATAAAGAATGAGATCATATATATATTACTATTATATCTTATTATTTATGCAGAACATATTCTTTATAAATTAGTAGACATATAAATAATTAGTACAAGTTCCATTATCACCGTTACCACCTCTTAATTTCATACGAGCCATTCCGATACTAAATAACTAATCATCTAAATAATACTCCTAATAAACTCCATAATTTGACTTTTATGGTTAAATTATCAATTTTTAAAATTATTTATTAAAAATTTTTATACATAAATTTTAAATTCTGAATATTGACAATTGTAGTAAATTCTCCATAATTTATTACGATCATAATCGATAGACCTATATTTTATTTTATTTTTAAAAAATATTAAATTTTAAAAATGGTCAATTTTACGTAACAAAATCAAATGAAGACGTTTAATATAAAACGAAGAGTACTAATTATCTAAAACTAATAATAATTATCTATTAAATTAATAATACTGTTATGTATTTTTAATAAATATCATGTATATCACAAGTCTAGAGATCGAAAAGAAATTATTTTTCATCTCTAATATTACAAACATGTAAAAAAAATATTAAATTTTCCTTTACTTATATTTTGTCTAAGAGACTGATATTAATTAAGCTAAGACACAATATTAGTATACTTTATCCCGCTATAATGTTCAAATTCAGCATTGCTGGACTATGGGTTCATCAACATTACCATGTATCTTATTTCAGGCAAGTTTAAAGGAGAACTCACGTGTGATTCGTGCTAAGGCATTACGAGCAGTAAGTAGAAGTGTAAATGAATTCTCAAGTCACTTGCTATTGCGGTGACCACTTACTATCTTTTTTTGTGGACTTACTTCATGTGCTCCTTGTTTTTCATGAGAGCAGGTTAGTATTATTGTTGAAGCTGATCACTTGTTCAAACTGCTGTTGAAGGAAGGTTCTACGACTCTTCTATATCTGTTACAGAAATAGCTCTCGAACTTGTTGGTTGGCATATTACCTCACATCCTGATGTTGGTTTGAAGGTATTTACAATTTTAACTTGCTCATCCCCATATATGTTGGTTTCCATAATACTAATACCCTCAGCTTCGCCCAATTTTTTTGTGTTTTTCTTAGTATTTTGAAAAAGTTGCTGAGAGAATAATTTTAGAGGTAGTGTTGTGTCCCTTGAGTTGGTTTTCAGATTTTTTTGCAGCATTTTGGGTGGTTGTCCATTAATCTTGACCATATAATTATAAGGATACGTCTTTATATGAAAGCTTCCGTAATAAACAATAGCCTCTCTACAATTTTTACTTTCCAACATTTTTGAAAGCTGTATGGGAGCTGATGGAAAAGATTATAATGGCTGCATGTTCATACCGATTCAGTATATATGAACTTTAAATGACATTTGCTTTTCCTTTCTTCTTTTAGTTCTTCAAGTAATTAATGCATGTGCTTATAGATATTTATGAGGTTAGGGTAGTATGAAGTTTAATCTTAACTGTATTCTTCAGGCAGTTGAAGATGATCCAAAGTATTGGGAAGTTGTATCATCTGCACTAGCTGCATGGTTGGCTTGATATTGTGGTATGTATTGCGTCCCAGTTATAAATGATATTTGAATGGCACCTCAAAGAATACTAATTAAGTATTACATTTGACAGTAGCAATTAAAACTAGAGTTGCAAATGTGTTCACTTTAATGATGTATTGCAAGTTTATTCAAATATTCATTGATTAATTGGTAGAGCTCAACTTACATTTGCAAGTCTAATGTAATTCCATTTTCTGATACACGTGTAGTATGTACATAACAGAAAAGCAATTACATTTGAAGGTTACATACATGTGCAAATCATTCTACTCTAGATCACAGATGTAATAGTGTTTCTTAATTCCATCTCTCAAAACAATTTGATTTATTTATTCAGCTTTTTATTTTGCAATGAATTTTTGTTTGAAAATTGACCGGGGCTTACATGGAGTACTTACGAAAGATGGAAATAATTGGAGTGGTAGTATTTGCCAGTGCTAAAGGATTAGTCTAGCAAGATATCAAAAATGATTGTTGTAACTTAGTTAATTGGCATAACATCGATAAATGTGGGCTGGCTTAAAACCATCTTTTGTTCTTGATTATTGGAGCAGGTTTAATACATTTATCATGTGGTATCAGGTTTTGTCAAATCAAGAAGCTGTGGATTGTATCAAACACATTAAGGATGCTCGATCAGCAGCAAAACACCTTACCGAAGAGGCACTTGCAAGGAAGAGCACTGATGACATTTCCTGTGTGGTTGTAAAGTTCCAGTGATCCTAGACAGGTCCTCCCACATCTCAACCCCCAACTTGTTTAAGTTAAAAACTTGTCATTGTTAGTATTTTGTATCTTAATTGGTAATTGTTATCATGATGCTATATAAATAACTGGTGCTCATTTTCACTGATAAAGTAACTACTGTTCATGTTGTTTTGAGTTTTATGTGCTGAATAAATCATGGATGCTTTAGACCGAGAATCATTTGAAGGCATATAACGGAAATTGTAGAACAATCACCAAAGTCACGAGATCTTTAAAGAAAAAGTTTGTTATAAGTCATCGTTCATAGTTTTGTTTTTATGCTCAACTAATTTGGCATGTAATTTGAAGAGACAGGTGAACTGAATAAAGTTGCCAACAAAAAAAAAAATTAATTTTAGACTCCAAAATACTACTAAATAATACTAAGTACTATTATTATTATTATTATTATTATTATTATTATTATTATTATTATTATTATTATTATTATTATTATTATTATTATTATTATTATTATTATTACCATTATTATTATTATTATTATTATTACCATTATTGTTATTATTATTATTATTATTAGTACTATTATTATTATTATGATTGTTATTATTATTATTATTATTATTATTGTTGTTGTTGTTGTTGTTGTTATTATTATTATTATTATTATTTAAGGCAACATTTTAATAGTCGTTGCAAAAAGTTGTATAAAATATGCAACGAAAATAAAAATTGTTGCCAATGAAAGTGGTCTATATTAGGCAACGAAATATAGCAACAAAAAAACTTCCGTTGCCCACGATGAGGAGAAATCAAGTGGTTAGAAATTTTGCAACGAATTTCTAACGAATTTAGTTTCAAAATTTTGCAACTAGTTATGAATTTCGTTGCAAAAAGTGAAAGTCTGACACAATCTGCAACGAAGGACAAGTTTCGTTGCTAAACATACACTTTTAGCAACGACTTTTCATGAAAAATCGTTGCTAAAGCCCCATTTTTAGCAACAAAACAGCTTTCGTTGCCCACGATGACGGGAAAGCAAGTGGCCAAAAATTTTGAACGAATTTCTAACAAAAAAATTTCCCGCTAATGAATTAGCAACGAAATTTTGCAACGACTTACGAATTTCGTTGCAAAAAGTAAAAGCCTGACACAATCTGCAACGAAGGATAAATTTTGTTGCTAAACATATACTTTTAGCAATGACTTATAAAGTCGTTGCCCGAAAAATCGTTGCTAAAGGCCCATTTTTTTGTAGTGCCAGATACCACACATCAACTATTAAAGAGTACAATTGTACCATACTTAAATATAACTTTTTATTCTTAACTTCTTTATCATTCTCTTCTTATAGACATTGTCTATTTATTATCACCTTACATCCTTATTATTGGAGTTGGGTAACCCCACATTCATATTCCTTATAACTCTGCTAGATTCTTCTTTGAATCCTCCCACGCATGTTTTAATCCATTCTTTATAAATTTCTTAAATTACTTCTTATTGTAACAATCCAAGATTTTATTTATAATTTAAAATATTTATTAAAATTAAATAAATAAATATTTTATTTATGTAGTTTGTTGTTAATGCGTTGCTTGTGAATTAAATTTATTAGATAATACTCTAATTTAATTTAATAGTTAGAGAGTTACTAAAGATAACATGAAATGCTATATTATTCTTGTTTTAATTTAATAATTTAAAATTGCATGTTAATTATTAACTAAAATTATAATGAGATTATAATTTTGTGATATTTAGATTACGTGGAAAATTTATTTAGTAGGTTATAATTAGTTTATTTAACTAATGTTGGATATAGAGATCCAAATAAATAATATGAGATTATAAACTATAGTGTAAAGGATTTATTAAAATAAATTAAAGTAGTTTTAAAATTGATTTAATTAACCAAACAAGGTTTAAATACATTAAGTCTTTATTTTAAAAGTGTGTTTGCCAAACAAGCCTTATGGCTTTTAAATCTTGAATTTTAAATTTAATAATATAAATAAAATAAATCAAATAAATCAAAATATTAAATAAAATATATTTATAACTTATATCCGTTTACATTTTTTGTAACTGTTATATTAAGTGTGCGTATTATGGCTCAATCAGTTTATTATCCTCATGCTTAAGAGTGGGTTGGTTTTACGTGCATTGGCTTATACTGAGAAAGAGAGAAGAAAGTTTGCAGAGAAACTTGAGAGAGTATAGAGAGAGTTTGAGAGGAAAAGTCTGTGATTCCAAAACAATTTCTGGGTTTTAGTAAGATTGTTCAAGCAAGTGAATGTATTCTTCCAACACTTTAATATTATATACATGATGTTCTATGTTCACGAGTTTTATAGTTGCTGTGAATTCAATTTATTTTAATTGTTGTTATACAACTGAGTTGTTGCATTTGAGAGTAATTGTGATGTTGGAATATTCATTTAGACAAGAATTATTATGCTAATTACGTTAAAAAGAAGAAAGTTGTTACATTGTGTGTTTGTACATATAGCTTCTGAAAGTACCAAATTTGGCGGTTAATTTGTAATCTAATTTGTAAATTGTGCATTGAATATGTTAATTCGGTAAGAAACGAAGAGAACGCAGTTTGAATGAGTTAATTTGAACAAGAATTGTGATCACAGTGATGATATTTATGAAGGATGTCAAAAAATGGAGTTTTTGGTATAAAACATGGAATTTAAAGAATTTAAATTGTTGTAGTGTTTAATTATTCTAAGTTGATGAATATGTGAGGAATCATGTTTATAAGAGTTCTATGTAAATTGGATATGTTAAATTTATTGTTTTGTGGGTGAAATTCGTGTTAGTTGGGCTAAACAGAGTCTTCGCTAAAAAAGAGCTGCGTAGTTTTGTATGTGCACCAAATAAGCAATTTCTACTTAGTGTCAAGGCAACTTGCAATGCGGGTATGCCTATCGAGCTTATGTATGTACATTGATGTGCCATACCTACATCTGAGGCGATGATGCCTCGTTATTTATCTGAGACCTTGGAGACCTATTTTAACTTAATATAATGACATGTTAATGTGACAAACATGTAATGAAGAGGTTAAAACAGATTTGTATCATGTCATTAATAATTTCAAGATTGTTAAAAGATTAGTAAGTTATGAACGCGATACGTAATGATTTAAGGTACTCAATGAATAGTGAATAAGTGTTGTGAAGTTAACACTTGAGATTTCTGAAATATATATGGTGTAAAGTAAAACTTGTACGAAAGTACCAAGTTTATCTAAAAGTGAGTTTTATTTTGGGAAAATGGATATTAGTTTATCTGATAGATATTGTGATTCTAATACTATGTGTAGGTGAACGTGAGTTTTAATTTATAACTTACACACGAGGCAAGTTCCTTACTCTAAACTTTTATTGAGCAAGCTTTGAATTATAATCATTGTTGAATTATTCTAACTTGTTTATAGTTAAGCAAGTTTCTTTAGTTTCATTCTTTTATAATGAATTTAATTTCTTGAACTCTAAATTCTAATATTGAGCTACCATATTTCATTTACATTGCACACATTATTATCATGTTGAGCAAGCTTTGTTTCCAGCTTGTTATCAGTTAATGTATGTTTAGTAATTCAATTCTTTATTTAATCATAGCCTTAGCTTACTATTGTCAAAGTAAGGTATGTTGTTCTATTCAATGCTTATGCTTTTTAATTATTTCTAAGCATGAGTTTAATGTGTAGTTGGTTCACCTATGCTTTTTAATCATTTTACATTAAATTAATATTGATCACTCGTAGTGCTGTTAAGACTTGTTGATTCAACTAATCCCTTAGTTGATGATTGTGAAACTCCAAATTACCCTTGAAGCTTATCCAAACCAAACCTTCTTTGGTGTGGACTTGTACTTTAAAATTGAGATGAACAACCCTATAACAGGGGATTAATTTAGAGCTACGCAATGGCATTAAAATGTTTACGCAATACATAGTACAAAGGGCTGATCACCTGGAGTACGAGATGATGGTCCACATAGTCGTTTAGACTGTTAAAGGTTACAGTAGAAACACCTGTTAATCTAGGACATAGATGATGATTATAGTCTTTTAGACTGTTAAAGGTTAAAGTAATACTTGATAACCTAGAGCATAGTTCGTGGTCTTGTGACCCTTAGTTATATTTTGTATGTTGATATAAGTTTTTGATTATCATTGACAGAGTATTGTTCAACTCTGATGAGTTTATTCATTGACATTTATTATGCTATTATTATTCATTGCTATTTCCAGTGAGCATTTGTTTTGCTCACTCTTGCATATATATACTCATTGCAGCTAAGGTTGAAAAGGTTGATGAACCTACCACTAGCAAGGGAAAAGGGAAAATGAACAAGTGATGAAGACTTGTAATTTATTTATTGTTATGATGATAGACTTCATATTTAATGATGTGATGTAATTATTTTATTTTGGCATTTGATTATTGTTAAAGGTTAGATAACATGGGAGACTTTTGAATTAATGATGTAACCCATTTAATGGGAGGATTTATGGTTTAATTTTATTATAATTGGGTAGTTAAACATAAATGAATGGAAAGTGAACACCAAATCTTATGGGAAAGAAGTACCCATATTTGGGGGTGTCACAGGTTGGTATCAAAGCTTTACGTTATGAACCTTAGTTGGGGGAAAAGCCTTAGGAAGTAACCTTGTAGGAATTTAAAAAGATAGTGGTGATAAACTCTTATCGAGTTTTACGAAAGAAGTAATAAAACACTTTATGTGCTTATGTGATTGTAACCTATGCGCTCGTGTGTGTCGAGTAGTAATGATTAATAATTAAAACTTAAAATTTTGTTATCAGGATGGATAATGTAGGAGAATCCAGTCAGGCTTGGGAGGAAGGACCCCAGATGCCTAGAGAGGAGGAGCCTCGAGATATTCAGGTGGTTTGGGAACAACTATCGCCATTTGTGACACCCCCCAAACCCGGAGACTTCAATTCCATGGATTTGGTGTTCACTGTACAAATATCATCTATCTATCTACCCATAATAAATGCAAACCATGCAATAAATAGAAATAAATCTTCCCCTTATGGGGTTACAACATCTGAATAATAATAAATACAATCCCAGGTTAAACTAACCTTAAACATCTGTACGGAATCATAAACAAATAACAAGTCTTAAACAACATCAAGTCTGAAACATAAATACATAATAACATAAACAACAAGTCTTCATCACTTGTTAATCTTGCCCTTGCCTTTACTAGTGGAAGGCTCGTCAGATCGTTCGCTCTTAACTGCAATGATATTATTACGTAAGAGTGAGCACGATTGCCCACAAGTATAATAATATAACAATAAAATAATAACATGAGAATGAATCAAAGACTTCTAAAATAGGAAAACTCGACTTTTGAATCAAGAATGAATAACAAGAATCAAAAGAACTTCTGAGGGTCATAAGACCTTGAATTATGTCCTAGATTGTCAAGTGTTTATACTTGAAACCTTTAACAGTCATAAGACTATGGACTCTTCTTCTCGTACTTAGGGGGATCAGCCCTTAATACCATACTATGCACAATATCTTAACGCTAACGCATAAGTAATCCCCTATACAGGGTTGTTCATCTTAGTTTGACATTAGAATCTGCACCAAAGGAAGTTTGGTTTGGATAATTCAGTAATGATTCTAAAATTTAGAACGTTCATTAACTATGGACTAGTCGAATCATTAAGGGTTCGCTAGTCTAACGAGGTTCAACATCAGCTAATATTTAAATCAAAGAACAATCTCAAGGGGTATACAATAGAATAAATATTGTATAATATAATCATACTTTGAAAAGATTAATAAACTTTAATATAACAAAAATGGATTTGATCAATAATAATGAGAATTTGCTCGATGTAAAGAGGTAAATTTATAAACTTATATAATCATAACAACTAGGGTTAGGAAACTTGCCTCGTGCGTAGATTACACGTTAATTTATACACGTTCCTTGATTTAATCCTACATACCATTTACATTCACAATACAAATCAATTATAACGTATCAAGTCGTCATACGTTCATTCTTTGGTCTAAATTCTGGGTATGACTATACTTAGTCAAATTACCACACTTATTGTCACATAATATAACACTACACGAACAATAAGCTAACTATGCGTTCAATAATTCAATCCACACGTAAATGCGTTATTGACATGTTAAGAATGTATTTTAACATCTCATTGTACGTCTAACATATTTGAATGCACATTAGATTAGGTTACTATCACATTCTTAGACTTGAACAATAAAAAATTTCATTTACGAACAATCAGCAGTGGCCAAATGCTTATTTCACTATTAGGTTTAGTCTCATTGACTGTGCACATGATATAAGCGGGAGAGTTGACTCTGCGGTAATGAAATGAACGATACCGATTCGCAATTACGCAAAAAATTGCAAAACATGGCCAAAACCTCCAATTAATTTATTCTTACACAAATTTAGACATACCCAAACACTGTAATACAAATATAACTACTACCCAACCCTTCTAGCATGATTTTAACAAGTTAAAATACATAATTGTAGAATCAAAACATGTAATTTTACTGTTTTAGATGTTCTTTAAAGTTTTGAACACAAAACATAAAAATTAACACTAAGGGTTCGTTATAACACCAAATATGTCCATTCAAAGTTTATTTTCTTTGTTTTGACATTCATAATTATATACAAGTGTATAATTTATGAGACAATATATGTTTGACGTATTAAATTTGTGAGTAAGGGCCATATGGCCATATTTCTATACTCTGTAATTTTGTAGCAACAATATACAACATATTTTTATAAAACTGATGTTATGGAACCATACAATATATAATAAAAATATGCTATGTTAACATATCATCACATATATATCCACATAATCACTACCATTTCCAATTACAGAGATTTTATCAGAACTTGAAAGCCATTTTCATGAAAATTTTAATAAGGTAAAATAGAAATTGGGTTGAAGAGATTACCCAAAGTATAGAGTGTATATTAGTAGAGATGATCCATTCTCAGATACTTCTTCAATCACACACTCACAATTTCCTTTAATAAATTCTCAATTTCTCTCTGAGCTCTCAAGTTTTAAAAAAAATACATAAGAGAATAATAAGCCCGATGCGCATAAATAACTGGCGTGGTGGTCAGTTAGTCCCATTTATGGGTTAACTGCCCAACTCCCAATAGGGCTCTGTTTGGCTAACCACTAAAAGACTATTTCCATTTAATTTAATTAATTTCTTATAATATAGTTTAATCATGTCGCACCCAATTACACAATAATTCAAATATCTTATTTCATTTAATTTAAATAAAATATAATAATTTCTCATTAATTCATATAGTAACATAATTAAATCTCTCATTTATTAATTATGTCTAATTTATTAATTCTCTAATTAGTTATTAAATTAATTAAAATAATATTAGGCTTATTAAATATTTCTTTTAATTTAATAAGCTCACATAATTACATACTTGAATAATAAAAAATTCTCCACATTAATTTAATAAATATAACACATTTAATTAAATTAATCTACCATAACTTCATCAATTAATTATTTAATCTAATAATTAAATCATCAAAAAATATTTATTTAATCCAATAAATATTAAAATTAAATTACAAAATCTCGTTTGTCACATCTTTCCCCCCCTTAAAAGGATTCTGTCCTCAGAATTACGACTCAATCAATTAAATCTGCGTTACATTCTTTCCTCTTACAAAGATTCATCCCCAATTGCTTACACATAATTTAATTAAATAAATGAGGATAATTCTTCATCAAATTTTCTTCAAGTTCCCACGTAGCTTCTTTAGCGTTTTGGTTCCTTCAAATTACCTTAACAGAAGGTATTACTTTATTTCTTAGAACTTGCTCTTTTCGGTCGACAATCTGAACATGAATTTCTTCGTAAGATAAGTCTTTTTCAAAATGTAGGGGTTCATATTCAATCACGTGCTTGTAATCGGGTTTATAGGGTCGTAAAACTGAAACATGGAAGACGTTGTGGACATTCTCGAGTGCTGGAGGTAAGGCTACCTCATACGCAACCACTCTGATCCTTCGCAGTACCTCAAAGGGTCCAATAAATCTTGGGCTTAATTTCCCTTTCTTTCTGAATCTGATCTTTCCCTTCCACGGAGAGACCTTCAAGAACACATAACTACCCGATTCAAACTAAAAATTTTTACTGTGTGGATCAGCGTATTTCTTCTGTCTATCTTGAGCTGTTATTAGTCTTGTTCGGATTACTTTAACTATTTCTGCGGTCTGCTGCACCAATTCTGGGCCTAGTAATTGTCTTTCGCCAACTTCATCCCAGTATAGCGGAGTTCTGCACTTTCTACCGTATAACGCTTCATAAGGCGGCATGCCAATACTAGCGTGGTAACTGTTGTTGTAGCCAAACTCTACGAGTGGTAGGTGATCATCCCAATTTCCTTTAAAGTCCATTATACAAGCTCTTAACATATCTTCTAATGTCTGAATCGTTCTTTCACTCTGCCCATCTGTATGAGAGTGATATGTTGTAATCATTCGCAACTGCGTACCCATGCATTCCTGTAGACGTTTCCAAAAGTTTGATGTAAAGCACGAATCCCTATCGGAAACAAATCGATCACGAATTCAACCGCTTTATCTGGTGGAAGTCCTGGCAAATCATCTGTGAAATCCCTCACTACTGGTATCTCCTCTATTTTTGGATTCTCTTTACGACTGTCGACTATGTAAGCTAGATATCCTACACAACCTTGTCTTAACAACTTCTTGGCCTGCATCATCGTCAGACAACTCGCTTGTCTAGGCGACTTGGTACTATAAAACACAGCCTAAGGGTAATACGCTTCTTCTGGCAATCAATTACCGCCCAATAATTGGATAACCAATCCATACTTAAGATAACGTCAAATTCTCCAAGTCAAATAGGGATAAGATCTACGTTCATGATATTACCCTTAATATCCACTCTATAGTTCTTATGTACGTACTTAATAGGGATTATTTCTCTATTCGCAATTTTTATGTTCATGGGGTATTCTAACTCGTCCTTAAGCAATTCTAAGTTCTTAGCAAAGTCATAAGATATAAATGAACAAGTAGCACCCGAATCAAATAATACATAAGCATTAACTCTATTGATCAGAATGATACCTGACACCACATCACGAGACTGCACTACATCCTGTACTGTTATGTTGAATGTTCTGGTGGTTGGTCGGTTGGTTGCAGTTGGTCCTGTGATAGTCAGAGTGCTTCCACCGCTGTTTCCTTTATTCCCTCCTGATACTGCCCCTCCAAATCCTCTCTTAGGACAGTATCTTGCCAGATGATCCTTTGAGCCACAAGTGAAGCAGGCACCCATCTTTGGGTTAGGACAGTTAGGTGCTATATGGCCTTCCTGACCACAATTGTAGCATACTCATTTTCTCTTCATGCAAACTCCCAGATGAGCTTTCCCGCAGGTCGGACACGCTTCGATCCTCTTCTTATGCCCTCCTTGCTGATTTCTAGTTGATACGTTGTCAGACCACTTTCTCTTCTGATTATTACTACTTCACGTGTTACTTCCACCAGTCTTGTTAATTCCTTCATTTTCACTCTTCTTCTTCTTCTTCTTCTTCTTCTTCTGATCCTGATTATATTTAGTTACCGCATCGCTTCCACCTTCAGCGAGTATGTCTTTCTCTAGTACCCCAACGAACGTCTTCAATTGAAACATCGACACCTTACTATACAACCAAGGCTTCAGTCCTTGTTCAAACCTTCTTGCTTTTCTCTCATCTGTGTGCACTTGATATGTGGCGAACCTAGCCAACTCATTGAATCTTGCGGCATAGTCTGCTACGAACATATTCCCCTGTTTCAACTCTAAACCGGATCCTCTATTTGGTTCTCATGAAATGGGTCAAAAAATACATGTCAAAGAACATCTCCTTGAATCTCTCCCAGGTTATCACACCTTCTCCTCCCCGTACCTTGTTTGCCTGCCACCAATAACTGCTTCGGATTTCAGCATGAACGTCGCGTAGGCGATTTTCTGGTCCTCTCTTACTCTGGCGACATCAAACACTTTCTCCATCTCCATAACCAAGGTTTGAGCTTCGATCGGGTTCATGGAACCCTTAAACTCTGGCGGTCCCACCACCTTGAAATCCTTGAACGATGTATTCGGTGGAGCTTGAGGTTGATTATTAATTGCTCCAGCTAATAGGTTCACCAATTGCTGAACAGGGTTAGCATTGGTGTCATTATTGTTGTTTGTTGACCCTTCTTGGGCCATCTGATGGTTTTGTCATCTTCTTGGTGGCATTTTTCTATTAAGAATATACGCTTATTAGGTCTTTATTCAATCCCTTAAACATTTAAGGCTCAACTAAAACATTTAAACATAATTACTTAACACATTATATCAATAAACTCTGATATTTATTCAAATCAAAAGTTTTAACATCAAACGATAGCATCACTGCTATTTACACCAACTATCCCGAGATAAAGAATCTATAGGATTTAAAACATTAAAATATTCCTTTGTTTATAAACACATCGGAATTTACATCTTTAACTACCAGATAGATTTTCATATAATTAAACTAATCCTATCACTGCCTGTTAAGGCGCTGAATAGCCTTGCCACGTTCCTCTTCCATGATGTGGGACATCGTCCTACGATCTAACATATACAATGGTAGTCATTCGAACTGAATTGGGTATCTCATAATTCAATCCTGAGCCTCATCCATTTCATTTTGAAGTGTAGAATACGTCTCCCCAAGCTTAGCCTTCTACGCACGACAATCCTCTTCTCTAAAGATCAAAGACGACGTGACTCTCTTACCCACCTCCTCTCTGCATGGTCACCTTTCGAGCTCTCTTCAGCCTTCCTTCTTCAACTTCTCTATTTCTTCCGACTTTTCCTCGGTTTGACCCTTCTCGTGAACCAAATCCCACTCCACGTTTCCTAAACATGTGTGAAGAGTCACAATCTCCCTATCCTTTTGCTCGATGGTAATCATCAATAATCATCCGCCACCAGATCCTCGGATAAAGTGTCACGTAACTCTATGTTACAGCTCATATAACTCGTCAGACATCTCAAAGATCGATGGAGTTCTATGGGACTCCTCTTCTTCCTCTTCTTCCTCCTCTGATCCTCTCCTCATCAGTTCATGCTCATGCTCCCAACAACAACAAGGATCAATGGAGATAGCTCTCTCAGTATTAATCGCTTTCCTCGATGACATGAATGTCTCTTGGCTCCTCCTCTGTAGTACTCGGGGTTCCTCCTCCTCACCGACTAGCTCCTCCAACATCCGACATCCTGAAAACACAGTTTTAAGTTTTAGTTACTAATCCGTACTAACGAGCACATAATTTAACACATAAGCACATAAAGTCTTTTATTATCTTTAATGAATTAAGAAATTCATTTCATAGAACTCGATAAGAGTTTACCACCACTATGTTCTCGATCTCCTACAAGGCTACTACCTAAGGTTGTTCCCCCACCTAAGGTTCATAACCTACAGCTCTGATACCAACCTGTGACACCCCCAAACCCGGTACTTCAATTCCGCGGTATTTGGTGTTCACTGTACAAATATCATCTATCTATCTACCCATAATAAATGCAAACCATGCAATAGATAGAAATAAATCTTCCCCTTATGGGGTTACAACATCTAAATAATAATAACTACAATCCCAGGTTAAACTAACCTTAAGCATCTGTGTGGAATCATAAACAAATAACAAGTCTTAAACAACATCAAGTCTGAAACATAAATACATAATCACATAAACAATAAGTCTTCATCACTTGTTAATCTTGCCATTGCCTTTACTAATGGAAGGCTCGTCAGATCTTTCGTTCTTAACTGCAATGATATTATTACGCAAGAGTGAGCACGATTGCCCACAAGTATAACAATATAACAATAAAATAATAATATGCGAATGAATCAAAGACTTCTGAAATAGGAAAACTCGGCTTTTGAATCAAGAATGAATAACAAGAATCAAAAGAACTTTTGAGGGTCATAAGACCTTGAACAATGTCCTAGATTGTCAAGTGTTTATACTTGAAACCTTTAACAGTCATAAGACTATGGACTCTTCTTCTTCTTAGGGGATCAACCTTAGGGGATCAACCCTATCTTAACGCTAACGAAAGTAATCCCCTATATTGGTTGTTCATCTTAGTTTTACATTAGAGTCCGTACCAAAGGAAGTTTGGTTTAGATAATTCAACAAGGGTTCTGAAATTTAGAACGTTCATCAACTATGGACTAGTCGAATCATTAAGGGTTCGCTAGTCTAACGAGGTTCAACAGCAGCTAATATTTAAATCGAAGAATAATCTCAAGGGGTATACAATAGAATAGATATTGTATAACAGAATCATACTTTTAAAAGATTAATAAACTTTAATATAACAAAATGGGTTTGATCAATAATAACGAGAATTTGCTCGATGTAAAGAGGTAAATTTATAAACTTATATAATCATAACGAGTAGGGTTAGGAAACTTTCCTCGTGCGTAGATTACACGTTAATTTATACACGTTCCTTGATTTAATCCTACATACCATTTAAATTTACAATACCAGTTAATTATCACGTATCAAGTCGTCATAAGTTCATTCTTTTTGTCTAAATTCGGTATGACTATACTTAGTCAAATTACCACACTTATTGTCACATAATATAACACTTTACTTAACAATAAGCTAACTATGCGTTCAATAATTCAATCCACATGTAAATGCGTTATTGACATGTTAAGAATCTATTTTAACGTCTCATTATACGTCTAACATATTTGAATGCACATTAGATTTGGTTACTATCACATTCTTAGACTTTAACAATAAAAAATTTCATTTTTGGACAATCTACAGAGTGGTGCTGCGGCGCCACTATTAGACTTGTTCTCGGCGCTGCGACGCGGTTGCGCTGTCGCTTGAGCTTTGACACTACGGTGCGGGACATAAGGCAGGAGTTGGCATGGCGTTGAATCTTATTGAATCCAAGCTACCAGCTTCTGTAATTCACGAAAAATTGCAGAACATGGCCAAAACCTCCAATTAATTTATTGTTACATGAATTTAGACATACTCAAACACTGTAATACACATATAACTACTACCCAACCCTTCTAGCATGATTTTAACAAGTTAAAACACATAATTATAGAATCAAAACATGTAATTTTACTGTTCTAGATGTTCTTGAAAGTTTTGAACACAAACATAAAAATTAAAACTAAGGGTTCATTATAACACCAAATATGTCCATTCAAAGTTTATTTTCTTTGTTTTGACATGCATAATTATATACAAGTGTAAAATTTATGAGACAATATACGTTTAACATATTAAATTTGTGAGTAAAGGCCATATGGCCATATTTCTATACTCTGTAATTTCGTAGCAACAATATACGACATATTTTTATGAAACTGATGTTATGGAACCATACAATATATAATAAAAACATTCTATGTTAACATATCATCACATATATATCCACATAATCACTACCATTTCCAATTACAGAGATTTTATCAGAACTTGAAAGCCATTTTCATGAAAATTTTAATAACGTAAAATTGAAAATGGGTTGAAGAGATTACCCAAAGTATAGAATGTAGATTAGTAGAGACGATCCTTTCTCAGATACTTCTTCAATCACACACTCACAATTTCCTTTAACAAATTCTCAATTTCTCTCTAAGCTCTCAAATTTTAAAAAAATAGAAGAAGTAAGAAGATAATAAGCCTTATAAAAGTAAAGAAGGCAAGGTGGTGGTCGCTTAATCTCATTCATGGGTTAACTCGCCCAACTCCCAATAAGGGCTCTATTTGGCTAACCTTTTACTAAAATCACTATTTCCATTTAATTTAAATAATTTTTATAATATAGTTTAATCATGTCACACCCAATTACACAAATAATTCAAATATCTTATTTCATTTAATTTAAATAAAATATAATAATTTTTCATTAATTCATATAGTAACATAATTAAATCTCTCATTTATTAATTATGTCAAATTTATTTCTTCTCTAATTAATTATTAAATTAATTAAAATAATATTAGGCTTAATAATATTTCTTTTAATTTAATAAGCTCACATAATTACATACTTCAATAATAAAATTCTCCACATTAATTTAATAAATATAACACATATAACTAAATTAATCTACTACAACTTCATCAATTATTTATTTAATCTAATAATTAAATCATTGAAAATTATTTATTTAACCCAATAAATATTAAAATTAAATTACAAAATCTTGTTTGTCACATCTTAACCCCTTAAAAGGATTCTGTCCTCAGAATTACGACTCAATCAATTCGTCTCGTTACATTCTTTCCCTCTTACAAAGATTCTGTCCCCAGAATTGCTTACACATAATTTAATTAAATAAATGAGGATAATTCTTCATCAAATTTTCTTCAAGTTCCCACGTAGCTTCTTTAGCGTTTTGGTTCCTTCAAATTACCTTAACAGAAGGTATTAATTTATTTCTTAGAACTTGCTCTTTTCGGTCAACAATCTGAACATGAATTTCTTCGTAAGATAAGTTTTTTTTCAAAATGTAGGGGTTCATATTCAATTACGTGCTTGTAATCAGGTTTGTAGGGTCGTAAAACTGAAACATGGAAGACGTTGTGGACATTCTCGAGTGCTGGAGGTAAGGCTACCTCATACGCAACCTCTCCGATCCTTCGCAGTACCTCAAAGGGTCCAATGAATCTTGGGCTTAATTACCCTTTCTTCTGAATCTGATCTTTCCCTTCCAGGGAGAGACCTTCAAGAACACATAACTACCCGATTGAAACTCAACATTTTTACGGTGTGGATCAGCGTATTTCTTCTGTCTATCTTGAGGTGCTACTAGTTTTGTTCGAATTACTTTGACTATTTCTGCTGTTTGTTGTACCAATTTTGGGCCTAGTAATTGTCTTTTGCCAACTTCATCCCAGTATAGCGGAATTCTGCACTTTCTACCGTATAACGCTTTATAAGGCGGCATGCCTATACTAGTGTGGTAACTGTTGTTGTAGTCGAACTCTATGAGTGGTAGGTGATCATCCTAATTTCTTTTAAAGTCCATTATACAATCTCTTAACATATCTTCTAATGTCTGAATCGTTCTTTCACTCTGCCCATCTGTTTGAGGGTGATATGTTGTACTCATTCGTAACTGCGTACCCATGCATTCCTGTAGACGTTTTCAGAAGTTTGGTGTAAAGCACGGATCCCTATCGGAAACAATTGACACCGAAACTCTGTGCCTCGAAACAATCTCTTTCACATATAACCTTGCCAACTGATCTAAGTTGAATCTGATTTTGATCGGAAGGAAGTGTGCGGATTTCGTCAATCGGTCAACAATAACCCATACTACGTCGTAGCCTTTTAGAGTTGTCGGTAGACCAACCACGAAATCCATCATAATATGTTCCCATTTCCATTCTGGAATCTCTAAAGGTTGTCGTAACCCACTCGGCCTCTGATGTTTTGCTTTCACTATCTGACATGTCAGACACTTGGCAACACACTCTGTAACCTCTCGTTTCAAATTTGGCCACCAGAATGGTTGTCGAAGATCTTGGTACATCTTAGTACTACCAGGGTGAATCGAATATCTTGAGCTATGAGCCTCATTCAAAATGTCTTCCTTAATCTCCGGCAATCAAGCAGTACTAAATTCTGCTCTCAAATCTTAGTACTACCTCACTATCTATTTTGAATCTCGGTTCAGTCCCTTCAGATATTTTCTTTTTCACTTTCTCACATTCTTCGTCTTGAAGTTGAGCTTCCTTAATTTTATCTAGTAAAGTTGTATCAGCATGTATTTGGAACAACTTCTCGTCTCTCTCCATAGGATATCTCACTTCTAATTCCAGCTTTCCCATTGTTGAAATTAGCTCCTTCTGAGCAGTCAACATCATTAATTTCTCCCGACCCTTTCTGCTTAAGGCGTCGGCAACCACATTTGCTTTACCCGGATAGTATAAACTCTCACAATCATAGTCCTTAATTAACTCAACCACCTTCTCTGGCGCATATTCAAGTCTTTCTGTGTAAAAATATATTTCAGATTCTTGTGGTCTGTAAATATTTCACACATTTCCCCATAGAGATAGTGTCTCCAGATTTTCAAAGCGAATACCACCGCAGCTAATTCTAAGTCATGGGTCGGATATCCCTTCTCATAATCCTTCAGTTGTTGTGACGCATACGCAATAACTCTGCTGTTTTGCATAAGCACACAACCAAGTCCTTTATGCGACGCATCACTATATACTACAAAATTTTCTGAGTCATCCGAAAGAGATAACACAGGTGCCAAACTCAACCTCTTCTTAAGCTCTTGGAATCTTTCCTCACACTTCTCCGTCCAAACGAATTCCACCGATTTCCTAGTCAAATTCATCAACGGAGTCGCGATCGTGGAAAAGTCCTGAATGAATCTTCTATAATAACCTGCCAATCCAAGAAAACTTCTTACCTCCAACGACGTCTTCGGCTGATCCCAGTTAATCACAGCTTCGACTTTGGAGGGATCCACCGAAATTCCGTCCTTATCGATCACATGTCCAAGAAATTGTACTCTTTCAATCCAGAATTTGCATTTCAAAATTTTAGCGTACAACTTCTCTCTTCTCAATGCCTCTAACGCTACCTTCAAATGCTCTTCATATTCTTCCTTGGTTTTTGAGTATACCAAAATTTCATCGATGAATACCACCATGAATTTATCCAGAAACGGTTTAAACACCCTATTCATTAGATCCATAAATGTTGCAGGAGCATTTGTTAGACCGAATAACATTACCAAAAATTTGTAGTGACCATATCGTGTTCTGAATGCTGTCTTTGGAACATCCTCTGGTCTCACCTTCAGTTGATGATAACCACTCCTCAAGTCTATCTTTGAAAATTATCTCACTCCCTTCAATTGATCAAACAAGTCGTCGATCCTCGGTAATGAATATCTATTCTTAATCGTGACTTTATTCAGTTCTCTATAGTCGATGTAGAGCCGCATTGTCCCATCCTTTTTCTTCACAAATAACATCGGCGCTCCCCACGACGATACGCTCTGTTGGATATACTTCTTGTCCAGTAATTTTTGTAGTTGAACCATCAGTTCTTTCATCTCTACCAGTGCCATTCGGTACTGTGCCTTCGATATTGGAGCCATTCCTAGAGCCAAATCGATCACAAATTCAACCGCTCTATCGGGTGGAAGTCCTGGCAAATCATTTGAAAATACGTCTGCAAAATCCCTCACTACTGGTATCTCCTCTATTTTCGGATTCTCTTTATGACTGTCGACTATGTATGCTAGATATCCTACACAGCCTTGTCTTAACAACTTCCTGACCTGCATCATCGTCAGACAACTCGCTTGTCTAGGAGACTTGCTACCATAAAACACAACCTTTGACGGAGTCATAAGGTTAATACGCTTCTTCCGCAATCAATTACCACCCCATAATTGGATAACCACATTCATACCCAAGATAACGCCAAATTCTCCAAGTCGAATAGGGATAAGATCTACATTCATGATATTACCCTTAATATCCACTCTACAGTTCTTATGTACGTACTTAACAAGGATTATTTGTCTATTCGCAATTTCTATGTTCATGGGATATTCTAACTCGTCCTTAAGCAATTCTAAGTTCTTAGCAAAGTCATCAGATATAAATGAACAAGTAGCACCCGAATCAAATAATACATAAGCATTAACTCTATTGATCGGAATGATACCTAACACCACATCACGAGACCGCATCGCATCCTCAGCATCGTCATGTTGAATGTTCGCTGGTCATACGGTTGGTTGTTGTTGGGTCCTGTGATAGTCGAGTGCTTCCACCATCGCTTCTCTATTCCCTCCCGACATCGCCCCTCCGCATCCTTTTCTTAGGATAGTCTCTTGCCAGATGATCCTTTGAGCCACAATTGAAGCAGGCACCCTTCTTTGGGTTAGGATAGTTAGGTGCTATATGGCCTTCCTGACCACAATTGTAGCATACTTGTTTTCCCTTCATGCAAACTCCCAGATGAGCTTTCCCGCAGGTCAGACACGTTTTGATCCTCTTCTTCTGCCTTCCTTGCTGATTTCCAATTGATACGTTGTCAGACCACTTTCTCTTCTGATTATTACTACCTCCCGTGTTACTTCCACCAGACTTGTTAATTCCTTCATTTTCACTCTTCTTCTTCTTCTAATCCTGATTATATTTAGTTACTGCATCGCTTCCACCTTCAGCGAGTATGGCTTTCTCCAGTACCCCAGCGAACATCTTCAACTGAAACATTGACAGCTTATTATACAACCAAGGCTTCAGTCCTTGTTCAAACCTTCTTGCTTTTCTCTCATCTGTGTGCACTTGATATATGGCAAACCTAGCCGACTCATTGAATCTTGCAGCATAGTCTGCTATGGACATATTCCCCTGTTTCAACTCCAGAAACTGAACCTCCATTTGGTTCTACGAGCTGGTCAGAAAATACATCTCAAAGAACATCTCCTTGAATCTCTCCCAGGTTATCACACCTTCTCCTCCCCGCATTTTTTTTTTTCCGCCACCAATAATCGGTTTCATTTCAAAGATGAACGCTGCGTAGGCGGTTTTCTGGTCCTCTCTTACTTTGGCGACATCAAACACTTTCTCCGTCTCTATAACCCAGATTTGAGCTTCAATCGGGTTGATGGAGCCCTTAAACTTTGGCGGTCCCACCGCCTTAAAATCCTTGAACGATGTATTCGGTGGAGCTTGAGGTTGATTTTTAATTGCTCCGGCTAATAAGTTCACCAATTATTGAACAGGGTTAGCATTGGAGTCGTTGTTGCTGTTTGTTGACCCTTCTTGGGCCATCTAACGGTTTGGTAATCTTCTTGGCATCATTTTTCTGTTAAGAATATACGCTTATTAGGTCTTTATTCAATCCCTTAAACATTTAAGGCTCAACTAAAACATTTAAACATAATCACTTAACACATTATATCAATAAACTCTGATATTTATTCAAATCGAAAGTTTTAACATCAAACGATAGCATCACTGCTATTTCCACCAACTATCCCGAGATAAAGAATCTATAGGATTTAAAACATTAAAATATTCATTTGTTTATAAACACATCGGAATTTACATCTTTAACTACCAGATAGATTTTCATATAATTAAAATAATCCTATCACTGCCTGTTAAGGCGCTGAATAGCCTTGCCACGTTCCTCTTCCATGATGTGGGACATCGTCCTGCGATCTAGCATATACGATGGTAGTCATTCGAACTAAATTGGGTATCTCATAACTCGATCCTGAGCCTCATCCATTGCATTTTGAAGTGTAGAATACGTCTCCCCGAGCTTAGCCTTCTACGCACGACAATCCTCTTCTGCAAGATCAGCACGACGTAACTCTCTTACCCAGACCTCCTCCTATATGGTCACCTTTTCGAGCTCTCTTTCGCCTTCTTCAACTTCTATTTCTTCTGACTTCTCCTCGGTTTGACCCTTCTCGTGAACCAAATCCCACTCCACGCTTTCCTAAACATGTGTGAAGAGTCACAATCTCCCTATCCTTCTCCTCGATGGTAATCAATAATAATCATCCACTCACGAGATCCTCGGATGCTCATCACGTTACTCTATGTTACGGTACTATATAACTTTCGTCAGTACATCTCAAAGATCGATGGAGTTCAGATCCTGGGATTTGGTGTTCACTGTACAAATATCATCTATCTATCTACCCATAATAAATGCAAACCATGCAATAGATAGAAATAAATCTTCCCCTTATGGGGTTACAACATCTGAATAATAATAAATACAATCCTAGGTTAAACTAACTTTAAACATCTGTGCGGAATCATAAACAAATAACAAGTCTTAAATAACATAAAGTCTAAAACATAAATACATAATCACATAAACAACAAGTCTTCGACAGTTGTTAATCTTGCCCTTGCCTTTACTAGTGGAAGGCTCGTCAGATCTTTCGTTCTTAACTGCAATGATATTATTACGCAAGAGTGAGCACGATTGCCCACAAGTATAATAATATAACAATAAAATAATAACATGCGAATGAATTAAAGACTTCTAAAATAGGAAAACTCGGCTTTTGAATCAAGAATGAATAAAAAGAATCAAAAGAACTTCTGAGGGTCATAAGACCTTGAACTATGTCCTAGATTGTCAAGTGTTTATACTTGAAACGTTTAACAGTCATAAGATTATGGACTCTTCTTCTCGTACTTAGGGGAATCAGCCCTTAGTACCATATTGTGCACAATATCTTAATGTTAACGCATAAGTAATCCCCTATACAGGGTTGTTCATCTCAGTTTGACATTAGAGTTCGCACCAAAGGAAGTTTGGTTTGGATAATTCAACAAGGGTTCTAAAATTTAGAACGTTCATTAACTATGAAATAGTCGAATCATTAAGGGTTCGCTAGTTTAACGAGGTTGAACAACAGCTAATAGTATCAGATAGAGATCCGAGATTCACATCAAACCTTTGGAAGAGACTACAAGAATGCATGTGAAGATAACTAAAGATGAGTACAACTAAAGATGAGTACAACATATCATCTGCAAACCGATGGGTAAAGCGAACGAACAATCCAGACATTAGAAGATATGCTTAGAGCATGTGTCATGGATTTCAGAGGAAATTGGGATGATCATCTACCGTTGGCAGAATTCTCCTACAATAACAGTTACCACGCAAGCATTGGCATGCCGCCATACAAGGCATTATACGACAGGAAATACAGAACTCCACTTTGATGAGATGAAGTTGATGAACGTCAACTGTTAGGACCAGAACTGGTACAACAGACCGTTGAATTTATCAAACTCATCAGAGCAAGACTGGTAGTTGATCAAGATAGACAGAAGGAGTATGATGATCAACACAGGCAGAATCGCGAATTTGACATGGGAAATTTTGTTTTCCTAAAAGTTTCTCCTTGGAAGGGAAAAATTCATTTTGGCAAGAAAGGAAAGTTAAGCCCGAGGTTCATTGGACCCTTTAAAGTACTACGAAGAGTGGGAGAAGTAGCTTATATAGTAGCTTTACCTCCAGAATTAGAACATGTTCACAACATTTTTCATGTGTCGGTATTGCGACCGTACAAACCCGATTACAAACATGTAATTGAGTATGAGCCGTTACAGTTCAATAAGGATTTTTCTTACGAAGAGGTTCCTATTCAGATAGTTGAAAGGAAAGAACAAGTGCTCAGGAATAAGGTGATACCTTCTGTGAAGGTCATATGTGTTAGAGTTTATGCCCTAGAGGCCAATTATTTGATATAATTGCTTAACGTTTTGATATTATATTTGATTGAATAAATATATGATTTTATTATGGTTTTATTTACTGCGTAATATAATTGTTAACATAATAAAATTCCTTAGAATAATGATACAAATTATATAGTTTCAAGTATGTGACTTGAACATGAGATTATATATTACCATTAGTATCAGTGTTCTTAAATGTCCCTAGTCGAGTATCATTGTTGATGGGACAACAATGATGCATTGAGACTAGTATGTGGATTGACTGATGACCAAATCTCATTGGTCATAAATATATGAGATATTAAGTCAATGCATAGGTACATGTTAGAGAATGATGTACTGGACAGACCCACCATGAGAATTCTATATGGAGCATTATGCGAAGTGTCATTAGCAATTCTCATAGTGACAATGATGTAATGGTCCTCCAGACTTCGAAATCGCTATATTACTACACGAGAATTTATGTACTTTGATATCATCAAATGTCACCTTTAATAGGTGGACTATAAAGGTGATTATTGGGTTCATCATTAATCGTGTGAGAAATATGAGTGATCTAAATGGAATTTAACCATCCTATATATTATGGGTGATATCCATAGGCCTCTTGATTGAGTAGGACTATGAAATGCATGGCCATGCTCAAATAGTGATTTGTTTCATATAGTCTACTCATTGATCAAGAAAACTTCATTAAATTATGAAGAGTATGACACATTCCATGACTTCGAGTTTAATCTAGGATATTAAGGTTAAAAGGATTAAATTACATTGAAACATTGGTCACTTAAAAAGGTTGCATCGAATCATCGATCTTATTATTACTTGGGTAGCAAAGTGATGCATTACTAGATGTCAGCTTCACCGCTTATAATTTTTTATAATATGATTTTAAAATTATTGCCAACGTAATAATAACCCATAGGGTCACACACATAGAAACGTTATTTAAAGGGAATTAATTTAAATTTTAAGGATTTAAATATATTAATATGATTAATAGTATTTAAATCACAATTTAAATTAAAAGGATAATTTGTATATATGTATATTAATTAAGTAAGACTTAATTAAGAGATATATATATATAAATTCGGATTTTATAAAATTAGGTTTTGATTTGATTAATTCATTTTAACTACTATATATATGATATATAAGCACTACTTAGGGTAAGATATCATAATTGAAAACCCTAGCCGCTTCTTTCCAGAGAGAGATTAGAGAAAAACAGTTTCGTAAAATCCATTCTTTTTTGGTGGCTAGTACCGCAAGTCCTTCTTATTGCGAGAATCGCTCACCTGCTCTGCGTGCGGCGTTCGATATGGATACCATAGAGGCGTTAATCGGTTTGTATTAAGTTGGAGATTCGAGGCGCAATGGGCCAGATTCTCATTTTTGTTTATATCTGGTATAATCTCTAAACCTCTGAATTAATTGATTTTCGCATGGATCCTGTTTTAGGGTTTCGGAAATTGCTTTAAAATTTTAATTTCCGCTGTGCGTTTCTGTGCTGAAGCCCAACAATATGGAGAAACCACAATGTCGAAGAGGCTACGTGGGAACTTGAAGCTGAAATGATGAGGAATTACCTTGAGTTATTTGTTTAATCCGTGTCTTCGATTCTAGGGACATAATCTTTGTAAGGAGAAAAGAATGTGACGAATGAGTTATTTGAGTTGTGATTCTGGGGACAGAATCCTTGTAAGGAGGGAAGGATGTAACAATCCAAGATTTTATTTATAATTTAAAATATTTATTAAAATTAAATAAATAAATATTTTGTTTATGTGGTTGTTGTTAGTAGGTACTTGTGAATTAAATTTATTAGATAATACTCTAATTTAATTTAATAGTTACAGAGTTGTTAAAGATAACATGAAATGCTATATTGCTATTTTAATTTAATAATTTAAAATGGCATGTTAATTATTAACTAAAATTATAATGAGATTATAATTTTGTGATATTTAGATTAAGTGGAAAAATTATTTAGTATGTTTTAATTAGTTTATTTAACTAATGTTGGATATGGAGATCCAAATAAATAATATGAGATTATAAACTATAGTGTAAAGGATTTATTAAAATAAATTAAAGTAGTTTTAAAAATTGATTTAACCAAACAAGGCTACAATAAGTCTTTATTTTAAAAGTGTGTTTGCCAAACAAGCCTTATGGCTTTTAAATCTTGAATTTTAAATTTAATAATATAAATAAAATAAATCAAAATAATAAATAAAATATATTTATAACTTATATATGTTTATATTTTTTATAACTGTTATATTAAGTGTGCGTATTATGGCTCTATCAATTTATTATCCTTATGCTTAAGGGTTAGTTGGTTTTACATGAATTGGCTTATACTGAGAAAGAGAGAAGAAAGTTTGCAGAGAAACTTGAGAGAGAATAGAGAGAGTTTAAGAGGAAAAGTCTATGATTCCAAAACAATTTCTGGGTTTTAGTAAGATTGTTCAAGCAAGTGAATGTATTCTTCCAACACTTTAATATTATATACATAATGTTCTATGTTCACGAGTTTTATAGTTGCTGTGAATTCAATTTTTTTTAATTGTTGTTATACAACTGAGTTGTTGCATTTGATAGTAATTGTGATGTTGGAATTTGCATTTAGACAAGAATTAGTATGCTAATTACGTTAAAAAGGAAGAAAGTTGTTTACATTGTGTGTTTGTACATATAGCTTATGAAAGTACCAAATTTGGTGGTTAATTTGTAATCTAATCTGTAAATTGAGCATTGAATATGTTAATTCGGTAAGAAACGAAAAGAAGATAGTTTGAATGAGTTAATTTAGACAAGAATTGTGATCACAGTGATGATTTTTGTGAAGGATGTCAAAAATGGAGTTTTTGGTATAAAACATGGAATTTAAAGAATTTAAATTGGTTGTAGTGTTGTTTAATTATTCTAAGTTGATGAATATGTGAGGAATCATGTTTATAAGAGTTCTATGTCAATCGGATATGTTAAATTTACTGTTTTGTGGGTGAAATTCGTGTAAGTTGAGCTAAACAGAGTACTATTAAAAAGACTGTGTAGTTTTCGGTTCTCATGCACCAAATAAGCAATTTCTTTGATGTCAAGGCCAAAAAGCAAGCTGCAAGTCATTGGGGTCCCAGTCTTATGTATGGCACAACTGTGCCATACCCTGATCTGAGGCAGTGATGCATGTTATTTATACAGACCTAGGAGACCTATTATAACTTAGTATAATGACATGTTAATGTGATAAACATGTAATAAAGAGGTTAAAATAGATTTGTATCATGTCATTAATAATTTCAAGATTGTTAAAAGATTATTAAGTTAAGAACGCGATACGTAATGATTTAAGGTACTTAATGAATAGTGAATAAGTGTTGTGAAGTTAACACTTGAGATTTCTAAAATACATATGGTGTAAAGTAAAACTTGTACTAAAGTAACAAGTTTATCTAAAAGTGAGTTTTATTTTGGGAAAATGGATATTAGTTTATCTAATAGATATTCTGATTCTAATACTATGTGTAGGTGAACGTGAGTTTTAATTTATAACTTATGCACGAGGCAAGTTCCTTACTCTAAACTTTTATCGAGCAAGCTTTGAATTCTAATCATTGTTGAATTATTCTAACTTGTTTATAGTTAAGCAAGTTTCTTTAGTTTCACTCTTTTATAATGAATTCAATTTCTTGAACTCTAAATTCTAATATTGAGCTACCATATTTGTTTTACTTTGCACACGTTATTATCATGTTGAGCAAGCTTTGTTTCTAGCTTGTTATCAGTTAATGTATGTTCAGTAATTCAATTCTTTATTTGATCATAGCCTTATCTTACTATTGTCCAAGCAAGGTTTGTCATTCTATTCAATGCTTATGCTTTTTAGTTATTTTTAAGCATGATTTTAATGTATAGTTGGTTCACCTATGCTTCTTAATCATTTTACATTAAATTATTATTGATCACTCGTAGTGCTGTTAAGACTTGTTGATTCAACTAATCCCTTAGTTGATGATTGTGAAACTCCAAATTACCCTTGAAGCTTATCAAAACCAAACCTTCTTTGGTGCGGACTTTCACTTTAAAACTGAGATGAACAACCCTATAATAGGGGATTAATTTAGAGCTACGAAATGGCGTTAAAAATTGTTTGCACAATACATAGTACAAAGGGCTGATCACCTAGAGTACGAGATGATGGTCCACATAGTCATTTAGACTGTTAAAGGTTACAGTAGAAACACCTGTTAATCTAGGACATAGATGATGGTTATAGTCTTTTAGACTGTTAAAGGTTAAAGTAGAAATACTTGATAACCTATAGTATAGTTCGTCGTCTTGTGACCCTCAGTTACATTTTGTATGTTGATATCAATTTTTGATTATCATTAACAGAGTATTGTTCAACTCTGATGAGTTTATTCATTGGCATTTTTTATGCTATTATTATTCATTGCTATTTCCAGTGAGCATTTGTTTTGCTCACTCTTGCATATATATACTCATTGCAGCTAAGGTTGAAAAGGTTGATGAACCTACCACTAGCAAGGGAAAAGGGAAAATGAACAAGTGATGAAAACTTGTAATTTATTTATTTTTATGATGATAAACTTTATATTTAATGATGTGATGTAATTATTTTATTTTGGCATTTGATTATTGTTAAAGGTTAGATAACCTGGGAGACTTTTGAATTAATGATGTAACCCATTTAATGGGAGGATTTATGGTTTAATTATATTATAATTGGGTAGTTAGACATGAATGAATGGAAAGTGAACACCAAATCTTGTTGGAAAGAAGTACCCATAGTTGGGGGTGTTACACTTATTGTTCAAACTCTATCTGAGCTTATTCTTTCATTATCTTCACCTTCATTTTATAAGGTTATATCCCACGGTACTCCTACGTAAGGTTTATAACCTACGGCTTTGATACCAATAGTAACGACCCCAAAATTCATACAACTCAATTATCGACTTCGGTCGTTAATAACACGTCTAACTTCTGATTTTACAACATTATTCGATGTTAAACTTAATAAAATGCGGAATAATTTAAACTTTTCTATCTTATTACTTTAATTCCCTAAATCAAAACCTTTATCATCTACATGTTTTTGATTCAAATTTATTTTATAAATCGCTTCATCAGAGTTATTATAAACTAAAACTTAAAACCAGGTTCAATACTCTTTATACATTGGTTAAAATTGAACTTTATAACTCAACATCTGTTAAACATCATACATTATCAAATACATCATCTGGAACCTTATTCATGGTTCGAAAACATTAACAACTTAGCCAAAGTATATAAATCTTCTAGTATCACATTTGATTCCTGTCTTTCAAGTAACACATAACTTTACCTTGAATCTTTAACCTACAAAAGTGGTTATTTGCAAGGTTGAGCTCGACAACTCAGCAAAATCTAATAGTTTTCATGCCTTACGTAGCACATAATAACATGTTCAACATATATCTCATAAACATTAGACTAACATAACATACTTGCTACAGTTCATATAAAAAGTATAAAGATTGAGTTCCTTAATTACTCAATCAACATGCTTTACTCAATCAACGTAGTCATAAATTAACTTTAACATTTCATACTTTCAACATATATATATAACACATCACACTCTTTGCAATAAATATTTAAAATAGTTAATCATCAAGTTCACATAGCAAATAGGAACTGAAAGACTTGCCTTGATCTTTGTTTACCAATAACAGTTTAACAACTTACAGTTATCTGCACTTCACGTGCCCTACACAATTATATAATCATACACATCAACTATTAGTCACATAGCAATGCATAGTAGTTATAATGTAAACTTTACTCTACATCCCATAACCCTTCTTATTAATCAATACACAATGTTCAATTTGATTGTGTTCACTTTCAACTTATATCTCACTATATTTCTTCTTAGGTCACACCCGAAGTTCATTGAAGTGTTTAATTCTTGATAGGACTACTTATTGATTTTATATTAAACCTATTTGATATCTTATAATATTTATTTCATTTGACTTAAAACACTTTTTACGTTCATTAACATTTGTTACGGCGTTTTGACGTTCATTCGTCACACGCCCGATTTGTCTCTCGTGTATGCTTAGTATGCTTATACAAATTATCTAATACATCATTTATTAATGTTAAGCATCATTAAATTTACTAACATTCATGTTTTATAATTTAGAACAACAACTTTTATTGTCAGAAGCACTACACTTGTATATGTGCATGCCCGACGCCCTCCGATTGTCCTAAAGATGACCATTTTGACCCCTGTTCCCAAACTCAAATCGAAAAACCTATAGAATGAAAGTTATAGGTCTATTCATCCTTATTCTGTATCATCTTGAATTGCCTCAATCGGAGTTCATATGAAAAACGTTATGCCTATTTTACTAAAATAGGTCAAAACAGTCACACCTGACATACTTTGGGCGCAGCTGTGCCCAATTAAGCTTTGGGCACAGCAACAATTTCCCTAGAGGGCGCTTGTGCCCCAAATAACAGGGCACAGCAATGTATGTCCAGATTAAGCAAACGAGACTCTAAGTTCACTGTTCTTGCGATTTTTGACCCTTTTCTCCTACTAATCTTCATAACTTGAGTTATACACATCCAAATTAGTCTGTTTTCAATTCTATGGATTCTTAATTCATAGAACTACAACAATCTAGAATTATAACAATTTATAGAAACATAAACTAGCCTAAATCTTGACCCAAAACTCATGTTCATACTAAACTTTCATGTTTTAACATGTTTAGCAAATTCATTCACTAAAAATTCGTTTCTTAACCAAATTGATTCATTCAACTTGCATTATTTTTGTTTTTCAATGTACTAATCACATTTATTATTAATTTCAGATTATATACATGATCTAACCATAAATTTAAGCCTTAAAATAGACCCAAAATATATATACTAAGCTATAAACTAAATTTCTTCTCCTAACACTTGTTTCGAATTTGATTACATGAAAACCTGTTATAGATTACATATAACAAATTATACACATCTATTAACAAGTATATCATCAATTCTTAGCAAATCCTCTACCAAAATCCATTTACAAAGTAGTATATATAAGAACACAAAATAGATTTTACAACCAAGTTATTACCTTTGATTTCTTCTTTAGATTGGTTAGAAGATGATTAGAAAACCTTGATTACACCTCTTCTTCCCCTCATGATTCTCATGATTTCTCTTCTTAATCTACAAAAAATTTCTTTATCTCCCAAACCCTCTACAAGGCTCCCCTTTCTCTTTGTTATTTAGACTTAGCAAAATAATGCGTAACATAAAAACTGATAAACGGTTGACGCTCAAATAAATTAAGGGTCTCAGCAGTTACAATATTCCAAAGGTCATAAGACCTTATTTGGTGTACACACTTTAAAACCCTTTTTATTTTATTTTTATAATTCTTTTATCCTATAGTACTCATATCACACATTACCCAATTAAATTATAATCTTTATTTAGCCAACACAATATTTAATTAGCTAATATAGTTATAATTTGTTTAACAAATCATTAATCCTCTAATTTAATTATTTAATTATTTAATTAAATTAGAATATTTTTATTCCATTAAGCGTAATAAAGTACGCACTTGATTATAAAATCATTTAATCAATATTATTGTACTTAAATAAATTATTCTCTAATAATTTTCATCGAATATCCATTTTATTCCATAAATATTTCAACTAAAATATTTATTCCATTTAATAAATATTTTACTATTTACTTAAATTCACTATCGTAATACATAAACATAGTACATTTTCATGCAATATATTACATTCTCATTTTATTAAAACAATCATATTAATTTACTATTTAAATTCAAAGAATTACTCACATTATTCATGAATTTAATTCAAAACATTTCCATTGCCAACAAGGCATAACCATCAAATTATATTATTTCATAATATAATTTCAATTTAATTAAATTAAGTAATATAATATAGTTAATTTCCTTTTCATAACAATTCCGTTTAATTTATTCAATAGTTAAATTAACTATTAAACTTCATGCATAATAAATTTTTACTCACCAAACCACATAATCTAAAATAGATACATCTCATAATAAGAATTTTATTTATTAAATTCTTATGTAATAACTTCTAAAAATTTGCGTTGTCACAAATATTGTGATAATAATTAAATCAATAATGTGAGATACTATGCAACAATTACTGTAACTGAGTGACTTCTCACGTAAGCATCAATAATCAAAGATACTAGACAATACCGTGTGTTATTATGCAACCACGCGTATTACTGTACTTTTATCACCGGGTATTTTAACAATTAACAGTAAAACTTTCGCCGTTATTTTTATAAAAATATATTTATGTCGTTTTCTAACTCCGATAATAATTTCGTAGTGGGGTCCACCAATGATTGTGCCGTCGTACGAATATTCCCTGTTAAAACGAATATTCCCTGACCAATCGAATATTTTATAACAACTTGCTTACTTTGCAAAATTATAAATATTACCCATAACTATAATATTATATCAAATCCACACTATAATATTCAAAAATGATATTTAGAGAAAAATTCATCTTTATTCATAAAAGTTGAGGTCTTACAACCTCCCCTTCTTATGAAATTTTGTCCTCAAAATTGGTGTACATACCTGGTATGTCGAAGAGGTGAAGATATCTTGATTTCATTTCAGATTCTAACTCCCAGGTCATTTCCTCAACATCGTGGTTTCCCCACAAAACTTTGACTTGAGGTACAACCTTGGAGCGTAGAATATGTTCATTCTTATCCAAGATTTTAATAGGTACCTCTTCTACGTTAAATCTTCCACTATCGCATCAGGTTCTAATTCAATAATGTGGTTCGGGTCTTCCACATATTTATGTAACATAGATATGTGAAAAATGTTATGAACACGAGATACACTTGGCGGTAAGGCTAGTCTATAGGCCACCATTCCTACTCGGTAGAGGATTTAAAATGGGCTAATGAATCGAGGATTGAGCTTTCATCTCTTTCCAAATCTTGTAACTCCTTTACATGGAGTAACACATAACAACACATGTTCTCCAACATTGAATTCCACGTACCTTCGATGAAGATCAACATAACTCTTTTGTCGATCTTGCGAGGTTTTTATACGTTGCCGAATCATTTGAATCTTCTCCGTTGTCATGTGTACCAATTTCAGTCTCAACAACGTTGCTTCACCCACCTCATTCTAGCATACTAAAGAAAGACACTTGCGTCTATACAACGCCTCGAATGGAGCTATGCCTATACTTGCTTGATAACTGTTGTTGTAGTAAAATTCCACCAATGGCAAGAACTTTTCCCAACTTCCTTTGAATTCTAGGACATAGAGTCTTAATAGATCTTAAAGAGTTTGAATAGTCCTCTCCGACTGCCCATCCATTTGAGGATGATATGCTGAACTGAATCGTAAATCCGTGCCCATAGCTTTCTACAAACTAACCCAAAATCATGAAGTGAATCTTAGGTCTCGATTAGAAACTATGGATACTAGTATACGATGCAGTCTTACAATCTCATTTATATATATACGAGCAAGACGTTCAAGTGAATAAATTTCTCGTATAGGTAAGAAATGAGCAGACTTGGTTAATCTATCAACAATGACCCAAATTGCATCTATGCCTTGAGAAACCTTGGGAAGACCAGTAACAAAATCCATGGTAATGTGCTCCCACATCTATTCTGGAATTTCAAGTGGTTACAATGGACCTTTTGGAACTTAATGCTCCGCCTTGACACGTTGACAAGTTAAACACCTTGGGATAAACTCCGCTATCTCTCTCTTCATATTGCTCCACCAAAATGTATGTCAAAGATCACGATACATTTTGGTACTTCCAGGATGGATTACAAATGGTGTGTTGTGTGCCTCCATGTTGATTTTATACTTCAAATCAGAGTCGTTAGGAACACAAAGTCTGGAGTTGGCTCGAAGTACTCCTTCTTCATCGATTCTTGCTTCCAGAATAACACCTTCTTATACTTTCTTCTTCATACGCATCAGCTCAAGGTTCATAGCTTGAGCAGCTTTAACTTTATCGATTAAAGTCGGTTCTACTCGTATATTTGTCATCATCACGTAGGTCACTGGAGTTATTAACTCTATCTCCATCCTTTGTAAGTCATACAAAATGGGCCTTTGCGTTGACAATATTACACTCGTACCCGCATATGATCTTCTACTCAATGTGTCAGCTACTACGTTCGCTTTTCGAGGATGGTATTGAATGGTATGATCGTAATCTTTCAACAGCTCGAGCCAACGTCGTTGCCGTATGTTGAGTTCCTTTTGGGTGAAGAAATATTTAAGGCTTTTATGATCTGTATAGATCTTCACTTTCTCCCCATACAGGTAATGCCTCTAGATTTGAAGCGCAAAAATAACTGCTGCCAACTCTAGATCATGAGTAGGATAATTCCTCTCATATTCTTTGAGTTATCGTGAGGCATAAGCTATGACTTTCCCATGTTGGATGTGAACACATCCTAACCCTTTGCCTGAAGCATCATTGTAGATGACAAATCCCTTCGAACCAGATAGTATTGTCAGAACAGGTGCTGAAATGAGTCTCCTCTTGAGTTCTTGAAAACTCTTCTCACATTCCTCGCTCCAACTGAATTTTTTATCTTTTTGAGTCAGCTGAGTTAATGAAGTAGCGATTCGAGAAAATCCTTCCACGAATCTCCGATAATAACTAGCTAAGCCCAGAAACCTATGTACTTCGATCACTAACTTAGGTTGCTCCCAACTTTGTATTTCTTCAATCTTCGCTGGGTCAATAGATATTCCGTGATTTGATATCACGTGCCCAAGGAATGCTACTTCCTCAAGCCAGAACTCGCATTTCATCAACTTGGCTTATAACTTATTTTCATGAAGCTTTTGGAGTATCAGCCTCAAGTGTTGCTTATGATATTCACGACTTTTGGAGTAAATGAGGATGTCATCAATAAAGACAATCACAAAATGATCCAAATATTCATTGAATACTCAGTTCATCATATTCATGAAGGCAACATCAGCATTAGGAAATCCAAAAGACATGACTAGGAATTTGTAATGCCCGTACTGAGTTCTGAAAGCAGTCTTTGGAATGTCATCAGTCTTAATCTTTAACTGATGATATCCGGAACAAAATTCAATCTTTGAAAAGAATTTAGTGCCTTGCAACTGGTCAACCAGGTCATCAATACGAGGTAACGGGTACCTATTTTTGATGGTGACATGATTCAACTCCCGATAATCAATACAAAGTCGCATACTCCAATCTTTCTTCTTTACAAATAGAACAGGAGCACCCCAAGGAGACGCAATAGGACGAATGAAACTGATGTCTAACAGTTCCTGTAGTTGGGTATTTAGCTCCTGAAGTTCAATAGGAGCCATTCGATATGGGGCTTTGGAAATGAGTTTTGTAGCAGTTCAAGGTCGATACAAAATTTGATTTCAAACTCTGGGGTAGGCCAGGATGTTCTGTAAGAATCTAGAATTTTAAATTATAATTCCAAATATTTATTGAATTATATAAATATTTTAATTGATGTGTTTATTGTTGAATAAATATTTGACAATTAAATTAGAGAGTTGATAGGGATTACATGAATTATTATAATGTTATTCTAATTTAATTTTGTAATAAAAGTGTTATGTTAATTTATTAAACAAAATTATAATTATAAGGAAAGTTATAATTTTGTTGTATTGGTTTATGTGGTAAATTGATTTAATAAATTTCTATTAGATTTAATTAGATTGAATATTATAATTTTTTTAAATAAATTATGACAATAAAACTATAGGATAAATGAGTTATTAACATAAATTAAAAGAGTTTTAAATTTGGTTTTACCAAACAAAGCCTTAGAGCTTTTGAAATTCTTGTTTTAATCTTGTTTTGCCAAACAAGGCTTACGGAATGATTAAGTAATTTTTTTAATTAGTTTTACCAAACAAGGCATAAGGTTTGACGTCCCCAAAATAGGTCCACACGACCCATTCTGAGTCGCCAGATATCACTCTATAAAAATCAAATACAAACTTCATTTATACAACTGTTGAACTCTCGTGCAGAGTACGACAACAGATAAGTTGTGAGTTTTAATACAATATTATCTCGTAGACAGTATCCAAACTCAAATTTTTACAATGCCATATAAAATACAGCAGCAAATATTTTAAGACCCCAAAGAAGAACGAGAAGATTACTATCATATTCATTCTAATGAGGTGCACTTTTGACGTTTTCAAAGTTGGGTTCTCATCACCCTATTGTTGTTCGCCAAAATCAATTATTAAGTGACGTATAAAATACGACACACACATCTTAGGTCCTCAATATAATTATCTGTTGCATGTCATGCCATTTATAATGTATTGGGAAACTTCGGCAGTCTCGGACCATCACACTATTTTCCCGTTATCCCCAATCGACCCAGCTACACTCTTATTACCTGAAAGGAATTGTGAAGCAAAGGGTGAGCACAAATAGCCCATCAAAGAATATCATGACTAAATATAATTAAATTATCAATAGCCTTCGTCAATAATAAATCAGAGATTTAGAACATATGGTAGATGATAAAACTTTTCAACCATAGTTGCAGCGGAAGGAGCAATCCATTAGAAGAGTCAAATAGACCATCAGGTCTATTTCTCCATGTTAAAAGTCCACCAATAATGTTTTATCCCTGTAACATCAATCAACGATTCCTGTCCACAATCATATGAATAACTCATAATCATAATTGTGATTCTAAATTCCTCTTCGCACCCAGGACGAAGATAATTTTTATCACCTATCTTTATCTGAAACATCAAAAATCATGGTTATACCAAATGACAATTCCTGCTCATAATCATACTAATAAATTCATCTTTACACTATGGCCAAAGATATTTATTAACAATTTATTCTTTGCACTACAGGCCAAAGACATACAACTGTATTTTAGAAGAGTCAAGTAGAGCATGATATCTACTATCTTTTAGGAATTAAAAGTGTATAATAAATATTTTATCGCTGAGACTCAGTTTAATAAATAATCCATATCATCGAATCATCCCTGCACTACGGCCAAGGATATTCATATAATCATCAATGGTCATGATTATATCGAATAATCATAATCATACCAATAACTGTCCATTAATGCACTACGGGCTAATGAGGACTTTTACCACATCATCTATAACATTACGGGTCATGATTATACCGAATGATCCCTGGTCATAATCATATCAATAAATAGTTCATCTATACACATAATCCAAAGATATTCATCAATCAATAGCTCATCTTTGCACGTAAGCCAAAGATATACAACTGTAAAACCAATAATCAACAGTCCATCTTTGCACATAAGCCAAAGATATACAAGTGTAAAACCAATAATCAACAGTCCCTCTTTGCATGTAAGCCAAAGATATACAACTGTAAAACCAATAATCAACAGTCCATCTTTGCACGTGAGTCAAAGATAACTTTCATCATAATATAAGCATGAGGATGATGACAATGATATAAGCATTAATCAAACGAAAATAAGGATAAATATTAAAGACTTTAAATTTATCCAAATATTATCAATCACTTAATAAACTCATAATCTAATATTATTAATATTATAACAATATTTTAATCACTTCTTAAACTTATAAACAATTTATTTTAATTATTTACACTTTACCAAATAATACATTTAATCATTCAAAATGCCATACTCATAAGATTTCATCACCAATGATCAAATCCTCATCAAAAATCAGATATACCCTATATAGGATTCCCAAGCCATAAAATCCTATTTTCCAATTTTGTTACTTCACATAACATATTTAATTCATTTACTCATAACTAGTTCATTTTCATGAAAATACCAAATCAGTCCCAAAAATATTTCTTTTCTAGGATTTAATGTAATATAGTCCCATATTGAACATATATTTTCTCTAAATTTTTAAAATTCATTTACTATTTTTCATATGGCCAAACTGCGCGAAATATTTAGACATTTATCATATATTGTACTTTTGTCCAAAAATTCCAAAATTTATAGGGTATACTCCTGTTATATACATGTACTCCCAATAAAAATTTCACAAAATTTGGAGTTAACCACAAGGAGTTATAAGGGTTTACTTTTAAAATAGTCTTTTCCTATAAAATCCATAACTCTTAATTTATACATCCAAAAATCGTCATCTTTGGACACAATATAGAAAACTCATCAAATAATCATTTCAAATTTTTCCAGAATTTTTGAGGTTCAGAAAAATTACAAAACTGCAAATGAATACAAGGGATCATTCACCATGCATGCAGTAATCCACATAGACAGGTTATTCACCATGCATGCGGTAATCCACATAGACAGGTTATTCCAAAAGAATAATAAAGAATGAAATAACAGAAGAAATCACCATGCATGCGATAGACCGCGTGGCAAAAGTTATTCCCAATGTAATAATAAAGAATGGAACTGTGTCAAATGCGTAATCCGCGATAGTATGTGATATTCCAACAGAATAATAAAGAATAGAACCAGTCATGCGTAATCCACACGCATGTGATATTCCAACATAATAATAAAGAATGGAATAACAACAGAATTCACCAGCATGCGATAGATCGCATGCATGTGTTATTCCAACAAAATAATAAAGAATGGAAACAAATCATACGTCATACGCACGCATTGCATGTGATATTCCAATGTATAATAAAGAATGGAACCGGTTCATGCGTAATCCACACGCATGATATTCCAATGTAATAATAAAAAGCGGAACCAGTCATGTGTAATCCGCATGCAGTGTGGATATTCCAATGTAATAATAAAGAATGGAATAACAATGAATTCACGTGCATGCGATAGGCCTTACAGACGAAGTTATTCCAACAGAATAATAAAGAATTAAATAACAACCCTTACGAGTATTGAAAGAAAATAACTCTCTTCATGAATACGAAAGAATAATACCACTTACCTCAAAAGAAGAGTGGATACTGGAATAGTGATGTAGCATACTTCTCTTCTTCTTTCTCTCTATAACTTCTCTCTATAATAATTGCTCTATAGCTTTAGTGAATTGGTGAGAAATGAAGGTAGAATGAGCTTCTATTTATAGGAAAATATAGTTTCGATAATTGCACGTTTTGGGGCTCAAAATATTACAGTATAATACCTTCCTCTTTTTCTTCATTTTTAATTTTGTCCTGCAAGTATTATCAAACTTGCACTACCTCCCCTAAGAGTATATCATGTGAATCAATAGTACAATCATGTGACTCAATAGTTACAATTATGTGAAAATATGAATTACAGTATAGTACCGCCATCTATACCTCCATTTTTAACTTAGTCATGCAAGTATTATCAATCTTGCACCACCTCCCCTAATAGTACTTGAATGTGAATCAATAGTACACACATGTGAACAAATAGTTATAATCATGTGAATTAATAGCAATAAATTGCTCATTTATTTGATTAATTACCCGATTGGTCAATATAACCTCTAGACATCAATTATTATCGTAATAAATGTCGATTTCCACTAACACTAATAATCTCAACACAATGGAACTATTTTTATCAAAAAATTTATTTTTAAAATTTCAAAGTTTGACTTTTTCTAAAAAAGGCAACTGTTGACTTTTTGACCAAAAAGTCAACACCGGAAAATTTTGTGTTTATAGTCTAATTTTACTAATTTCATCGTTCCGGACTCAAATATCACGTCCGCGTCTCCAAATTCAATTCTGACTCAAATTTGATTTTTAATAACATTTATTCATTATTATTATAACTCGCAATATTAACAACCAGATCGTTCTCAGGAAAGAGGGCGCTTTCCGATAAGGATTTCTCCTTATTTGCGCGCAATTAGGTGACCAAACCTCTCCTTGACAGAACTTCTAGACATTGTCAATATTGCAAATAATAATATGAATAACTTTACCATCACAATTATTGATTTAATAATATAACATATTGTGACAATAATTGAATAAAATTGAGTGACTTCTCACATAAGCATCAATAATCAAAGATATTGTACAATACCGTGTGTTACTATGCAACCACGCATATTACTATACTTTTATCACCAATTATTTTATAACAACTTGTTTACTTTGAAAAAATTTCACATATCACCCTTAACTTTAACCTTTTATCAATTTAACCATTTACTAAATAGAATAATTATAAGAAAATTGAATACTTTCATTTAAAAAAATTCGGGGTCTCATATAAGGGTTGTAAGTTATTAATTTTTAAAGTGGTTTAGCCAAACAAGCCTTATGGCTTTTGATTTTCAAATAATATAACTGACATTAGTTATATATGTATTTATGTTATATATTAATAGATATTATAAGTATACGTATATTATATTATCATATATCAATTTATATTACGTATTAGTAAAAGAGAAAGGAAGAACAGAGAAAAAGAGGAAGAGAGAAAGAGAGAAGGAAGAAGAGAGTTTCCCTATGAGTTGAAAATTTAGAAGAAGGGGAGAGATTTTCAAGTTCTTCATATCTTCTAGCAAGGTATAACCCTACTCTTCTTATTTTTAGTTTTCTTCTAAATTTCTAGTTTTTTATAATACACAAAAAGTTCTCTGTAAAATTGGTGTGAAGGAGTAATTGTTTATTATGTGATTTTATATGATAATTGTTGATATAAATTGTGTTCATATGGTTTATAGATGATTTAGAGTAAATTGATTCATGTAATATATTTTATTATGTAGGAAATCATATTATAGTAAGTTTACATTGATATATATTGAATATGGTTTAAATTATAATTAAAATTAGTAATTAATTCATTGTATAATGTATAAATTGGATATTGATTGTGAAAGTACATGAAGAAACAAAAACAAAGTAATTAAAACCAACTGTTTTGGTTGTAAAACGAATTCATAGTGAAGAATTTCGTTATGAATGTCAAAAGAAGAGGACATAATAGAAATAGCAAAATTAAAGGTTGTAATTTTGATGTGTATGTTGTTTATGTGGTTAGAAACGTGTTAGAAACATTAGTTTAAATTTCTGTAAACATATTACACCTTAGGTAGGTTGGTATGGTTGTTAAAAAGGAGTTTGTAGGCCTAATTTGGCTTTCTCTTTGTTCGAGATGATAATTGCGAATTAGCGAGGCGGACCCCGTGCAATATCGTAGTAAAACCCCCGCCTTAATTGGGGTAGACTAACCGGACATGTTTTACTAAAATGAGCATAACGTTTTCATACAAATTCTGTGATGCGATTCAAGATGATTCAGAATGAGGACGAATAGGCCTAAAACTTTTATTCTTTAAGTTTGTAAATGTGATGTCGTTATTAAGGGTCAAAATGGAAATCTTTAGGATTATTGTGCATTTAGAGGCAATCGAAGGGCGTCGGGATGCACGAATGCAAGTGCAATCCTTTGTGTGTTAGTGTAATCTAATCTAAAGAGAATGATAACATGTTGAACATATAATAGGATGTTGTATTAAGTTGTTATGTGTATACGGTGTAATGGCATGGTAATTTAAATGATATTAAAAGAGCTAAAATGTGATCTAGATGTGATGATGTTTAAACTTAAACTTAGTTAGTGAGCTATACTAAAAGTGGGAAAAAAACTCATATAGCTAATATTAGTGTAACTAATGAGTATTGTCAATACATATGGTATGTGTAGGACTTGTGGGGAACGTGAGTAAAGATTGTTTAACCTACGCAAGAGGCAAGTTCTCTAACTCTAGTTTTACGATTGTGCAAGTGTTTAAACCTTATTGATGCATTGAGCAAGTTCCTAAACCTAATTATATATATCTATTCTAACTTGATTATGTTCATGCAAACTCTTCAACCTAACTCTTACTTTGAGAAGGATTCCTATCTTTAATTTTATTTCTTATTATGCAAGTTCCTAAATTCTGTTATTCTCATGTTGAACAAGTTTTATTCCTCAACTTGTTATTAATCATGCACGTTCATTAACTCACTTCTTTTATTGAGTAAGATTAATAGCCTTAGCTAATTATTGTTCAAGCAAGGTTTGTTATAATATTCAAATGTCTATGCTTTCTAGTTCATTTCTAAATCATGATTTCGATGTATAATGTTGAATCACTTATAATTCATGTCTATTTCATATCATATTGTTATCGAGCACTTGAAGTGATATTAAACTATGTTGATTCAACTAATCCTTAGTTGATGTTCGTTGAACTCTAAATTACCTTGAGGCTTATCCAAACCAAAATTCCTTTGGTGCGGACTCGTATTTTAAAACTGAGATGAACAACCCTATTACAGGGGATTATTTACGCATAAACGGTTAGATGTTTGTGCACAATACATTGTACGAAGGACTGATCCCCCTAAGTACGAGAAGTTCCTACAGTCTTATGACTGTTTAGGTTTAAGTTGAAAGAATACTTATAACTTTGGATATAGTTCGTGGTCTTGTGACCCTCAGATACATATATTTCAAATTCTGTTCCTGATTATCATTGATAGAGAATATTATTCAATTCTATTGAGCCTATTCATTTGGCCGTTGTTATGATATTTTTATTCGTTGTGACTTCCAGTGAGTATTTATTTGCTCACTCTTGCTTATATAACTGTTACAGCTAGTTGAGAAGGTCGATGAACCTACCACCAGTAAAGGAAAAGGAAAGATGAACAAGTGTTGAATACTTGTAAATATGTTGATTCTATATTGTCAGACTTTGTTTTAATTGTTGAGATGTAATTATTTTATTTTCCGCACTTGATGTTTGTATTTAAAGGTTAGATAACCTGTGAGATTTTATTGAACTTATTGATGTAATCCTTCAATGGGAAGATTTATTGTTAAACTTTATTATATTTGGGTAGTTAAAAATGAATGTTTAGACAGTGAACACCAAATCTTATGGGAATGAAGTACCCAGATTTGGGGGTGTCATAAGTTGGTATCAGAGCTTTAGGTTATGAACCTTAGGTGTGGGAAAAGCCTTAGGAAGTAACCTTTGAAAATATAGTGGTGATAAACTCCTATCGAGTTTTAAGGAAGAAGTAATAAGACACTTATGTGCTTATGTGATTGCAACATATGTGCTCGTGAGTGTTGAGTAATAATGATTAGTATTAAAAAAATTAAAATTTTATTGTCAGGATGGCTAATGTAGGAGAATTCAGTTAGGCTAGAAAGGAATGATCCCAGATGCCTAGAGAGGAGCCGCCTTGAGATATTCAGGTGGTTTTGGAACAACTACTGCCACATGAATCATCTTTGTTGGTCACAGTGGTTGAGCAGGAGGGGTTACCTGATGAGGTGGAGTTGGACAAGGAGAACCCCGTTGAGCTGCCACAATCGGATGGGGATGAGGATGACGAGGAAGAAGAGTTTCCACTAAACTCAATCGCTGCTCGTATGTACGACGAAGTATACCACCGCAATTGGAACTTTAGGATAACGTCGAGGAGTTGGGAGAGATAGTAGCTGAACAGTTGACCTCAATGACGTAGAAGGACAACGACATCTAGGATCTAGATGAATGTCTGAGTAATGTCGAAGGGAAGCTGATCCACACTGAAGGAACGAATGAGCAAATGACAGAGGAGATTGCGGAACTGAAGAACAAGCTGAAAGAAGAGTTTACTAAGAGGGCAAGAGCCGAAGACGCGTACGAAGAAGCTTCTAAACGAGCCGGGGTAGCAGAGAGAGATATACAAGTGAAGAAGATAAAGATGGAAGAGATGAATAGTGTTTTCAACACTATGATCAATCGAGCTCAAGATCAGGTCATGGCGACATGAGCCGACAGTTTATGACCCTCATCGGGCTGATGCATAGAGTTATGCAGGATGAGATCACATCTAGCCACGTTGTATCCTAGCATTTTCTAATGGACAAATTTGGCTCAGGGGACAGTTACACACGGCACTCCGGGGATTTCACCATGCCAGAGGATCATTGGCATTTGGCCAGAGTAGACGTATTGCTACTGTGCGTATTGTTATATGTATACATGCCACGGTACATGGATGAGCTGGACATTGGCGTCATTATGGCAGTGAGAGTTCTTAGGGAGGGTCACACCATTGTGCCAATGATTGTCGCTGTAACAACCCGATATTTTCTATATAAATAAATCAGAAATTTTACGTATACTTTTTTTTATTTATTTATTAAAATAAATATAGGGAATATGTGCCAAGATAATGTGTATATGTATTTATGTGATAAATAAACATATATTTATTACATGAATAATTTTAAATAATTTTATTTTAGAATTTATTGATTATTATATTTATATTCTTATAATAATTAATTTTATAGTAGAAATGTTTTTATTAATTATTTTCCATGAAAATATGATTATTATATTATTTAAATAATATATGAAATGATTTTTAGAATAATTATAATAATTATTTTATTATATGAATTTTAGCATATATTATTAAGTTAATAATTTTAACTTGATTAATAATGTTAAGTATGACAGATAAATCGGATATGGAATCCAAATCCTAATTTTGGATTTTGATCAAGGTATGAGAATAATAATATAATATTAATTATATTCTAATTTTTTAGTGCTATAAATATGTACTGTATGTATAGAATGACAATGGTTGGTCAATTATGGTGCAGTATTTGAAAACCCTAGTTTTACTGTGCTAAACCCTAATTTGAAACTCAAATTAGAGTTCAAGATTGTGTGTAAATGTGTTAATTTTATTAATTAGAAAGTGTTAGAATTATAATTGTTAATTAGGGAAAACCTAATTAGTAATTTAAAACCCTAATGACTAGAACCCTAAATAAAAACCCTAATTGTGATTTGATAACACTAATTACCAAAATTATAAACCCTAATTTCTAAATTAGCAAGGATAATTATAATTAGTAAATAATACCCTAATGTTCATGTATAATTAGAACCCTAATCTAATTAAGGAAACCCTAATTATAAATTTTAGAAACTAAAATTTTTATTTTTGTACAACCCTAATTGCTAGATCTTACAAATGCTATGTGCTAAACCCTAAGGGCTAAACCCTAAGGGCCAAACCCTAAGGGTTTGCCAAGTTTATAATTATGCCATTAAATTCTCAAGCCAAAAGACTAAATTACCCTTTTGTGCATTATTGAAGCTAACATGTAGGTTTTGACCTTAGGTGGGTTGTTTACCAACTCATACCAACTCCATGTGACACAAAACCTCCGGCACATTAGTCTAGATCAGCCAAATACATTGTATATAAGTAGTATATATAGATTGAGAGAGAAAGGATTGCATTTGTTAGCCCATTTTAGCACAAACACTCAACTAAGCTCTCTCTTTCAAAAACCCACGAAATTTGGTAGCATTTCAGTTCCCAAATCAAGCCCCACTAACATCTATATCAAATCAGAAGCCTTGAAATTAGAACTTGATTATAGAAGGTATAAACCCTACCCAAGAATCTGAGCATTGATCTGTTATTAGATGTTAAAATTTTTGTGTTAAACATGTTATATATAGTATATAATGATGATTTGGGTTGCTAGATGTTAGATCCATAACATCTAGAGGCTCAGATTTGAAGTTTTCAAAAATTTGGAAATTTTGTTTTGATGTCTGACAACCGAATGTCAGGTCTTGTAGATCTCTGGCTGTTAATGATTTTTGTGTTTTTGATGTTTGACTTGTAGTGTGTCATGAGATCTGTGTTCTGGAACTCAGAATAGGACCAGATCAAGCATAGATTGATAGATATTGTTGGTCAAAGGTCGTTGACCGACCATGACCGGACCATTTATGGGTAACCCAAAAATGGGTTTTCAGTGTCTGACAAGATATTTAAGGCTCCGGATCTGTCAAGTTTTTGATGTTTTGAGTTTGTTGTTGAAACCATGTTATAGCATGTTAGTTTAACTCTCGATCCATGCTTTTAGTACCTCTAGATATCAAGTATACAGGATTTTGTGGCAGGTCAAAGGAGGTCAGACGTTCATGAAATCAGTTTTTTGGGTAACCCAGAAAACTGATGAACAAAACGACTGACAAACTTTGACCGGTATGTATCCTCATTATGTGATGTTGTTATGGTGTTTGTAATGGATCTGTAGTCTCACATGTTGTCTACAAGATGGAACTTTTAGATCACAAAAACAACACTTATATCACAAGTAGTGGAAGCCCAAATATGACCATCAAATCGCTCTTCATTTACAGGTAACCCAGAGAAAATGAAAACGACTCTCAACATGTTTTCATTGGCTTAGATCTTTCATTTGATGCATTTTATGATCATGCTTGTTGTTGAATCTTGTAGTCTTGCATTGCCACTACACGATCTGATCAACAACATGTCCATATACACTTTGTGCGAAGAACTAATCATGGTCAAACATCTTTTCATTGGCGACGTGGTGTTACGGGTTTTGATGAAGAACATGAAGAACACCTATAGCGGACGGTTACCTTATATAAAATAGGTGATCTTTAATGACGATTTTTTATAAAAATTATATTTTTATTAAATAATTATAGAAAATTAGTTTTTAATTATTAAAAATACATATAAAATTACTAAAAAATATTTTAAAGTCTAAAAATTAGTTTTTAATAATTTTTAATATATTTCATAAATAATTAATATTTTTGAAATATTAAAGGTATTTAATTTATTTAATTATTATATTAAATAAATTATTTAAAAATGATTTTAATACTTGAAAAATCATTTAAAATTATATTATGGTATAAGAAAATATTTTAAGTTATTTTAATGACTTTTAATATTTTGTGATGAAATTCATTAATAAATTAATATTAATGATAATTAAGTTATTTAATAAATGAATTAAATAAAAAAATTTAAAATGATTTTATTATATTAAAAACCATTTTAGATAATAATAAGGTATTTAAAAATATTTTAAGTTATAAAATATAACTTTCAATATTTAAAGGTAAATTTCATTAATTAATTATTATTAATGATATTTAAAGTTATTTAATAATTATATTAAATAATTTATTTTAAAAATGATTTTATTATTTTAAAAATCATTTTAGATAAAAATAAAGTGTTTAAAGATATTTTAAGTTAGAAAATATAACTTTTAATATTTAAAGGATAATTTCATTTATAATTTAATATTAATAATATTAATTTAATATTAATGAATTAAATTTATTTAATAACTATATTAAATAAATGCTTTAAAAATGGTTTTATTAATTTAAAAATCATTTAAAAATGATATAAATGAATTAAAAATATTTTAAGTTATACTTAATGACTTTTAATATTTTGATAAATGGTACATTAATATTTAAATATTAATGGTAATTATTTATAAATAATTTTAAATGTTTTAAAAATCATTTAAGGTAATATTAATACTTTAAAAATATTTTTGAGTTATTATAAATAACTTTAATATTTTGGCAATTGTTTCATTAATAGTTTAATATTAATTAAATGTTAATGATAATAGAATTATTTAATATTTAAATCATTTAATAATGATTCCAGTGTTTGAAAATTTATGATAAATTATAATAAATGTTTTAAAATTATTATAAGTCATTTAAAAATAATATAACTGATAATTACAGTTATTAAACTACTGATTAGAGTCTTAGACTCGAAAATTATCCGATAAAGCTATCGGTACACCGATATGTTTCAGAAATTGATCTGGGCTTAGATATTTTGACTGTATTAATGTTTGTTTGTGATTCAATGACTGTTGAACATGTGTGGTAATGTGATTAGGTTATGTTCTGACTGTGAAATGCAGTACTATGTGTTATAGTATATTGTTCTAATCGAACGAATGATCTGATTAATGATAGGTCGTGATATAAAAGATAAAACTAAGTTGCAAATTGTAAGCAGCGTACCAGGCAAGTATTTTACCTTTGCATTTTCTTTATGTAATGGACATGAGTAAGAATGTTTCAGAACTATATTATTATTATGCTAGATTATTAACCCTATTGTTATATATATATATATATATATATATATATATATATATATATATCCGATCATTGATTGTCAACATGTTAGTATATGGTAATTCAGATATATATTCTGTTCGTTAATTTATATATATGGTTATACAAGTGTCCCCACTTGGATAGTCATTGTATTTAATCACATGATGATACACCTTTGTTAATTACCCGTATATATATATATATATATATATATATATATATATATATATATATATATATATATATTGAATTATAGATTATTGCGAAATAAGATAAAACCTTACTATTATCCAACCGAATTGCTTTGGTTTGGAACCCCGACAAGTATGAACATCCCTTACACAGGAAATTTTTTTTATGCACCCAAGGTAGACAGAGTGAACGATAACATCGTTCTTGCATGTAGTATTGATCAATACAGGGCATAACGGGTTGATCACCCCCGTGGCCATAAGTTATGACAGTTTGCGGATGAAGTTCTGCTAAACCTATTCTAAAATTGAAAACAATGTTCATAGTATGTCACCATAACCCTATTTACAGTCAGTACATAGTTTTAAAATTTTGATAGAGGGTGGTTATGTTATTATTATCGGTTCAGATTACTTCACAACTATTGATTTGTTGTAGAAGGGTAGTAAAAAGAAAACATTTAATTCTTTCAGCTAATATTTATAATTGTTATCACTTGCTGGGCACTCAAATGCTCATCCTTGCTTAATTTAAATGTTTTCAGCTAAATGTGAACAACCAGAAGGCTCTGCTAAGAACAAGGGAAAAGGTAAGGTTGCTGAATAAATGCAATGATATTCTATCTCTCTATCAGTTAAAGATTGAAGCCGTATATCTCTCCATCAAATCTCCACGACTCTTTCCACGTTCAGAGCTCAACTACCTCTCATCCTCTTTATAAAGCTAGGGTTCCCAATTGGGTCGGCACACACAAGCGTGAAGGCTATCAATTCTCAAATTCTCATTATCTCTCAGTAAGTTCATCCGTACTTTCAATCAACTATCTGCATATGGGTCCAAAGAGAGCACGACCATCTTCATCTTCCTCATCCTCCTCCAGCAGCCACGAGGAGGACATTGTCGACCACACCAAATTCTTATGTGTAGAAGCCCAACAGAAGTACTACCATATTGTAGCTAAGACATTTATCAAGGAAAGAGGATTCAGACCCGAAGGCCAGGACGGACAGCTCTCCTCCATGATTTAGGAATGAGGCTGGGGTGGACTGACTGCATCTCCCACACCCATTCCGATGAGCATAGTCCGAGAGTTCTATGCCAATGCCAAAGTCACCATGAACGATACCTCAATGGTCTGTGGTGTCGAGGTAGAATACAGACCTTCCGCCATCCGAAACGTGCTGAGAATCACTGCAAGACCACCAACAGGGGCGGCCAATTGGATCGCAGGGGAACATCTAGAAACGGACTTGGAGCTTGTTATCGCTGAGTTGTGCATGCCAGGCACGAAGTGGACTTACAAAGTTGGCATGACACAGCCTTGAATATTTCCAACGGCCGCACTGAATCGATTGCCAAGGCATGGAGTCTGTTCATTTATGCCAAGTTATTGCCCTCATCGCATCAGCACGAGATCACGACAAAAAGGGTTATAATACTGTGGGGTATAATTACTGGCGAGTACATTGATGTGGGGTATTTAATTTATCAAAACATTGTTAAGTATCTGAAGGGAACTACCACTGGGAGCATTCCATATGCTTCAGTGGTAGCCATGCTATGTGCGCATCAGGGGTGCAATTGGGGCAACGAACAAATGTAATATCCAAGTCAGGACATCACCCACGCAACCATTGCAAAATTTAAGGACTGGGAAGGCAGTGAACCACACCCGCGCAGACGAGGATTCATTTTAAGGCCCAGCTTCCCAGAGCCATCTCAAAGAAATTTCTCACTGGGATGAAGCGGGCCCATCCACCCGAGCATAATCGATTCCTAGAGACCGACAGCTTCGAAGGTTGGAGCGCAAAGTCGACGCCATGTATGACAATTTTGGGACGATTGTTATGGGACTCACAAGGGCCTTGGCTGAAGCATTTGTGCAGCAAGGAAAAATGCTAGAGTGGCCACAATTTGGCACTGCAGTGCCTTATCCACCACCAGATTCACCACCCGAGGAGGGTGGTCAAGATAATCATTAGGGGAGTTTTCCTGTACTTTTTACCTTCATTCAATGGGGACATTGAATATTTTAAGTTTGGGGGTATTGGGGAGCATAACATAGTAGTTTAGTTTTATTTAATTCTGCATGTTAATGTGTTAAGTTCAATTTCTTGTAGATAATTTTTAATTTTTATTCATTGTTGATTGTGTTAGTATGTTTTAGTGCATGCATGTCTCACATATATTTTTGCTTAATAGAAATTCTTGCCTAACCAATGTTGATAGTGAATTGTGAAGGATGTTAGAACATGTTGGATAACACAGCTTAGATATAATGTTTTACACGATGAGATTCATGTTGTTGTTTAAATGCTTTCGGTATGCACAAACGTGTTCACAATTACTTGTAGGTTTAAGAAGTGTGTGTTGCATTGCTTGATAGAACATGTAGTTATAAACCCATTGTTGAACCTTAGTTTGTGTTGATATGTTGAAACAGTCTGCATTACATGAATATACATGAATCTTGCTTTAGACTATAATTTTCTTTTTGGAGCAGTGTAACATATGTATTCTTTGCTTAGATCAAGTTTTGGTGAACACCACACACACACAGCATCTCTATAGCATTCATGAATTATCTGAGTGTATGATATTATGTCTATAGTTTGGTTTGAAATCATATTCTTGGATCTCGATGATTCACTAGATAATTTGGGCTAAAATTCTGTTATGGCGGGGATTATGTAAGACTAATTTGCATCATAGAGTAGTTGCATATTTTTGTAGTTGCATTTTCATTATTCATTAGTATGCATTGCTTGAGGGCAAGCAACAGTTCAAGTTTGGGGGTATTTGATAAGTGGTATTTTTACCTACTTATTGAATACAAATTCATGTGAATTGTGCCCATCTCAAGTACATTTTATTGTGTTTTAGTTGCATTTCACGTTATTTTTCATTGCATTTACTTACAACTCCTTTTGGTGAATAAGTTCAGGAATCGGCTTGATTTTGGTGGTATTAGAGGGCACGAGGCTAATGGATGCGTGAAGGTAAGGCACATACGGGGATGTGCATGGCATGGAGGTACAATGAAGCAAGAGATCAAGCATGAAAAGAACAAATAACAACAATGACGACATGTGAAGCTAAACCGTAACCGAAGCTACAGAGTGCAAGCCGCCAGATGGCCTGCTAGTAAAAAGATGGGGAATCTTGTGACCGCGAGTACCCGAGCTGAACACTAATAATCTCATCGCAAGTTCTTGCTACCGCCGAGGTAGGAGAGCCTTGCGCCTTGCATGAGAGGTTGGTTGGACGAGGCGGGCGTTACATGAAGTCTCGCCCTTGCATGGCGAGACATAGGAACTGAGAGCGCGCGATCGAGCGCGATCTTTAATCTTCAGTAATTTTGTTTTAATTTTAATTTTTAATTAAATCAATGGTAATTGGTTTTTAAACGATTCTGACTGGTGTCAGATGAACAACTTGATAACTTTAAGTATTTTTTCATCATAGAAACTAGGGTTTACACCTTGGGAGAGATTCCAACGTAGAACGAAGCCAAAACGTCTACTTCTCCAATTCTTCTTGGGATTATCCGTCATCGTGGATTTTTATTATTGTTTATTGGATTTCTATGAGGATTTAAACGTTGATCATTGATTTCTATTCAGCGATTGGGTTTGATCGTTCCATCTTTCTTATTTGAATTGTTTATTTATTGATCATGTTTAGCGTTGATCCCATAATGGTTTTTGGTTCAGTCATGAACTAATTTCCATTATGGGATTCTAACGGATTTTAATATGTAGTTTGGTTGCACATTTAAATGCTAGGATTATTTTGCATATCATATGGAATATCTGTCATGGTTGTTTTACATATATGAATGCTTGATCACCATTCGTCTCAGTACTTGTATGGAATTGACAATGAACATATAGGTATGGATTGTAATCATGATAACATGCGAATATGGGGCTATTGTATATGGCTTGCATATTTTGTGAACCAAATAGACATATACTGTTTCACCGTATGAGCTAGAATAAGGGCTTGAGCTTGAAATCAATATAATTGCAATTTCACATGAGCGTACAAAGGATTTTGGTTATATTGTTGATTACATAGAGTCTAACATCCTGTAGATCTTTGTGTAAGTAGGTTATAGTGCATTGAAAAATGGTTATAACTCTATTCGTGCTCTTGGCTATTTTCCTGTGATATGTGAACATTTCTTGCATGATAGTGGCGATTAGATGAAATATTAAATGAAGTTAGGGTCCCATTATTTCCAGATTATATTTATTCCATTTGTATTCTCATTTTTAGTTGTTATTCACAATTAGTTTAATTCAACACTTTTAGTCATTAGTCTAGGCATATAAATTTGGTGAGTTAATAGATGCATGATAGTTAAATTTAACAACTTTCTCTGTGAGATCGATACTCTACTTACTCTGTATTACTTGTTGACCCGTGTATGCTTGCATGAGTTAGAGCTCTTTTATTAGAACTATAAAAGAGGCAACAGATACCAACTATGACGTCCCCAAAACAGGTATACATCACCCATCTTGAGTCGCCAAATACATGGTACAAAATACAAATACAAACTTAATTATACAAACGTCGTGTAATATACAACAAAACATATGTTATGAGTTTTAATACAAATATTTTCATCTAGACAATATTCACACTCAATGGAGTCCTCATTACATTTATTATCACACTATTTAACAGAATAGTGAGGACTACTAATGCTATCATCTGGACCGTCACTCCGTTTTCCCACTTCGTCCCGGTATATTCTCATTTCTGAGAGAAACGGTGAAAGAAAGGTGTGAGCTCAACTAGCCCGAAGAAAATATTATGACTAAGATAATGCAGAATAAATTATCATTAGTCTTCAACAATGTTAAATTGATAAAATACAATAGACATCAAGTTTAAGCTGCGATTGGAATAAGCAATCAATTAGAAGAGTCAAGTAGAGCATGATATCTACTATCTTCTATGATTTAAAATGTTTTCATCAATTTTTATCATTTTGAGACTCGACAATAAGTAAACCACATCATCGAATCATCCACGCACTCACTAGGCCAAGGATATTCATTAAATCATCAATGGTCATGATTATATCTGAATAATCCTGGTCATAATCATACCAAAATTGTCCATCAATGCACTACAGGCCACTGAGGACTTTTACCACATCATTTATAACATTACAGATCATGATTATACCAAATGATCCCTGGTCATAATCATATCAAGTCCATCTATACACGTAAGCCAAAGATGACTTTCATCACAATATAAGCATGAGGATGATGACAATGATATAAGCATTAATCAAACGAAAATAAGGATAAATATTAAAGACTTTAAATTTATCCAAATGTTATCAATTACTTATTAAACTCATCATCTAATATTATTAATATTATAACAATATTTTAATCACTTCTTAAACTTATGAATAATTTATTTCAATTGTTTACACTTTACCAAATAATGCATTTAATCATTCAAAAATGCCATACTCATAAGATTTCATCACCAATGATCAAATCCATCATCAAAAATCTACATATACCCTATATAGGATTCCCAAGCCATAAAATCCTATTTTCCAATTTTGTTACTTCACATAACATATTTAATTCATTTACTCATAACTAGCTCATTTTCATGAAAAATACCAAATCAGTCCCAAAAATATTTCTTTTCTGGGATTTAGCAGAATATAGTCCTATATTGAACATATATTTTTCTCAGAAAAAATTTATTTACTATTTTTTATATGGCCAAAATTGCCGAATATTTAGACATTTATCATAAATTGTACTTTTGTCCAAAAATTCTGAAATTTACAGGGTATACTCCTGTTATATACATGTACTCCCAATCAAAATTTCACCAATTTTGGAGTTAACCACAAAGAGTTATAAAGGTTTACTTTTAAAATAGTCTGTTCCCATAAAATCCATAACTCTTAATCTATACATCCAAAAATTACCATTTTTGGACACAATCTAGAAAACTCATCAAATTATCATTTTAAATTTTTCCGAAATTTTTGAGGTCGGAAAAATTATGAAATCGCCTGGCGAAAACCCTTTTGAAATGAAAATACTATTCATCTAAATACGAAGGATCATTCACCATGCATGCATTACCACATAGACAGGTTATTCCAACAGAATAATAAAGAATGGAATAACAGAAGAATTCACCATGCATACTAGAAAGTCATCATGAGACGAAAGTTATTCCAACAGAATAATAAAGAATGGAATAACAGAAGAATTCACCAGGCATGCGATAGACTGCACAGACAGGTTATTCCAATAGAATAATAAATAACGGAATCAGGTCATGCGTAATTCACACAGACAGGATATTCCAACAGAATAATAAAGAATGGAACCAGGTCATGCATAATACGCACAGACAAGATATTCCAACAGAATAATAAAGAATGGAACTAGGGCATGCGTAATCCGCATAGACAGGATATTTCAACAGAATAATAAAGAATGGAATAACAGAAGAATTTCACCATGTATACGGTAGTCCGCGTATACAGGTTATTCAAACAGAATAATAAGGAATGGACTTCATGAATACGAAAGAAATAATATCCCTTACCTTAGAAAGAAACTAAATACTAGAGTAGAGAGGTAGCAGACTTCTCTTCTTCTTTCTCTCTATAATTTTTCTCTATAATAATTGCTCTAAAGCTTTAGTGAATTGGTGAGAAATGAAGGAAGAATGAGCTTCTATTTATAGGAAAATATAGTTTCGATAATTGTACGTTTTGGGGCTTGAAATATTACAGTACAATACCTCCAAATTTTCTTTCATTTTTAATTTAGTCCTGCAAGTATTATTAAACTTGCACCACCTCCCCTAATAGTAAATAATGTGAATTAATAGTTCAATATTGTGAATCAATAGTTTTAATCATGTGAAAATACGAATTACAGTATAGTACCTCCATCTATACCTCCATTTTTAACTTAGTCATGGAAGTATTATCAATCTTGCACCAACTCCCCTAATAGTACAAGAATGTGATTCAATAGAACACACATGTGAACAAATAGTTATATAAGCAAGTGAATTAGTAGCAATTAATTGCTCATTTATCCGATTAATTACTCGATTTATCAATATAACCCCCAGACATTTATCATCAGAATAAATATCAATTTTTACTAACACTAATAATTCCAACACAATGGAACTATCAATTTCATCTTTAATCAACACAATCTTATTCATCATTAATATTATAATTCACAATATTTAACAACCAAGTCGTTCCCAGGAAAGAGGGGGCTTTCTGATAAGGATTTCTCCTTATTGGCGCGCAATTAGATGACGAAACCTCTCATTGACAGAACTTCTAGACATTGTAAATATTGCAATTTAATAATATGAATAATTTTGTCGTCTCAATTATTGATTCAATAATATATAAAATATTATGCAGATGATACTGTGACAATAATCGAATCAATAATATGAGAGATATGATGCGTGACAATTCTTGTAGAAATAATTGAGTATAACTAAGTGACTTCTTACGTAAGCATCAATAATTAATATAAATGTACTTATGCAACCACGCGTATTACTGTACTTTTACTACCGGGTAGTTTAACAGTTTTAACAGTAACACTTTCGCCGTTATTTTTATAAAATGATAATTCTATCATTTTCTAACTACGACAATACTTCTGTTGTGGGGTCCACCAATGATTGTGCCATCGTACGGATATTCTCCAACAAAAAGAATATTCTCCGACCAAACGAATATTATGTAACCACTTGCTTACTTTGTAAAATTTGTAAATATTACCCACAACTATAACATTATATCAAATCCATACTATAATATTCAAAAAAATATTTTGAGAAATTTAAATCTTTATTCATAAAATTTGGGGTCTCACATAGCTTATGTAATTTTATTTTTGATTATTCTAAATCTAAACTTGAATCTATGTTCCTAAACATAAAAACTTTGTATCTACTTGTTGATGAGCATTTTATGTTTAGATATACCGATATTGGGTGTTGATTTGTTTAGAAATCAAAAGAAAAGAAAAGTAATTTTTCTAGTTTATAAACCATAAATTTTTATGTACTTTGGATTTCCACCGCTTTTGATCTACACCTTCTTTTTGCAATCCGTCATAGAGAGGTGCTAGATATGTAATTTAAATACTAAACCCAAGTGGTAGTACTCAAAAATGTTGAGTACACAAGCCTTAGTGGTTGTTTTAGCTAAAATAGTTTCGTTTTTAGAAATAGAAATAATATTTTTGGACAGTAACTGTCAGGGGCAGTTTCATCATTTTTGGACATTCAAAAAATTTTGAAAAAATTTGGAATGATAAGTTTTATAACATTTCCAAGTGGAATCACTGAAAAAGGAGTTGTAGATTTTCGTATGGACTATTTTTGGCAAAGTAGGAAAAATGTGAAAATCTCAAAAATCTCAAAGTAGTGTACGTGATGATATTATTCTAATTGAGAGATCAATATTATCAATAATAAATCTTTCACCTAAAGCGAAATTAGCTTTGCATAACAGTAGTCTATGGTTCAGACAAGTTCCTATACTTTTATTGTACAAGTTCTCAAACTCAAACTTGAGTTATTATTTCAAATCATGCTTGTGGTTAATCATTGTTGATTATATCACATATTTGATTATTGATTCTCACGTTGTGCATGTTTCATATGTTCATCAGGTATAAAAGGTTGATCACCTTCATTACCATTTGGTTCAGTTATAGTTGTTCATGTTCATTGTTGGCCATTCATTATTATTGACTCGGTCTTTCAGTTAAGAAAATTGATTCATATTCTTTCACAATGATTATATTGTTGAAAGTTTGTCAGATTATTATTATTCTTTCAATCAAGATATATCTTTCTTTGAACTTAAACTTGCTGGGCAAACTTGTTGCTCACCCTTGCTATATCATGATAAACATTTTAGATTAAGACGAATACTTCGGACACGGGCAAAGGCAAAGACAAGTTACAAGAAGGGATTATTGAACAGTTAAAATTGTAATAGTACTGAAGGCAAATAACATTGTAAGTCTTGTAGTATATGAATATGTGTATTAAGTTAAGGTTATCGACCTTGGGGATTATATATAAAGGTTATTGTATAAACAAATTATGTTTATATCTTCCATAATAGTTATAGAAATGATGTACCAGATTCGTGGTAATTCGTACCCGGATTTGGGGACGCTACAGTAAATCTAAATCTAAAAGATATCCTAATTCTAATAGAAATATCAATAACTTTCCATTTTGAAGTCTACCAAAATCTGCTTTTAGAAACTTTCTAAAAATCCAAAATTTCTCAATTTTCCCGAACAAATTTGCCCATATTTCCCGCTGCGACGTTATTTGGTAAAATGACCATAACTTTTGATCCGAAAGGAGTTATGAGGCCTGCTACCTATCAAATCGAAGCTCTCGACGAGATCTACAACTTTCAGTTTTTGAGGTTTAACTTATGTCTGATAAAAATGTCATAACTTTTTCATATGAACTCTGATTAGGATGATTCAAAATGTTCTGGAAAGCTAGAAAATAGATCTACAATAAAATCCAAGTCCCAAGTCAAGACCATGCATCCAACTTAGCATTAAAATCCCTGTAATCTTCCATTTTTCCTCGTTTCAGCTTCAACTCTTCCTGAAATCAATAATCACCCTAATAAGTCCATTTACAACACAAAACATGCAATAAAACCAAATGTAAAGGAATCAAAAATCATAAATATTATGCACTTATCATGGAATATGTGTGAGATTAAGTAAATACATATATATATATATATATATATATATATATATCTTTATATAAAGAGAAATAAAGAAAGCTTTGCAACCTAATGTTATAAATTTGGTATTGAAATTAAATAACATAAAGGGTTATCTTTATTTAGTGGTCCTAGCATTTTAATTATATACTAGTGACCTAATCTAAGTGATTTGTGGAACATGTCTCAACCTAATAAATTTTTTTTTATGAATATGTGAGTAAATGAATATGAATATTATGTGTTTGTTTATAGTTGTTTATTATATAAACAAATAAAAGAAAACTATTGTAACCTAATTATTATATATTATGAATGAAGAATTGAATAACTTAAGGGTTATGGTATGAGAAAATAATAATATTTAAAATATATACTAACCCTAATATATTTATTTTATACATCTCAATTAATTAATTTTATAACCTAACAAAAACAAGTCTAATTGGGTTAAGAAATTAAGAATACATGAGTAAGGATTTGAATTACTCGATTTGAATTACAATTGAGTGAATGGAAATCCTAATTAATTGATTTGGGTAGAATAAAATTAAAAGTATTGGACTATGTTAATTTACATGGCCCAAGAAATTATTTAAGAAACTCAAAAGAATTAAATATAAAGCCCAAGTTTTAGCCCAATTGTTAAAGGACTTTTTGGACATTTAGTTAAGTAAGTAAAACATTAAAAATTAAACCAAATTGGAAGGGAAAAAAATTCCAATATACGGCCATATAGAGAGAGGGAGAGATGGAGCATGTGAGTTAATTATTTCACTTACTTTAGTTGTTCAACAACTCTCACTAACTCTCTTTATGTGTCCAATTCTTATTCAATCAACATTTTAGCTAAATTTGCAAGTAAGGTGAGGAGTGCAAGCAACCTTTTAATGATTAAGGAATAGAAAAAGAGAGAAGTTAGGAGAATGTATATAGATATACATAATATATCTATATTTAATTTACTAACAAAAATTTATTTGGTTCTTCTCTTTCATCCCATTTTCTAAAGTAGCCAAAAAGAAAACTTGAGAGAGATAAGAGAGAGAGAGAGAGAGAATTAGGGTAGAGGAGGAAGAGAAGGGAGGGAGTGGTTGTGTGCTCAAAACTCCCTCATCATCTATAGAAGAAGAAGATCAAGTGGATCAAAGGTATAAAACACCAAAAAACTAGTTTATTTTCTTTTGTTTAATTTGTTTTGATAGGATGAAGATCTAAAGTTTCGAAAATCAAAAACCTTAGATCTATATGATTTAGAGTGTGTTATGTGTAGATCTATCCCTTTTAAGTGTCAAAAGTTGGATCAAAAGAGAGAAATGAAAACTAGTTTCTTAAGGGTTAGAAAACCCTAGCTTTTGGTCACTTTGATCATCTACCGCTTTAGATCTACACCTTCTTTTTGCGATCCGTCAAAGTGGTGTGCTAGATATGTAAGCTATATAGTAAACCCAAGTGGTAGCACTAAAAAATGTTAAATACAAAATCTGTGGCAACCATTTTAGTGTAAAATGTCCAGCCGACAACAGAATAAATTTGAGCCCAAACAAGTCCCCTGGCCAGTTTGGTCCAGGGGCATTTTCATCAACTTTTGTTTCTTCAAAACTTTTGGAAAACTTTGGAGTGATAATATGATAATTTATCTGAGTTCTGTAAAAAGATGGGAATTTTTGGATGTATAGAATGAGAGTTATGGATTTTACAAGAAAGGACTATTTTAAAAGTAAACCCGAATAACACTTTGTGGATAACTCCAAAAAATTATGAAATTTTTACTGGAAGTATATATATGTCAGGAACATACCCTGTAAATTTCAAAAGTTTCGGATAAAGTTTCAATTTATGATAAATGTAGCAAGTTTTGGCTATTTTGGACTATTTAAATATAGTAAATGAATTTCAAAAATTCTAAGAAAAATATATGTTCATAAGGGAGACATATTCTGTCAAATCCTAGAAAAATAAAATTGGAACTGATTTGGTATTTTTCATGGAAATGATTTAGTTATGAATAAAGGAATTAAATTATTTATGTGACATTGAAAATTAGGAAAATTGGATTTTATGGCTTGAGAACCTTAAATATGATATATGTAGATTTTTAAAAGGTGATTTGGTCATTGTTTATGAGATGTTATGTTTATGGCATTTTAGGTTCATTAAATAAATAAATTAATAAAGATTAAAAAATTAAAATAAATTATTTATAAGTTTAATAAATGATTAAGATATTATTAAAATATTAATAATATTAGATTAAGATATTATTAATTGATTGATAACATTTAGATTAAAGTGTTATTAAATCATTGATTTGAAATATTATTTAATGATTAATAATATTAGTAAGTGATTTGAATATTATTAAATAATTAATAATATTAAATGAGAGTTTAAAAGATGAGTTAAGTTATTAATTGGACATTCAATAGGCTATATTGAATAGTATGATGAATTGGAAATTCAATATGTTAAAAAGGGAATACAATTTGAATTCAGGTTGCTGGATTGATATATTCGGCTTGCTGGATTATTTATGTTAGCTTTATCTTTGTATTTAGTTTGTTGAATTGGTATATTTGGTTTACTAAATTGGTGAATTCAGGTTAATGAATTAGTGAATCTAGGTTGCTCGATTGTAGGATAGTTTGAATCTAGGTTGCTGGATTGGTTAATCCAGTTTGCTAGATTGGTATGTTTGAATAATTCAAATTACAGTATTAGTATTCGACTTACTAGATTATAAAAAGAACTTATAAAATGAAAAATTAAAGTGTTAAATCATAATGTGTAACGCCTCAGAAAATCGAACCTTTGTAAATACTTTTAATAATGAATAAAATAATATTATTTATTATTATTACGTATGGATAAGACAAATGTCGTTCTATAACCTAGAAACGTTGGAATATCGTAGTATTTTAACTACATGAGAGAATTAAAGTGTTTGAATTTCTAAGACGAAAATAAAAGCTTTCCGAGAAATTTTCCGAAAAACCCTATTCATCAATTTCTGCTCGGGAATTATTTTTGAACATCCAAGAAATACGTAACGTTATAATATCAAGGTGAGATGGATTATGTAATAATAACCTAAGTATGGAAAACGTAATATTTCGCATGCGGACTTAATTTGGGAACGTTAAGTTTATTAAGCGTTAAAGGAAAAAAATTGTGATCGTATAATGTGTATTCATTATATGAAGGTAATGAATGTAAGTATAATACGACGTATTGTACTATTATGTATGAAGAATGAGATAACGTATATTACGAATTAATATACGATCTAGTATATGAGGATTATACATGTGGTATAAATGTTAAGTTGTTAAATCTAAGATAATGGACTTGTAGGATTATTAACCTAATAGTATAAGTCCAATAGAAGTGACAATCAAGCCCAAGTGTTTGATAAGTCTTAAGTCCAAATTATGGAAGTATAAGCCCAATAAGGAATTTAGCTAGATTAATTAACAAAGCCCAATGAGAAGCCATGATCCATGGGCTAAACCAAGGGTGAAATGGGTAGACTTGATGGGAAAAAATTTTGTTTGGTGCCCAAGTATTGTGATGAGCAAGAAAGGGAAGTGGCTAGCAAGTTAACTTAGTTGTAAGGTAATTAATAGTAAGGAGGTAGAATGAGGAGGTGGATTAAAGGAGGTGGGATGTTTAAAGTCCATAATTCCCTAGCTTTGTAATGCCTATAAATACAAGCCTCATTTCATAATTGTTGGTTGTTCTTTCATCCAACACTTTCCTCTCAAGATAAGCTACTTATTTGGTAGAGAGAATAAGCCACTTAAGCACTTATAAGCCACTTCAACTTTTGCTAGATTTTCCAAAGTGAATTGAAGTCATAGTCTTCAAGGGTAAGACTCATATTTTTTATCTTTATCTCTTCTATGATAGGATTGATAGAGAAGGGGATTGGTTGTTAAGAACATGTTATAAGTTATTAAGGAATAAACTTAAAAGCTAGAATAAGTTGAATAAGCAACTTGAACTCTAATAAGTTGTTGGAATCTTGAAGAACTTGTCATATGTTTGTCATATGATGTTTGTATGTTGATTATAGCATGAGAACATTGATTAATGGACTTAAGTTCATAGTAAGTCATTAACATGAGAATTAGTAGTTCATAAGTTAAATAAGTCATTGACTTATGAGAATAAGTCAAAACCTACTTTGACTATAAGTTGGTGTAATAAGTAACTTGTGATGTTCATATGTTGGTTAAAATTCATTTAGAATCATTAAGAATGTAGCTTTGCCAGAATTCACACGATTGGACGATAATCGTCGAATTCGTGAAATTCTCAGAATGGAAGTCGTATTTCGTGTTTGAAGTCAGAAACATTGGTTTTCAATGGAGACAAGTCATATTTGGCATTATAGAGCTGCGGACTCGAAAATGACCAAATTCCGTCTTAGAACGAAGAAACGAGCATTGAACGTTCATGGACGTTTATCGTTTTAATTAAAAATGAACTCATAGGTGAAATTTTAGCAAACAAAGTCGAATAGATAAAATTCTTGCATGAACACATAGAGTATGTAATTTGTGAACCGTAGGCTTTTGAATGAGCTAATTCAGACTTATAACGAAGAAGTTATGAGTCCGGGAGTTTCGTAAAATTTTCAAAAATTGCAAATTGTCCGAGGCACAGAGTTGGCGCCGTAGCGCCAACCCAAGGCCATTGAGTGACGCCGCAGCGCCGAGTCCGAGGCTTGCTCACTTTAAACTCGCACCGCGGCGTGAGAAGAAGAGTGGTGTGTGGCGTCGCGGCGCTAGACCTAAGAAATTACCAAAGAAGAAAGATTTCAAGTACAAAATGAAAGGGAACTTTATAGTATTAAACTAAGGCATAAACATGACATTGTTAGGACATTGTTAGAAACTTACGTATGATGATTAAGAGTTAATAATTAAACAAAGATGAACGAAATGTGAATGACGTAATGAAAGCCGGAAACCATAATAGTAGATCTAAGTCAGGATTTACATTTAGATGATGGGTAAGATATAATAATATACCTACTTGATTATTTATGACCTAATGTGGTATGTTATATGATCATGTATTATAGAAACGTAGAGACTTAAAATGTATACGTGTGTTAATCGATGGCAATATTTGAAGGAAAGAATTCTAACCCTTGTTCCAGTTCAGTCTGGACAAGTTTTGTAATTTATGTATTCTTTCACATGAAGTCTTGAATGATGAAGTCTAAAGCCAACTCTTTCGGCTAGACTTATATTATGATTCTATCAAGCATGATTTATGTTTACCGAGTTATATTAGTATGGTTTTCAATCGAAGACCAAGTATGCTAAAATGTTTTTGTCGTTTAACGACGAGCACGTGAGGTTGCCACAACTTAAGCGTATACACGTTTAATGAATGTAGTGTTGATCAACATAGAGTACTATGGGCGATCACCCGAAGTGCTCGTAAGCTATCTTGGGACTTACGACTTAGTGTCGGGTTGTCCTTTTCAAAAGAAATTATGAACTGCTCAAAGTTTTGAGCCTTAGTTGATATTCTACTGAATATTGTTGTTGGAAAACGTTTTGAATAAAAAGAAGTGCTATTTTAAATTATCGATAGTACTTCGTAACTATTGTTCAGTTATTGAAGGTATATGAGTTCTATGTTTCAAGCATGTTGTTTATTAGAATTGTTGTATTTGCTGAGCTAGTCATGCTCACTCTTGCTTGAACCATATGAACACAGCCAAGATCGAGCGGACCGAAGGCTCAGGCAAGGACAAGGGCAAGGCGAAGACGAACCCTTAGATTATTTATGTAATAGAATAGATAAATGTCTGTAATATATTGAATATTATGACAAGAACAAACGAATGGGTTACAAAGAACCTGGGAAATGTAATATTATTTTGGATATATAGAAGTTATATTAGCCCTTTTAAGACTATTCAATTGAATGAATGAATGAATGGTAGTACCGTGTAGCACCATCTGTCGAGTTGGAAGATAACCGAATTTGGGGGCGTCACATAATGTATATGATATAGTGATTGAAAATTTTTTAAAGGACAATAATAATACCGATGTTGTAAGGTGTTATCTAATATTTTATTATGTGGTTAAATGTTAAATAATTTACTTGTAGAGTATTATAGTATTATCAGGTAAAATATGATATGCTGATTTAAAGATTAATCTTAACAATGATATGTCTTTACAATAAAGAGATTAAATTAGATTGTGTAGCAGTAATCAACGATACAAGCAAGTTCCCTAACTCAAACTCGAGTTATAATTTCAAAGCATGTTAGTTGATAATTATTGTTGATTATTCCACATCTATGATTATTAATTCGCACTTAGTGCATGTTGCATATGTTTATCAGGTATGAAAGGCTGATCACCTTCATTACCATAAGGTTTAGTTAAATTGTTCATGGTCATTATTGACCACCCAACATTATTGGTTTAGTCATTCAATTATTATAGTTTTAATTCATTCTTTTTCATAATTATTATATTGTTGAAAAATTTGAAAGCTTATTATTCATTTTCAATCATGATATATCCTTGTTGTATTTAAACTTGCAGAGCAAAGTAGTTTCTCACTCTTGTTATATCATGATAACAAATTTTAGATTGAGAAAAATGTTCAAGGAAGGACAAAGACAAAAGCAAAGTACAAGATTAGATTCTTATGCACGTTAACTAATTAGTTATCTAATGTAAGTTATTTATGTTAACCTTTTGTGATTTTGAAGGTCTGTATTAAGTTAAGGTTATAGACCTTAGGATATGTTGTAAGAATTGATTGTATAAACAAATTTAAGTTTATACTTTTTGCGTTAGTTAGAGAATATGTAAAAATATGATGTATCGTGACACACCAGGTCCGAGGTTTAACTGAGCAATCTTTACTTTATGATCCATTTATCCATTTAAAAAGTTGATCAAATTTGCCAGATGATGTTTAACAGCTTTTTAGTCTCCTTTTGCAGCTCTATGACAACCTTGCAATTTTGAGATCATTTGTTCACTTTACGAACTGATTCTTTGTCCTGGAGTAACCTCTGAGTTCTTTTGATGTTATATGGACATGGTTGACTCTGCGAAGGATCTCCATATTGTGAACTGGTAGGGTAACTTTACGATCATTATTTCCTATCATCTACACATCAGATCAATTTCCATAAGATCAACCCAACATTATTTGATCTTTCTAATCTAAGTCCTTGTACATAAATTCTTTTGAAGGACTTTGAAAAACTTAATTGTACAAATATACATAAATCAGATTTCACTTTAAGCACATATAGATTACTCTATTGTCAATAATACTATCATGCAAAGTAGTCTCTTTACAATGATTCTATCTATTACACATGTAATTAGTATAAAGATCAACCTAACATATTTGATCACACTATTTTAAGTCCTTGTACATAGATATCTCAGTTAAGTACTGTACAAAACTTATCCATACAAATATACATTAATTGTTTCATCTTCAAATCATATACATTTGGAATATAATCAGGGTTTTAAACAAACTCCCCCTTACTCAAGCAATCTTCTAATCTATTATTAGATTCCTAACAAGTTAGTTTTAAGGCGCTGGGTGTAGAGACACCCCTATGGCTTACTTGTCCGAGTAACAATGGCCACAAAACCAAACAAGTCAATGTAATTATTCATATGTAATCTTTTTTTCTGAATTTTCTATTTTCTATTTTCTTTTCATTTTTTTATATATATACCCCAGAGATCCCCCCAGCCTTAAGTTTTTTTTTTTTTGCTTCAATTTAACCTTTACTGCAAGTTCATCAAAATTTTTCAAATTTTAATCAAGATTTCCCCCAAGAAGTAATCTATGCAACTTTTGAACCAAGTTAATCTAAACAGCTAAATGTAATTGCTAACCAGTTACATAGGTTTCAAACATGTTTAGATTAACTCCGTGATTTAAATCAAAACTAAACATCACTGTCAACACTGTCCAAGCTAACATGCAATACCAAAATTATCATTGGCTGAGCCAAATTTATACCCACCTATTGCTTAGATTCATAATATGCAAACATCCATGCCAACAACAAAATGCAATCATGCAAAAAACTAAATATGACATACTACTATATGATGCAACATACTAATAGATACTAATATGCTAAACTAAACTAACTTCACACATAACCAAATGCAAACACATATATGAACCTAAACATATAAAACTCTAATACCCCCAAACTTATGTACAGACAATGCCCTCATTGGATAACAGAAATATATAAAATTAAAAGAGAAACTCCCCTAATCCAAGGAAGCATCATCATCGTCCTCGTCCTTGTCCTCGGATGGTGTGTCAGGAAGAGGATAAGCTAGGGTCGTGCCATATGTCAGGAACTGTACTTGGACATCAAGCTGATTTAATACCCGAGATAGAGACTCCAAAAACTATGATATGAAAGCCCGTACTTCGTTCACTTGTGTATAAATACTGTCCATCTGTTGTTGCATATGTCGCTCCATCCGATCCAATTTATCATGGGAGACATACATGGGCAACTCTGGAGCCTCAGGGTACATGAAACCCTCCTTACTGTCGCTTTTGGCTTAACCCGAAAGAATGAACTCGACCCCTCGAGGATGAAACTAGCCCCCTCCCCATACTTTACACTTATCTATGGTCACGTGATCAATATTGTTCATCACCAACTGTATGGATTCCGAAACAGCCCATTCAACTCCAACCGTAGCACACAATCGAGTGATGACCGATGCATGCGAGATACCCCTTGAAGTGCCTCCTTGTAAGTAGCGACGAATAGAGAGATTGATGATGTAACCCATATCCATTATCTTGCACTTGATAATACCATACAACAGTATGGATCTATCCTTGGTGACATCATTCTAATGTCTATTGACATTAGATTGGCATAATTGAAGTTATACCATGCCTTCCCATATCTGTTAAGGGTCGTGTGTGGAAAGTAAAGTTTCTGAGTAGTGCCCTATTTAGTTTTCCACACAGTACCACGCATGCATAGTTACTGAAAGATATCATCAAGCTAGGTTGTAGACACTCAAAATTTTGCATTCATGTTACTAACCATGCAGGAGGGAAGAATCATCTTTTATCTTCCAAAACAACCCTAGAAGTCAAAAATCATCAAATCCAGCATCAGAGACAACCCCGAGAGATCAAATCCAACCTCAGAGATAATCCTGAGGACTGTCAAAAGTCAACAGCAGTCCAATCTTGGAAACAACCATGAGAAAAGACGGCTACAACTACATCAAGCCCAGAACCAACCCGAGAAGGGAAAAATTGTAATTTTGCCAACTCAACATCAATTCAGCCTAAATCACTACAAAAGAATTCATGCAAAACCATAACATCAATCCCGAGTGAAAACAGCATAAGACAGCTCAATAGATGGACTAAGAAGACTTAAAGATCTGGTCATGGACCCATCTTCCCAAATTTAGAAAAATGTCAAATCCCATGTCATTATGTAGTTCTCTTCAAAGGCTTTCTGGAAAGGTATAATACGCCTCCATTGAATTCCCGGAGTGAAAGTTATGAAGGTTCGAGCGGATAGCTCGTTAACCCGAGTGGACGTACTTCGAGACAATAGGACCCATGGGGCCCGACCCACCCGGGGAGCCGCAAGTAGACCCGTGGCCACTTTGGTCTATAAATAGATCCCCTATCAACCAAAAAGAAAAGAGAGAGAGAGAGAGAGAGCAAAGTCTATACATTTCAGCCCTTAACCTCTTCTAGAGTATTCAATACTTTGATATTCTTCTTTCTAAACACTTATAGACATTATTCTACAACATATCAAATTTTAACCAGTGGAAACCGAGTTTTCATGCTCTAAAAGCGGTCTGAAGCCTTATTTGTAGTGCACTGTAAGATTTTTTCAAATTTAAAGCTTTCTACTTCTCTAATATATATACGGTTCGGATCTTAAGCTCACCCCATATTAAACATACCTTACATACCTCCCTTTAGCGACAGACTGGGTGACGATTCGGTCCATCGCTATATATTGAACCATCGTCTTAGCTTTTAGCGATGGACAACATATAGCGACGGACTGAACCTATAATGACGGACCGAATTGTCACCCGGTCCGTCGCTAAAGTGGTTATGCAAGGTATCTTAGATAAGGGGTGAGCTTAAGATCCGGACCGTATATATATATATATATTAGAGTAGTAGAAAGCTTCAAATCTGAAAAAATCATACAATGCACTGCAAATAAGGATTCAGACCGCTTTTGGAGCTTGAAAACTCAGTTTCTACTGGTTAAAAATTTTATATGTTGTAGAATATATGTCTATAAGTGTTTAGAAAGAAGAATTTCAAAGTTTGAACACTCTAGAAGAGGTTAAGGGTTGTCTACGTGTGTGTGTGTATGTGTGTGTGTGTGTGTGTGTGTGTGTGTATATATATATATATATATATATATATATATGGGAATTCCAATAAAATATTAATATTAATATTTACTAATTTATTAATAAACTTCAAATTAAAATATTAAATAATATTAAAACTCAGATGTATTAATATTTTAATTTGAAGTTTACTAGTAAATTAGTAAATATTAATATTAATATTAATATTTTAATTTTAAAAATGAATATTTAATATTTAATTATAAACTTCAAATTAAAATATTAAATAATATTAATTATGAATATTATAAGTAAATTAGTAAATATTAATGTCATTTAATATTTTAAGTTGAAGTTTACTAATAATATTCATAATTAATATTATTACTAATTTACTAATAATATTCACAATAGGAAAAGGAAAGCAAATGGACAAGGAAAAAAGGGATGCGACAGGGAAGGAAAAGGGGAAGGTCTACCACTACAGGCTATAGCGGCAGGGAAGAAAAAAAGAAAAGTCTCACTACTGACAACCTGTAGTAAGCGGGGGTTGTTATTAATAGTGTCCATGGCAATTGGTTACCATGGATTAATTCCTATATATATATATATATATATATATATATATATATATATATATATATATATATATATATATATATATTTGTTTATTGCATTTAAATATATGGTTTAACTATTCATTCAATGTAAATCCATAATATTCTAATCTGTGGACAAGATTTATCTAAATCTAGCCATATCTAACTTTTAACCGGTTCAAAAGTTGCAAAACTAGAATCGTTGAGCTAGAATGGCTAAGATTTATTTAAATCTAGTTTTCTTTCTAATTTTTATTCTGTGAGCCTAGAAGCCACGAGGTCTAAGATCCAGCTAACAGATCTAGATCTGGTTCCCACGATGGACCCTTTTTTCAATTTGTCAAACCAAACATTGTAAATTATTTATGGTGTTTGGACATCCTTCGATGGCTTTCATGCCCCATAAAGAGCCTGACACTGCTATGTATATTATTTTATCGAAGATGCCTTACATCTCAAAAATAAAATCAAATCAAGCTGAATACGTTATAAAATGGAAGTATCAAAGGCCTCAAATATTATGTGAGCATAAGGTTTTGAAAAACTTATTCTCAAAACATCATTTCTATATCATGCTTAAAATTGAACTTTTATACGAATCAAACCCTTTATATATAAGTACAAACGAGGTATATCACTACTTCAAAATAATTGCACTAAGGCCCAATAAACACACACACACTTCAGATAAATTAGGGAATTGAAAAAATGTAGTAACCATGTTTTCACGAAAGTCAGGGGGTACCTAACACTCCCCCCTGCTTAATCAAGCACTCGAACTTTGTGAATCCCGGTTTCCAAGGCCTGTTAAACAGAGTCCAACAATTGGGCCTTTGTGTAAACCTTTTCAAATTCGATTGAGTTGGTACAACAATTTCAAAACTACCAACTGGCGACTCTAAATTTTCAAATCACCGACATTTTTGTGTCGAACACTTTTCAAATTTGCTCTTTCAAACAAAAATCAACACATAGAGAACATAAAGGGTAAAAAAGAGGAATTCTAGAAAAGAGGAAATTTTTCCAACTTCAACAGGTGGCGACTCTGCTGGGGACAGTAGAGGGCTTAAGTCGGATTTTAAACTTTTCAAAACCCCTTTTTATCTGCTTATGTGTGAATGCTGCATTTACATTAAATGGATGTGAATGAATGCTTTATTTACCACAATTTAGTGCCTCGCATAATATCTGCATGTTGTATTAGTGCTTCGCAAAATGTCATCATGTCATACGGTGAGACATGATGTATGTGAATGTATGTTGTGTGATTCCTCCACCAGGAGGAAAACTCGTCGGTGTTTGATTACTGGACTCAACGGAGACTAATCCCACGAGGCTCAGGAAAGGTACCACTCAGATCTGCTCCAATTGAAAGATCGAATTAACTTCCCATCTAGTAAATTATGATGATCTGGGAACCTTCACGCCAAAAATTCGCTAGAGTATCCTAAGATAGGTCAACCTCTGATAAACCAAACACGAAGGGAAGTATCTTCATGCCTTTCCCTTTCAATTCCATGTAAATTGATGAGTAGGTTTTTAACCTATGATTTTTGTTCGTTTGGCTTGTTGTATTGTTATTTTTTGGCACCTTCATGTTACTTTTGATGGATTTTGTGTTTGATGTAGGACAATTAGGTCGATCCATCAAGATGAGAGCATTGGAGGAGTTTTGGAGCACAATTACAACTTTCTGATGACATAGCGCGAACCGCGCTGTGATAAAGAGCATTGTAGCATGGGGCGCGTTGGAGTAGGATCGGCTATTGATGGCCTAGCGTGGGGCGTGCTGCGGAGACACTATGGCTAGCATAGGGCGCGCTGGTGCGGGAAGTTGTCTTGGGCAGTTTTGTTAGATAAGGAGAATAGGTAGTCTTATGAGCTATTAATGTTCTATGTAATAGATTTATATTAGGATTGTGCCTTAATGATTATCGCAATTTATTGGGAGTCTTTGGTGTATTTGTTGGTGTTGACACAAACTTGGATTATCTAGAGTTTCTCTTGGGCATAAGTTAGAGTTGGATTAGGAGTTATGGTATGTAGTGGAGGGAAGATATATGGTGTGGAAATTACGTGTGAGGGGAATAAATCAACATACACATATTTTTTAGAACAAGATTAAAGAACAAGCATTTGGAGGTCTAAAGAAGAGGAGAATTCTCACGAAGATTGCAGGGTTGAATCCAGAGAAGGGTGGTGTATTATTATTCTTCTTGAATTTCAATTTGTGTAATTGGAATGATGTTTTCTTTTATTTATTCAGTAGTTAATTCATTTATTATGAACTAAGTTACTTTTTAGGCAATTGATGGTTCCTTGAATGGAACAATGATTATGTAGCCTTTATTTCCAATTTAATAAAATAGTTACCAGTTAATCTATATTAATTTGAGCTTGAATTTATGAATTGCCTAATCAACAATTCTTTATGGATTTGTATGGAATCGAGAGAGGATATTTGAATCTAGACTTAGTTGATATAACATGTGATCATGAGTTTTGTGAATAGCAGAATCGTGATGATTGTTAAGGTAGAGATATTCTTGACATCACATGTAATCGGATAGAGAACTTACTCTTAAACCTTCTTTAATTATAATTCACATAGAGATATAGTGAATTAGTTGATTAAGGTGTCTAACTTGTTTCTATCTTAACTGTGGATTTAAGTTAATACGGTATTAGTGCATCGAGAGGTGGTTAGTACTACATTTTTGTTCTTGATTAATAAACTGGGTTATTGAGTTGAACTGGAATAAAGGTGTATGAATCAAAGTGAAGTTTAGGGTGAAATCATGAGCCTAATTCTCCAATAATTGTTTAAAAATTTAGTTTCTATTAGTTGTGAGTATTTTGCGATAACTAGTTTAATAATAATTTAGATTTTATAATCATTAAATTGAATAGTTTAATAAAATTAGGATTAATAGAAAATTGATAATTGTAAGGTTGAGTTCTTACTAATTTGTCTCTGTGGGAACGATACTCTACTCATTACTTTATTACTTGTTGACCACGTATACTTGCGTGTATTGCGTATATAGATTTTACCCAACAAGTTTTTGGCACTGTTGCCGGGGACAATTTAGTATAGATCTTAATATTTTTACAATATCAATTTAATTAATCCAGTTTTACTTAAACAATTTTATTTTTTATTTTTTTGTTTTGTTCTTCTTATTTCAGGTTTTTAGAGTGGTTTATGCAAACTCAGTCCAAAAATCTAGACTTACTGCCTTTTGAGGACGACATTGAGAAAAGGTTTCAGAGGTTAAGTAAGTGGATCGAGGAAACGAGGGAAGAATTTGAAAATTCTGAGATAGAAGAGGCAATGGCAGCTGAAGATCAAAAAGCGTTAAGGGATTTTGCCACACCCAAGGTGACTGAACTGCAGTCAAGTATCACCAGGCCTGCAATTACTGCAAATACATTTGAAATCACGCCTGGGACGATTCAGATGATCCAGAATTTAGTTCAGTTTGGGGGATTGGCTAATGACGATTCGAATGAACATCTAGTCAGCTTTTTGGAGATTTGCGACACCTTTAGGTATAATGAGGTTTTGGATGATGCGGTGAGACTTCGCTTGTTCCCATTCACTCTACGGGACAAGGCGAAGAGTTGGTTACACTCTCTACCGCCGGGTTCGATAACTACGTGGGAAGACTTAGCTCAGAAATTCCTTGCCAAATTCTTCCCTCCAGCTAAAACTGCTAAAATGAGGAATGAGATAACAATGTTTGAGCAGCAACATGGGGAGTCGCTATATGAGGCGTGGGAGAGATATAAAGAATTGCTCAGGAAGTGCCCGCATCATGGATTGCCCAAGTGGCTGCGAATGAACACTTTTTATAATGGACTACATGGAAATCTCAGAACCAGCATTGATGCAGCGTCAGGTAGAGCATTCATGGCCAAGAGTTACGAGGAAGCCTACGATTTGATTGAAACAATGGCGAACAACTACCAGTGGCCCACAACAAGAATGGTACAGGCAAAGGTGGCTAGTGTGTTGGAAGTAGATGGGGTGACAGCAATACAAGCATAGATTTCTGCGCTGTCCAAGAAGTTGGATGCCATGACAGGGGCTCAAGTACAGCAGGTTGTGGTGGTATGCGAATTGTGTGCGGGTGACCATCCTACAGATCAATGCGCAATCAATCCAGCATCCGTCCAGTTCGTAGGTAGCTACAATAGGGGTCCGCAAAATATGTACCAAAACATTTATAACCAGGGAATAGAAATCACCCGAATTTTTCGTGGAGCAATAATCAGCAACATCAAGCTCCACGACCGTCATATCCCCCAGGTTTTCAGAATAACCAACAATCGGCTCAACATCAGGAAAGAAAATCAGATTTCGAGGAATTGGTGTCGAAGTACATAACTAGTAATGAGGCAGCAATGAAAAATCAAGCAATGGCCATCAAGAACTTGGAAAATTAGATGGGGCAAATTGCCTTAACACTAAATAACAGGCCACAAGGGACCCTACCAAGCGATACAGAGAGAAATCTGAAGGGAAATCACGAATAGTGTCAAACGATTACATTGAGGAGTGGAAAACATCTCTTTGGTAAAGAAATAGAAAAATCAGCAACACCGGATGAAAAAGTTGATGACAGTAACGTGGTTGAAGGAAATAAGGGTGAGGATAAGCAAAGTGAGGAAACAAAGATAGACAACAAACCAGTCGTATATCCTCCACCACCGTTTTAGAAGAGGGTCCACAAACAAAAATTAGATAAGAAATATGCAAAATTTTTAGAAGTTTTTAAGAAACTTCAATTCAACATCCCGTTTGCAGAAGCCCTGGAACAGATGCCTATTTATGCGAAATTTATGAAAGGGATTTTGTCCTGGAGAAAGAATTGGAAGATTTTGAGACAGTAGCATTAACCGAAGAGTGTAGTACAGTGTTACAGCGGAAGTTGCCACCAAAGTTGAAAGACCCAAGGAGTTTCACCATTCCATGCACGATTGGGAATACGACGTTCAAAAAATGTTTGTGTGACTTGGGAGCGAGTGTGAATCTTATGCCACTATCAATGTATACAGAGTTGGGTTTGCCCACACCAAAGCCTACGAACATCTCATTGTAGTTGGCTGATAGGTCAGTCACATACCCGAGAGGCATTGTAGAGGACATATTGGTTAAGGTTGACAAGTTCATATTCCCCGTAGATTTTATTATTCTAGATTTTGAGGAGGATAAGAACATCCCAATCATCCTAGGGAGGCCATTCTTGGCTACGGGCAGGACACTCATCGACGTACAAAAAGGAGAACTGACTATGAGGGTCCAAGACCAGGAAATTAAATTTAACGTGTTTAAGGCCATGAAATTCCCGACGGATGGAGAAGAATGTTTTAGGATGGATCTTATTGACCAAATAATTAGCGAAGACATGAATAAGAGTTTGGTTAACGATCCATTGGTGACGACATTATTGGGGGACGAAGAGCTCGACGATCCGAAATTCAGGGATTCTTTGAAGATGTTAGACTCCTTGCCACGAGTTAGCAGATTTAAAACACCATTTAAAACATTGCACTCGGAAGAGAAAGCCATGACAAGGATGAAATCGTCATTAGAGGAGCCACCAACTCTTGAGCTAAAACCACTACCTAAACACCTCAGGTATGCGTATTTAGGCAATTCAAATTCTTTACATGTTATTATCTCTGCCATACTTAACGAATTACATGAAGAAAAGCTGTTGAGAATGCTTAGGGAATATAAATCGGCGATAGGATGGACAATTGTTGATATCAAGGGAATCAGTCCATCTTTTTATATGCACAAAATTTTGATGGAGGATGATGCAAAACCGATCGTGGGACAACAGAGACGGCTCAACCCTATCATTAACGAGGTAGTCAAGAAGGAAATTCTAAAGTGGTTGGATGCGGGTATCATCTACCAAATTTTAGACAGCAGGTGGGTTAGTCCGGTGCAATGTGTGCCGAAAAAAGGAGGAATGGCCGTGGTTCAGAATGATGACAATGAGCTAATTCCAACAAGGACATTGACTGGTTGGAGGGTTTGCATGGACTACAGAAAGTTGAATAAGGAAACCCGCAAAGATCACTTCCCTTTACCCTTTATCGATCAAATGTTGGACAGATTGGCGGGACATGAATACTATTGCTTATTGGATGGATACTCGGGCTACAATCAAATCTTCATCGCCTCCCGAGGATCAAGAGAAGACTACATTTACATGCCCGTATGGTACATTCTCATTCATGAGAATGTCATTCGGATTGTGTAATGCACCTGCTACTTTCCAGCGATGCATGATGGCCATCTTCTCGGATATGGTGGAGAAGAATGTGGAAGTCTTCATGGAGGATTTCTCTGTCTATGGGGATAATTTTGATGCATGTTTGGAAAACTTGGTAATGGTTTTACAAAGATGCACCGACACAAATTTGGTACTTAACTGGGAAAAATGCCACTTTATGGTGGAAGAAGGTATAATTTTAGGACACAAAGTCTTGGCTCAAGGATTGGAGGTTGATAAAGCGAAGATGGAAACAATTGAGAAACTGCCTCCACCAAGTTCAATTAAAGGAATTAGATGCTTTCAGACATGCTGGGTTCTATAGGGAGATTCATAAAGGATTTTTCTAAAATGGCAAAACCCTCATGCGCCTTTCTAGAGAAGGATTCTGTGTTCAATTTTGATGAGGAGTGTAAGTTGGCCTTTGAGTTGTTGAAGAAGAAGTTGACTACAACTTCCGTGATCGCCACTCCGGATTGGAATATGTCGCTTGAACTAATGTGTGATGCAAGTGACTATGCGCTTAATATTTTTTTGGGTCAACGCCAAGATAAGATATTTCATGCTATCTATTATGCAAGTAAGACACTCACAAAGACTCAATTGAACTACACAACTACAGAAAAAGAATTACTTGCAGTGGTGTACGCGTTTGATAAATTTCGGGCCTATTTGATCGAACAAAGGTGATAGTCTACACGGATCATGCGGCTTATTCTGTGATTTGATCGCGAAAAAAGACATTAAACCACGCCTTATCCGATGGATTCTCCTTTTACAAGAGTTTGATTTAGAGATAAAGGATAGAAAGGGACTGAGAGAATCAAGTTGTCGATCATTTGTCAAGGTTGGAAAATCAAGATAAATAGAAAAGAGGACAAGTGTGTAATCAATGAGTCATTCCCGGATGAGCAATTGTTCGGATATAATCAAAATTTCCATGGTACGCGACTTCATTAATTATCTAGTGAGTAACATTCTACCTCCCGATCTTACACGACACAACGTAAAAAGAAGTTTCGCACGACGTCAAATGGTATATGGGATGAGTCATACTTGTTCAAATAAAGGCACCAACAAGATGATCAGAAGATGTGTGCCCTATAGCAAAGTGAAGAACATCTTACACTAGTGTCACTCATCTGCATATGGCGGACATTATGGTAGTACAAGGACAACAGTAAAGGTGCTTCAATCAGGGTTTTATTGGCCCCAGGCTATTTAAAGACGCCCACCAGTTTGTCAAAACATGTGATCGATGTCAAAGGGTGGGAAACATTTCAAAAAGGAATGGGATGCCACTACAAACAATTTTAGAGGTTGAAATTTTCGATGTATGGGGCATCGATTTCACGGGGGCCATTCCCTTCATCTCTTAACAATCAATACATCCTACTCGCAGTGGATTATGTATCAAAATGGGTTGAAGCCGCAACACTTCCATTGAACGATGCCAAGGTAGTTCTAAGATTCCTCCAGAAAAATATCTTTACGAGGTTTGGGACGCCGAGGGCTATAATAAGTAATGAAGGAAGTCACTTCTTCAATAAGGCGTTTTCAGTTTTCAGCGCTACTGGTAAGATATGGGGTCAACCATAAAGTAGCGACAACTTATCATCCCCAAACTAGTGGGCAAGCTGAGGTGTCAAAAAGGGAAGTCAACAAAATACTAGAAAAAGTAGTGAACCCAAATCGAAAGGATTGGTCGCTTCGATTGGATGATGCATTATGGGCATACTAGACTGCATATAAGACACCGATCGACATGTCACCATATCAACTATTGTATGGAAAAGCTTGCCACTTACCGGTCGAGTTACAACACAAGGCTTATTGGGATATCCAGAAATCAACTTCGATCAAGCAATGGTGGGGGAAAAGAGACTCTGCAAGATAAATGAGCTTGATGAATTCCTCACCGCAAGCTTACGAGAATTCACAATTGTACAAGGAAAAGATTAAAAGATGGCATGACCAGAAAATTATGCACCGAACATTCATGCCAGGTCAATCAGTACTCCTGTTCAACTAAAGACTGAGATTGTTCCCAGGAAAATTAAAATCACGGTGGTCGGGGCCATTCACCATAAAGACACAGCTTTTCCCACATGGCGCCATTGAGTTTTACAAAGAGAAATCCATTGAGACTTTCAAGGTTAATGGCCACAGATTAAAGCATTACTGGGGTGGTGATTCAAACTGGGATGTCACCAACATTACTCTCACCGACACTCAATGATACAAGAGGCACGGTCGAGCTAGCGACATTAAAACTGGCGCTACTTGGGAGGCAACCCAAGCTCTAAACTATTCCTCTTAATTACTAGTACATCTTAGTTTATACTCTAGTTCAAGTACACATTTTAATAGAAATTAATTGCCTCTGTGGAAAAATTGCAGAAAATTCATTCATTCAAAAATTGTCCTTCCAAATGCAACACGCCACTTACACTATGCCCACACTCCAAATAGCAGGCACGCTAAAGATCTCGTAAACCAATCAGCAATCACAATCGCCGACCGCTGCTTACGTCACCAATTTGAAGCGTGAACGCTACCGATGCACCTTCAACCTCATCGACTCCCAAAGACGGACACCACTATACCAAGCTTAAATCAAGTGCGGGCATAGCTACCAGCTCGTAATCCACTACTTGCCTTAGAGATATGCTGGCATGCCCTCGCCTACACTAAGCGCGGACTACGCTACTCGGGAATATCAGACACTGAACAGATGTAGCGACGTGTTCTAGACTGATCCAAGCCACCTCTCCTTATTACATGCAAACTCTCCACTTCTCCTACACCTATTGCACTTCCTATTCCCCATAACCCCCATTACACCATCTTTACCTCTCCTTGTCCTATTCAACTTCCATTCACATTAAAACCATCCATCCCCCTCTCCAACCCACGTTGGCCTTCTACCTCCTATATGAACTCCTACCATGCAAGAACTCATTATCCTATAAATCATAACCACAACACTTCAATCCTAAATCTAATCCACTACTTACACAAATTCATACAAATTGGGACATCTTTACAAAGAGGGAAAACCAAACTCATTAAAGGTAAGCATAATTATCTTCATCCTTCATACAAGTCTCTGTTTTGATATCAATTTGAGTGGAAAATCTGGGGAATTGAGTGCCCAAGGAGTGGGTTGTGTGTTTGTGAAAATTTGACTAGCAAAGTAACATCACTCAATTTATTTTGAGGGAAATAATTAGTCTGCCCACCAACAATTCGATTAAAGTCCAGAACCAAGTTCTTGTGCTCAACCACATCGGAAACAACATGTCTTCCCACAAAAGACAACGACCATCAACATCCACTACTCAGCATGTATATGACCATGCAAAATTTGTTAGTGAAAGGGTCGCGAAAAGATTCAAGTCATCTATCAACAAAAAGAACTTGGTGCTAGAACGAGGATTGAAGCTAAATGCTAATTTGGATGGTGACATGGCTCTGCAAATTGTAGAGCGCAATTGGTTTCAGCTAGTAGAACAACCACTTCCAACGGCAATCAACATAGTTAAGGAGTTTTATGCCAATGCAATGGAACATGTCAATCATGTCGCCATGGTTCGAGGCAAACCGGTGGCGTTTCATGCCGATGCTATCAACGCTTATTTTGGGTTAGAGACACCACAAGCTGACCGATATGAAGATGGGTTGCCCGAGCTAGATGAGTTGATTGCCCAATTATGCAAACCAGGGACTCAATGGGTAATTCAAACCGGAACGAATGAAAATATAAGTTTTCCCCAATCAGCACTTAGTCGATATGGTAAAGCATGGCATGCATTTATATACGCTCATCTAATGCCCACTCGCCACCAAAATAATGTAACTAAAGCACGAGCTCGGCTGTTGTATGGGATTGTTCACCACCACTACCGTGTGAATAACTCAATTGCATTCTACAATGTTGATGTGGGGGAGTGTATTCAAGAATCAATTGACCGGGCGTTACATGGGAGTACTACGGGAGGTTTGCTTCACGGGTTCCTAATTACCGATTTATGCCGTAGAAGCTGGGGTGCAGTGGCAACCGACTGAGCCAATACAACAACCAATGGCCATAATTGATCATGCTACTATTGAGAGGTACAAAGCATGGGATGGGGCGCAATCACACCCGCGTGGTGAAGGCTACATTATGATTTGCCAACCCTCACCCCCAGTTAGTGCGGAACAATCGCGGGTCCCAAGGAATCAATTTATGTGGTTGGCCCAACGTCAAGAGTTAATGCATCAGTACAATGCAAATGCATTCAACACGCTTGTTGATGCATTTTCCCGTTGCAATCCTAATGCTCAACCAGTGGTTATGCCTGTTCCTCCTATCCTGCCAACATATCCTCCTTCGGACGACGATGAGCAGTAATGCGTTTTCAGGCAAGTCCTCATTTTTTTATTGAGCATATTTGACGTAACGAGGGCATTACTTGATTTAAGTTTAGGGGATTATGTTTTCTTCTGCCTAGTAATTTGCATGTTTAGTTTTTAGTTATTAGTTTTATATTTTTTTTGCACTTAGCATATATTATTATCTAAAAAAATATGTAGTTGCATAAATCCAAAGGGATAGTTGGTATATGTTTGTTTTTTGGCCAATGATGAGATTAGAATTTGGTAAACAAGTGCAATACCAATTAAGGGAACTTTGAAGTAATTTCTTGTTACAAGTTGAATCTCTCTTCTATTTGAAACTATTATAATAAGGATTGCACAAAAAAACCAACTTGTAAATTGATTGCGTTTAAATTGATTCATAATAAGACTCTAAAGGATATTACTGGTTTAAATGAAGGAATGACACGAACATGTAGTGATGGCTAAGGTTAGATAAGAACCTAAGTTTGGGAGAATATGTGGGGTATATAAGCTAAAAAACAAATAAACACTGTAGCGTGCTTGTCTAGTTTTGTGGCTTTTGTTACTTGAGTAAGTAAGCCCGAGGGGATTGTCTTTACACCTAGCGCCCTAAGGTCTTAATGATCTGGGAGTCGTTGGTCGAAAGCTCGTTAAGGTAGCATTGAAAAGCCTAAGGGAATAAGACATTGCATAGTTATATGTATTTATCTAAAAAAAATGAATAAAATGGGAAATGAGAGCAAAATGCCCCGTGAAATGATAAGTAAAGCATAAATATCCCATGTTAACCCTTGATATTGGTTATTGTCTGGCGTTGGTTGGAATTATCTTGTTGTGAATTTCTTAAATTTATACTGTATAATGCCTTAGAAGAGATTTGTTATGTATTAAATTTGATGGTATGTCAATTCATATTGTTAGTACACACACACACACACACACACACACACACTATAATAGTGATAACAGTTTGAGATGCAATGGTTGGCAAGGAGTTGTGAATTAGTTTTGTTATGAGGTGTTGACATGTTTACTTGATTTCTCTGAGGCCATATGAGTGAACTATCGTTAGTAATATAATACTGGATTCATAATTTTAGTGTTAGATGCATTGCATTACGTTGCATTTTTGCTTAAGGACAAGCAATGTTCAAGTTTGGGGGAATTTGATGAGTAGGTTTTTAACCTATGATTTTTGTTCGTTTGGCTTGTTGTATTGTTAGTTTTTGGCACCTTCATGTTATTTTTGATGGGTTTTGTGTTTGATGTAGGACAATTAGGTCAATCTATCAAGATGAGAGCATTGGAGGAGTTTTGGAGCATAATTGCAACTTTCTGATGACATAGCATGCGACCGCCTACCGTGATAAAGAGCATTATAATACGGGCGCTACGGAGCAGAGATCGACCATCGATGGCCTAATGTGGGGCATGCCATGGAGACACTATGGCAAGTGTGGGACGCGCTGGTGCGGGAAGTTGTCTTCGGCAGTTTTGTTGGATAAGGAGAATAGGTAGTCTTATGAGCTATTAATGTTAAATGTAATAGATTTATATTAGGATTGTGCCTTAATGGTTATCGCAATTTATTGGGAGTCTTTGGTGTATTTGTTGGTGTTGACACAAACTTGGATTCTCTAGAGTTTCTCTTGGGCATAAGTGTAAGTTTCTACGTAAGATGGCACTACTCAATAATTGTTACGATAAATCTTTCGCTCGATTTTTTATTGATTCAATAATTGTTTGCGTTGATATTTTATTTTATTTCAATAATTGTCACTATACAATATCTTCCATTATCGAAGCAATAATTCATATTATCTGAATAATATTATTAGAAAACATTATTGGCAATGTCTAGAAAGTTCTGTCTAAGGAGAGGTTTGGTCACCTAATTGCGCGCCAGTAAGAAAAAATTCTTATTAGAAAGCCCCCTCTTTTCTGGGAATGGCCTGGTTGCCAGTACTATGATTCTGTAATATTATTTGTGAATAATTAATTATTGATTTATATGATGAGAAAAATATTGATTTTATGTGGATATAGATGGAGAAAATTTTTAAAGTGACAATTGTTAAAAACGATATTTTATCTTTCCTGATAAAATAATTTATTATTATATTTTAATAATATAATAATGGTGATATTTTTACAATGAATGTGGGATATATGAGTATATGAGGAGGAAGATTATTTTTGTTGCATTAAATGATTAACACATGTTTTGTGTGTTGGTGGACCCCATTTCTTGACTGAAATTTGATTATAGCACAGAAATCGTCTGTATGTGGATTTCTTGGCCAATTTACATTTGGAATTTGGAAACACTTTCTTCTCGCAGAAGTTATAGAGAATTGAATTTCCTATAAAAAAAATGCGAGATTTGAATTTTCTGATAAAAGGGCTATTTATTATGAATTATTGAAGTTCCGAAGCTCCGAAATAATTAATTTTTGAAGTTTTAAAATATATTTTTAATAAAAACGTTTTTTATATGTTGTGAGCCTCATTAATCACATGTTATGTTGCTGAATTCAGATCTAGGAAGGTTGGCGTAGAAATTATAATAATTATATTAATATTATATTAAATTTTCTGCTTTGGTGTTCTAAGTAATTTCCTATAAATAAGGTGCTTAGGTTAGAATTGAAAATCACACCAGAAACTGAAGTTTTCTCTCTCTATATTATCGAGTGTATTCTTGTGAGTATTTTGATATCTTGAGTGTTGTTATACTGGCAAGTTCGCTCAGTTGTTATTCCGCATGTAAATCTTGCTCTTTTGAGGTAAGGAATTATAAGGGATAGTAAGGGATAGTAAGAGATATTATTTTTTAAAAAATGATATTATTTCTTCAATATCATTATGCCGAAATATTGGTTTGAATTTTTTATCAAATTTGAAACTTTTTCATGTCGGGGTTACTATTCACGAGTTGCTATTCATGAGTTACTATTTACGAGTTACTATTTACGATTTACTATTCATGAGTTACTATTCATGATGGGTTACTATTGATGAGTTACTATTCATGAGTTACTATTCATGAGTTACTATTTACGGGTACTATTTACTACAAAATTGGTTTCTTTTTCTAACCAAATTATAGTTGATTTATGAATATTACTCTGGAGATTAAAACTATATATTGATTATATTGATTTTATTATCATATATAATATTTTTATAACCCTGATGTTGAAATTCTCTTTCACTAGAGTGTAAAGATGGGTAGATTATTGGTATGATCATAACTAGGGTTCTCTTTGGCCAGTAGTGAAAAGTTGAATTGTTGACTGGTATGATCATGACCATTGAATTTATAATTGAATATCTTTAGCTTAAGTGGAAAGGTGAATTGATCAACATGGTTATAATTATGGTTTATATAAATTACGAAATGATTATGTATTTCTTTGAGATATGAATGTCTTTGCCTCAGAAAGTAAAGATGACACATTGTATTGAATATCTTTGGCACAGAGTGCAAAGATGAATCTGTTGATGAATATCTTTGGCCCGTAGTGCAAAGATGAATTTATTAGTATGATTATGAACAGGAACTGTGATTTGGTATAACCATGAGATGTTTCAGGTAAAGACAGGTGATGAAAATTATCTTCATTCTGAATGAGAAAAGGAATTTAGAACAACAATGACGATTATGAGTTATACATGTGATTGTGGACAAGAATTGTTGATTGATGTTACAGGAATAAAACATTGTTGGTGGACTTTTAACATGGAGAAGATAATAGACTTTATAGTCTATTGGACTCTTCTAATGGATTGCTCATTCCGCTGCAACTATGGTTGAAAAGTTTTATCATCTACCATATGTTCTAAATCTCTAATTTATTACTGTTGAAGACTATTGATAATTTATTTATCTTTAGTCATGATATTCTTTACTGAGCTAGTTGTGCTCACCCTTTTGCTTCACAATTCCTTTCAGGTAATAAAAGTGTAGCTGGGACAAGCGGGGAATAACATGGGAATAGAACGGTGGTCTATAGATGTTGAGGGTGAGGTGAATTCAACTTTGGAAGGGTGTTTTGTCACTATTATACAAGATGTCTAATGACATACAACCTCGAGTCATCATAAGACAGGGATGTGCTCATCCACTTGCTGAGTATATTTACAAGCACTACCTATATAATCTTGGTGTTTGTTTGGAGTATAATTCCCAATTAAAGATAGTGGAGATAATGATATGTCAAGAGAAGACTCACCATTGGGAAGAATATGATAGTAATCTTCTCGTTTTTCTTTGGGGTCTATTGGGTCAACCAAGGATAATTACGTGGCCATATGATATCTATCATAACCTGGACGCACGGCCTCCCACGTCGAAAGGTTTCCTTGAGCACTTCCCAAAGATTTTAATTTCTAAAATAGTTTTCACTATACCTTTATGTAAGGTGTCATTATGAGGTCTTTGTCCACTATTGGGACATGAGTCACAGATTGGTATATATTTGTATTTAAACTCACGCTTTAAGTGTTGTTGTATTTTGCATGACAATTGTTGTAATAAAGTTGTAGTTGTTTTCTGTACCATGTATTTGGCGACTCGGAATGGGTTGGATGGAATGGACCTATTTTGGGGTCGTCACAATAAGTTAGAGTTGGATTAGGAGTTATGGTATTTAGTGGAGGGAAGATATATGGTGTGGAAATTACGTGTGAGGGGAATAAATCAATATACACTTTTTTTTTGAGAACAAGATTGAAGAACAAGCATTTGGAGGTCTAAAGAAGAGGAGAATTCTCACGAAGATTGCAGGGTTGAATCCAGAGAAGGGTGGTGTGTAAGACCCCAACTTTTATGAATAAAAATGAATTTTCTATAAATATCATTTTTGAATATTATGGAATAAATTTGATATAATGTTATAGTTGTGGGTAATATTTATAAATTTTGCAAAGTACGCAAGTTGTTATATAATATTCGATTGGTCGGGGAATATTCGTACGACGGCACAATCATTGGTGGACCCCACAACAGAATTATTGTCGGATTGAGAAAACGACAAAAAATTTTTATTGAAAATAATGGTGGAAGTTTTATCGTTAATACTGTTGAACTACTCGGTAGTAAAAGTACAGTAATACTCGTGGTTGCACAGTAGCACACGGTATTGATTATTGATGCTTACGTGAGAAGTCTTTCAGTTTTATTAAATTATTGTCGATATTTTATATATTATTAAATCAATAATTGAGATAACAAAGTTAGTAATATTATTATTTGCAATATTAACGATGTCTAGAAGTTCTGCCAAGGAGAGGTTTGGTCACCTAATTGTGCGCCAATAGGAAGAAATCCTTATTGGAAAGCCCCCTCTTTCCTTGGAACGACCTGGTCGATTAATAGTGTGAATAATAATAATGATGATGAAGTTTTGTTTTATTAGTATTATTAATGAAATAAAACATAAAAGCTTTTTATATAAAACAAAATACTTTTATAAAGTTATTCGTTTTATTAGGCTAATAGTAAAATCTTTTTATATAAAACATAATACTTTTATAAAGTTATTCATTTTGTTAGACAATAATTAGAATATATTATATTTTATTATGAATAGTGCATGCATAGTGTTTGCATAGTAAAATCTTTTTAAAAGTTATTCGTTTTATTAGATTATAAATAGAATATATTATATTTTATTATAAACCAATCTGGACCGTCCGTTTAAAGTAAATCGATCTGGACCGTTCATGGATTTGTTACTATTTAGTCCATTCTTCTATAAATAGAAGCTCATTCCTTCATTATTTCTTACTTAATTCACTTTGAAACTTTAGAGAGATAAACCTAGAGAATTATTCTTCTATCTTGAGCGTATTTCTTTAGCGTTTAAGAAAGCTTTGAGCGTAGTGCAAGTTTCTTCAAGTATATCCCCGCCCTACCGTCGGAGTACTCTTCTTTATAAGGTAAGGGATATTATTTGTTGTACTCATAAGGGGTATTATTTTATTTTATTTTATATTCATGAAGAGAACTTCTGTTATTCCATTCTTTATTATTCATTGGAATAACTCATGTATCTGTGATCTACCTATACTTGGTGATTTCATTGTTATTCCATTCTTTATTATTCTGTTGGAACATCCTGCATCATGCGTTTTATGCCTGACCGGTTCAAATCTTTATTATTCTGTTGGAATATCATGTCTGTGCATTTTACGCCGGACCTGGTTCCGTCTTTATTATTTTGTTGGAATATCCTGTCTGGGCAAAGGGTTAGGATGTTTTCTCATGCAACATGAGAAAGTCATAGCCTATGCCTCTCGACAACTCAAAGAATATGAGAGGAATTATCCTACTCATGATCTAGAGTTGGCAGCTGTTATCTTCGCACTTAAAATTTGGAGGCATTACTTGTATGGGGAGAAAGTGGAGATCTTTACGGATCATAAAAGCCTCAAATATTTCTTCACTCAAAAGGAACTAAACATGAGACAGCAACGTTAGCTTGAACTGTTGAAAGATTATGATCATACCATCCAATACCATCCTGGAAAAGCGAACGTGGTAGTTAACGCATTGAGTAGAAGATCATATGAGGGTACGAGTGCGATATTGTCAACGCAAAGGCCCATTTTGTATGACTTGCAAATGATGGAGATAGAAATAAAGACTCCAGGGACCCAAGTGATGATGGCGAATATACGAGTGCAACCGACTTTAATCAGTAAAGTTAAAACTGCTCAAGCTACAGACCTGGAGCTGATGCATATGAGGAAGAAAGTACAAGAAGGTGTTATGTCGGAAGCAAGAATCGATGAAGAAGGAATACTTCGAGTCAACTTCAGACTTTGTGTTCCTAACGGCCTTGAGTTAAAGTATAAATCATGATGGAGGCGCACAACCCACCATTTATAATCTATCTTGGGAGTACTAAAATGTATCATAATCTTCGACATACATTTTGGTGGGGCAATATGAAGAGAGAGATAACGCTGTTTATCTCAAGGTGTCTAACGTGTCAACGATAATTCAAGGTGGAGCATCAAGTACCAAAAGGTCCATTGCAACCACTTGAAATTCCAAAATGGAAGTGGGAGCACATTTCCATGGATTTCGTTACTGGTCTTCCCAAGGTTTCTCAGGGTATAGATGCAATTTGGGTCATTGTTGATAGATTGACCAAGTCTGCTCATTTCTTACCTATACGAGAAACTTATACACTTGAACGTCTTGCTCGTATGTACATAAACGAGATTGTAAGACTGCATGGTATGCCAGTATCCATAGTTTCTGATCGAGACCCAAGATTCACTTCACGATTTTGGGTTAGTTTGTAAAAAGCTATGGGCACGGATTTACGATTTAGTTCGACATATCATCCTCAAACGGATGGACAATCAGAGAGGACTATTCAAACTCTTGAAGATTTATTAAGACTCTGTGTCCTTGACTTCAAGGGAAGTTGGGACAAGTTCTTACCATTAGTGGAGTTTTCCTACAACAACAGTTATCAAGCAAGCATTGGCATGGCTCCATTCGAAGCGTTGTATGGAAGAAAGTGTCTTTCTCCAGTATGCTGGGATGAGGTGGGTGAAGCAAGGTTGTTGGGACCGGAGTTGGTACATATGACTACAGAAAAGATTCAAACGATCCGACAACGTATAAAAACCTCACAAGACCGACAAAAGAGTTATGCTGATCTTCATCGAAAGAACGTGGAATTCGATATTGGAGATCATGTGTTGTTACGTGTTGATCCATAGAAAATAGTTACGAGATTTGGAAATAGAGGAAAACTAAATCCTCTATTCATTGGCCCATTTTTAATCCTCGATCAAGTAGGGACTGTAGCCTATAGACTTGCTTTATCGCTAAGTATGTCTCGTGTTCATAACGTTTTTCATATATCCATGTTACGTAAATATTTGAAAGACCCGAACCACATTATTGAGTTAGAACCAGACAAAATAGGGGAAGATTTAACGTATGAAGAGGTTCCTGTTCAAATCTTGGATAAGAAGGAACATATTCTACGCTCCAAGGTTATACCTCAAGTTAAAGTTTTATGGAAGAACCACGATGTTGAGGAAATGACCTGGGAGTTAGAATTTGAAATGAAATCAAGGTATCCTTACCTCTTTGACATACCAGGTACGTACCCTAATTTCGAGGGTGAAATTTCATAAGAAGGGGAGATTGTAAGACCCCAACTTTTTTGAATAAAAATGAATTTTCTATAAATATCATTTTTGAATATTATGGAATAAATTTTATCTAATGTTATAGTTGTGGGTAATATTTATAAATTTTGCAAAGTACGCAAGTTGTTATATAATATTCGATTGGTCGGGGAATATTCGTTTTAACAAGGAATATTCATACGACGACACAATCATTGGTGGACCCCACAACAGAATTATTGTCGGATTGAGAAAACGACAAAAATATTTTATTGAAAATAACGGTGGAAGTTTTATCGTTAATATTGTTGAACTACTCAGTAGTAAAAGTACCGTAATACGCATGGTTGCATAGTAGCACACGATATTAATTATTGATGCTTACGTGAGAAGTCATTCAGTTTTATTCAATTATTGTCGATATTTTATATATTATTAAATCAATAATTGAGATAACAGAAGTTATTAATATTATTATTTGCAATATTAACGATGTCAGAGTTCGCGCGAGAGGTTTGGTCACCTAATTGCGCCCAATATGGAGAAATCCTTATTGGAAAGCCCTCTTTCCTTGAACGACACAGGTGGATTAATAGTGTGAATAATAATAATGATGATGAAGTTTTGTTTTATTAGTATTATTAATGTAATAAAATAAAAATCTTTTATATAAAATGTAATACTTTTATAAAGTTATTAGCTTTTATTAGGCTAATAGTAAAATCTTTTTATATAAAACAGAATACTTTTATAAAGTTATTTGTTTTATTAGACAATAATTAGAATATATTATATTTTATTATGCATAGTGCCTGCATAGTGTTTGCATAGTAAAATCTTTTTAAAAGTTATTCGTTTTATTAGATTATAAATAGAATATATTATATTTTATTGTAAACCAATCTGGACCGTCCGTTTAAAGTAAATCGATCTGGACCGTTCATGGATTGGTTACTATTCAGTCCATTCTTCTATAAATAGAAGCTCATTCCTTCATTATTTCTTACGAATTCACTGAAACTCTAGAGAGAGAAACTGTAGAGAGAATTATTCTTCTATCTTGAGCATTTAAGAAAGCTTTGAGCGTAGTGCAAGTTTCTTCAAGTATATCTCCGCCCTACCGTCGGAGTACTCTTCTTTATAAGGTAAGGGATATTATTTGTTGTACTTATAAGGGGTATTATTTTATTTTATTGTATATTCATGAAGAGAACTTCTGTTATTCCATTCTTTATTATTCTGTTGGAATAACCTGTATACGCGGTCTACCCTATACTTGGTGATTTCTGTTGTGATTCTATTCTTTATTATTCTGTTGGAACATCTTGTCTGTGCGTTTTACGCTGGACCTGGTTCCGTCTTTACTATTCTGTTGGAATATCCTGTCTATGTGTTTACGTCGTACTTGATTCCGTTATTTATTATTCTGTTGGAATAATCTGTCTATGCGAAGTACCGCATGCATGGTAATTTCTGTTGTTATTCCATTCTTTATTATTCGGTTGGAATATCCTGTCGGTGAGTATTACGCCTGACCTGGTTCCGTTATTTATTATTCTGTTGGAATAACTTGTCTAAAGTACCGCATGCATGGTGATTTCTTTTGTTATTCCATTCTTTATTATACTCAGTTGGTTAAAGTTTTGACTTCTATACTCCATGAAATTAGTGGAATATCCTCTATATTTACGCTTCATCCAGTATCTTTTCATGGAAATATTCTTCTGAGCATTCTTGAATTTTACTCTACAAAGAAGTATCATGTTGACAATTTGGACGTTATTAGTTCCTGAATAAATTAATTTTTGAACTTGTTTTATTGAATTCTTATATCATTGTCATCAGTCTCATGTTTATATTTTATTGAAAGTCATTTGTGGCCTGTAGTGAATAGATGGACTTGGTATAATTATGACCAGGGATTATTCGGTATAATCATGACCGTAATGTTACAAATGATGTGGTAAAGGTCCTCATTGGCCCGTAGTGCATTGATGGACAATTGTTGGCATGATCATGACCATTAATGAATACACAAATATCCTTGGCCCGTAGTGCATGGATAAATTGTGGTTGTGATACTAATGAATATCCTTGGCCGTAGTGCAGGAATGATGTGGATTATTTATTAAGCTGAGTCCCTGCGATAAAAGTGATGAAAACCTTTTAAATCATAAAAGATAGTAGATTTTATTCTCTACTTGACTCTTTTAATAGATTGCATGTTCCACTGCAGTTAAACTTGATGTCTATTGTATTTTATCAGTTTAACATTGTTGAAGACTAATGATAATTTATTCTTCATAATCTTAGTCATAATATTTCTTACTGGGCTAGCTGAGCTCACCCTTTCTTTCACTGTTCTCTTCAGGAAATGAGAACATTGCCGGGAATAGTCGGGGAACGGAGTGACGGTCCAGATGATAGTATTAGTAGTCCTCACTATTCTGTTAAATAGTGTGACAATAAATGTACTGAAGACTTATTCTGAGAGTGGATATTGTCTAGAAGACAATATTTGTATTAAAACTCACAGATTTCTTGTTGTATATTGAAGATTGTATTTGTATTATGTACCATGTATTTAGCGACTCAGAATAGGTGATGTATACCTATTTTGGAGGCGTCACATGGTGTATTATTATTCTTCTTTAATTTCAATTTTTGTAATTGGGATGATGTTTTCTTTTATTTATTCAGTAGTTAATTCATTTATTATGAACTAAGTTACTTTTTAGGCAATTGATGGATCCTTGAATGGAACAATGATTATGTAGCCTTTATTTCCAGTTTAATAAAATAGTTTCCAGTTTATCTATATTAATTTGAGCTTGAATTTATGAATTGCCTGATCAACAATTCTTTGTGGATTTGTATGGAGTCGAGAGAGGATATTCGAATCTAGACTTAGTTGATATAGCATGTGTTCATGAGTTTTGTGAATATCAGAATCGTGATGATTGTTAAGGTAGAGATATGCTTGACATCACATGTAATCGGATAGAGAACTTACTCTTAAACCTTCTTTAATTATAATTCAAATAGAGATATAGTGAATTAGTTGATTAAGGTGTTTAACTTGTTTCTATCTTAACTGTGGATTTAAGTTAATACAGTATTAGTGCATCGAGAGGTGGTTAGTACTACATTTGTGTTTTTGATTAATAAACTGGGTTATTGAGTTGAACTGGAATAAAGGTGTATGAATCAAAGTGAAGTTTAGGGTGAAATCATGAACCTAATTCTCTAATAATTGTTTGAAAATCTAGTTTCTATTAGTTGTGAGTATTTTGCAATAACTAGTTTAATAATAATTTAGATTTTATAATCATTAAATTGAATAGTTTAATAAAATTAGGATTAATAGAAAATTGATAATTATAAGGTTGAGTTCTTACTAATTTGTCTATGTGGGAACGATACTCTACTCATTACTTTATTACTTGTTGACCACGTATTCTTGCGTGTATTGCGTATATAGATTTTACCCAACATATATCCTGATTCAATGTAAATTACAAATCCATGTAAATATAAAGGAAGATGTAAATATGCATTCCTTTCTCTATCAAAACATGTCATGCTATCATGTCATCAAAACAATTGACATCTGTTTTGCTGGAAAACATTAAAAAAAACTCCTAAAATAGACACATTACATAGCATGCAGATTATTAATGTTTACACAGACTAAACTACATAGTCTTTTTGTAGGGAAATAATTGGTCTCGTTACCCAATCAAAGTCCAAAAAGGCACTAAGCCCGCCTTCAGACATGGCTGCAATTGCCCAACCTGAATCTACTCTTGTTTCTCAAGAGGAGTTCGAAAGACTAAGAAATCAGATAGCAGAATTAACTTTCTTTTTGAAAGAACAAAACAAACAGACTAAGGGTCCATAAATACCCACTCAAACAGAATCCTATGCACAAGGAGGAATCCAGGGTACTAACAAGAAGGAAAAGGAAGTACAGATACCTGAATGTCTAATTCATGAAAAATCCAATAAAACCCCTGAAATCACCAATCTTAAAGAAGATCAAGAAACTGGTGATATTCGAAAGAAAGTCCAATAAATGGAATAAACCATCTGGTCAATCAAAGGGACTGAAGCGTATGAAAGCGTAACTTACTCAAACCTTTGCATCTTTCCTGGGGTTCATTATCCAGACAAGTTCAAACTCTTGATTTTGAAAAATATGACGGATTAGGAGATCCTTACACTCATCTAAAAGTGTTCATTGGGGAACTCAGATCCTATGCCGAGGATAAAAAACTGAAAATGCAGTTATTTCAAAAGAGTCTAACTAGAGGGGCCAGAACATGGTATGCCAGATTGGATAATTCCAAAATACATAGATGGGAAGAATTAACCTATGTTTTTTTAAACCAATAAAGTTTCCAATCACAAAAATGCTCCAGATATCAAAAAACAAAATACTGAGTCATTCAGAGAGTATGCCCAAAGATAGAGGCGACTGGCTGCTCAAGTAATCCCATTAATGACAGAAATTGAGATGGTAATGACCTTCATCGACATATAAGAAGCTCCATTTTATGAGAGACTCCTAGTAGGCATAGGAAAACCATTCTCAAAAATGATTAAACACAGAGAAATGGCTGAGATGGGGTTAAATTCTGGGAAGATTAAAGACCTCACTACTTTAGAAGTCGTGGCTGAGCATATTCAAGTTGGAAATTATGGGAATAACCCTCGGAGGGTTCATAAAAAGAAAGAAGAGGATGTATCCTTGGTGGTGCAAGGACAGACTTAGAGAGGCAATCAAAACTTGCCCATTCAAAGGAAAAAGTATTCTCATTTCAAGCATCTGCACAATCGTCAAATTGGAAATTATACTCAAGCTTCTGACAGCACAGAAGAAAATTGTCCAGCTTCTTCCTCCAGCCAATCCAAGTGGAAAGAATTTTAATACAAACAAGAAATGTGCTTATCATTCTAGAGTTTCGGGGCATGACACCCAAGATTGTTGGTCTTTCAAACACAAAATCCAGAATCTATAGGGTTTCATAAGAATGTAAGAAAATATAGAAAACATGAGTTGTGGGCTCAAGAATAAATGAATTCCGAGTTCGGATGACCAAATCACGGATGAACGAACAAATAACGTTAATAACGTAAAACGAACTAATGACAAAATTTAAGCAAATCAAATGGAATGTTAACGGATGCATAATAAAATTTTGTCTAAGAGAAGTTGAAGTACGTAAGATAAGGAAAAAAATAGCTTTGGAACGACCTCGTTCCGAGTTATAATGAAGAAGTTATGAGATTTCAACACTTCAAAATTTTTTTTGAGTTTTAGTACTGGCGCAGCAGTGCCAGTTATGCCTTGAGATGCTGTGACACAACGCTAGCTCGGGGAGCCACCTACTGCCTAGAGGCACCGTAGTGCCGGTTTTAACAAAGGAAGTGGCGCCACAGGGCCCTTAAGGGAATTTTTCCTGATTGGATATTTTTATTGTCCAACTTTTTGGATGGGCAAGCATGAATGCAATATTCATGAAGAAAAATATCTAGAATGATGATTAAAACCTTGAGTTTAACGATGAAATGTCGAATAAAGGTTATAATACAGTGAACGCAAAATACGCAACCGATATCCAGGGACCGTAGTCACGATAAAACGAACACGTGGGATTGTTATGATTGCGATTCGTTAGACGTTGTGTGACGAGGGTGACTTATAACATTTTGATGTTATGATGTTGCAATGAGAGTTAAGTGTAAAGTGTAAAGACGTTATAAATGCAAAGTGATTGCGATGAACGACTAGTCTTAGCATACAACAAACCATAAGAGAACGATGAACGCGATGTTCATGTAATGATTCACTTTTGAAAGTGATGAAAACCTTAAGTAAAGGTTAAAAGTTCGAGTGTAAGTCAGATAGAGAATGTTAGAATGAAATGTAAGCGTTAAACACTTTAACTGACATTAGGGTTTTTAGTGTACGCGAATACTAAATTAGTATAACCTACACACCGTGTATAGTTGGACCGTAAGGTAATGAAGACTAATGATTAAACCTGTGAACGGTGAAGAAACCAAATTAATTACAATGATGTCTAACGTTAAGAAGTTGAGTTAATGATTATAACTTGGATAACGTTCCGAGTCGAAGGAACCGGACATTATAAAATATGAATAAGGTAATGTAAAATGCTTAAACGCTATGAACACATAATATTAACATTGAATAATCATTATGAGTAAACAAAATATTCTATAACTTAGATGGTATTGAATAATCCTGAGGTATGACATTTAGTTGTCAGAAAGCCATAAGGAAAAAAGATCAACTTAACAAACATTATAGTTTTAATGGTTCGGATAAGTTAAGTTTAAGTTGTGGTACAATCATAGTCTATAATGGTTGATGTATAATATCTAGGCTAAATGATTCCTTCAGAGAGCAAAGGTATATACGAACTAGCAACCAATCTAACTCGCTATGAAAGGCAGTGTAGATGAGACAGAAAACTAGTTTGTTAGTTGTTTGTGGGAAACCACTCAGCGTACTATACTGAACACTGTTATAGACTCGATGTGTGCTAAGTATAGAAGTTATAAGAAGAAGATGAGAATGTAAATTATCAAAGATGATGATCGTATTAGTTAAGACATCATCATATGCCATAACATCGTAAAATAGTAAAGAATGATGGTTACGTGAACTTAAGTTATAAACACGAACCCTAAGAAGTAAAGTTAATTTTAAACCAATGCGTAAGTCAAATATACAACCAAATTATACATGCTATTCCTTATGTGATATATAGGGATTACGATGAGCAGTTCAATGTAAACTGTAAGCTGTAGTTGTGCGTAAGGCAAGTTTCCTAACTTTATTCATATTTTAAATGAATGCTAGTTTCTTAAACCCTCTCAGATGTTGAATTTGAGAAATTTTGTCTATGTGTAAATGTTTGATATTTGTACAAGGTGGTAGAATGTATAAGGCTTTGTGCCATAATTTTAACACATCTATGTTTCTATGAAATGAACTGTTCTATGATTGAACTGTTCAATATGAAAATGTTCTGTTTATTCATGAATTGTTACTGTTAAGTCTGTGCTAATGATTCTAGCCAGACAAAGCATGTATGAAAAAGGTAGAAGAATGAAAGTAAGTGAAAATAAATGTGACTAATGTCTTAAATGATACGAATCAGATTTATTCTTATTATTCGAGCTGCTTCATAACCTTTGTTCGGCTATTGAAGTTTTAAAAGAATATTTAAAATCTTGATGTTGTTTATTCAACTGCTATGACTTGCTGAGCAATTGAGTGCTCACCCTTGCTTAAAATAAAAACATTTTTAGTGACCGACAGTAGTGTGTATTAAAGCATCCTGTGAAGATCAAGTTGATCGGTGTCTTACTTTGGTAAAGGTGCTATGGTTGCAAGTACCATTAGCATCACAAGATGAAGTGCTGTCTGTTATATGGATAAACGTGAAGATCAAGACAAGATTTATAATATAAATTAGCATAATTAAACTATAGATTAGTTTAATGAACTGTTATATATCCTTGGTGGCGGATGAAAGTCACTCTTGTAAGATGTAAAGAATAATGTAATTATCATTACTTGTAATGAACGAGGTTATAAGGTATTAGAACCTGGGATTTGAGAATGTATGTTGTTATATTTAGTTATATAATGATGTATATTTGGAATAAGATGTAACCGTGGTGTACAGAATCCAGGTGTAAAAATAAACTAAATTTTGGGGCGTCACAGAACCAATTGATAGTACGAGTTTTGACAGTACTAAATTTGTGAATGTTGAAGCTAAAAAATATTTTCATACGGTATTGTTGGGCAAAACTTTTAACTAGAGAGAGTCCTAAAGCTTGATCCCCAGTTGGATGGACAAATGATGGCAATGATTAGAGCGAGAGGTTGGGTAATGTTCACGGACACACTTTTTGCCACCTCTATTTCAATTGTCCAAGAGTTCTATACAAATGCAAATATAACCAATGACAGGTCAACTTTCATTATGGGTCGGCAGGTATCCTATTCTAGAGAAAGCATCAATGCCTTGTTCCACCTACCTACCATTCTGCTGAATGATCCTGATTAGCTATATGAATGACAATGGGAGACCGATGTCAACGTTGGTAAAAAATTCCTCTTTCCTGGAATTCCTCTTTTTTACCCTCTGTGTTCTCTATGTGTTGAGTTTTGTTTGAAAGAGTGAATTTAAAAAGAGTTTGACACAAAAAATGTCTACGATTTGAAAATTCAGAGTCGCGAGTAGTTGGTATTTTTGAAATGGTTGTACCAACTCAACTGAATTTTAAAAGGTTTACACAAAAGCCCAATTGTTGGACTCTGTTTAGCAAGTCTTGGAAATTAAGATTCACAAAGTTTAAGGGCTTGATTAAGTAGGGGGAGGGAAGGTGTTAGGCACCCTTGACTTCCATGAAAACACGGTTACTCCATCTTTTTAATTCCCTAATTTATATGAAGTGTGTGTGTTTATTGGGCCTAACTGCAGTTATTTGGAAGTAGTGATGGTTACAAGACAGGTATCACCAATTGTCTCTAATAGACGAACGGCGAAGTGATGTTATCTTCCATGGTCAATTATAACAACAGAGGATCGCCAGATCCTACAACAAGAAAGTCTGGCTACGATAGTTTAAATAACATGACTTGGTTTTGAAGAAGATCATTAACAACGAAGATCAATCAAAGGGAAAATTAGCTCCAAACTGGGAAGGCCCGTTTATTGTCAAGGAGGTATTGACAGGAGGTGCTCTCAGATTACAGGAAATGGATGGCGATGAATTTCCACAGCTCATCAACTCAGACATCGTGAAACGGTACTATATCTGAAGTTACCATCAAGAAAACATCTTGGTTTTGGATCACCATATCACCAATCATTTCAGGTTTTCTAACCCTTATTACACACAACCCTTTCTTCGTACCCATTTGCCCCATCAGGGAAACACACTCTTTAAGCCAGCAATCTAGTTTTCAGATCATCAGATCTTTCACACTTCATCCTGAACATGGGGTGAACTACGTCGACCTGATCTCCTTGATACCTGGGAGTACGTAGGCTACCATTTTATATGGCCCGGTCGCAATAAAAAAAACAACAAAAAAAATAAAAACATTTCTACACCCTTTCATACAAAAATCACAAAAACATTCCTACACTTTCTACCCCTTCTCATACAGCGTTGAACCTCTTACACTAGGTTCGAACTATGCATACTTGATCTCCTCTTCAATAGGAGTACGTAGGCAGCCATTTATGGTTCAGTCTAACCCCTTACCAGAATACAAATACTTGTCACACAATACTGGGATCAAACTTTAATCCACCACATTTCATCGGCTTCAGACCAAAGGGATGGAACTACCTGACCTCCCCATAAATGGGAGAGTTGGCGACCATCTAAGCTGCAGTTGATTCCTCAAAGAGCAACACCAATCCATAAAAGATGGAACTATTTATGATCTCCTCTTCAATAGGAGTACCGACAACTATCTGTGGTGCGGTCAATCTCAGAGAGGAAAAGTCACACTCCTCTCCACATCTATATACAGAAACCAGTCCCAAGACACCAAAGAGGGTAGAGATTCACACAAATTAATGATCCGTTCTAAAAGATCCTGTGATGTCTCAATGTCCATCCATCAAGGATAAGTTTAGGATACATCAAGATCATAAGCCCTAAAGAAGCAGGAAAAATATCAAGCAAGTATCCAGGCATAACTAAAAGAGAAGTGCATCAAAATATATTTCCCTGCCATATATAATGTTGTTTGATATATACAATATGAACTGTACATGACAAAACAACTAAGCTAGTTTGTGCAAGAAAATACAAGTCTATCTACAGATCGGTATGTATGCGGGCTATCAGATCTAACATAGCATCTCTCTCAGAAGAAGGGGGCAACGTTGTGATCTCCTGCATCAACATATCTACACGTGCTAACAGATCCGAGGCCAACTGCATGGTAGCATAATGCTCATCAATATATGCACTCATATCGGTAAGTATGCTAGTCGTAAGGGATATTGTAGACACTCAAATTTTTTTGCACACCTGTTACTAACATTGCAGGAGGGAAGATTCATTTTTTAGAGATAACCTTGGAAGACAGCTCATATCCATTCTAGATACCACCAGAATTTTAGTCTCAACCCCAGAACACATACTGGGAGTATCAGCTCCAACCTTAGAGATAACCCCGAGTTTCATCCTTGGAGATAACCCCAAGGAATGACGTTACAGTTCTGGCGATAACCTCGGAAATGCTTGTTTTAAATGCATGCAATCAGCTTCAACCTCAGAACTCCCGCTGAGGCACTTATTCCAAAGACCCGGAGATAACACCGGGAAGACAGGCACACTTAAAGATGACCTTGAGGAATTCAAACACTTACATCACCCAATCTCGAGAGATAACCACGAGCAACGCCTCGCTGATCAAATTTCAAACCGAGATAACCCTAGTGAAGGGGCAAAATCATCATCTTGTCACCTCAACCCCACATCGTGCTGTCTCAACATCTTATACATACATTTCTACACAACAATGTCTCACAAGAGCCAATGAGTTCCAATCCCGAGTGACTATTACGCATGGCAGCACACCGGATAGAATTTGAAGCTTGAAGACCATGGGCATGGTCCCCTCTTCCTGACTTCGTACAACCTCTAATCCCATGTCATTGCGTAACTCTCGACAACAAAAGTCCGAAAAAGGACTTGTACACCTCAATCAGATGCTCGGATTGAAGTTTTGCAAGTTCGAACGGACATCACAGTGCACAAGTGCACGTACTTCGAGACGACGGGACCATGGAGCCCGGGAACCCCATACCAACCGTAGTGCATCTGCATCACCCAGACATACACTATGACCACCACTCTATAAATATAGAGCTTGGGTGGCTATAATTCAAGAGGAAAAGGCGAGGAAGCCCTGTCAAATTTGCTCTATACACACCCCATATTGAGTGTTTTCTCATTTTAAACACCTGTTAGCTCACATATAGCTATATTTTAACCAGCGGGAGCTGAGTGTTCATCCACTTAGAGTCATAGAAGTCTTCTATGGCAGCCCACTGTAAGCCTTCTTACACATTATAAAGCCTTTCTCTTCATCTTTGCACACATTATTCTTTACATTGAGAGTCATGTTGTATGTGTATGCCTGGACTTTGGTCCGTGGTTTTCATTTCTGTCTGTATATATATACTTATATATGTATATATTTATATATATGGACTAACATTATCGAGTTATGCCTCGATTGAGCCTAGACTTATGTCTGGAGCGTTTATTTGCTTATATATATATATATATATATATATATATATATATATATATATATAGCAAGGATCAAGTGCATATCACTTATCTTACTCACCAGCTCACCCCCTTTAGCGACGGACCCGGCGATGGTTTTCGGTCATACAAATCGTCGCTATACTTTTAACGACGGATAACATATAGCGTCCGCTAAAAGTATGAGATTTATGGTTGTAGGACCGAATCGTCACCGAGTCCGTCATTAAAGGGGGTGAGCACTTCGTGAGTAAGATAAGGGTATGACTTGATCCGAATGGTATATATATATATATATATATATATATATATATATATATATATATATATATATATATATATATATATATATATATATATATATATAGCGCCAAATCAATAAATGATAAATTGAGCCGGATTGAGAAACATCATGTGCATTTACCATTATATATATATATATATATATATATATATATATTTATATTTCACTCTTTGGAGTTTACTTCGTGGCCTTTTACTGCTATATTTACATCCCGTCCCGCCTAGAGTTTACTTCGTGGCGGTTGATCGTTTTTACTGCTTTATTTACATTTAGTCCCGCCTGGAGTTTATTTCATGGCGGTTGATCACATTTATTGCTTTATTTACATTTCTGATCCCCCATGGAAGTGCTTTGTGGTGGTTGATCATATCTCTATATATATATTTACCGCTTTTATATATTTACATTTCCGATCCCCCATGGAGGTGCTTCGTGATGGTTGATCATGTCTCAGATATATATATATATATATATATATATATATATATATATATATTTTAAATCTTTTATATATATAATCGCCATCGCTTTTTTATATAAATCTGCAAGATCATGTGAGCCTAGGAATCATGTGATCACAGATTCAGTCTACTGAATCTAGATTCGGTTCCCGTGATGGACATTTTCAGCTGTAAGCAGCTTGTAAATTATTCACGGTGTTTGAATTTCCTTAGATGGCTTTCATGCCCATGAGGAGTTCGGCACTGCTATATATTATTTTCTCGAAGATGCTTCGCATCTCGAAAATAAAAGCAATCAAGCTGAACATTTAATAATAAAATGGAAGTATGAAAAGGTCTCAATTACTATTGAGCACAGGGTTTGAAAAACCTCTTTTACAAAACCTCACTGCTATATCATGTTAAAATATGAATTTTTCATATAAATTCAAACCCTTTTTATATAGGTGCGAACAAGGCCTCGCAATACATCCAAATAAATTACAAATTGATCCACATACACACGCACACACACATTCATATAACAGTTTCTTGAAAAGTAGCGGTCACCGTGGTAACACGGATATCGGGGGGTGCCTAACACCTTCACTCCGCATAATCAAGCCCTCGAACCCAAAATGAATCTCGGTTTCACAGACCCGTTTAGCACTGTCACATCACTGGGTTAATGTGCAAACCTTTTCTCGGTTGCATTGGTGCAACCAGTTAAAAACACCAACTGGCGACTCTTACAGTTAAATCGTCAACATATACATGTCGGACCTTTTTCACTTATTTTTTTAAACAAATCTCACATAAAATAAGAACACCAAAGAACAAGAACAAAAAAGGGACAATTAAAAATCCCGACATCGACAGGTGGCGACTCGGCTATGGACTCCAGTAAGAGGGCTTAAGCCCCTACTTCAAGCTTTTCAAAACTGTTATATGCTTGTGTATGAATTTTGCATTTACATTTATGATGAATGTGTACGAATGCATTTAATTACTGCACTGCAAAATATCTATCTGTGATATTAGTGCTTCGCACATGTCATCATTTTCATAAACGGTGAGACACGTTGTATGTGAATGTATGTTGTGTGGTTCCTCCACCAGGAGGCTATCCTGCAGTCGGTGTTTGATTACTTTTGGACTCGTAGGGAGACTAATTCTAACGAGGCTCAGGAAAGGCACCACCCATCGCTCCAATTGAAAGACTGGATTAACTTCCCTTCATGTAGATTGCAATGATCTGGGAACCTTCATGCCAAAAATCCGCGAGAGTAAACCTAAGATAGGTCAGCCTCTAATAAACCTAACGCATAGGAAAGTCTCTTCATGCTTTCCATTTTCAATTACTTGTAAAAGCATTTACTTGTAAATATCATTGCTTATCATTTAATCGTAATGGAAAATATGAAGAAATATGTGCACATGCATATTATCATGTTATCCTGTATTACAAGATAGCTAACATCCGTTTTATAGGATAATATTCCTAACATGGATACCTCACATAGCATGTAAACATTTACATTATCCCTAAGACTAAACTACATAAGTTTTTGTAGGGAAATAATTGGGCCTGTTACCCGCTCAAAATTCAAAAAGGCCACGAGTCTACAGCCAATCATGTCTTCTTCTGACCAGTCTAATCCCGTTTCTCGAGAAGAATTTGACGGATTAAGTAAATAAATTATAGATTTGGCTGTTCTGCTTAAAGAATTTCATCAATCTACTCAGGGCTCAAAGATGCCTACACATACAAAATCCTCTACACAAAGAGGAACTCAAGGTTTGGATAAAAAAAATCCGGAACCTCAGTTGGATACAACCAACAAAGACCCTGAAAACACCCATCTCAAAAGAGATCCAGACACCGGTGATATCAGGAAGAAGGTCCTTCAAATGGAAGAAACCATCCGTTCTCTCAAGGGGATTGGAGCACATGGGAGTGTTTCATATGCTGACCTTTGTATATTCCCTGGTGTTCATTATCCAGAGAAATTTAAAACCCCTGATTTTGAAAAATATGACGGATTAGGGGATCCTTACACACATTTGAAGGTGTTCATTGGAGAACTTTGATCTTATGCAGAGGATGAGAAGCTTAGAATACAGCTGTTCCAGAAGAGTCTGGCTGAAGAAGCCCGTTCATGGTATACCAGATTAGACAACTCAAAAATCCATAGCTGGGAAGAGCTAGCTCATGCCTTCCTTACTCAATACAGCTTCCAATCTTAGATGGCTCATGATCGGTATCAGATTACCAAGGTCAAGAAACAGTCCAATGAGCCTTTCAAAAAGTATGCTCAAAGGTGGAGGCACCTTGCTGCTCAAGTTATTCCCTCTATGATGGAATCAGAAATGGTCATGACTTTCATAGACATAGAAGAAGCATTTTTCTATGAGAGAGTCTTAGCGGGTATTGGTAAACCATTTTCTGAAATGATCAAGCACGAAGAAATGGCTGAGATGGGATTGAAGTCAAGAAAGATTTAAGACCTAGCCGCTCTTAAAGTAGTTGCTGAGCACATCTAGTCTGGAACTTATAGAAACAACCCCCAGAGGGTCCATAAAAAGAAAGAGGAAGATGTTTCCTTGATATTACAAGGTCAAAAAGGCAGTCAAAACAAACATATCTAGAGGAGAAACTACTCCCCTTTACAAGCATAGTCTTCAAACCCTCCATTGCCTAAAGGTGGAGAAGTAAAGCGCCCTCGAACGTTCACACCCTTAGAGGACTTGCTCAAGAATATTCTTGCTATTCTGACTACTCAGAAGAAAATCATGCATCTTCTTCCACCAGTAAACCCTAATGGGAGGGGTTTCAATGTTACTCGGAAGTGTGCTTATAATTTTGAGGAACCTGAACATGATACTCAAGATTGTTGGGCATTGAAACACAAGATCCAAGATTTAATAGACAACGGTGAGATCGTGGTTACCAAGCTAGATCAACCTCATATGCAAGACAATCCTTTTCCTCAACACAAAGAAGAAGAAGTCAATATGATTAGTTGGAGCAGTGAACAGAGTTCCAATTTTAATGATGAATCATCCCAGACCATCAAAGACGGTGTTGACAGATGGGATTACGTAAAGTTCCAATTTGCTATGGAACGAAAGATGAAAGCTCTTTGTAAGCAAGTTGAACAATTGGTAGAACTGGTGATCCAACAGCATCAAGTCACACGTCAGTTAGTCAGCCAGGAGCATGCCTGTCTCCTTCCTTTTATTATGAATGCTCCATCATCACATTCAGAAAGTGAAGCACTAGAGGACAAGGTTGTGAAGAGAGCAAGGGCTAAAGCCCATAGGGATTTTGCCAATATAAGGGAATTTACATACCTGGGCCAACCTATAGAGGAGATATTTCATATGCTAATCAATGAAAGAAGAATCACCTCCCTTCTAACTCCAATTAATCCCTGTTCAAGACGGTTCAACTCTGATGGAGTATGTCAATATCATTCACATTCTCGCGGTCATAACACAGAAGAATACTGGGCACTCCACCACCTTATTCAGAATCTAATTGACAACGGTGTCTTGCAGTTGGCAGACGATGACACTGTGCTACTCGAGAGTGGGAATACTTGTCCTACCAAATGGAAGGTATTAATAGCAGTTATATCCGCTGAGGCTGATGAGATTGTTAGACAATTCACAATACAAGCAATTCAACTTAAAGGATCTGGCAGTCCTTTAAAAGTGGCTACACCAGAGCCAATTTCTTTACCCTTCAGACCAAAGTATCCTATTGTCAGCCTACACAAAGTCCCATGGAATTATGGAGAAGCTTAAGGATCCACGTCACATACTATTATTATAGTGTCGAAGTAAAATCCATTATATCTTCCTTAGAGGGTGATGAAGCCTACCATAAAAGCAAAAGGGAAGATTCTCATGCAGAAAATTGAGAAATTCCTCCGAACTATGGGCCATAATGAAGCCGAGATGGTTTTAAGGTTAAGAGAAGCTCCACATCAAACCTCAATACTGGACTTGGTTTTCTTTTCCGAGGATCACAAGAAGATCTTATTGAAGGTTTTGGAAGAAGCCTACTTACCGAAATCAGTGGATGTGGAAAAATTTCAACATCTGGTTGATCACATTTTTAACAACAATGTGATATCTTTCACTGATGACGACATACTGCCCGAAGGGACCTATCATTGCAAGCCATTGCACATTGCAGTTTTGTCCTCTGGGTATATATTAGCTGGAGTTTTGATAGATGGAGGTTTGTCTCTAAATATCTGTCCTTATGCCACTTTGGTGAAGATGAATGTCAATCTCAAACAGATCCGAAGTAGCCATACGGTTATCAAAGCTTTTGATGGATCCGGACAAAATTTTGTCGGAGAGATTGAGCTGCCAATTGAAATTGGTCCTCATATATTTTGCGTATCTTTTTACGTCCTCAAGATAGATTCAGGATATAACCTGCTATTGGGAAGACCATGGATCCACATGGTTAGAGCCATCCCTTCTACACTTTATCAACAACTTAAATACATTGTCAATAATAGCCTAGTCACTGTCAACGCTGAGCCGGAATATCCTGAACAAGGAGACATACCACTCACCAGATTCAATTCAAAAGTTGAACTGGCCAATTTTTATAACTTCGTAGTGAGCAACATCCAATACAATCTTATTGGAGCACTACTTCCCGTACCCAAGATTTCTGCCGAAGTGATGGCAGCTACACAAGAAATGATGTCATTGGGTCATCAGCCTGAACAAGGGCTACGTAAAAATAATAAGGGTATTAAGCACCCAATTCAAATATCCAATCAAACCGGGACAGCCGAACTAGGCTATTCTGCTAGTTCCAGTCATAGGAATCCTCATAAGAACAAGCAGATTCCTCAAGCTCCCGCCACACGACGGTTATCTCCACCTGCAACTCCTGAGCCTATAGTCACCGGTAAAGGTGCCAGCCCATGTTATGGCTATGCTATTTCCCAAACCAGTACCGATTAAAGAAAAAGAAGTCCTGATTCCTGATCTCGAAGTGGAAGAGAGGGAACGGAAATGTTAACATGACATTGCCCTGATGATGTTAGGCATACGTGTCATTGTCCATGATGAGCATACAAACAGATACACCCCAGACGATGATTGCCCAGATGTTATGGTCATCATTCGGGAGAAGGAGGATGATGATAGTCCCTCTAACACTGTAATCCATCAGGACTTTACCCTCAACAATTGGAGCAGCACTCCATGCATTGGTCGACGAGGGTAAAACGGGCAGAAATTCCATCTGCACTGTAGATAACTTTAACTGCTTACTTTTCTGTACAGTATTAGCAGTTATTTTATCAGTACATGCTAACACTTAGTATAATTAAATAGTTTCATATATTAAGTGAAAGCATATTTTGTTTCAGGACTCTGAATTTAGATGTGTCTGTGCTTGCTGATGAGGTGCCTTTTCTCCACAAGGACTGTAACTTTGATGAAAAGTTGGACTCAAACTTGATGGAGGTTCAAGAGGACATTGAGATACCTTAGGAGATCAAAGAATGGGTCGAGGACAAACCTAAACCCAACCTTGGTCAAACCACCTCTTTTAATCTCAGAACCTTAGAAAGCCCTAAGCTAATCCAGATTGGTTCAGATCTTACCCCAAACCAACGGAATGACATGGTTGCATTGCTAACTCAATTCCAGGATGTATTTGCATGGTCTCATGAAAATATGGTGGGTTTTCCCACTGACATTGTCCTTTATCGCCTTCCCATTAAAGAGGGATTTAAGCCAGTCAGGCAGAAGCTCAGGCGATTGAAACCTGAGTGGAGTTTAAAGGTGAAAGAATAAATTGTGTAACAATTTCAAGCTGGCATTATCATGGTGTCTACATATCCTGAATGGATATCCAACATAGTTCCCATGCCTAAACCAGGAGGAAAGGTGGGAGTTTGCGTGAATTACTGGGATTTGAACAAAGCTTGCCTTAAAGATAGCTTTCTCGTGCCCTTTATCCACATTCTCATTGACAATATTGCTCAATACGGCATGTACTCCTTTCCGGATTGCTTCACGGGGTATCACCAGATTATGGTTGCTGAGGAGGATCGTGAGAAAACTGCTTTCATCACGCCTTGGGGAACCTTTTGTTATAGACGGTTGTTATTTGGCCTCATCAATGCCGGAACAACCTATCAACGAGCTATGATGGATCTTTTCCATAACTTAATGCATAAAGAGATAGAGATCTACGTGGATGAAATCATTGTCAAATCCCGAAGGGAGGAAGACCACTTGGACCATCTCAGAAAGCTTTTCAATAGGTTGCGTAAGTACAACTTGAAGTTAAATATAACCAAGTGCGCCTTTGGCATTAAATCAGGTAAGTTGTTAGGATTTCTAGTTAGCCACAAAGGGATTGAGCTGGATCCCACCAAAATCCAGGCCATCACTGAAATGCCCATTCCTCATATAGAGAAGAAAATACGGGGATTTTTGGGAAGAATCAACTTCATTAGCAAGTTTATTTCTTAACTCACAGCAACCTGTGAACCTATCTTCAAGTTTTTAAGAAAGAACTCCTCCATGAAATGGAATGATGAGTGTCAGAAAACCTTCCTTATAATCAAAGAGCAGCTGGTTAACACTCTTGTTTTGGTACCTCCCAGGGATGATGTTCCCTTGTTCATGTACTTGTCCATTAATGACAATGCCATGGGCTTCATGCTGGGACATAAAGATGATAGATGCCAAGAATGAGCTATCTATTAGCTTAGCAAAAGATTCAGCAGCAGTGAGCACAAGTACACTCTGATTGAGAAGACTTGTTGTGCTTTAGCATGGGCTTCCATGAGGTTACAACATTACCTCCATGGTCACACAACCCATCTCATATCCCGCATGGATCCTCTCAAGTATGTGTTCAGTAAGCCCATACTGAATTATCAGTTGTCCATATGGCAGTTGATTCTACAACAATTTGACATCGTCTACGTGACACAAAAGTCTATCAAAGGTCAAGGAATTGCGGATCAACTGGTCGCCGTACCTGCAGAGGATTTCAAACCTTTAAAAACATACTTCCCCGATGAAGGGGGTAATGGCAGTTCAGCAACACCATCAGTACGATGCATGCCGTACATGGATAATGTATTTTGATGGAGTCATTAACACGAAGGCTCTGGAGCCGGAGCGCTCTAGTATCCCAGCAGGGGGAGCGAGATCCGTCGCCATCAAATTGCGCGATTTATCACAGCACCAACAACACAAATTGAGTATGAAGGTCAGTATCATCATGGGGCTAAAACTTGCCCGTTCAATGGGCATAAGGTGGTTAACTATCTTTGGGGATTCCGAATTGGTAATCAAACAATCCACGGGAATCTATCAAACTAAAGAACTACATTTGCTGCCTTACCATCAAAAAGTTTTATAGATGGCTTTGGAGTTTGAAGAAATCTCATTTCTACACATTCCTCGTAATAGGAATGATTTTACAGATGCACTAGCAACATTGGCCTCCTTGATTCACATACCTGACAATGAAAACATGCCAAGCATCACATTTACCCTGCAAAAGGCCCCAGTCTATGGGAACTATGTTGGAGAAGTATCGAATGAGCTACCTCCCATCCATAACCCTTGGTATCAGCACATCAAGGAGTACATATGAGATGGATCTACACCTATTGAGGCGAGCCCAACTGAAAAGAGGTGGATCCATCGAATGGCTATAAAATTCTACCTGAGTGGAGATGCACTCTACAAAAGAGATGCAGGATTAGGTCTCCTCAGATGTCTAGACAAGGACCAAGCTCAGAGGCTCATGGATGAGATCCATGGTGGAGTATGTGGGCCACACATGAGTGGCCCTCTACCTATTAAGAAGATCCTCAAAATAGGACATTATTGGCTTACGCTCAAAGCTGACTGTGATGATCACGTCAAGAGGTGTTATCAATGTCAAATTCATGGAAATGCTACCTGTAAAGCCCCCAAACTCGGGTACTTAAAATAGTTTTTGAAAAAAAGTGTCTTAAACCTATCCCATGTAACTACACCTTCTCCTGCCCTTGCTTGATTCGCTTCCCACCAAAAATTTGCCTCACCCTTCATCATGTAGATGGCAAAAGCGGTCTTTTTCCCCTCAGCTACCCTAGCTATTATGAACGCCTTCTCAATTTTTTTAACCCAAGTTTGCACTTCTACAGGGTCAGTTGTCCCTTTGAATTCGGGTAGTCCCACAGCCTTAAAATCTTTAAAGTTAGCTAAGTAGTTGTCCGGCTGGTTCCCTGCGACTGGCATTCCTTGCTGCATAGCTTGTGCTACCATATTTGCAAAGTGATGCATCGGGTCTGCTTGTTGTTGTCCCTTAACATTATTGACAGACTCTTCTGCCCTTTGGTTTTGAATTTGACGTCTTGGCGGCATTATCTGGTTAAGTAAAACCATATATTATTCTTTACATTCTAAATCTTATCATATAAGTTTAGTATATTAACTCATTTCATTACTCAAACTTAGATTCATATTCATTTAACGAATATCTTACATAGCATAGCACGTACTGCTTTAAACATCATTCATCTCTTTGGGACTACAAAAGTCGGGATTTACAGCCTTGACTAATACCAAAAGTCAGGAACATTACATTACACACATACTTAACATTAAACAGACCTACACAACAGAACCTATACTACCTATTCACTACGCTTTTTTCTTGGACAACCTTTCTCCCGATGACCTTCTATCCCACAGATAAAACATGCTCCTGATTTATAGTCGGGACAATACAGAGTGGTATGTCTTTCATAGCCACAAAGGTAACATATTCTTTTCCCTTTCTTCTTATCGGATTTTCTTAATTCATGGTCTTCTACCTTTCTTTTCCCCTTCTTACTTGGAGCTGCACACGATGTGTTGCTTGTGGCTCCCATCTAATCAATTTGGATTTTAAGCTTATCTTGTTCTTCTATTGTTTCTATTAACGCCTGACGTAGTTATCTATTTAACAGCTTTTCTATTTCCTACAGCTTTTTCAGAGAAGAAACCTTGTTCCTCAGATCCTGCACCTCTATTGATGCTTGTTTAGCTTCAACTTTAGTGTTCGAATCACTATATGTCAGCTCCACCACCTCCGGATCTGGTACTACGTTTTCTAAAATAACCACCTCATCTGAGTTGTTTTCATTGTAAGCCTCTATTTCAGCTATGGGCTTCGATATTAACTCGGGGGTATGGATTTGATCCTTCTTCATGCAATAAGCATATAACAAGCCTTTTCCACCAGACATCTACACACATAAATTATCCTGATTAGTATATAGTATATACACACAGCAAATAATAGTTTTATATAAGTTATCTTTAATTTTGTTTGACGATGAACTTATTCAATTCATCTCTTTTTAAACTCTATATGAGTTATTTACATTTTCAACGGTTCCCTCTGTTCTAAGGTTATAGCCTAAGGTCTATCCCACCTTATACCTTCTTTGATCAATTCTTGTTTCTAGCTTTCTGATTTGATTGTGGTGTTAGTGGGGCTTGGTTTATGACTGATATATCTTGTTATTTTCGGAGGTGAGAGCTTGAGAGAGTTAAGATGGGTGTTGGGCATAAAATGGCCTAACAAATGATTATTTCTATCTCTCAAGTCTATTTATACAAGTCTAGCAAATGTGGGATTTAACTATTATCCCCCATACACTTGTTGTCCCTTGGATAAAAGACTACACCTTATCTCTTCAATTAGCCTAATCATGTGATTAAGGGTGCTTAATAGATTTGCAACCAATGGGAGATTGACACCTATGTACTTGATGTATGAGTTGCTATTTAAGGAAGCTTGATTAGCATAATTTGTTGCCTTAAAAGGCCTATTGTGGCCAGCTATAAATATACCCACTAATTCCTTTATTTAGCTTTTATTTTAATGCATAAATTAGATAAATCAAATGTCTAAAATACCCTTAATTATGTGGACTAAGTTTGGGCTTGTATTTGATTTCTTTTGGGCTTCTCCCATAATTGTTTTGGGTCATGCAATAATCATAGTCTAACCATTTTAATATATGTTACCCAAATTGTTTATTTAGGGTTTAAAATAAAATATAATTAGTTTACAAAATTTATAATTACAGTTTTCTTAATTTGATTAGGGCTCTAACCATACATGAACATAAGGGTTTATTATCGAATAATTATAATTATCCTTGCTAAATTAGCAATTAGGGTTTATAATTTTGGTAATTAGGGTTACCAAATCATAATTAGGGTTTATGCTTAATAATTAGGATTTCAAGAACTTAATATATATAAATGCTAATTAGGGTTGACCTAGTTAATCGCAAAATCATACAACACAGTTATATAATAGACTTAAACTCACAATTGAGTTTCAAATTAGGGTTTCCCACCATAAAACTAGGGTTTGCCATAATACACCATAACTGACCAATCATTGTCAGTTCATATACATACAGTATATAATTATAGCACTGAAAAATAAATAATATTATATTATTATTCTCATGTCTTGATCAAAATCCAAAAAAATTAGGGTTTGGATTCCATATCTCGATTTACATACTTAACATTATTAATTAAGTTAAAATAATTAATTAATAATCAGTACTAAAATTCATATAATAAAGTAATTATTATAATAATTCTAAAAATCATTTCATATATTATATAAATAATATATCATTATATTTTCATGGAAAATAATTAATAAAATATTTACGCTATAAAATTAATTATTATAATAATATAATTTATAATAATCAATAATTCTAAAATAAAATTATTTAAAATCATTCATGTAATAAATATATCACATAAACACATACACACATTATCTTGGCACATATTCCCCATATTTAATAAAAAAAAATTTATACGCAAAATTTCTAATTTATTTGTATAGAAAATATCGGGTTGTTACACTATCCACGCCCCTCCAAGGGAACTCCACAACATGAGTTCGCCTTGGCCCTTCTCAATGTGGGGAATGGACGTGATCGGGCCCATTGAGCCCAAAGCCAGTAATGGACATCAGTTTATCTTTACCATGATCGACTACTTCACCAAGTGGGTAGAAGCAGTCTCCTTCCCCAGGGTAACGAAAGAAGTCATCATTGCTTTCATCACAGACAATATCATTTGTCGATATGGACAACCAGAGGTAATTATGTCAAACAATGCTAAGAACCTCAACAACAAAATGATGGAGGAATTATGCAATAAATTCCACATCAAAAACCTTAACTACGTCATCTACCGTCCAAAGATGAATGGTACTGTTGAAGCGGCTAATAAAAACATCAAGAAGATCATGCAAAAAATGTCTGCCAATCATAAAGGATGGCCTGACCTCCTGCCTTTGACTTTATTAGCCTATAGAACTTTAATACGTACTTCCACTGGCGAAACCCCCTACTCATTAGCCTATGGGATGGAAGCAGTGCTCCCCATAGAGGTGGAAATGGAATCCCTCAGAGTGTTAATAGATGCTTAGCTGGATGAAGACCAATGGGTACAAGATAGGTATCACCAATTGTCTCTAATAGACGAAAGGCAAACCGCGGCTATCTTCCATGGTCAGTTATATTAGCAAATGATTGCCAGATCCTACAACAGAAAAGTTCGGCTACGGCATTTTAAACAGAATGACTAGGTTTTGAAGAAGATCATTGACAACTAAGATCAATCCAAGGTAAAATTTGCTCCTAACTGGGAAGGACCATTTGTTGTGAAGGATGTATTGACATGAGGTGCTCTCAAATTACATGAAATGGATGGCGTATCAACTCAAAAATAGTGAAATGGTACAATGTCAGAAGTTATCATCAAGAAAACATCCTTGGTTTGAATCATCAGATCACCAGTCATTCAGGCTCTTTAACCCTCATTACATACAGCCTTTCCTTTTTATCCATCTGCCCCTTAGGGAAAAACCCACTTTTCAAACCAGCAGCTTGGTTTCACCTCATACAACTCCGGTTATCCCATCAAGGATTGAACCTTTCATACCTGCAGTTTATCCTAAAAACGGGATTAAACTTTTCACAGCTGCAATTTGTCCCAAGCATGGGATCAAACTTTCATTTCTCTGCAGTTTATGCTGCACATGGGATTCAATTTCTTCAGTCGTAAATCGTCCTGAGGGGCGAACTATGTCGACCTGATCTCCCTGATACCCAGGAGTACGTAGGCAACCATATTCTATATGGCCCAGTCGCAAAAAAAAATAACAAAAACATTTCTTTCCTTTCTCTACAATAACAAAAACAACAAAAACATTCCTACACCCTTTCACATTCAGCGTTGAACCTCTTACACCAGGTTCAAACTACGCAGACCTGATCTCCTCTTCAATAGGAGTACATATGCAGCCATTTATAGTTCGGTCTAACCCCTACCAGAACAAAAATACTTGTCACATGGTACTGGGATCAAACTTCAATCCACCACATTTCATTGGCTTCATACCAAAATGATGGAACTACTTAACCTCTCCTCACAAATAGGAGATTCGGCGACCATCTAAGCTGCGGTTGTGCCTCAAAGAGCAACACCAATCCATAAGAGATGGAACTAATTGGGCTCCTCCTGAATAGGAGTACTGGCGACCATCTGTGGTGTGGTCAATCTCAGAGAGGAAAAGCCACACTCTTCTCCACATCTACATACAGAAACCAGTCCCAAGACACCAAAGATGGTAGGGATACACACAGATCAATGATCTATTCTGAAAGATCTTGTGACGTATTAATGTCCACACATCAAGGATGAGTTCAGAATGCGTCAAGATCACAAGCGCTGAAGAAGCAGGCAAATATCAAGCAAGTATCAAGGCACAACTGAAAGGGAAGTGAATCAAAATATATTTTCTTGCCATATATAATACTATTTGATATATACAATATGTGTTGTACATGACAAAATGGCTAAGCTTTAGTCTGCATGCAGAAAATACAAGTCTATCTACTGGATCCAGTATGTATGCGGACTATCGGATCTAACATAGCATCCTCTCCGGAAGAAGGACGTAATCTTTGAGCTCCCTTGCCCAATGGTGTCTACACGAGCTAGCAGATCCGAGGCTAACAGCATGGAGGCATGATGCTCATCAATGTATGCACTCATATCGACAAGGATGCCAGTCGTAAGGGATCACACTGAAGTACTATCTGTGACGGCCACATCCCGGGTAGATAGGGCAGCATCCCGCTCTACAATCAATGCATCTCTTACTGATCTGGCCTCATCTCTCTCTAATAGAGTTTCTCTCTCCCATCAAGAGCTGTCAATATCAAGGCCCTAGCTTGATCTCTCTCAAAGGTCATCAGATGTAGACTCTGCTCTAGATATTGTGTTGAATGCTGAATCACAGTGGGAGAATCCATCACAAATGCTAGAAATCCAGTAGTCAAATCCTCCTCGATGGGAATATCAGTCTCCTCCATAGGCTGCACATCATCGGAATCATTCCCCTGCACTGTGGATACTACCGCAGCCAACGCAGTCTCTGACTCCATCCATGCGGAATACTCTATAAAACAACCCGGATGGCTGACGGAAAACTTAGCTAGCTCACGCTGATCCAAACAGGCATACAACCTAGATATATCCTCTGTTGATAAGTGACGAGAAGCGAAGCGCTGACTCAATGCCCCCTAAAAAGGATGGAAATCCTGGAACTGGTCAAACTGACACATCACGGCCAGTGGGTGGTAAGTAATCATGCCTCTCAAACCAGCTAGAGGGAGATAATCCATGCCCGGAGCATGAGTGATGAAGCTGTAGGGTGAGCTAAGCCCTAAACATGGTAATATAGCAAATGGATCTCTTATCCCTGCCAGGAAAGCTGACCAAGATACAGCATCTATACACTCTGCAGGCTGAAAGGAGTATGACATGGCTACATTATGGGTGAAACAATACCTATGCCGTCTGAAAGTGCCAATCGGTCTCAAGTGTGACATAAACCACACATATAGCATGACCGAGCTGCTTGTAAACACTCCCGTCGGATAAGTGCAGCAGTATGTGGCCAACCTCAAAGTTTCTACTATAATCATCAGTATAATGGTGTGACCCTCCCTGAGAGCCCTCACTGCCATGATTACTCCTATATCCAACTCATCTATGTACCGTGGCATGTAGACATATGACATTATGCACAATAGCAGTACATCCACTCTGGCCAAACACCAATGATCCTCTGGTGTGGTGAAATCCCCGGAATGTCGTGTATAACTATCCTCAGAGCCAAATCGGTCAAATAGAAAATGCTGGGATATAACTTGGCCGGATGTGAACTCATCCTGAACCACCCTACGCCTTAATCTAGTGAGGGTCATGAACTGGTGACTCATGTCTCTAATCGCCATATGCACGCAATTTCTGTCCAGGGGTAGCATCATCAAACGTGCATACTCCTCTAGAGTAAGAGTCAACTCCTAGGTCCCAAATCAGAAAACCTGCCTCGTCGATACCCAGTGCTCCAGCATGCCCTCCACGAATCCTACGGGAACCTGAAACATTAAAAGGGTAACAGTATGCTGCAACAGCTGATCTATAGTCTCCTTGTCTGATGGTGACATACTATCATACCACGATCGCATACCAGATGCCAGCAACAATGGTGGGGTATGACCAATACGGCTAACTATCGACGAAGACATCTGTACGGGCCGTGTCATAAGACCATCCAGGGGTTAATGCTGAATATCTCTAGACATACACACATATGCATAACATAATAACATGCATAATACAATAGATGGCAATATGATATAAGAAATGGAAAATTCTACATACATTCCTAAGTATATCATCATCTAATACATCATCTCTGTATAGCTAAAATACAGGGAAATGGGGCAAAACTGCCCTACAACTAACAGAGGCCTATCAAAAGATATAGCGAGAATGGGGCGAAGCTACCCAATATCTAACAGAGGCCTATCAAAAGAAATAACGAGAATATACATCAGAAGAAGACAATGGTGTCAATGTCTACATCATCAATCCTTTCTACCTGATGTAACTCCTCCTAAGTCACTGGATCTCTATCCACAGGGATGTCAGGCCTATACAAAGGAGGATCTGCACCGGAAAAACCATATGGGTCACCTGATAGGCCAGCGCCAAAGCTAGAAGGATCAAAAGTGTCTACTTATGAAGGATCTCTACCCAAGTGCCGGATAAAGAAATGCGCCCGGTCTAACTGCCGGGTCAAACTATCAAATGAGTCGGATCTCGGACACAGATCAGCCAATCCGTCATCATCACGGATCCTGGAACCATATCCCCCATGAACTGAGTGGCGCGGGTCTGGGCTCCAATGGTACGAGGGAATCACTAATGTTGGAATATCTCCTGGGTGTAGGGACCCTCTAATAATGCAAAACTATCAACACCCAACAATGGGATATTAATGACGGGTGACTACGAAACAAGCCAATAACACCTGGCAGGAGGCAAGATCAGTATACGAATCTCTCCTATGGTGCTCTTGATAACACGCTCTCCTAAGTAGAGCTCCCATCCTCCATCTGTGAAGAGAGGAATCCTTTGGGTCGAAATCACGTGCTCGATACCAGTCGGGTACCCATCCTCAAATCCAATGCTCAAATGCTCCCCTGAGTAGGGAATCCACGTGATGACATCAGCTGTCAATAACTCCAGCTTTAGGTGACAATGAGTGAAACCCTTTGCAACAGGGACCTCCGCCAGTATGGAATGATGCCATCTCAATCCTCGTGGATAGGTATCTAAGCCTAACACACTCACAGGATGCAAACATAGGAGCCTCTAATAGGCCTAGAACTGTCAATATAAAGACAAACATCTGCTGTCAGTTAACACTCTTAACCTGTACATGGGAAAAGATAAGTAAGAGAAATACTCACTAGCTAAAATGGGTAGAATCTTAACCAAGCCTAGGTCAAGCCCTGCGAATGCATGCGCATTCCCTTGACAAAATAGGCAAAGGTATAAAAACCCCCAATCATACTCTCCAATACGGTACACGTGTCGAGTGGCGCTGATCAAAGCGAAAGACACCGTAGAAGAGTTATCTGCTATGAAGCAGCCCTTAATGATCATCAGTAATAATCGTCGAAGAATGCAATCCCTAACTCTCACATCATCGGGTATGGGCTCACTCAACAGCCTGCTTATAGCATCTACGCTCAAAGGACCTGTACATAAATAGTCCTTACCCCTTGATCGCCTCACGCTGTAACTTAGCAAGGATCGGCGGCGATCGGGGTAACATCCGCCACACAAGGCACTGGTACCCCTCCAAACTCCATACCTGTGATAAACCGTTAATCCAACGGTGTCATCATCACCTCACAGATCCAAAGAATGGAGTGACCGAGTGCAGTGAAACCGGCCTTTCGAGACAATGCCCCGAGTAACCCGAGGACAACGGTGGGGAAGAATGGAAAAGAACCCTCGAGGTTGTGTAAAGCCAGGAACCTAGATCAAATGCAGATGAACATTAAAATCCTTTACTCCTCATCAATAGGAAAGAAAAAAGATTAAGATATAACTTTATACCTCGTTTGCGTGCAGGTAAACTGAAGGGTGTCGACTTAAATCGCCCAGAAGCTCTGGGTTCGCCACCTGAATGCCTAGAAAATTCCTACGGGGAATAGATGCAGCAAGAGCGGGGTCCGCAACCAGAACATCCTCCTCCTCATCCTCGACATCCGGCACATCAACCTGGATTGGACATATCACCGCCTCCACCAAACGATGGGGCTGTCTAATAGAACGGGGTCGAAGCACTTCAGAAGCCCTTCTTCGTACACCAAAAGTGGTCCTGCGGGAACTACTCGGCTGGTCCGGATCCATATTTCTGAACAACAAGTCTCCAAATCACCTTAGAAAAGGTGTGGTAAATTCTTGTCTGGAGCTTTTTAAAATGCATTTTTATGACTACATGCATGTATGCATTATTTTAACATACATCTAGAGTTAAAAATGCATAACTACCCAATGCCTACATTTTGGAAAAAATTTGTAGTAGTCCCCTTTGTAAATAGGACTATCCACATGCATATAGGCATGACTAGGTGGCCATTCAGTAGCACACCTACCCACAGTCATATACATCCTACATGCATTAATACATCATAGTAAAATATTCGTAAGTGTAATCTACTTACCAGGATTATTATAATTTCCCACCTTTACTCATTTATCCTCAAATAGGATAAGAAATGATAGTAAAAGGTGTCAATTTGACTATTTCAAAAGTCAAATTTTGTCACATCATTATGTTCAGCATGGTTTAATACTAACATTTACTATGTTGAATATTTTTTATAAAGTCATATCAGCATGCATATTCACTACTATGTGCTTAGATGCATTTCATGTGATAAGTCATTTTCCAACGGATAAAAACTGGAAAAGAATAAATGCATACATTACCAGGACAGTGTAGAACACTTGTATAGTAGCAGAATTCGCATAAAGTCGCCCGAACTTAGCAGATCTGAAGAAGAGCTCTTGTTATCCCATGTCATCACCCCTTGTCCTCCTCGAATTTTATTGGCTTGCCACCAATAACTAGCCTCTGCTTTCAACATGAATGTTGCAAAAGCAGTCTTCTGATTCTCCCCTACCCTAGCTACATCAAACACCTTCTCTATCTCCATGATCCAGGTCTGTGCCTCAACTGGATTCATGGACCCACGGAATTCTAGTGGTCCAACCGCCTTGAAGTCCTTAAATGTCACAGCTTGATTCTGCGATTGATTCTGTAATGCACCCGTCAATGAACGCCACTAGTCATTTGATCGGATTAGCCTCAACATTGTTGTTATTGGTAGATCCCTTAGGGGTTCTTTGTCAGGGTTGACTTCTTGGAGGCATTTTATGTTAAAATACAATCATTAGACTATTACTCAATTTCTTTAAGTATTTTCTACTTAATTAGCATCATCACGTAACACATAACACTTTGAATAAAATAATAACTTTTATTCATTCATAATCTTTTAGAAAACATAAGAACAATAGCATCATTGCTACTTACATTACTTTCTTGAACTACTAAAGTTCCAAGATAACATCATCATCATATCCCATAGGTTACATAACACTTAGGATTTACATTTTATTTATCATATCATAAATCACATATCAAGTACATTTATGACGACCTACTAAAATACTACATAGCCTTACGTCGCTCTTCTTCCATAATATGGGGCATTGTTCGACCATCTAATATGTACGATGGTAGCGTCTCAAACTGTATCAGATAACCCATGACTCGATCTTGAGTTTAATTGATCACAGTGTTGACAACACTATCCACCTCTTCCATTTTGATCTTCTTCACTTGAACATCTCTCTCTACTACCCTGGCTCATTTAATAGCTTCTTCGTACACGTCTTTGGCTCTTGCCCTCTTAGTAGATTCTTCCTTCATCATGTTCTTAAGTTCTGCGATTTTCTCTGTCAGTTGCTCGTTTTCTCCTTCGGTGTGGATCAGCTTCCATTCGACATTATTTAGACGTTTATCTCGATCCTGGATCTCGTTGTCCTTCTGTACCATTGAGGTCTGTTGTTCAGCTACTATCTCTCTCAACTCTTCGACGATATCCTGAATATAAAATCCCAAATTTTACGAATATAGATTTAATTTTCTCAAAATATTTTTTTTAATATTATGGTGTGAATTTGAGATAATGTTATAGTTGTGGGTAATATTTATAAATTTTGTGTAATGTATGCAAGTTGTTATATAATATTCTATCGGTTAGGGAATATTCATTTTAACAGGGAATATTCGTACGACGGCACAATCATTTGTGGACCCCACAACGGAATTATTGTCGGATTGAGAAAACAACAAAAATATTTTTATGAAAATAACGGCGGAAGTTTTACCGTTAATACTGTTGAACTACTCGGTAGTAAAAGTACAATAATACGCGTGGTTGCATAGTAGCACACGGTATTGATTATTGATTATTGATGTTTACATGAGAAGTCACTCAGTTTTGTTCAATTATTGCTACAGTAGTTGCTGCATAGTATCTCACGTTATTGGATTCAATTATTGTCGATTGTTATATATATATATATATATATATATATATATATATATATATATATATATATATATATGAGTTTTGTTTTATTAGTATTATTAATGTAATAAAACAGAAAAACTTTTTATATAAAACATAATACTTTTATAAAGTTATTCGTTTTATTAGGCTAATAGTAAAATCTTTTTATATAAAACAGAATACTTTTATAAAGTTATTTGTTTTATTAGACAATAATTAGAATATATTATATTTTATTATGCATAGTGTTTGCATAGTAAAATCTTTTTATATAAAACAGAATACTTTTATACAGTTATTCGTTTTAGCGTTTAAGAAAACTTTGAGCATAGTGCAAGTTTCTTCAAGTATATCCACGTCCTACCGTCAGAGTACTCTTCTTTATAAGGTAAGGGGTATTATTTTTTTTTCATATTCATGAAGAGAACTTCTGTTATTCCATTCTTTATTATTCTGTTGTAATAACTTGTAAACGCTATTTCAATCTACCCTATACTTGGTGAAATTCTTCATTATTCCATTATTTATTATTCTCGTGAATAACTTGTATCTGTGAAGCTACCCTATACTTGGTGAAATTCTTACATTATTCCGCTTCTTTATTATTCATTTGGAATATCATGTATGTATGTTCTACCTTGGGACTGGTTCCGTTATTTATTATCCTATTGAATAACTCGCCTGCATGCTGAAGTACCGCATGCATGGTGATTTCTCGTTATTATTACATTCTTTAATATTACTTTGGAATATCCTCGTGCATGCGTTTTTACGGGACCAATTCCGATTATTTATTATTCTGTTGGAATAACATGTCTATCTGCAAGTACCGCATGCATGGTGATTTCTATTGTTATTCCATTCTTTATTATTCATTGGAACATCCTCGCTTGGTCTGCAATTTCGTCCGACTGGTTTCCGTTATTTATTATTCTGTTGGAATAACTCGACTATCAAGGCACCGCATGCATGGTGATTTCTTTTGTTATTCCATTCTTTATAATACTCAATTGGTTAAAGTTTTGACTTCTATACTCCATGAAATTATTGGAATATCCTTGACATTTGAGCTTCATCTAGTATCTTTTCATGGAAATATTCTTCTGAGCATTTTTGAATTTTACTCTACAAAGAAGTATCATGTTGACAATTTGGACGTTATTAGTTCCTAGATAATTTAATTCTTGAACTTGTTTTATTGAATTCTTATATCATTGTCATCATCCTTATGTTTATATTATGTTGAAAGTCATCAGTGGCCTGTATTGCATAGATGGACTTGGTATGATTATGACCAGTGATTATTCGGTATAATCATGACCATAATGTTATAAATGATGTGGAAAAAGTCCTCATTGGCCGTAGTGCATTGATGGACAATTTTTGGTATGATTATGGCTATGGATTCTATTCGGCCAAGGGAGCAAAGATGAATTATTTTATGGCATGATCAGGACCGTTGATGAAAACACGATTATCTTTGGCCCGTAGTGCATGGATAATTCGTGGTCGTGATACTAAATAATATCCTTGGCCTGTAGTGCAGAGATGATTTGATGATGTGGATTATTTATTAAGTTGAGTCTCAGCGATAAAAGTGATGAAAAACTTTTTAAATCATAAAATATAGTAGATTTTATTCTCTACTTGACTCTTTTAATGGATTGCATGTTCCGCTGTAGTTAAACTTGATGTCTATTATATTTTATCAGTTTAACATTGTTGAAGACTAATGATAATTTATTCTGCATTATCTTAGTCATAATATTTCTTACTGGGCTAGTTGAGCTCACCCTTTCCTTCACTGTTCTCTTCAGGAAATGAGAATATAGCTAGGATGAATCGGGGAACTAATTGACAGTCCAGATGATAGCATTAGTAGTCCTCACTATTCTGTTAAATAGTGTGATATTAAATGTAATGATGACTCAATTGAGTGTGGATATTGTCTAGATGACAATATTTGTATTAAAACTCACAGCATATGTCGTCATATTTTGCACGACTGTTGTATAATTAAGTTGTATTTGAATTTATGTACCATGTATCTGGAGACTCAAGATGGGTGATGAATACCTATTTTTGGGGGCGTCACAGTTGGTATCAAAGCTTAGGGATATGATCCCGGGTCGAGATGTGAGACAAGAACTAGGAGGGAGAGACTGAATTCCTTCGCTAGTATGACCTACCTAAGTTTATTTGGTATTTAATTGGTCGGTCAGAGTATAGGGATAATATGTGATATATTAATTAACCCTTGTTTTATGGCAGTATTTGAAAATGACATTCAAGAATGTTGAGAACATCAATGGAGCACAGGAGACCGTTGAGTCTCCATAGATCAATAATCAGGACAATGTGCAACAGGAAGGCGATAATCCTCCTGTAAACAACAACACTAACCAAATGATGAATATAGAATGTTCAGAGGCTTTATGCAATTCATGCAACAACAGGTAAGAGAGACTCCTGTTTAAAATATAGGTGGAAATAATGGCAACCCACGGTCGGTCACCACTAAGCAGTTCAAGGAGCTGGGACCACCGGAATTTTTGGGAAAGCCAGAACCACTTAAGGCGGAGACGTGGTTAAAGCAGATCACCAAGATATTTGATGTCTTGGGATGCTCAGAGGAGCAAAAGGTTCCATTTGCCACCTTTATGTTGCGTGACGAGGAAGATTACTGGTGGGAATATGTAAAACGTACCCAAACTGACACACTCAAGATGTCTTGGGAGAAGTTACAAGAGCTGTTCAACGACAAGTACTTTCCCGAAAGTATTCGTCACATGAAGGAGGTGGAGTTCATCAAGCTGGAGCAAAACAATATGACCATGTCGCAGTACGAGGCTATGTTTGCCGAGTTGTCTCGGTTTGCATCCCATTTGGTTGATAATGAGGAGCGAATGATGCGAATGTTTCTAAGAGGTTTGAAACCCAATATACGTCAATACCTCATTTCTCACAAACTTTGTTTATATTCAGATGTTGTGAATAGGGCTCAGTTATTGGAGCGCGATAATGATTCAGCACAACCAAAAGGCAACGACCAACAACACGATAATAATCATACCGATGGCAACGGTCATCGGGAACAATGATAACCATCGTGGGGGAAATTATCATGCCATGAATGGTAATCACTTCAGTGTTAATCATGGCCAAGATAATAGAAGTGGAAATTTCAAGAAGAGAAGGTTCAATAATGATGGAAAGAAAGCAGCACCAGCACCCGTTTCAAAGGAAGAAGAACGACCACCGGTCGTATGTTTCAAATGAGGACAGGAGGGACACATCCATCCAAACTGTACGCAGCAATCCAAAGCGTGTTTTAATTATGGAAGAGAAGGTCACCTAGCTCGATTTTGTCGTATGGTGAAGTCAAGTCCAGCTGGGATGGTGATGCCAAAGGATGTCCCAGACAAGCCAAAGCTGGTAGTTTAAGAGAGAGCATTTTTTTTTCGTGACGAGGAACCTAAATAAAATTATCAAGGGTAAGTTAATCATAAACTCTTGCGAAGTCTATACTGTGTTAGATACCAGTTCTACTCACTCTTTCATTTCACCTAGTTGTGTTCAATGTTTGAATCTAACTCCAGAGAAGTTAGACTTTGATTTATCTGTTGAAACTCAGTTGGGAGAAACCTTCGTTACCTCTACTATTTATAAATCTTGTTTGCTTCAAATCAATACTTTCATGTTACCTGTCGATCTTATCTCTTTGAAAATACTTGCCTTTGATGTGATTTTAGGAATCGATTGGTTAACTACTTATCATGCTTTTAGTAAGGTTGTTAGCTTTAATATTTCTAGCCAACCTATTATGCGAATTCAAGCAACCAAACCACTAAAGTCAATCATTGTCATATCAAGCCATAAATAAAGAGCCATGGTCCTTTCGTTGTTGACTTCCTTGTGTGGAATGCACCGAAGCCAGACTTTCCGTAGGGGGCATTGTGAATAACGATGGCAAGTTGATAGGTATTAATGTGACGTGTTATCCAAGTCTTGGATGAGAGTCACAGTTGTGAATGATATTTCTATTGTTAATAAATTTCCTGACGTATTCTTGAAGACTTCTTAGCCTACCCCTAGAGCGTGAAATCGAATTTTGTATTGACCCCAGTACAAAACCCATTTATTAAACCCACAAATATTTTCTTCACCCAAAACGAACGTAACATGCGCCAAAGACGTTGGCTTGAGCTGTTAAAGATTACGATCGTACCGTTCAATACCATCGAGGAAAAACGAACGTGGTAGCTGACGCGTTGAGTAGAAGATCGTACGCGTTTATGAGTGTGAATATACGAACCTACGTGAAGATAACGAATATACGAGTACAATCGACTTTAATCGATTAAGTTAAAGACGCTCAAACTACACACCCGAAGCTGATGAATGTGAAAAAAAGAAGGTTCAAGAGGGCGTTATTCTAGAAGCAAGAATTGATGAATAGAGGAAATGTCAACCCTTGATTTAATTGGTCCATTTGAAATCCTAGATTAAGTAGGAACTATGGCTTATAGACTCGTTTTATGGCCAAGTATGTCACGTGTTCATAACATTTTTAACGTATCGATGTTACGTAAATATGTGGACGACCCGAACCACATTATTGATTTAGAACCGGACGAGATAGCGGATAATTTAACGTATGAAGATGTACCTGTTAAAATCCTGGAATATATTCTATGCTTAAAGGTTATACCTCAAGAGTTAGAATTTGACGAAGTGTCCTCATTTGTTCGGCGTACAAAGTACATACGTACGTAAATTCTGAGGGCAAAATTTTTATAAGGAGGGGAGATTGTAAAATCCCAAATTTTATGAATAAAGATTTAATTTTCTCGAAATATTTTTTTTAATATTATGGCGTGAATTTGAGATAATGTTATAGTTGTGGGTAGTATTTATAAATTTTGTAAAGTATGCAAGTTGTTATATAATATTCGATTGGTTGGGGAATATTCGTTTTAACGGAATATTAAATGCGACTTACACAATCATTTATGGACCCCTAGCAATTAATTATTATCGGATTGAGAAAGCGACAAAAATATTTTTATGAAAATAACGGCGGAAGTTTTACTGAATTAATCTTTGTTGAACTACTTTCATTAGTAAAAGTACGATAATTAGAATACTTTAATAAAGTTATCTGTTTTATTAGACAATAATTAGAATATATTATATTTTATTATACATAGTGTTTTGCATAATATCGCATAGTAAAATCTTTTTATATAAAACAGAATACTTTTATAAAGTTATTCATTTTATTAGATTATAAATAGAATATATTATATTTTATTGTAAACCAATCTGGACCGTCCGTTTAAAAGTAAATCAATTTGGACCGTTCATGAATTAGTTACTATTCAGTCCATTCTTCTATAAATAGAAGCTCATTCCTTCATTATTTCTTACGAATTCACTGAAACTCTAGAGAGAGAAACTGTAGAGAGAATTATTCTTCTATAATCTTAAGCGTATTTCTTTAGCGTTTAAGAAAGCTTTGAGCGTAGTGTAAGTTTCTTCAAGTATATCCCCGCCATACTGTCGGAGTACTCTTCTTTATAAGGTAAGGGGTATTATTTTTTCTCATATTCATGAAGAGAACTTCTGTTATTCCATTCTTTATTATTCTATTGGAATAACCTGTATACGTGGTCTACCCTATACTTGGTGAAATTCTTACATTATTCCATTATTTATTATTCATTGGAATAACTTTTATATCTGCTGCTACCCTATACTTGGTGAAATTCTTCATTATTCCATTATTTATTATTCATTGGAATATCATATCTACGTGTGTTCTCTGGCGGCCTCGGTTCCGTTATTTATTATTCTATTGAATAACTTTCGCTATGCTGCAATCACCGCATGCATGGTGATTTCGTTGTTATTACATTCTTTATTATTACGTTGGAATATCCTGCCATGCATTTTACGCCGCACTGCTTCCATTATTTATTATTCTATTGGAATAACTTTGCATATGTGAAGTACCGCATGCATGGTGATTTCGTTGTTATTCCATTCTTTATTATTACATTTGGAACATCCATCGGTGCCTAATTTACTTTGACTTCGTTCCGTTATTTATTATTCTGTTGGAATAACTTTTGCTCATGCTAAGTACCACATGCATAGTGATTTCTTTTGTTATTCTATTCTTTATTATACTCATTTGGTTAAAGTTTTGACTTCTATACTCCATGAAATTAGTGGAATATCCTTGATATTTGCGCTTCATCCAGTATCTTTTCATGAAAATATTCTTCTGAGCATTCTTGAATTTTACTCTACAAAGAAGTATCATGTTGACAATTTGGACGTTATTAGTTCCTGGATAATTTAATTCTTGAACTTGTTTTATTGAATTCTTATATCATTGTCATCCTCATGTTTATATTATGTTGAAAGTCATATGTGGCATGTATTGCATAGATGGACTTGGTATGATTATGACCAGCGATTATTCGGTATAACCATGATCGTAATGTTACAAATGATGTGGAAAAAGTTCTCATTGGCCGTAGTGCATTGATGGACAGTTTTTGGTATGATTATGGCTATGGATTCTCTTCGGCCAAGGGAGCAAAGATTAATTGTTTTATGGCATGATCAGGACCGTTGATGAAAACACGATTATCTTTGGCCCGTAGTGTATGGATAATTCGTGGTCGTGATACTAAATAATATCTTTGGCCTGTAGTGCAGGGATGATTTGATGATGTGGATTATTTATTAAGCTAAGGCTCAGCGATAAAAGTGATGAAAAACTTTTTGAATCATAAAAGATAGTAGATTTTATTCTCTACTTGACTCTTTTAATGGATTGCATGTTCCGCTGCAGTTAAACTTGATGTCTATTGTATTTTATCAGTTTAACATTGTTGAAGACTAATGATAATTTATTCTGTATTATCTTAGTCATAATATTTCTTACTGGGCTAGTTGAGCTCACCCTTTCCTTCACTGTTCTCTTAAGGAAATGAGAGTATAGCTTGGACGAGTCGGGGAACGAATTGACAGTCCAGATGATAGCATTAGTAGTCCTCAATATTCTATTAAATAGTGTGATATTAAATGTAATGAGAACTCAATTGAGTGTGGATATTGTCTAGATGACAATATTTGCATTAAAACTCACAGCATATGTCGTCGTATTTTGCACGACTGTTGTATAATTAAGTTGTATTTAAATTTATGTACCATGTATCTGGCAACTCAAGATGGGTGATGAATACCTATTTTTGGGGGCGTCGCACTAAAGTTCCACATTACGGTCGTATACTTCATCGTACATACGGGCGGCGATCGAGTTAAGTGGAAGCTCTTCTTCCTCGTCATTCTCATCCTCATCCGACTGTGGCAGCTCAACATGGTCCTCCTCGTCCATCTCTATCTCATCATCCTCATCAGGTAAACCCTCCTGCTCAACCACTGTGGCCAACGGAGATGTTTCTCGTGGCCGTACTTGTTCCCAAACCACCTGAATATCTCGAGGCTCCTCCTCTCTAGGCATCTGGGATCCTTCCTCCCAAGCCTGACTGGATTCTTCTACATTAGCCATCCTGACAACAAATTATTTTTTTTAAGTTTTAATTACTAATCGTTATTACTCGACGCTCACGAGCACATAAGTTGTAATCACATAAGCACATAAATGTTTTATTACATCTTCCTTAAAAACTCGATAAGAGTTTATCACCGCTATCTTTTCAAAGGTTACTTCCTAAGGCTTTTCCCCACCTAAGGCTTTGATACCAACTTGTGACACCCCCAAATCTGGGTACTTCATTTCCACCAGATTTGGTGTTCACTTGATAAAAACATGCATATCTAACTACCCAAACATAATAAAGTTTAATAATAAACCTTCCCATTAATAAATCCAACAAAATCTCCCAGGTTATCTAACCTTTAATTACAAACATCATATATGGAAAATTAAATAAATACATCATCAAATTAAAATAAAGTTCAACAAATTAATAGTCAACAGTTTTACAAGTCTTCAAAACTTGCTTACCTTCTCTTTCCCTCTACTGGTTGTAGGTTCATCAACCTTCTCGACTGTAGCTGTAATGTTTATATAAGCAAGAGTGAGCAAAAAAAGCTCACTTAAAATGACAATGAATAAATATCATATCAATTGCCAAATGAATAGGCTCAATAGAAAATGAATAAGGTATTTCATTGATTATAATAATCATGAACAAAATCTGAAATATATAACTGAGGGTCAAAAGACCATGAACTATGTCCATAGTTATAAGTATTCTTTCAACTTAAACTTTAATAGTCGTAAGACTATAAGGACTCCTCGTACTTAGGGGGATCAACCCTTCATACAATGTATTGTGCACAAACATTTTAACGCTTATCGTAAGTTATCCCCTATAATAGGGTTGTTCATCTCAAAGATTTAGAATACGAGTGCGCACTAAAGTAAGTTTGGTTTGGATAAGTTTCAAGGTAATTTAGAGTTTACGAACATCAACTAAGGACTAGTTGAATAAAACTGTAATAACATTATGCTATGGAATAATTCATAAGTGAATCAACATTGTATACTAAGGTCATGCTTTAGGAATAATCTAAGAGCATAAGTATTGAATAACGTAACATACCTACTTTAGGAATAATCTAAGAGCATAAGTATTGAATAACGTAACATACCTTGCTTGAACAATGTTAAGCTAAGGTTAAAACCTTATTTAGAGTTGAGTCTTAAGCATGCATAACAAATAGTAAGTTGAATGATAAAACTTGCTCAACATTATAGAAATTTGCATGCAAAATAACAAGTTAAAGATTGGCTCAATATCAAGAGATAAGGTTTAGGAGCTTGCATGATATAATTAGGGTTAAGAAACTTTCACAAAGAAAGCTTAGAGTTAGAAAACTTACTCAAAGAAAGTTTAGAGTTAGGAAAACTTGCTCAATGCATCAATAAGGTTTAAACACTTGCACAATTATAAAAGTAGAGTTGGAGAACTTGCCTCGTGCTTAGGTTAAACAATCACTACTCACGTTCACCAAAAGTCCTACATATACCATATGTATTGACAATACACATTAGTTACAATAATATTAGCTTCAAGAGTTTATTACCCACTTTTACTATAGCTCACTAACTAAGTTTAAGTTTAAACAACATCACATCTTTTCATGAACATCACTTTTTAGCTTTATTACAACTACTTAAGTGATCATGTCATTGCACCACATACACATTAACAACTTGATACAACATCCTATTACATGTTCAACAAGTTATCATTAGGTTATACTAATACACAAAGGATTACACTTGCATTCACGCATTTCGACGCCATCTGATTGCCTCTAAATGCACAACAGTCCTAAAGATGGCCATTTTGACCCTTAATAACGATTTCAAATTGAAACACTTAAAGAATAAAAGTTATAGGTCTACTTTTCCTCGTTCTGGATCATCTTGAATCTCATCAATCGGAGTTCGTATGAAAACGTTATGCTGATTTTATTAAAAACATGTCCGGTCAATTTTTTTCCAAAATTCGGCTAGGCAGACTACAGAAAGCCAAATTAGGCCTAGAACTCCTTTCTAACAACCATACCAACCTACCCAAGGTGTAATATATTTACAGAAACATAATCTAATGTTTCTAACACATTTCTAATCACCTAAACAACATAAACATCAAGATTACAACCTTTAATTTTCACTATTTTTGCTAAAACTTCACTTTTGAAATTTTCAGTGAAAATCATCACTGTGATTTTTTTTTTTCAACCAAAACAGTTAATTCAACATATTATGCTTTAGTTTCTTCATCCTATTTCAAAATCAATAGTCAATATATATATTGAACAACTAATTAAACCTCAATTTTACTTTAAACTAAGCCATAATCACATATATTCATACCAATTCACTGTAATATTGTTTTATTCACAAATAATTACATAACCTGAATTAATTCATCTATAAACTTGTGCAAACAACTTTTTAACCACCAATTTATCATATAAAACTATATATAACAAATAATTCAACCTCTACAAAGATTTTGCAGAGTATTTTGGAAGAGAAAAAAATTATAACTTTAAAAAAAAGAATAAGATGATACCTTAGTTTTAGAAGATGATGGCTATTCTTTGAAAGCTTTCTTTTCCCTAATTTCTCTCTCAAATTCTCTAGCATTCTCCCAACTCTCTCTTAATTTTCTTTCTCTGCAACTTTTCTTCTCTTCTTTTTCTTCTTCTGAGTTCTTCCTATCTAACTCTAACTTACGTACTAACAAATATAACGTATAAGTAATATTATAAGTATTAATTATATAATATAAATATATGTATAACTGATATCAGTTATCTTATTTTTAAAAATCAAAAGCCATAAGGCTTGTTTGGCTAACTACTTTAAAATTTAATCAATTAAATCCTTATGCCTTGTTTGGTAAAACATATTTAAATTAAAAAATTAATATGCATTCAGCCTTGTTTGGCAAAACTGAATTAATCTCCTTTTACTTATTTTAATAACTCCTTTATGGCATAGTTTATGGTCACACTTTAATTAATTAAATTAAATTAAGAACGTTTAATAATCCATTTAATCACTATCAACTCTCTAACTTAATTATTGAATTAGAATATTTTCTCATAATAATTAATTTCCTTAACTCATTAATTATTTATTCAACAGATAAATAATCAAATCAAATTAAACAAATATTTATTCTACAATAAATACATTAATTAAATATTTATATAATTCAATAAATATTTAAAAATTATAATTTAAAATTCTGGATTGTTACATCCCACCCTTGGCTCGATCCGATTCGGAGTTGCAAAGTCGGAGGTCCCAAAGTGAAAAAGGCCAAATCAGGAATAAAAACGCTATGCGATTGAGTGGAATAGCTTGGAATCCTGGTTGTCACAAGTCAAGTCATGGCTTTACATGTCACTCATTGGTATTCACCTAAATACAAGGTACACTATACCGATGATCTCAGCTTTTGTAAATCATACTCGGCAATGCCTCACATAGGTCCGATGCCGCCAAATACAAGGTCTTAACCCTAAAAGACATTCCCCGGCAGGGGTTACAACGCAGATTTCATTCATTGATAACGTATCCCCGGCGGGGGTTACAATGCATTCTTCGATCATCCACGTATCCCCGGCGGGGGTTACAATGCATTCTCATCAATTGATGTACATGTCATTGAACGTTAAGAAACCTTGACGTCATCTCAGCCGGTGGCAATTAAACCCATCGAAGCATTTCAAACTATTCGACGAGTGGTACCTATATCCACGTATCCCCGGTGGGGGTTACAACGTGTATCTATCCGTTGATACACACATCAATGAACGTCAAGCAACCTTGACAGTTTGTCCAGCAGGAATCTATCCATTGATACACACATCAATGAAGGTCAAGCAGCCTTGACAGTTTGCCCAACAGGGATCTATCCGGTGATACACACATTAGCGAAGGTCAGGCAGCCCTGACAATACATATTGTTGGCAGTAACTCCAATAGGACCATGGTATATGCTGGTGAAACAAAACAGAGAAGACAATCCTCATCGGAGAGGACCGATGATGGAATATGTTATACACATCCTCAAACAGACAAAGCTTTATCCCCACAGATCTCTTGCATACGAGAGGTACATCTTCAGAGTAAAGTCTATGTCAAGGATTCTGGCCTTTGGTGCTAACCCCAACGTCAACATCATGGAAGACTTGGATCACACGTCCAAGACATCACTGATTGTCATCACCGACAGGATTAACAGGGAACCGACAATCATTCCATCATGTTGGAAAATAATTCAACAAAATACATACATCATGCATTTGCATCATATTGTTGCACATGGCATCATGTTTATCTTGTTTCATTTCAAGTGTCTAGGATTCTTTATCCTATCCATGCCTTGCATTGCTTGAATATGATAAAGAGGTGCATCTGTAAACACTTGAAATTTTCTGCACACCTGTTACTAACATTGCAAGAGGGCAGATTCGTCTTTCAGAGATAACCCTGGAAGACAGCTCATATCCATTTCGAATACCACCGTAATTTCAGTCTCAACCCCGGAACACACACCGGGAGTATCAATTCCAACCTCGGAGATAACCCCGAGTTTCATCCTTGGAGATAACCCCAAGGAAAGCCGTTGCAGTTCCAGCGATATCCTCGGAAATGCTTATTTCAAATGAATGCAATCAGCTTCAACCTCGGAACTCCCGCCGAGGCACACATTCCAAAGACCTAGAGATAACACCGAGAAGACAGGCACACTTAAAGATGACCTTGAGGAATTCAAACACTTGCAGCAGTCCAATCTCAAAGATAACCCTGAGCAACGTCTACTTTATCAGCCCAAACCGAAGATAACCCCGGTGAAGGGGCAAAATTGTCATCTTTCCACCTCAACCCCACATCGTGCCATCTCAACATCTCATATAAACATTTCTACACAACAATGTCCAACAAGAGCCAAGGAGTTATAATCCCGAGTGACTATTACGCATGGTAGCACACCAGATAGAATTTGAAGCTCGAAGACCATGGGCATGGTCCCCTCTTCCTGACTTCGTACAACTTCTAATCCCATGTCATTGCGTAACTCTCGGCAACGGTGGTCCGAAAAAGGTCTTGTACACCTCAATCGGATGCTCGGAATGAAGTTCTACAAGTTCGAGCGGACATCACAGTGTGCGTACATCGAGACAGCGGGATCCGCAGAGCCCGAGGCACCCTAGGCAGTCGCAGGTACATCTGCGGCTGCCGCAGGTACACCTGCGGCCACCAGCTCTATAAATATAAAGCTTGGGGTGGCCATAATTTAAGAGGAAAAGGCGAGGAAGCCCTGTCAAATTTGCTTTATACACACCCCATATTGAGTGCTTTTTCATTTTAAACACCTGTTAGCTCACATATAGCTATATTTTTACCAGCGGGAGCCGAGTGTTCATCCACTTAGAGTCATAGAAGTCTTCTTTGGTAGCCCACTGTAAGCCTTCTTACACATTATAAAGCCTTTCTCTTCATCTTTGCACACATTATTCTTCACATTGAGAGTTGTGTTGTGTGTGTATGCCCTTAACTTCTATTCAAGTGGTTTTCATTTATGTGCAGATATATATACTTATATATGTATATATATGGACTAACATTATCGAAGTTATGCCTCGATTGAGCCTGAACTTATGTCTCGAGCATTTATCGCTTTTATATATATATATATATATATATATATATATATATTTATTTTTTGTCGACACAGAGTTTACTTACATTGGCCTTTTCTTTGCTTTATTTACATTTTGTCCCGTCTGGAGTTTACTTCGTGGCGGTTGATGTGACGCCCCCAAAATAGGTATACATCACCCATCTTGAGTCGCCAAATACATGGTACAGAATTCAAATACAACTTAATTATACAACAGTCGTGTAAAATATGACAAAACATAATCTAAGAGTTTTAATAAGAATATTGTCATCTAGACAATATCCACACTCAATGGAGTCTTTATTACAATTATTATCATATTATTCCGTATAATAGTGAGGACTGCTAAAGCCATTTATCCTGGACCATCCCTCCATTCCCCGATTCGTCCCAGCTATATTCTCATTTCCTGAAGAGAACAATGAAAGAAAAGGGTGAGCTCAACTAGCCTCATAAGAAATATTATGACTAAGATAATGCAGAATAAATTATCCTTAGCCTTCAATAGTATAACAACTGATAGAATACAATAGACAACAAGTTTTAGATTAACAATTGCAGCGGAATAACCAATCCATTAGAAGAGTCAAGTAGAGCATAAAATCTACTATCTTCTATGATTTAAAAAGTTTTTCATTAACTTTATCGCTGAGACTCAGCTTAATAAATAAAATCAAATTATCCCTGCACCATGGCCAAGGATATTCATGTAATCATCAATGGTCATGATTATACCGAATAATCCCTGGTCATAATCATACCAACAACTGTCCATCAATAAACTACAGGCCAATGAGGACTTTTACCACATCATTCGTCACATTACGGTCATGATTATACCGAATAATCCCTGGTCATAATCATACCAAGTCCATCTATGCACGTAAGCCAAAGATGACTTTCCTCACAATATAAGCATGAGGATGATGACAATGATATAAGCATTAATCAAACGAAAACAAGGATACATATTAAAGACTTTAAATTTATCCAAATATTATCAATCACTTAATAAACTCATCATCTAATATTATTAATATTATAACAATATTTTAATCACTTCTTAAACTTATAAACAATTTATTTCAATTATTTACACTTTACCAAATAATGCATTTTATCATTCAAAAATGTCATACTCATAAGATTTCATCACCAATGATCAAATCCCTCATCAAAAATCTGCATATACCCTATATAGGATTCCCAAGCCATAAAATCCTATTTTCCAATTTTATTACTTCACATAACATATTTAATTCATTTACTCGTAACTAGTTCATTTTCATGAAAAATACCAAATTAGTCCCAAAAATATTTCTTTTCTGGGATTTAGCATAATATAGTCCCATATTGAACATATATTTTTCTCAGAATTTTTAAAATTCCTTTACTATTTTTCATATGGCAAAATATTTAGACATTTATCATAAATTGTACTTTTGTCCAAAAATTCCAAAATTTACAGGGTATACTCCTGTTATATACATGTACTTCCAATAACAATTTCACCAATTTTGGAGTTAACCACAAGGAGTTATAAGGGTTTACTTTTAAAATAGTCTTTTCTCATAAAATCCATAACTCTTAATCTATACATCCAAAAATCGCCATTTTTGGACACAATGTAGAAAACTCATCAAATTATCATTTCAAATTTTTCCAGAATTTGTGAGGGTCAAAACAATTATGAAACTGCCCCTGGCAGAAACCCCTTTTGAATGAAAATACTATTCATATAAATACAAAGGATCATTCACCATGCATGTGGTAATCCACATAGACAGGTTATTTCAACAGAGTAATAAAGAATGGAATAACAGAAGAATTCACCATGCATGCGATAGACCGCATGCATAAAAGTTATTCTCAATGAATAATAAAGAATGGAATAACAAAGAATTCACCATGCATGCGATAGACCGCACAGACAGGTTATTCCAACAGAATAATAAAGAATGGAATAACAGAAGAATTTTTACCATGTATGCGGTACTTGACATAGACAGGTTATTCACACATAATAATAAAGAATGGAATAACAGAAGCTCTCTTCACGAATACGAAAGAAATAATACCCCTTACCTCAGAAGAAACTGGATACATGAGTAGTGAGGTAACAAACTTCTCTTCTTCTTTCTCTCTATAATTTCTCTCTATAATAATTGCTCTATAGCTTTAGTGAATTGGTGAGAAATGAAGGAAGAATGAGCTTCTATTTATAGGAAATTATAGTTTCGATAATTGCACATTTTGGGGCTCGAAATATTACAGTGTAATACCTTCCGCTTTTTCTTCATTTTTAATTTAATCCTGCAAGTATTATCAAACTTGCACCTCCTCCCCTAATAGTAAATCATGTGAATCAATAGTTTTAGACATGTGAAAATATGAATTACAGTATAGTACCTCCATCTATACCTCTATTTTTAACTTAGTTATGCAAGTATTATCAATCTTGCACTAACTCCCCTAATAGTAAATGAATGTGAATCAATAGTACACACATGTGAACAAATAGTTATAATCATGTGAATCAATAGCAATAAATTGATCATTTATCCGGTTAATTACCCGATTGGTCAATATAACCTCCAGACATCAATTATTATCTAAATAAATGTCGATTTCCACTAACACTAATAATTCCAACACAATGGAACTATCAATTTCATCTTTAATCAACACAAACTTATTCATCATTAATATTATAATTTATAATATTTAACAACCAGGTCGTTCGCAGGAAAGAGGGGGCTTTCCGATAAGGATTTCTCCTTATTGGCGCGCAATTAGATGACCAAACCTCTCCTTGACAAAACTTCTAGACATTGTAAATATTACAATTTAATAATATGAATAACTTTGTCGACTCAATTATTGATTTAATAATATATAATATAATGCAGATGATACTGTGACAATAATCGAATCAATAATATGAGAGATATGATGCAACAATTACTGTAGCAATAATTGAGTATAACTGAGTGACTTCTTACGTAAGCATCAATCATCAATATCGTGTGCTACTATGCAACCACACGTATTACTGTACTTTTACTACCGGGTAGTTCAACAGTTTTAACGGTAAAACTTCCGCCGTTATTTTTATAAAAAGATAATTCTGTCCTTCTCTAACTACGACAATACTTCCGTTGTGGGGTCCACCAATGATTGTGCCGTTATACGAATATTCCCCGAGAAAAAGAATATTCCCCGACCAATCGAATATTATATAACCACTTGCTTACTTTGCAAAATTTGTAAATATTACCCACAACTATAACATTATATCAAATCCACACCATAATATTCAAAAAAATATTTCGAGAAATTTAAATCTTTATTCATAAATTTTGGGGTCTCACAATCTCCCCTCCTTATGAAATTTCGCCCTCAAAATTTACGTGCGTACCTGGTATGCCGAAGAGATGAGGATACCTTGAATTCATTTCAGATTCTAACTCTTGAGGTATAACCTTTGAGTGTTGAATACGATCTTTCTTATCCAAGATATTAACACGTATCTCCTCATACGTTAAATCTTCTGCAATCTCGTCTATTTCTAATTTAATAATGTGGTTCGGGTCATCCGCATATTTACGTAACATCGATACGTAAAAAATGTTATGAACACGCGACATACTTGGCGGTAAAACGAGTCTATAGGCCACAGTTCCTACTCGATCAAGGATTTTAAATGGGCCAATAAAATCAAGGGTTGAGATTTCCTCTCTTCATCGATTCTTGCTTCTAGAATAACGCCCTCTTGAGCCTTCTTCTTCACATTCATCAGCTCCGAGTATGTAGCTTGCATGGCTTTAACTTTATCGATTAAAGTCGATTCTAATCGTATATTCGCTATCTTCACGTGGGTCTCTAGAGTCTTTAACTCTATCTTCATCATTTGTAAGTTATACGAAATGGGTTTTTGTGTTAACCACATCGCACTCGTAAACTACTCAATGCATCAGCTACCACGTTTTCTCTTCCACAATGATATTGAATGGTATGATCATAATCTTCAATAGCTCGAGCCAATGTCTTTGGTGCATAATACGTTCATTTTGGTTGAAGAAATATTTAAGGGTTTTAGAAATGGGTTTTGTACTGGGGTCAATACAAAATTCGATTTTATGCTCTTGGGGTAGGCTAAGAAGTCTTCAAGAATACGTCAGAAAATTTATTTACGATAGAAATATCATTTAAAAACTATGACTCTCATCCAAGACTTGGATAGCACATGAAATGAAGGTTTCTCCTAACGAAGTTTCAATCGATAAGTCAAAGTCTAACTTCTCTAGAGTTAAATTTAAACATTGAGCTCAAGCAAGAGAGATAAAATAATGGGTAGAACCGATATCTAATAATGTATAGACTTTGCAAGAATATATAATTAACTAACCCGTGCTAACTTCGTTCGGGTTACTCGCTTTTTGAGAAGTCACGAAAAATGCTCTTCCTAAAACCACCGACTTTGTTTTGTTCGTATCCGCCTTTGGTGCCACCGTCCCAGCTGGACTTAACTTTGGTGCACGACAAAATCGGGCTAGGTGACCTTCTTTTCCATAATTGTAACATAATTTGGACTGCATCACGCAGTTTGGACTGATATGTCCCTCCCCTCCACATTTGAAGCATACAATTGGTGGTCGTTCTCCTTCCTTGAAAACGGGTGTTGGTGCTACTGTCTTTCCATCGTTGTTGAACATTCTCTTCTTGACATTTCCACTCCTATTATCTTGGCCATGATTACCACCGAAGTGGTTACCATTCTTGGCATGATAATTTCCCCCACGATGGTTATCATTGTTCCGATGGTCGTTGCCACCGGTACGATTATTATCGTGTTGTTGGTCATTGCCTTTTGGTTATGCTGACTCATTATCGCGCTCCAATAACTGAGCCCTATTCACAACATCTGAATATAAACAAAGTTTGTGAGAAATGAGGTATTGACGTATATCGGGTTTCAAACCTCTTAGAAACATTCACGTCATTCGCTCCTCATTATCGACCAAATGGGATACAAATCAGGATAACTCTACAAATTTAGCCTCGTATTGTGACACGATCATATTGTTTTGCTCCAACTTGATGAACTCCACCTCTTTCATGTGATGAATACTTTTGAAAAAGTACTTGTCGTTGAACAACTCTTGGAACTTCTCCCAAGACATCTTAAGTGCGTCAGGCTGGGTACGTTTTACAGATTCCCACCAGTAATCTGCCTCTTCACGCAACATAAAGGTGGCAAAGGGAACCTTTTGCTCCTCGGAGCATCCCAAGACATAAAATATCTTGGTGATTTTCTTTAACCACGTCTCTGCCTTAAGTGGTTCTGGCTTTCCCAAAAACTCTAGTGGTCCCAGCTCCTTGAACTCCTTAGCGGTGACCAACTGTGGGTTGCCATTGTTTCTACCTGTATTTTGAACAGGAGTCTCTATTACCTGATGTTGCATGAATTGCATAAAGCCTCCGAACATCCCATCGTTTATCTTTTGATCGGTGTTGTTATTAACCTGAGGATTATTGTCTTCCTGTTACACATTATCTTGGAAATTGATCGTTGGTGACTCAACGGTCTCATGTGCTTCATTGCAGATTTCAACATTTTTAGATGCCATTTTCAAACACTGTCACAAAACAAGGGTTAATTGACATATCATATATTATCCCTATACTCTGACCGACCAATTAAATACTATATAAACTTAGGTAGGTCATACTAGCGAAGGAATTCCACGTCTCTCCCCTCCTAGTTCTTGTCTCACATCTCAGCCAGGGATATATCCATAAGCTTTGATACCAACTGTGACGCCCCCAAAATAGGTATACATCAACCATCTTGAGTTGCCAAATACATGATACAAAATTCAAATACAACTTAATTATACAATAATTGTGTAAAATACGACAAAACATAATCTAAGAGTTTTAATACAAATATTGTCATTTAGACAATATCCATACTCAATGGAGTCCTCATTACAATTATTATCACATTATTTAGTAGAATAGTGAGGACTACTAAAGCCATTTATCCTGGACCATCACTTCATTCCCCGATTCGTCCTAGCTATATTCTCATTTCCTGAAGAGAACAATGAAAGAAAAGGATTAGCTCAACTAGTCCATTAAGAAATATTATGACTAAGATAATACAGAATAAATTATCCTTAGCCTTCAACAAAGATAACAACCGATAGAATACAATAGACAACAAGTTTTAGATCAACAATCTGAATGTGAATAACTAATCCATTAGAAGAGTCAAGTAGAGCATAAAATCTACTATCTTCTATGATTTAAAAGTTTTTCATCAATTTTATCATTTGAGACTCGACAATAAATAAAATCAAATCATCCTTGTACCACGACCAAGGATATTCATGTAATCATCAATGGTCATGATTATACTGAATAATCCCTGGTCATAATCATACTGATAATTGTCCATCAATGAACTATAGGCCAATGAGGATTTTTACGACATCATTCGTCACATTACGGTTATGATTATACCGAATAATCCCTGGTCATAATCATACCAAGTCCATCTATGCACGTAAGCCAAAGATGACTTTCATCACAATATAAGCATGAGGATGATGACAATGATATAATCATTAATCAAATGAAAACAAGGATAAATATTAAAGACTTTAAATTTATCCAAATATTATCAATCACTTAATAAACTCATCATCTAATATTATTAATATTATAAAAATATTTTAATCACTTCTTAAACTTATAAACAATTTATTTCAATTATTTACACTTTACCAAAGAAAGCATATAATCATTCAAAAATGCTATACTTATAAGATTTCATCACCAATGATCAAATTCCTCATCAAAAATCTGCATATACCCTATATAGGATTCCCAAGCCATAAAATCCTATTTTCCAATTTTGTTACTTCACATAACATATTTAATTCATTTACTCATAACTAGTTCATTTTCATGAAAATACCAAATCAGTCCCAAAATATTTCATTTACGGGATTTAGCGAATATAGTCCCATCTTGAACATATATTTTCTCTTAATTTTAAAACTCATTTTCTATTTTTATATGGCCAAAATCGCTATGAATATTTAGACATTTATCATAAATTGTATTTTTGTCCAAAAATTCTGAAATTTACAGGGTATACTCCTATTATATACATGTACTTCCAATAAAAATTTCACCAATTTTGGAGTTAACCACAAGGAGTTATAAGGGTTTACTTTTAAAATGGTCTTTTCTCATAAAATCCATAACTCTAGAAAACTCATCAAATTATCATTTCAAATTTTTTGAATTTTGAGGTCAAAAAATTATGAAAGCGCTTCGGAAGAAACCCCTTTTGAATGAAAATACTATTCATATGAATACAAAGGATCATTCACCATGCATGCGGTAATCCACATAGACAGGTTATTCCAACAGAGTAATAAAGAATGGAATAACATAAGAATTCACCATGCATGCGATAGACCGCACAGACAGGTTATTCTCAATAGAATAATAAAGAATGGAATAACAAAGAATTCACCATGCATGCGATAGATCACATGCATAAAAGTTATTCCAAAAAGTAATAATAAAGAATGGAATAACAGAAGAATTTTACCATGTATGCGGTACTTGACATAGACAGGTTTTTCACACATAATAATAAAGAATAGAATAACAGAAGCTCTCTTCACGAATACGAAAGAAATAATACCCCTTACCTCAGAAGAAACTGGATACATGAGTAGTGAGGTAACAAACTTCTCTTCTTCTTTCTCTCTATAATTTCTCTCTATAATAATTGCTCTATAGCTTTAGTGAATTGGTGAGAAATGAAGGAAGAATGAGCTTCTATTTATAGGAAATTATAGTTTCGATAATTGCACATTTTGGGGCTCGAAATATTACAGTGTAATACCTTCCGCTTTTTCTTCATTTTTAATTTAATCCTGCAAGTATTATCAAACTTGCACCTCCTCCCCTAATAGTAAATCATGTGAATCAATTGTTTTAGACATGTGAAAATATGAATTACAGTATAGTACCTCCATCTATACCTCTATTTTTAACTTAGTTATGCAAGTATTATCAATCTTGCACTAACTCCCCTAATAGTAAATGAATGTGAATCAATAGTACACACATGTGAACAAATAGTTATAATCATGTGAATCAATAGCAATTAATTGATCATTTATCCGGTTAATTACCCAATTGGTCAATATAACCTCCAGACATCAATTATTATCTAAATAAATGTCGATTTCCACTAACACTAATAATTCCAACACAATGGAACTATCAATTTCATCTTTAATCAACACAAACTTATTCATCATTAATATTATAATTTACAATATTTAACAACCAGGTCGTTCGCAGGAAAGAGGGGGCTTTTCGATAAGGATTTCTCCTTATCATGCCGCAATTAGATGACCAAACCTCTCCTTGACAAAACTTCTAGACATTGTAAATATTACAATTTAATAATATGAATAACTTTGTCGACTCAATTATTGATTTAATAATATATAATATAATGCAGATGATACTGTGACAATAATCGAATCAATAATATGAGAGATATGATGCAACAATTACTGTAGCAATAATTGAGTATAACTGAGTGACTTCTTACGTAAGCATCAATCATTAATACCGTATCTACTATGCAACCACACGTGACATCGTACTTTTACTACTAAGTAGTTCAACAGTTTTAACGGTAAAACTTCCGCCGTTATTTTTATAAAAAGATAATTCTGTCATTTTCTAACTACGACAATACTTCCGTTGTGGGGTCCACCAATGATTTTGTCATCATACGAATATTCTCCGACAAAAAGAATATTCCCCGACCAAACGAATATTATATAACCACTTGCTTACTTTGCAAAATTTGTAAATATTACCCACAACTATAACATTATATCAAATCCACACCATAATATTAAAAAAAAAATTTGAGAAATTTAAATCTTTATTCATAAAATTTGGGGTCTCACAGTTGATAACATTTATTGCTTTATTTACATTTCTGATCCCCCTTGGAGGTGCTTCGTGGTGGTTGATCATGTCTCTATATATATTTACCGCTTTTATATATTTTCATTTCTGATCCCCCATGGAGGTGCTTTGTGGTGGTTGATCATGTCTCAGATATATATATATATATATATATATATATATATATATATATATATTTCCAGCTTTTATATATATAACTATTTACTGCTTTTTATATAAATTACGGCATCATGTGAGCCTAGGAATCATGTGATCACAGATTCAACAATGAATCTAGATTCTGGTTCTGTGATGGACATTTTCAAATTATGTGCACTTTGTAAATTATTCACGGTGTTTGAATTTCCTTAGATGACTTTCATGCCCATGAGGAGTTCAGCACTGCTATATATTATTTTCTCGAAGATGCTTCGCATCTCAAAAATAAAAGTAATCAAGCCGAATATTTAATAATAAAATGGAAGTATGAAAATGTCTCAATTATTATTGAGCACGGGGTTTGAAAAACCTCTTTTACAAAACCTCACTGCTATATCATTTTAAAAAATGAATTTTTCATATAAATTCAAACCCTTTTTATATAGGCGAGAACGAGGCCTCACACTACTTCCAAATAAATGGCACATTGTTCCAAATACACACACACACACACATTCATATAACAGTTTCTTGAAAAGTGGCGGTCATCGTGGTAACACGAATGTCGGGGGGGTGCCTAACACCTTCCCTCCTCATAATCAAGCCCCCGAACCCAAAATGAATCTCGATTTCACAGACCCGTTTAGCAGTGTCACATCACTGGGTTAATGTGCCAACCTTTTCTCGGTTGAATTGGTGCAACTAGTTAAAAACACCAACTGGCGACTCTTACAGTCAAATCGTCAACATATACATGTCATACCTTTTTCACTTATTTTTTTAAACAAATCTAACATAAAATGAGAACACCAAAGAACAAGAACAGAAAAGGGACAAATAAAAATCCTGACATCGACAGATCTCACTGAAGTATTATTTGTAACGGCCACATCCCGGGCAGAAAGGGTAGCATCTCGCTCAACAATGAATGCATCTCTAGTTGATCTGGCCTCATTTCGCTCCTCAATAGTGGTATCTTTATGAGCTACAGCCTCATCTCTCTCCAATAAAGCTGTGTCTCTCCCATCAAGAGCTGTCAACATCAAGGCCCTAGCCTGATCTCCCTCAAAGGTCATCAGATGAAGACTCTGATCTAAATATTGTGTTGAATGCTGAATCACAGTAGCAGTCATATTGGGATAATCTGTAAGAGCTACTGGTAACCCACTAAATGGCTCCTCCTCGGTGGGAATATCAATATCCTCTGTGGGCTCCCCATCATCAGAATTAATCCCCGATAATGTGGATACTACCGCCGCCGATGTAGTCTCTATCTCCATCCATGCGAAATACTCTACAGAACAGCTTGGATGGCTAACATAAAATGCATCTAACTCATGCTGATCCCAACAGGCATAAACCCTGGATCTATCCTCTGCTGGCAAATGGCGAGAAGCCAAGCGCTGACTCAATGCCCCCTCAAAAGGATTGAAATCTTGGAACTGGTCAAACTGACACATCACAGCCAGTGGGTGGTAAGTAGTCATGCCCCTCAATCCAGCCAAAGGGAGATAATCCATGCCCGGAGCATGAGTGATGAAGCTGTAGGGTAAGCTAAGCCCTGTACACGACAATATATCAAATGGATCTCCAATCCCTGCCAGGAAAACAGACCAAGATACAGGATCTGTACACACAATAGGCTAATCAAGTAGTACGACATGGCTATCTCATGGGTAAAACAATACTCACGTCGTCTAAAACTGCCAATCGGTCTCAGGTGTGACATGAACCACACGTACAACATGACCGAACTACCTATGAATACCCCTGCAGGGTAAGTGCTACAATATGTGGCCAACCTTAGCGTCTCTGCGACAATCATCGCCACAATGGTGTGACCCTCCCTCAGAGCTCTCACTGCCATAATGACGCCAATGTCCAGCTCATTCATGTACCGTGGCATGTATATATATGACAATACACACAGTAGCAGTACGTCAACTCTGGACAAATGCAAATGATCCTCTGGCATGGTGAAATCCCCGGAATGCCATGTATAGCTATCCTCTGAACCAAATCTGTCCATCAGAAAACGCTGGGATACAACGTGTCAGATGTGATCTCATCATGCACAACTCTACGCCTCAGCCCAGTGAGGGTTATAAATTGTCGGCTCATGTTGCCAATAGCCATCCACGCGCAAGGTCTATCCAGTGACAGCGCTGTCAACCGTACATACTCATCTAAGGTAGGAGTCAACTCATGGATACCAAATCAGAAGACCTACCTCTCCGGTATCCAATGCTCCAGCATACCCTCTACAGAGCCTGTAGGAACCTGAAACATCAGGAGAGTCATAGTATGGTGCATTAACTGATCTACAATCACCCTGTCTGAAGGTGACATACTATCATACCATGATCTCAGACGGGATGCCACCAACACTGGTGGGGTATGATCAATACGGCTAACTATCGAAGAAGACATCTATATGGGCCATGTCATAAGACCATCCAGGGGTCAATGCTGAATATCTCTAGACATACATACATATGCATAACATAATATATGCATGATAAACAATAGATGGAAATATGATGTAGGGAATAATAGTATATACATTCCTAAGTACATCATCATCTAATACATCTCTGTACAATAAATCACATACCATAGTGTTTGCAGATACCCCATACGTCAAAAATTTCCACTTCAAGAATTGTTTGCAGAGGCATCTCATTCCGTTTCGTTATGTTGCCCACCCTTTGACACCTGTCGCATTGTTTCACAAACTGGTGGGCATCTTTGAATAATGTAGGCTAATAAAAACCTGCTTGTAACACCTTCGCGGCTGTCCTCTCACTACCATAATATCCACCATACGCGGATGAGCAACACTCATGCAGAATATTCTTCACCTCACTATATGGGACGCACCGTCGAATCATTTTGTTGGCGCACTGCTTGAACAAATATGGTTCGTCCCACATGTACCATTTCACGTCATGAAGAAATTTCCTTTTTTGTTGTCTTGTGAGGTCAGGTGGTAGAATATTGTTCACAATGAAATTTGCATAATCCCCATACCATGGAATTTCTGCTGAAATCCCAAACAGTTGCTTGTCTAGGAATGACTCATTAATCTCACATCTGTCATCTTTCGCTTTCCCTTGGTTTTCTAACCTAGACAAGTGATCGGCTACTTGGTTCTTCATCCCTTTTCTATCCTTTATTTCTATGTCAAACTCTTGAAGTAGGAGAATCCACCGGATAAGGCGTGGTTTAGCATCTTTTTTCGCTATCAAGTACCAAATCGCCGCATGATCTGTGTAAACTATCACCTTAGTCCCGATTAAATAGGCCCAAAATTTGTCAAACGTATACACCACTGCAAGCAATTCCTTTTCTGTGGTTATGTAATTCATTTGATTCTCTATTAGTGTTTTTCTTGCGTAGTATATGGCGTGAAATACCTTGTCTCGATGTTCTCCTAAAACAGCCCCAACCGCGTAGTCACTTGCATCACACATGAGCTCGAATGGCATGTTCCAATCTGGTGCAACTATAATAGGGGCTGTAATTAATTTCCTCTTTAGTAAGTCAAAAGTTGTCTTGCATTCTTCATCAAAGCTGAACGTTGCATCCTTCTCTAACAAACTGCATAGAGGTTTTGCAATTTTAAAGAAGTATTTTATGATCCTCCGGTAGAACCCAGCGTGTCCTAAGAAACTCCTAATACCCTTCACTGAGGTCGGTGGAGGCAATTTTTCAATAGTTTCCAGCTTTGCTTTGTCAACTTCCAATCCTTAAGCCGATACCTTATGGCCCAAAATTTTGCCCTCTTCAACCATGAAGTGGCATTTTTCCCAATTGAGTACGAGATTCGTGTCCTTACATCTTTGCAACACCATGACCAGATTCTTTAGGCAAATATCGAAGCTGTCCCCATAGACCGAAAAATCATCCATGAAAACCTCAACATTTTTCTCCACCATATCTGAAAAAACGGCCATCATACACCGTTGGAAAGTTGTAGGTGCATTACATAGCCCAAACGACATCCTCCTGAATGCAAATGTGCCGTAAGGGCACGTTAATGTGGTCTTCTCTTGATCCTCCGGAGCGATGACATTTTGATTGTAGCCCGAGTACCCATCCAACAAACAGTAATATTGGTGTCCTGCCAATCTATCTAACATTTGATCAATAAAGGGTAGCGGGAAATGGTCTTTTCGGGTTGCCTTGTTTAGTTTTCTGTAATCCATGCAAACCCGCCAACCTGTCACTGTTCTAGTTGGTATTAACTCATTATCCTCATTCTGCTCCACCGTCATTTCTCCCTTTTTCGGTACACACTGAACTGGATTGACCCATTTACTGCCGAAAATCGGATAGATGATACCGGCATCTAACCACTTCAAAATTTCCTTCTTTACCACTTCCTTTATAATCGGATTAAGTCGTCGTTGTTGCTCCACTGTTGGTTTTCCCTCATCTTCCATTAAGATTTTGTGCATGCAAAATGAAGGAATGATTCCTTTAATATCCGCAATTGTCCACCCAATAGCTGATTTGTGTTCCCGAAGCACCCTCAGCAACTTTTTGTCCTGCAATTCGTTAAGTGCAGCTGATATAATAACAGGTAAAGAATTTGAATTTCCTAAATACGCATACCTGAGGTGTTTAGGGAGTGGTTTAAGTTCCAGCTTTGGTGGCTCATCCAATGATGGTTTTAGTTTTTCTGTAGCTACTTCCTCCGTGTTCAATGGTTCAAACGGTGTTCTGAATCTTGAAACTCGTGGCAATGAGTCTAGCATTTGCAGGTAATCCAGCAATTCTGGATCGTTGACCTCTTCATCCCCCAATAATGTTGTTTCTAACGGATCATTTACCAAACTCTTTCTCATATCATCACTGATGATTTGCTCAATTAAATCCATTTGAAAACATTCTTCCTCATCCGTAGGGAATTTCATGGCTTTAAACACGTTGAATTTTATTTCTTGATCTTGGACCCTCATAGTGAGTTCTCCCTTTTGTACATCTATTAGTGTCCTACCTGTAGCCAAGAATGGTCTCCCTAGGATAATTGGGATGTTCTTGTCCTCCTCAAAGTCCAGAATGATAAAGTCCACGGGGAATATAAACCTATCAACTTTCACCAAGATGTCCTCTACTATGCCTCTCGGATATGTGACTGACCTATCCGCTAATTGTAATGAAATGTTAGTAGGCCTTGGTGCGGGAAAACCTAACTCTAAGTATACTGACAATGGCATAAGGTTTACACTCGCCCCCAAATCACATAAACACTTGCTGAAATGCATATTCCCTATCGTGCATGGAATAGTGAAGCTCCCCGGGTCCTTGAGTTTTGGTGGTAATTTCTGTTGTTATACCGCACTACACTCCTCGGTTAGTGCAACTGTCTCAAAATCCTCCCATTTCTTCTTCCTTGACAGAATCCATTTCATAAATTTTGCGTAGCTCGGCATTTGTTCTAGGGCCTCTACAAATGGTATGTTGATTTGAAGTTTCTTGAAAACTTCCAAAAATTTTACAAATTGCTTGTCTAATTTCTGTTTTTTGACCCTCTGCTGAAATGGCGGTGGTGGATAAGCAATTGGTTTATTGCTTGGCTGTGTTTCCTTATCTTGCTTATCCTCGCCTTTACTTTCTGTATTCACGTTTTTATCCTCAACTTTTTCATCCGGAGCTGCTGAATTTTCTGCATTAATACCCTCAAGCTATTTCCCACTCCGCAATATGATTGCCTGACACTGTTTATGGTTACCCTTCGGATTTCTCTCGGTGTCACTTGGTAATGTCCCTTGTGGTCTATTATTCAATGCCAACGCAATTTGTCCTATCTGATTCTCTAGATTCTTGATCGACATCTCTTGTGATTTCATAGCCATCTCTTGATTTTTCATAGCTATTGCTAGATTTTTCATAGCCACCTCATTGCTAGTTATGTATTTTGTTACCAACTCCTCTAAATCTGATTTCCTTTCTTGATGTTGAACTTGTTGTTGATGATTCTAAAATCCTAGTGGCTATGATGATCTTGAAGCTTGTTGTTGCTCCATGAAAAATTTGGATGATTCCTATTTCCTTGATTGTATGTGTTCTGGTATGTGTTCTGCAGAATTCTGTTATAATTACCCACAAACTACGCAGATGCTGGATTTATAGCGCATTGATATGTTGGGTTCTCCCCCGCGGACAACTCACATATTATTGCGACTTGCTTAATTTGATGTGCTTGTGCTTGTGCAGCTGTCACCGCATCCAACTTCTTCGAAAGTGCTGCAATCTGTGCTTGTATAGCTGTCACACCATCCACTTCTAAAACCCCAGCTGCTTTTACATGTGTCATTCTCGCTGTGGGCCACTGGTAGTTGTTAGCCTCCATGGTTTTAATCAAGTCATATGCTTCATCGTAACTCTTGGCCATAAATGCTCCGCCCGACGCTACATCAATACTAGTTCTGAGATTTCCATGTAGTCCATTGTAAAATGTGTTCATTTGCAGCCACTTGGGTAATTCATGATGTGTGAACTTTTTGAGCAATTCTTTATATCTTTCCCATGCCTCATATAGCAACTCCCCATGTTGTTGCTCAAACATCATTATCTTGTTCCTCATCTTTGTAGTCTTCACCGGTGGAAAGAATTTGGCTAGGAATTTATGCGTTAAATCCTACCATGTAGTGATCGATCCAGGTGGTAGAGAATGCAACCAACTCTTCGCCTTATCCCGCAGAGTGAATGGGAACAAGCGAAACCTCACCGCATCATCTGACACCCCATTGTACCTAAAGGTGTCGCAAATCTCCAGAAAACTGACTAAATGCTCGTTTGGATCGTCATTTGCCAATCCCCCAAACTGAACTGAATTCTGAATCATTTAAATCGTCCCAGGCTTGATTTCAAATGTGTTAGCAGCTATTGTGGGCCTAGTGATGCTTGACTGTAGTTCAGTCACCTTGGGTGTGGCAAAGTCCCTTAACGCTTTCTGATCTTCGGCTGCCATTTCCTCTTCCTTTTCAGATGTTTCGAATTCTTTCCTCGTTTCCTTGATCCACTCACTCAACCTCTGAAACCCTTTCTCAATGTTGTCCTCAAAAGGCAGCAAGTCTGGATTCTTTGACCGCGTTTGCATAAACTGCTTCCAACACCTGAAATAAAAAGCACAAAACAAAAATACAAATGTCTAAGTAAAACTGGATTAATTAAATTGATATTGTAAAAATATTAAGAATTATACTAAATACAGTCCCCGGCAACGGCGCCAAAAACTTGTTGGGTAAAATCTATATACGCACAACACGCAAGTATACGTGGTCAACAAGTAATAAAGTGATAAGTTGAGTATCGTTCCCACAGAGACTAATTAGTAATAAGATTCTTAACTTACAATTATCAATTTCCTATTAACCCAAATTTTATTACACAAATCAACTCAATAATTATAACTAATGATTCTAAATTGAATAATAATTAATATAACACAGCAATCACAAATATCAAAATCTGGAAATTTCAAACAATTAATAGAGAATTAGACTTATGATTTCACCCTAAGCTTCACTCTGATTTTACCACCTTCATTCCACTTCTATGCAATATCCCAGTTTATCAATCAAGAACACGAAATTAGTAATAACCACCTCTCGATGCACTAATACCGTATTAACATCAATCCACAGTTAATATAGAAATCTGTTAAACACCTTAATCAACTAACCCACTATATCTCTATGTGAATTACAATTGCAGAAGGTTTAAGAATAAGTTCTCTATCCGATTGCATGCGATGTCAAGCATATCTCTACCTTAACATTCATCAAGATTAAGCTATTCACAAAATCATGAACACATGCTATACTAACTAGGTCTAGAATTGAATATCCTCTCTCGATTCCATCCAATTCCACAAAGAATTGTTGATCAGACAATTCATAGATTCAAACTCAAATTAATATAGATAAACTGGAGATAGAATTGAAATGGAAATTAATGTTTACAAAATCATCGATTCACTTAAAGATCCATCATAAGCCTAAAAAGTGAATTAGTTCATAGTAAATGAAATAAACAATGAATAAATCACAGAAATCATTCTTTCAATTACAAATAATAATCTAACACGACGAATATTGAAAAACACCCTTCACGTAGACTAGATTCGCAATTGTCTTAAAAATCTCCCGAAGTACTCCTCCACACTTGCTCTCCAAAAAACTCAGATTAGATCTTCGTAATATCCCTTATGTCTCCTCCAAGTTGTTGATAAAGTATTAGCTATCTAGCATACAAGCTCCAGCCGCAATTTCCTTCAATTAGAGTTCCATTGTCATACAAGTTGCTAGAAATCATGCACAATAAGAAGTTTAATCAAAACATGACACACCAGATTCCCCAGCCGGGGTTCATCTACTAATTAGGCACCTTTTGGCTCTCCCTTCTCAGATAGCTCGAATTAAGTTTCAGCCCCTGGCGTACACACAGATAAATTGGCCTTCCCTGGGCATCCCTTTTAATAATCGAGATCAAGACCCCCGCCTACGGTGGGGTGTATATAGTCTAAATTAGCTTCCGCCTTTCGAGAACTTGTCTTCCGTGCAACTGACATGTTGAATTTCATAAGTTTTTCCAATTTTTGTTCCAATTGACTTCAACTCACACCAAATAGTTCCAAACGTACGTTGAATGCCACAACCACCATTCTACACATGAAATAACATAAAACAAGTAAAAATGAACATGACCACAAGAATTTAACAACAAATAAGCATGAAATGGATATTGAATCGCGTATATAAAATCCACTTTTCATTTTTCATCATTTTTATCGCTGGGACTCAGCTTAATAAATAATCCACATCATCCCTGCACTATGGCCAAGGATATTCATTAGTATCACAACCACAAATTATCCATGCACTACGGGCCAAGGATATTCGTGTATTCATCAATGGTCATGATCATGCCAACAACTGTCCATCAACGCACTACGGGTCAATGATGACTTTTAGCACATCATTTGTAACATTACGGTCATGATTATACCGATTAATCCCTAGTCATAATCATACTAAGTCCATCTATGCACTACAGGCCACAGATGACTTTCAACATAATATAAATATGAAGATGATGACAATGATATAAGAATTCAATAAAACAAGTTCAAAAATTAATTTATCCAGGAACTAATGACGTCCAAATTGTCAACATGATACTTCTTTGTAGAGTAAAATTCAAGAATGCTCAGAAGAATATATCCATGAAAAGATACTGGATGAAGCTCAAATATCAAGGATATTCCACTAATTTCATAGAGTATAGAAGTCAAAACTTTAACCAACTGAGTATAATAAAGAATTGAATAACAAAAGAAATCACCAGGCATGCGATAGACCGCACAGACAGGTTATTCCAACAGAATAATAAATAACGGAACCAAGTCATGCGTAAACGCACAGACATGATATTCCAACAGAATAATAAATAACGGAACCGGGTCAGGCAAAATTCGCACCAACAGGATGTTCCAACAGAATAATAAATAACGGAACCAGGTCATGCGTAAACACACAGACAAGATGTTCCAACAGAATAATAAAGAATGGAATAATAGAAGAATTTCACCATGTATGCGGTACTTCGCATAGACAGGTTATTCCAACATAATGATAAAGGATAGAATAACAGAAGAATTTTTCCAAGTATAGGGTAGACAGCGTATACATGTTATTTCAACAGAATAAAAAAAATAGAATAACAAAAGTTCTCTTCATGAATACGAACGAAATAATACCCCTTACCTTAGAACAACTGGATGTAGGAGTAGTGAAGTAGCAGAATACTTTTCTTCTTTCTTCCTATAGTTTCTCTCTCTAGAGTTTCAGTGATTTCGTAAGAAATAATGAAGGAACGAACTTCTATTTATAGGAGAATGGACTGAATAGTAACTAATTCCTGAATGGTCCAGATTGATTTACTTTTAAATGGACGGTCCATATTGGTTTACTATAAAATATTCTAATAAAACAAAATCTTTTAAATAAAATATAATATATTCTATTTATAATCTAATAAAACAAATAACTTTATAAAAGTATTACATGCTTTTATATAAAAAGATTTTACCATGTAAAACACTATGCAGGAACTATGCATAATAAAATATAATATATTCTATTTATAGTCTAATAAAACGAATAACTTTATAAAAGTATTCTGTTTTATATAAAAAGTTTTTCTGTTTTAATACATTAATAATACTAATAAAATAAAACTTCATCATCCTTATTATAATTCACACTATTAATCGACCAGGTCGTTCCCAGGAAAGAGGGGGCTTTACAATAAGTATTTTTCCCTATTGGCGCGCAATTAGGTGACCAAACCTCTCCTTGGCAGAACATCTAGACATCGTTAATATTGCAAATAATAATATTAATAACTTCATCGTCTCAATTATTGATTTAATAATATATAAAATATCGACAATAATTGAATCAATTAACGTGAGATACTATGCAACAATTCTTTGAGCAATAATTGAACAAAACCGGTGTGACTTCTCACGTAAGCATCAATAATCAATATCGTGTGCTACTATGCAACCACGCGTATTCACATACTTTTTAACACCGGGTGTTTCAACATTAACGATAAAACTTCCGCCGTTATTTTCATAAAATATTTTTTGTTGTTTTCTCAATTCGACAATAATTACATTGTAGGGTCCACTAATGATTGTGTCGTCGTATGAATATTCCTATTAAAACGAATATTCCCCACCAATCGAATATTATAAAAAACTTATGTACTTTGCAAAATTTATAACTATTACCCACAACTATAACATTATATCAAATTCATTCCATAATATTCAAAAAATGATAATTATAGAAAATTCATCTTTATTCATAAAAGTTGGGGTCTTACAATCTCCCCTTCTTATGAAATTTCCCCCTCGAAATTAGGGTACGTACCTGGTATGTCGAAGAGGTAAGGATACCTTGATTTCATTTTAAATTCTAACTCCCAGGTCATTTCCTCAACATCGTGGTTCCTCTATAAAACTTTAACTTGAGGTATAACCTTGGAGCATAGAATATGTTCCTTCTTATCCAAGATTTGAACATGAACCTCTTCATACGTTAAATCTTCCGCTATTTCATCCGGTTCTAACTCAATAATATGGTTCGGGTCTTTAACATATTTACGTAACATGGATATATGAAAAACGTTATGAACACGAGACATACTTGGCGGTAAAGCGAGTCTATAGGCTACAGTCCCTACTCGATTAAAGATTAAAAATGGGCCAATGAATCGAGGATTGAGCTTTCCTCTCTTTCCAAATCTCGTAACTCCTTTCCATGGAGCAACACGTAACAACACATGATCTCCAATATCGAATTCCACGTCCTTTCGATGAAGATCAAGATATAACTCTTTATTTTGGTCTTGTGAGGTTTTTATCGTTATCGGATCGTTTGAATCTTTTCCATAGTCATACGTACCAACTCCGGTCCCAACAACGTTACTTCACCCACCTCATCCTAGCATACTGGAGAACGACACTTTATTCCATACAACGCCTCAAATGGAGCCATGCCAATACTTGTTTGATAACTGTTGTTATAAGAAAACTTCACCAATGGTAAGAACTTGTCCCAACTTCCCTTGAAGTCAAGGACACAGAGTCTTAATAAATCTTTAAGAGTTTGAATAATCCTCTCTGATTGTCCGTCCGTCTAAGGATGATATGCCGAACTAAATCATAAATCTGTGCCCATAGCTTTTTGTAAACTAACCCAAAATCGCGAAGTGAATCTTGGGTCTCGATCAGAAACTATGGATACTGGCATACCATGCAGTCTTAAAATCTCGTTTATGTACATACGAGCAAGACCGTTCAAGTGTATAAGTTTCTTGTATTGGTAAGAAATGAGCAGACTTGGTCAATCTATCAACAATGACCCAAATTGTATCTATGCCTTAAGAAACCTTGGGAAGACCAGTAACGAAATCCATGGTAATGTGCTCCTATTTCCATTCTGGAATTTTAAGTGCTTGCAATAGACCTTTTGGTACATGATGCTCTACTTTGACTCGTTGACAAGTTAAACACCTTGAGATAAACAACGCTATCTCTCTATTCATATTGCCCCACCAAAATGTATATCGGAGATCATGATACATTTTGGTACTCCCAGGATGGATTGCAAATAGTGTGTTGTGCGCCTCCATCATGATTTTATACTTTAACTCAGGATCGTTAGGAACACAAAGTCTGGAGTTGACTTAAAGTATTCCTTCTTCATCGATTCTTGCTTTCGGCATAGCACCTTCTTGTACTTTCTTCCTCATATGCATCAGCTCCAGGTCTATAGCTTGATCAGCTTTAACTTTATCGATTAAAGTCGGTTCTACTCGTATATTCGCCATCATCACGTGGGTCCCTGGAGTCTTTATCTCTATCTCCATCCTTTGCAAGTCATACAAAATGGGTCTCTGCGTTGACAATATCACACTCATACCCGCATATGATCGTCTACTCAATGCGCCAGCTACCACATTTGCTTTTCCAGGATGGTATTTGATGGTATGATCATAATCTTTCAACAGTTCAAGCCAACATCGTTGTCGCATGTTGAGTTCCTTTTATATGAAGAAATATTTGAGGCTTTTATGATCCGTAAAGATCTCCACTTTCTCCTCATACAGGTAATGCCTCCAAATTTTAAGTGCGAAGACAACAACTACCAACTCTAGTCGAGAGGCATATGCTATGACTTTTCCATGTTGCATGAGAAGACATCCTAACCCTTTGCCTGAAGCATCACTATAGATGACAAATCCTTCCGAGCCAGATGGTATTGTCAGAATAGGTGCTGAAATGAGTTTTCTCTTGAGTTCTTGAAAACTCTTCTCACATTCCTCGTTCCAACTGAATTTTGTATCTTTCTGAGTCAGCTGAGTTAAGGGAGTAGCGATTCGAGATAACCCATCTACGAATCTCCGATAATACCCAGCTAAGTCGAGAAAGCTACGTACTTCGGTCACTGATTTAGGTTACTCTCAGCTTTGAATAGCTTCAATCTTTGCTGGGTCAACAGATATTCCATGATTTGATACCACGTGCCCAAGGAATGCTACTTCCTCAAGCCAGAACTCGCATTTCTTCAACTTGGAATAAAGCTTATATTCACGAAGCTTTCGAAGTATCAGCCTCAAGTGTTGCTCATGATCTTCACGGCTTTTGGAATAAATAAGGATGTCATCAATAAAGACGACCACAAAGAGATCCAAATATTCCTTGAATACTCGGTTCATCATATCCATGAAGGCAGGAGGAGAATTATTCAATCCAAAAGACATGACTAGGAATTCATAATGCTCGTACCGAGTTCTGAAAGCCATCTTTGGAATGTCATCGGTTCTAATCTTCAATTGGTGATATCCAGAATGAAGATCAATCTTTGAAAAGAATTTGGCGCCTTGCAACTAGTTAAACAGGTCATGAATACATGATAATGGATACCTATTTTTGATGGTGACATGATTCAACTCCCGATAATCAATACAAAGTCTCATACTCCCATCTTTCTTTTTCATGAATAGAACAGGAGCACCCCAAGGAGACGTACTAGGACGAATGAAACCGATGTCTAACAATTCCTGCAGTTGGGTCTTTAACTCCTGAAGTTCAATAGGAGCCATTCGATATGGGACTTTGAAAATAGGTTTTGTACCAGGTTCAAGGTCGATACAAAATTCAATTTCACCCTCTAGGGGTAGGCCAGGAAGTTCTCCAGGGAATACGTCAGGAAATTCATTAGCAATAGAAATATCATTCAAAACTGACATATTTTTGTTTAGATCCATGACATGAGCTAAGAAAGCTTGACATCCATTTTTAATTAAACGAATAGCTTTATGTCTTGAGATGATAGTGATTGATTTTAATGGTTTGGTTGCTTGAATTCGCATAATAGGTTGGTTATGAATATGAAAGCTAACAACCTTACGAAAATAATCAATTTTTGCATGATGAGTAGTTAACCAATCAATCCCTAGATTTACGTCAAATGCAAGTATTTTCAATGAAATAAGATCGACAGGTAATGTGAGGGTATCGATTTGAACCAAACAAGACTTATAAACAGTTGATGTAATGAAGTTTTCTCCCAACGGAGTTTCAACAGATAAGTCAAAGTCCAATTTCTCCGGAGTCAAATTTAAACGTTGAGCGTAAGTAGGAGAAATAAAAGAATGGGTAGAACCGGTATCAAATAAGGTATATACTTCGCTAGAGTTTATGATAAGCTTACCCTTGATGACCTCATTCGGGTTCCTTACTTTCTGGGAGGTCACGACAAACTCTCTCCCTTGCACTACTGGCTTTGACTTTTCTGGGATGTCTTTTGGTGCCTCCATCCTAGCTGAACTTGTCTTCGGTGAATGACAAATTCGGGCTAGGTGACCTTCTCTTCCACAATTATAACAAGCTTTGGATGGCATCGCGCAATTTGAACTGATGTGTCCCTCCCCTCCGCATTTGAAGCATATGATAGGTGCTCGTTCTCCTTCCTTAACAACGGGTGCTGGTGTTGATGTCTTTCCATCATTGTTGAATCTCCTCTTCTTGAAATGTCTATTCTTATTGTTTTGGCCATGATTACCACCGAAGTGGTTACCATTTCTAGGATGTTGATTCCCTCCAAGCTTATTGTCACCGCTTCGATGACTGCTATCACTAGTATTATCATTTTGCCAGCTGTTCTCTTTTGGTTGGGTTGACTCATTATCGCGCTCCAATAACTGAGCCCTATTAACAACATCTGAATACAAACACAATTTATGAGAGATAAGATATTGACGTATCTCAGGTTTCAAACCTCTTAGAAACATTCGCGTCATTCTCTCCTCATTATCAACCAAATGGGACGTAAATTGGGACAACTCGGCAAACTTGGCTTCGTACTGCGACACGGTCATATTGTTTTGCTCCAGCTTGATGAACTTTACCTCTTTCATGTGAAGAATACTTTCGGGAAAGTACTTGTCGTTGAACAATTCTTGGAACTTCTCCCAAGTCATCTTAAGTGCGGCAGGTTGAGTACGTTTTATAGATTCCCACTAAGAATCTGCCTCTGCACGCAACATGAAGGTGCCAAAGAGAACCTTTTGCTCCTCGGAGTATCCCAAGACATCAAATATCTTGCAGATCTTCTTTATCCACATCTCCGCCTTAAGTGGTTTTGGCTCTCCAAAAAACTCTGGTGGTCCCAGTTCCTTGAACTGCTTAGCGGTGACCGTCCGAGAGTTGCAAGTGTTTCCACCTGCATTTTGTACAGGAGTCGCTCTTGCCTGATGTTGCATGAATTGCATAAAGCCTCTGAACATTCCATCGTTCATCATCCGGGTCAAGTGTTGTTGTTTTGCACGAGGATTGTCGCCTTCCTGATGCACATTATCCTAATTATTGATCTGTGGAGACTCAACGGTCTCCTGTGCTCCATTGATGTTCTCAACATTCTGGGATGTCATTTTCAAATCTGCCACAAAAACAAGGGTTAATTAACATATCACATATTATCCCTATACTCCGATCGACCAATTAAATATCAAATAAACTTAGGTAGGTCATACTAGTGAAGGAATTCCCCGTCTCTCCCCTCCTAGTTCTTGTCTCACATCTTAGCCAGGGATCATATCCCTAAGCTTTGATACCAACTGTGACGCCCCCCAAAATAGGTATACATCACCTATCTTGAGTCGCCAAATACATAGTACAAAATTCAAATACAACTTAATTATACAATAGTCGTGTAAAATACGACAAAACATATCTTGTGAGTTTTAATACAAATATTGTCATCTAGACAATATCCACACTCAATTGAGTCCTCATTACATTTATTATCACACTATTTAATGAATAGTGAGGACTACTAATGCTATTATCTCGGACCGTCACTCTCGGTTCCCGACTAGTCCTCGCTTTCGTTCTCATTTCCTGATGAGAACATTGAAAGTGAAAGGGTGAGCTCAACTAGCCGAGTAAGAAATATTATAACTAATATAATACATAATAAATTATCGTTAGCCTTCAACAGTATTAAACTGATACAATATAACAAATATCAAGTTTAACTGCAGCGGAACAAGCAATCCATTAAAAGAGTCAAGTAGAGAATAAAATTTATTATCTTTTATGATTTAAAAGGTTTTTCATCACTTTTATCGCAGGGACTCGACAAATAAATAATCCACATCATCCCCCTTTACTAAAGAAGGATATTCATTAGTATCACAACCACAAATTATCCATGCACTTACGGGCGAGGATATTCGTGTATTCATCAATAGTCATGATCATGCCAACAACTATCCATCAACGCACTACTGAATTCAATGAGGACTTTTAGCACATCATTTGTAACATTACTGGTCATGATTATCTTGATTAATCCCTAATCATAATCATACCAAGTCCATCTATGCACTCACAGGAAGCCACAGATGACTTTCAACATAATATAAACATGAAGATGATGACAATGATATAAGAATTCAATAAAACAAGTTCAAAAATTAATTTATCCAGGAACTAATAACGTCCAAATTGTCAACATGATACTTCTTTGTAGAGTAAAATTCAAGAATGCTCAGAAGAATATTTCCATGAAAAGATACTGGATGAAGCGCAAATATCAAGGATATTCCACTAATTTCATGGAGTATAGAATTCAAAACTTTAACCAACTTAGTATAATAAAGAATGAAATAACAAAAGAAATCACCAGGAATGCGATAGACCGTACAGACAGGTTATTCCAACAGAATAATAAATAACGGAACCAGCTCATGCGTAAACGCAAAGACAAGATATTCCAACAGAATAATAAATAACGGAACCAGGTCAGGTGAAATTCGTTCTGACAGGATGTTCCAATAGAATAATAAATAACGGAACCAGGTCATGCGTAAACGCACAAACATGATGTTCCAACAGAATAATAAAGAATGGAATAACAGAAGAATTTCACCATGTATGCGGTACTTCACATAGACAGGTTATTCCAACAGAATGATAAGGAATAGAATAACAGAAGAATTTCACCAAGTATAGGGTAGACCGCGTATACAGGTTAGTCCAACAGAATAAAAAAATGGAATAACAAAAGTTCTCTTCATGAATAAGAAAGAAATAATACCCCTTACCGGGTCGTTCCCAGGAAAGAGGGGGCTTTCCAATAAGGATTTCTCCCTATTGGCGCGCAATTAGGTGACCAAACCTCTCCTTGGCAGAACTTCTAGACATCGTTAATATTGCAAATAATAATATTAATAACTTCGTCGTCTCAATTATTGATTTAATAATAGATAAAATATCGACAATAATTGAATCAATTAACGTGAGATACTATGCAATAATTACTGAAGCAATAATTCAACAAAACTGAGTGACTTCTCACGTAAGCATCAATAATCAATGCTGTGTGCTACTATGCAACCACACGTATTCCTGTACTTTTAACACCGGGTGTTTCAACAGTTAACGATAAAACTTCCGCCGTTATTTTCATAAAATATTTTTGTCGTTTTCTCAATCCGACAATAATTCCGTTGTGGGGTCCACCAATGATTGTGACATCGTACGAATATTCATTGTTAAAACAAATATTCCCCGACCAATTGAATATTATAAAGCAACTTGCATACTTTGCAAAATTTATAACTATTACCCACAACTATAACATTATATCAAATTCATTCCATAATATTCAAAAAAATGATAATTATAGAAAATTCATCTTTATTCATAAAAGTTGGGGTCTTACACAGGTCAAACTGTCAATCTGTGTCAAATAAGTAGGATCTCTGACACAAACCATCCAATCTGTCATCATCACGGATCCAGGAACTATATCCCCCATAAACTGTGTGGCGCGGGTTTGGGCTCCGATGGTAGAAGGGGACCACCAATGCTAGAACGTAGCCTGGGTATGTGTACCCTCTGACAGTGTAAAACTGTCAACACCCATCAAGGGGATATCAATGATGGATGACTATGAAATAGGCTAATAACACCTGGCAAGAGGCAAGATCGGTATACGAATCTCTCATGTGGTGTTCCTAATAGCACGCTCTCCTAAATAGAGCTCCCATCCTCTATCTGTATAGATAGGAATCCTACAGGTGGAAATCGCATACTCAACACCAGTCGGGTAACCATCCTCAAAACCAATGGCCAAGTGCTCCCCAGAATAGGGAATCCAAGTAATGTCATCAACTGTCAACAACTCCAACTGTAGGCGACAATGAGTGAAACCCTCAGCTACAGGGACCTCTACAAGTATGGAATGATGTCATCACCATCCTCGTGGATAGGTCTCCAAGCCTAGCAAACTCACAGGACACAAACATGGGAGCCTCTCATAGGCCCAGAACTGCCAACACAAAGGCAAACATCTGCTGTCAGTCAACACTCTTAACCTGTACATGGGAAATTATAAGAGAAATACTCACCAGCAGAAATGGGTAAAATCCTAGCCAAGCCTCCGTCAAGCCTTGCGAACGCATGTGCATACCCCTGAGGAAATACGCGAAGGTGTAGGAGCCCCAGTCATACTCTCTGATATGGTCCCCATGTCGTGTGGAGCTCACCAAAGTGAATAACACTGTAGAAGAGTTATCAGTTATGAAGCAGCCCTTAATGATCATCAGGAACAATCGCAGAAGAATGCAATCCCTAACCCTCACATCATTAGATATGGGCTCACTCAACAGCCCGCTTATAGCATCTATGGTCAATGGACCGGTATGAATGGTCCTGCCCTTGAGCGCCTCAGCCAGAACTCCTAGTAAGAATCAAACGGTAGTCGGGGTAATATCCACCGTATATGGCACTAGATCCCCTCCAAACTCTATATCGGTGATAAATCGCGAATCCATCGGCGTCATCATCACCTTAGAGTCCAGTAAATGGAGAGACTAAGTCTGGTGAAACCAGTGCTCAGACAATGCCCTGAGATAACCCCAGGGACAACGACGGGGAAGGATGGAAAAGAACGCTCACGAAACCCGGCCATGCACATTAACGCTTCTATAATCGGGATGTAGAGCACGATATATGGAGTGAATCTTTGAACCGATTCCTAAAGGTCAGAAGCCGGAACCTGCATCATGAAGCAGATCAACATCAGAATCCTTACTCCTCGTCAATAGGAAAAAAGGAAGATCAAAATATAGATTTTACCTCGTTTGCATGCAAGTAAATAGAGGGGTGCCTACTCAAATAATCCAGAAGCTCTGGGATCAACACCTGAATGCTTGGGAAATCCCTACGGGGAGCATGTGCAGTAGGAGCGGGATCCACAACTAGAACATCCTAGTCCTCAACGTCTGGCACGTCAACCCGGACAGGACGTATCACTGCCTCTGCCAAACGACGAGGTTGTTTGACAGAACGGGGTCTAGGCACTTCAGAAGCCCTCCTTCGCACACCTGAAGTGGTCTTGCGGGAACTACTCGGTTGATATGGATCCATATATCTAGACAACAAGTCTCCAAATCACCTCAGAAATGTTGTGGTAAATTCTAACCTGGAGCCTTTTAAAATACAGTTTTATAACTACATACATGCATGCATTATTTTAACATACGCCTACAGTAGAGTTAAAAATGCATGACTACCCAAAGCCTACATTTTGAAATTTTTTTGCCAGAGTTTCCTCTATAAATAGGACTATCCACATGTACATAGGCATGACTAGGTGGCCATTCAATAGCACACCTGCCCACAGTCATAAACATCCTACATGCATTAATACATTAAAGTGAAAATCCATAAGGGTAGCCTAATTACCGGGACTATTTTTCTTTTTCACCTTAGCTCATTTGTCCTCAAATAGGATAAGAAATAACATAAAAAGGTGCCAATTTGACTGTTTCAAAAGTTAGATTTTTTCACATCATTATGGTCAACATGGTTTAATACTAACATTTGCTATGTTGAATATTTTTTATCACATCATATGAGCATGCATATTCACTACTATGTGTTTAGATGCATTTTATATCTTAAGTCAATTTCCAACGGACAAAAATTGGAAAAGAAGACATGCATATGTTACTAGAACAGTATAAAACACTTGTACGGTGATAGAATTTGTAGAAAGACGCCCGAACTCAGCAAATCTGAAGAAGAACTCTCGGATTTCCTTCGCGGCGCAATGTGAAATGACTTGAGAAGGCAACTTACAGCCTTAAAAGCCACCCATGGCTGGCCACAGGTGTACATGCAACTCCCTTAGGTGGGGCCCACCCCTTCGACTCGGTCCAGTTCGAGTTCTAAAGGAGTTCTCACAAGCTGAAAATGCCAAATTAGGAATAAAAATGCTACGCGATTGAGTAGAATAGCCTGAAATCCTAGTTTTCACGGGTCAAATTGTGGCTTTACATATCATTCATTGGAATTCACCCAAACACGGGGTACACTATACCAATGATCTCAGCTATTATAAACTACATTCGGCAATACCTCATGAAGGTCTGATGCCACCAATTCAGGGTCGTGGCCCTAAACCTTTTCCCCAATGGCTTTTCATACAATCCATTCATTGATGCACAAGTCAACGAAGGTCAAAAAATCTTGACATTATCTCCGGCAGGGATTTCATCAGTTGATGCACATGTCAATGAAGGTCAGGCAACCCTGACAACACCGACTATTGGCAGTAACTCCAACAGAGCAGCGGAAAAGACCTGGCAATACGAACCAAGAAGGAACATCCTCATCGGGGAGGACCGATGATGGAATATGTTATACACATCCTCAATAGATAAAGCTCTATCCCCACAGAGTCTCTTATACATGAGAGATGCATTTTCAGCGTGAAGTCTAAATCAAGGATTAAAGACTTTGGTGATAACCCCAACGTCAACATCCTAGAAGCTCTTGAGAGCATTGGATTGCACGTCCAAGACAGTTCATCAGGGTTGTCCGTAATAACTATCAATCCCGGTAGAAATCAAGGGAAGCCGGAAATCATCCCACCATATTGGAGAATAATCCAACAAACTACATACATTTGCATCATGTTGTTGTACATGGCATCATGATCATCTTGTTGTATTTCAAGTGTCTAGTATTCTTTATCATATCCATGTCATTGTATTGCATGAATATGATAAAGAGGGGCATCTGTAGACACTTGAAATTTTCTGCATACCTGTTACTAACCTGCAGGAGGGCAAAATTGCCTTTTTGAGATAACCCTAGAAGACAGCTCATCTTAATACCAAAAATCACACCGGAGAAGGTCTTTTAATCTCGGAGATAACCCCGAGGAATGCAGTTGCAGTTCTGGAGATAACCCGGGAGATGCTCATTTCAACCTATGCAGTCAACTTCAACCTTGGGAATCACACTGAGGCACTCAGCTTCAGTCCCAGAGATAACCACAGGAGGTCGAGCACACTGAAAAATAACCACGAGGACATTTAGTACTTGCACGGAGCTCCCAATCTCGAGATAACCTCGAGCAACGATCGCTTTATCACCATTGAAACCGTAGATAACCCCGGTGAGGGCAAAATTGTCATTTTACAACCATGATTCCACATGCGCGCTGTCTCAACACATTTCAACATACATTCCACACAGCAGTGTCCCACAAGAACCAAATAGCTGCAATCCCGACATTGTGAAGGATTTTAGAATATGTTGGATAACATGAGCTGAGATATAATGTTTTACACGATGAGATTCATGTTGCTGTTTAAATGCTTTAGGTTTGCACGAACGTGTTCACAATCACTTGTAGGTTTAAGAAATGTATGTTGTATTGCTCGATAGAACATGTAGTTTTAAAAAGAGAAACATGTGGAAAGTGCTCTTAGACTGTATGAAACATTGACATGCAAAATTTTGGGAAAACATGGGTATGCTATGTATAAAAAAAATAAAAATCAAATAGCAATAACGTTGCTAGTCTTAATTAGGGGCCTTGGCTACTTGAGTAAGTACGCCCGAGGGGATTGTCTCTACACCTAGCGCCCTAAGGTCTTTCATGGTCTAGGAGTCGTTGGTTGAAAGCTCGCTAAGGGGTAGCAGTGTGCCTAATGGATTGAGACATTGCACAATCATTTGAAAAAAAAAAGAGAAAAATAGAAAAGGAAAAGAAAAATAGCAATAAACACCGCGGAAAAGTGCAAAAATTGCCCTCGTGAGTAGCAATAAAGCAATAAACCCATTGTTGAACCTTAGTCTGTGTTGATATATTGAAACAGTCTATGTGGCATGATTATACATGAGCCTTGATTTAGACTATAATTTTCTATTTGGAGCAATGTAGCATACGTATTCTTTGCTTAGATCAGGTTTTGGTAAACACCACACACACACACACACACACAGCATCTCTATAGCATATATGTCTATAGCATATATGAATTATTTGAGTGTATGACATTATGCCTATAGTTTGGTTTGAAATTGTATTCTTGGATCTCGATAATTTACTAAGGTAATTTGGGCTGATTTCTGTTATGGCTGGGATTATGTGAGACTAGTTTGCATCATAGAGTAGTTGCATAGTTTTGTAGTTGCATTTTCATTGTTATTAGTATGCATTGTTTGAGGGCAAGCAATAGTTCAAGTTTGGGGTTATTTGATAAGTGGTATTTTTACCTACTTATTGAATACCAATTCATGCGAATTGTGTCCTTCTCAAGTACATTTTATTGTGTTTTAGTTGCATTTCATGTTATTTTGCATTGCATTTACTTAAAACTCCTTTTTGTGAATAAGTACAGGAATCGGCTTAATTTTGGTGATATTAGAGGGCACGAGGCTAAGGGATGCGTGAAGGCGAGGCACAAGCGATGATGTGCATGGCATGGAGGTACAATGAAACATGGAGACCAAGTATGAAAGAAGATCAAGTATGAAAGAGCAAGTAGTAAGTAATGACGCAGACATTGACAACAAAGAAACCGTAACCGTAAATTGTAGATCAAGGTCGCATACCGCATGGCGAGAAGAGCTCGAGAGCTGCAAGACCACGAGAAACTCAGATTAGACGGGGCAAACTTTATGCAAGTCTCATACCATGAGGGGACATCTCTGAAGGAGCGCATGTCATGGCGTCTTTCAAGTCGTGATTTTGTTTTATTTTAATTAAATGAGTTGTAATTGGTTTTTAAAACGATTCTGATGGGTGTCAGAAAGAAGGATTGATACTTTTAGCGTATTTTACACATCATAACTAGGGTTTACACCTTGGGAGAGATTCCAACGTAGAACGAAGCCAAAACGTCTACTTCTCCAATTCTTCTTGGGATTCTCTGTCATTGTGGATTTTTATTATTTTTTACTGGATTTCTATGAGGATTTAATCATTGATCATTGGTTTTTATTCAACAATTGGGTTTGATCGTTCTATCTTTCATATTTCAATTGTTTGCTTATTGATCATGTTTAGCGTTGATCCCATAATGGCTTTTGGTTCAGACATGAACTAAACTCCATTATGGGATTCTAACGGATTTTAATATGTAGTTTGGTTGCACGCTTAAATGCTAGAGTTGTTTTTCATATTATATGGGAATTCTATCGTGATTGTTTTACATGTATGAATGCCTGATCACCATTCGTCTCAGTATTTGTATGGAATTGACAATGAACATGCAAGTATGGATTGTAATCATGATAGCATACGAATATTGGGATGTTATATATGGCTTGCGTATTTTGTGAACCAGATAGACATATATTGTTTCACCGTATGAGCTAGAGTAAGGGTTTGTGCTTAAAATCAATATAATTGCAATTTCACATAGACATATAGTGATTTTGGTTGTGTTGATGATTACATAGAGTCTATCATCTGTGGATGCTGTGTAAGTAGGTTATAGTGCATTGAAAAATGGTTATAACTCTATTCGTGCTCTTGGCAATTTTCCTATGATATGTGAACACTTCTTGCATGATAGTGGCGATGAGATGAAATATTAAATGAAGTTAGGGTCCCATTATTTCCAGTTTATATTTATTCCATTATTATTCTTATTTTTAGTTGTTAGTACAATTAGTTCAATTCAACAATTCTAGTTATTAGTTTAAGCATATAAATACAGTGAGTTAATTGATGCATAATAGTTTAAATTTAACAACTTTCTCTGTGGGATCGATACTCTACTTACTCTGTATTACTTGTTGACGCATGTATGCTTGCATGAGTTAGAGCTCTTTTATTAGGACTGTAAAAGAGGCAACACTACCATTTCATCTGCAGTATGCCTACTTGGGAAAAGATGCTACCCTACCAGTTATTGTTTCGACAGATTTAACTGACACGCAAAAGGAGAAACTACTACGGGTCGGGTCTTGCGAGAGTTCAAAACAGCAATTGGGTGAACTATAGCGGATATTCGAGGAATTAGTCCCTCATTCTGTATGCATAAGATTTTAATGGAAGAGGGGGCAAAACCAACCATTGAACTGCAAAGAAGGTTAAACCCCATTATGAAGGATGTGGTGAAAAAGGAGATCATAAAATGGTTGGATGCCGGCATTATTTACCCAATCTCCGATAGTTCATGGGTGAGTCCTGTACAGTGCGTACCAAAGAAAGGGGGTATGACAATGGTGAAGAATGAAGCTAATGAGCTCATCCCTACTAGAACCGTTACAGGATGGAGAGTATGTATGGACTACCGCAAGCTGAATAAAGCCACACGCAAGGATCACTTCCCATTGTCGTTCATTGATTAGATGTTGGATAGGTTAGCGGGACATCAGTTCTATTGTCTGTTGGATTGATATTCCGGATACAATTAAATTGCCATAGCTCCGGAAGATCAAGAAAAAAACACATTCACATGCCCATACGGTACGTTTGCATTCCGACTTATGTCTTTTGGTTTATGTAATGCGTCGGTAACATTTCAACGGTGCATGATGGCGATCTTCTCCGATATGGTGGAACAGAATTTGGAAGTATTTATGGATGATTTCTCCGTGTTCGGTGACAGTTTCGACTTATGCTTAAAAAATCTGGTCTTGGTGCTGAAGTGATGTGTGGAAACTAACCTAGTTCTTAACTAGGAAAAATGTCACTTTATGGTGCAAGAGGGGATAATTTTGGAACACAAAGTTTCCGCAGCAGGGTTAGAGGTGGATAAAGCAAAGATTGAGACAATTGAGAAATTACCTCCTCCATCATCTGTGAAAGGAATAAGGAGTTTCTTGGGACATGCAGGTTTCTAAAGACGCTTCATTAAAGACTTTTCAAAAATTTTGAAATCCTTATGTTCCCTCTTGGAGAAAGATGTATCGTTCAAGATGGATCAATCATGCATAGAGGCTTTCGAAGTTTTGAAGAAGAAATTGGTCTCAGCTCCTATCATAGTGGCACTCAATTGGTCTTTATCATTCGAATTAATGTGTGACGCCAGTGACTACGCAGTTGGAGCAGTATTGGGACAACGTCACGACAAAATTTTTCACACTATCTATTACTCCAGCAAGACGTTGACGGACGCCCAGTTGAACTACACAACCACCGAAAAAGAATTACTTGCGGTTGTGTCTGCCTTTGACAAATTCAGAGCATATCTCATTGGGACCAAGGAAATTGTCTACACTGATCATTCTGTCATTAAATATCTGATTGAGAAGAAGGATGCCAAACCGCGGTTAATACGGTGGGTACTGTTGTTACAAGAATTTGATTTGGAGATCCGGGATAGAAAAGGTACCGAAAATCAGGTGGCGGATCATCTTTCTCGGTTGGAAAACGCAGAGATGCAGAAAAAGGACAACGTAATGAGCAATGACAAATTTTCGGATGAACAGCTTCTCCGAGTAACAACAATATTGTCATGGTATGCAGATTACGTGTAACTACGTGGTTGCTAAGGTGTTACCACCGAATTTGAACTCACAACAACGAAAGAAGTTCCTCCATGATGTTAAGCAGTATTATTGGGACGAACCATTTCTGTTTAAGGCTTGCACGGATCAAATGATTAGACGTTGTGTGCCACATGAAGAGATGGACAGCATACTAGGACATTGCCACTCATCAGATTATGGAGGTCATTATTCCGGTGATCGGACAACAGCCAAAGTGTTGCAATCAGGATTTTTCTGGCTCTCTCTATTTAAAGACGCATACCTCTATGTGCTGAAGTGTGATCGGTGCCAACGCGTAGGTAATATCTCCAAGCAAAATGAAATGCCACTCAACATAATTTTGGAGGTTGATCTATTCGACATGTGGGGAATCGACTTTATGAGACCTTTCCCATCTTCCTTCAATAATCAATACATTCTTTTAGCGGTAGATTACGTGTCCAAATGGGTAGAAGCCACAGCTTTACCCACAAATGATGCTAAAGTTGTCTTGCAATTTTTGAAGAAAAATATCTTCACTCGATTTGGGACACCGAGGGCGATAATCAGTGATGAGGGAACTCATTTCTGTAACAAGTAATTTACTAAATTTCTTATAAAGTATGGGGTTCGTCATAAAATTGCAGTCGCGTATCATCCACAAACGAATGGTCAAGCGGAAGTCTCAAATAGAGAGGTCAAAAGAATTATGGAAAAGGTGGTCAATCCGTCACAAAAAGATTGCTCCATGCGTCTAGATGATGCCCTATGGGCATATCGAACAGCTTACAAGAATCCTATAGGCATGTCACCCTACAAGATGGTGTACGGAAAAGCATGTCATCTCCCGGTCGAACTAGAACACAGTGCACACTAGGCCATTCAAAAACTTAATTTCGATCTACAAGCAGCGGGCGAGAAAAGGTTACTGCAATTAAATGAGATGGATGAATTTCAGTTCAATGCCTATGAGAACGCAAAACTCTACAAGGAGAAAGTCAAAGCTTGGCACGATAAGAAAATTCTTGATCGGACATTTGAACCGGGCCAACAAGTATTGCTTTTCAACTCACGATTGCGGTTATTTCCTGGAAAACTGAAATCTCGTTGGTCGGGACCTTTCGCAATTATATCTGTCGCACCACATGGAAATATTGAAGTCGAAGAACCAAACTCAAAGCGCACATTCAAGGTGAACGGTCAACGACTTAAGCATTATTGGAGTGGACCCATCGATCGCCAATCTACGGCCATGTACCTCTCCGAACCGGTGATCAATTGAGCACAATAGCAAAGTCGGGCTGACGACTATAAACTAAGCGCTATAGGGAGGCAACCCCCAGACTTTTACTTTATTTTGATTTACTTCAGTTACACTAGTTGTTATCTCAAGTTAGTTAATGTTATAGTTAGTTGTTGGTATACAAGCTTGTTTAACATTATTCTTGTAATCATTGTTCCAGGTAAATTGCACAACAACAAGAGCTATTGGTCGAGCCAGATCGATCAGCGGCCTTGGCGCTCCCCCTGAAGGATCACACAAGCGCCCAAACCATTTGAAGCACGATAGGTGCAACATAGGACCAGCGCCCCGGCGCTCATTTTGAACGTGTACACGTACCGACGCTTAGGGACTACTATCGATTCAGAGCCGGCCCCAGTACTCCATCATGCCTATTCCACGGTGCCCGTGGCCAAGCTAGCTTAGCCCAATCTCTTTGTCGGCCTATGACGCTCTATTAAGCCTGAGACCAGTACCCGACCTTTGATCGGATCGCTTAATACCTGAGACGGTTTAATCATTTGCACTCCTTTTTCCTCACAAATTAGATGTCTTTTAGACTTTTAACTTCCCCACACCACTCCCACACGTTAACTCCTCTGATTTCCCTCTGGTAATTGTCCACTTCTATAACATCTCTTAGTCTCCTTGAAATTCACACTACTACTTGGTGAATCAAGCAAATTTCTTCCATAATTATTTCCAAGTTACTCTTTGAAGGTAAAAGGTATGTTGAACACACAATCTCTTCTCCTATTTCGGTCCACAATATAGATCACAAGTATCTATTGCCTTCAGTATTTACTAAAGGAGACACAAATTTTTTGTATAATACCCATTACAGTCTCTTCATATGGGTCATGCATGCTATTAAATGTCAATTGAGTCCTTTATGTGCTATAATTGAATAATGGATGCTATGATGGCTTCTATCTTTTGAGTTGTGTATATGATGTGCCCCCTATGTGTGAAAATATCCAGAGATTTCCACCAAGCCTATAAGGTGTTTGATGTATTGCCTCAATGAACTTTACTTGTTATTTCCCTTGTGAAGGCATGTATATCTCTTCCTCTAATCATGTGGCCATTTTTGTTGCTCTTAATTTACGGGACCAATGTTTTATATGACCCATCTCCGACATGTAGGCAGTAATTTGCCATATAATTATTACACGTCACATCTCTTGGGCATATCACTCAATTCTTAAATATGCTCTGCAGATATAGAATGAGGCTACTTGTTCAAATTCTGATTTTCTTGCGAATATATGTCTCATTATACCCCCAACCATGTACTCAACGTGCATTAGTTTTGAAGTTTGGAGGTTGTGATATGAATACGCTTTTACATATTCGCATGATGCTCAATTCTAATACATGTGCATGCGAATTCTTGCAGATTTCTATACATGGCATCGAAGCGTCAACGTAGTGAAGGTTCCGGAACCGCCTCGGGTCCACCTCCAAAATTTGACAGCCGATGTTTTGTCAGTGCCGTGGCGCAAGAACGATATAACCACATGGCTACCCGCTCACTAGTCCCCGAACGCGGTTTAAGGCCTGATCAAGCCAAGGATGGGGATATGGCAGCCATGATTGCAGAAAGAAATTGGTTCACACTCACCGCGCAACCCGACCCAGCAGTCATTGCAGTAGTAAAAGAGTTTTACGCCAATGTATCAGAGCACTTCCACTATGGGGTGTATGTGAGAGGTAAGACGATTGAATTCGGCGAAGAAGATATCAACGGTTGCTACCAACTACCGTTAGAGGGACACAATGATGAATATACTAGTCTTGTAAGTGAAGGGCCAGATTATGAAAAAATAATTCGCGAGCTTTGTCAACCGGGCACCACGTGGACATTGCATGAACGGGGCAGCATGACCTTCCCACTTTCTCACCTCAGTTTATACGGGAAGGCGTGGTACACTTTTATTTGTGCTAATCTTATGCCATGCACACATGTGACACATGTCACCAAGGAGAGGGTTGTACTGCTGTATTCCATCATTCAAGGATTGAACATAGATGTCGGTCATGTTATTCAGCAATCAATTTTGCGGGCTGCAAGAGGAGGAACCACATGAGGTTTACCCCATCGATCTCTTATTTGCGTGTTATGTGCAAAATTCGGGGTCAAATGGAAATCAGATTAAATGATTCAAACTCCTATGCCAGTGTTTGACCATAAGTTGATTAGTAGGTATAGAGTATGGACTGGTGGAGAGAACCACCCTAGGGGATTAGGTTTTATAATTCCCCAAGTTGAAGCTTCACAAGCTTCACAACCATTAGCCCCACCCACATATGGTCCTTCCTCTACAGCTCACCGTGGCGTTGTACCTGAAGCTGTCCAGCGTGAGATTGACGGTTGGTTCTATAATCTCGAATCACAGAATGTCCGACTATCAGAACGTCAAGATGTCATCTACAAATATTTGGTCGACCAATTTGCTGCCCAGAATGCCATGAATGCCCAATTGTACCCAAGCGTTAATCTTAGCCAGTTCCTTACTGCTCCTGTTCTTCCTGTAATTCCCCCTTCTGATCAAGAGATGAGCGAGGATGATGATGCTCCACCCGAGAAATAAGCTCGTCAGGGAAGTCCTCTATTTTATATTGTTATATTTTTCGCATGAGGACATTGCTCTTGATAAGTTTGGGGGTCGTTGATTTTTATTTGCATTAGTAGATTGTTAGTATTTTGTGGACAATTTGGGTTTATATTGTTGTTAAATGTTGCATTTAGGATTGCATGTTAATTCCAGCTATTTGGTAGTTACGTATGTTTGGGGCCAATGATGAAATTAAAATTGCATGAACAAGTCTAGTAAGGATTGTTAAGCTAGTGATATGATTTCCTGGACATGATTTACATCTTTATCTGTTTGACACTGATATTATCAGGATAGCACATTTTGAAAAATGACCATGTTGGCTAAGAAAGTTTAAATGGCTAGATAATAGAGTTCTAAAGGATGAATGCTAGTGAAATGAAGGAACAATTTGAATAGCTAGTGATGACTGAATTTAGACATAAACTGAAGTTTGGGGGAAAAATATTTGGAATATATAAGCTTTGAAAAAAAAAACTATAATAAACACGTGGCATGCTTGTCTAGTTTTGTGGCCGTTGTTACTTGAGTAAGTAAACCCGAGGGGATTGTCTCTACACCTAGCGCCCTAAGGTCTTAATGGCTTGGGAGTCGTTGGTCGAAAGCTCGTTAAGGTAACACTAGAAAGCCTAAGGGAATAAGACAGTGCATAGTCATGAGGAAAAAAAACATAATAATTATAATAAAGCAGGAAAAGTGCAAAAAGCCCCCGTTAAAAAAAAGAAGCATACGTATTCCATTAATTTTGACCCTTGGACTTTGGTAATTGTTTGATTTCAACCGAATCAAGATTATTTGATGAGTTCTCGAGTTTACACTGTATGATGCCTGCTAAGAAATTTATTCTCTTTCATATTTTTGTTTTTCATTGGTTAGCATGGTTGTTGAACACACACACACGATATCAGTAATAACAGATTTAGAGTCATTGATTGTGGGGATATTATTGATCTATCTTAGCATGATGTATTAACATGTTTTTGTGATTTTTCTGAGGCCTAATGAATATTTGTGTGCTATTTGATTGCTGGAATTCAGAACATATAGATAGCTTGCATTTGCATGGTAGTTAGTTTTTCATGTTGTTTTGTGTTGTGTTGCTTGAAGACAAGCAACGATTTAAGTTTGGGGGTATTTGATGATTGGGTAATATACCCATGAATGGGATATACTTGGGCATAAATTGTTGTGTTGTCGGGTCTTTTAGAAGCATTTTTATTGTGTTTGGTTGTTGTTTTGCTTGATTCTTGAGTCACAGGGCTTAATTGGGGAATTTTAATGGGATAATGGCAATTTGGTAAATTTTAGGTCGATCATTTCAAGGCGCTACATTTAGTACTAATCCCGGTAGCGGGCTACCTGGTCGTAATTCGATTGACCAGAGCGCGTGTTGACCATTCATTTAACTTGCTAAGTGGAGGCTAGTTGAGAGGTTGTTTTGGAAAAGGAATGTGGTGCAATGTAAAGAGTATATAAATCTAATTGTGCTGAATTAAAAGGGACTACTACACAATTGGAGGCTAAGCAGGGGATTACTTGAAGATTGAAGATTGAAGATTGGCTCTAGAGATTTATTCTTCTGCTATTTTTTTCAATTGGTGTAATTCTTTAAGGATGATTTTTCAAAGATTGTTGGTTTTAATTTCTTTCATGAACTAATTCCTTCATTAAGATTTCAATTGAACCTTTTATGGCTATAAATTAGTTATTTGATTTATTCCAATTATTTTTGTCAAAGTGAATTGTTTATCTTGCCTTGTGTTTATTGATTAATTATTTGGCCAATAATTACCTTGTTACTCTAGAAGGAATTGAAAGAGAAAATCTAGGGTTAGAACTGGGCATGATAACATGTGACTTAGTTATTTGCTTGGCGAATAATTAGGTTTGTGAATTGAATGGAAATATCTGTTCATCGCATGTAACACATAAGGAATTGGAATTGAAGGAGTTTAATTTAATTATTTTGCATAGGAATATAACAAGATTAATCTGGATTAAATAGAAGTCATTTGATCACTTGGAAAAGGACTTTTGGCATTTGAGAATTCCTGTTAACAATTCATTAGGCATAATAATTAGGATAATTGAATAATTGATTTATAGTTCATAATTGGGGATATTTAAGTCTTAATCTTTATTTATCTGAATTCATTCATTAAAATCTTAGTTTTATTTATTTGGTTTATTTTAGAATAATCTACTTTAATTGCTTAATTTAGTTTTATTATTTAGAAAAATCACATTTTATGGTTGTTTGAATAAAATTGGATCGATATAGTGCTAGTAGTTGGAATTTATTAATTAGAATTCTCTGTGGGATCGACACTCTATCTTATCACTTTATTACTTGTTGACTGTGTACACTTGCACAAATTCATTGATTGCGAAATTGATCAACATTAAGCAAATCAGCGAGGCTGATATCTAGCTTGTTCATATGAAAAATTCACAACAATTGTGAAAGGAGTCCGGGAGTGAGTGCAAGATCAAATCTTGGCTCAACTCTCCATCCATGACAAAACCAGTTGTCCTAATTGATCAATCAAATTGATTATGTTAAGGACTTTTATCTGTAATGTAGTGTCATCGGTCATTCTAGATCGGAAGAGCTCCTTAGATATCTAATATCTATCAGCCCTACTTTTCTCACCATCAACTACTTGATGTGCATGAGTATAGTAGAAGCATCCATAGTTTCATGCTGACGCTGAAGCTCATTACTCATGGATGCGAGCATGATGCATTGAGCCAACTATGCATCATCTTGCCACTTTCTAAAAGTAGCAATCTCTTCCTCAGAGGTATTGTCTGCAACCATTGCAGGGATAGGCGTATCAAGGACATTAGATAGCTTTTCAGCCGTGAGAACTATTCTCAATTTTCTTAACCAATCCGTTTAATTCAGTCTGGTTAATTAACATCTAATATGTTTCGCAGTGAAAGTAATTTAGACATTGTAAAATTCTGTAAATGAATTTGTAATTAACAACATTTTAGCATACATTCTTTTATTAATTACCAAAATAAATTAAGTCTTGTTTTAAATTGGTATCTCCCACTATTTTCTTCAAACTATATTACCCTCACTTATATAGTTCGGCAAAATCTAATTAAAGATTTGCTAGTGAGAATAAGGATCTCATTTCAAATGTATATAGCCTTGTGGTGACACAGCAAACTATATATAAATAAATAGATAGACAACTCTTGTCAATTACATCAACTATGCAACTCCTTGTATTTTGCCTCTTAGATTATTTTGATCAAGTGGTGGCACATCCGAATCAAAATTATCCAGGTTAAGTCCAACCTAGCACTCCATATATTCAAAAAAGAAAAATATTGTCCTTGTGGTGACACAACAAAATAATATTGTTCAATTTTCTTTATAAGCATCAAATGTGATAAATTAACATCTTAAATACTTAATACTTGCCTTGTGGTAACACAATTAACTCATATTAAATATTTAATACTTTATTAATTTTATCATGCTAGAAGGCGACGTTCGATATTCCAAATATCTTTGAACGCTTAGGACTTAATATAAAAAATTTTAGGGTTTTGTTATTAATTTGTCTTATCTTGTTTAGCGTACACACACACACACACACACACACACACACACACACACACACACACACACACACACACATATATATATATATATATATATATAGCGCCCCAAAATAGGTCCATTCCATCCAACCCATTCTGAGTCGCCAAATACATAAATGCGAGAGATAACTACAACTTTATTAATACATTTGTCGTGCAAAATCGACAACATATATCTTGTGAGTTTAAAAACAATTATTGTCTTCTAGACAATATACATACCAAATAAATCTTCATCACAATTATTGATACATTATTTTACAAAATGGTGAGGACTACTAAACAACTCTTTCTAGAACCTTTATTCCATACCCCCGACTAGTACTACGCTACATTCTAGCCTCCACGAGAAAAAAAAATGGAACAAAAAGGAAAAGGGTGAGCTCGACTAGCCCGATAAAAAGAATATTATGACTAAGATAATATACAACAAAAATTATCGTTAGTCTTCAACGAGGGAAAAATATAATAGAATACAATAGACAACAAGTTTTAAATCAATATTACATGTGAAATAATAATTCATTAGAAGAGTTAAGTAGAGAATGCAAACTACTATCTTCATGTATGAATTTTAAAGTTCATCGTCTATTTTTATCCTGTAACATCAATCAATATATATATCGGATCAAATATTCATCCTTGCACTCTGAGGCCGAGGACATTCACCGATTGGTCATGTTCATCTAAACACCTATTCATCTTTTGCACTACGGGCCAAAGATATTCATCGAAAATCATTCATCTTTTTGCACTACTGAGGCCAAAGATATTCATCGAAAATCATTCATCTTTTACTACGGCCAAAGATATTCATAATATCATCATCATTTAAGGCGAGGATGATGAAAATATTTTTTAAAAAACGAATCCGATGAATAAAATGACAAGGATTAAGGATTAAGGATTAGTACTTTGTTTTATCCACGTCCAAAATACCTCAAAAATAATCATAGTGTGGTGTAAAATTCAAGAATGATCAAAACATGGATCTGATCAAAGCTAGTATCCATAATAGATATTTTGGACAAAAAGAAGAAATTTCATTTTTAGATTGAATAGTGCGTGATAAGTGAATAGTCTTCAGTATCGTGAATAGTCTTAGTATATCGTGAATAGTAACTCAGACATCAAAAGATAGAAATTTCACAAAAAATCTTCACAAAAAAATGAATCTTACTTTCGTGAATAGTACTAAATGAATAGTAACTCATGAATAGTAACTCATGAATAGTAACTCATGAATAGTAACCCAGAGCATGAAAAAGTTCCAAATTTGATAAAAGTTCCAACCAATATTTGACATAATGATATTGAAGAAATAATATCATTTGAGAAGAAAATAACATCCACTTACCTCGAAAATGCATTACTTCTAGTTGAAACAGGATATAGGCTATGACTTGAACTTTCATAGTATAGCAATACTCAAAGTATACTCAAAATACTCACAAGAATAAACTCGATAATATAGAGAAAAAACTTGAGTTTACGGTGTGATTTTCAATTCTAACCTAAGCTTTTATTTATAGGAAATTGCTTAGAACACCAAAGCGAAAATTTAATATAATATTATTATTTATAATAATAATTCCTCATACACCTTGAATCTGAATTTCAACAACTTGTCATGTGTTAAATGAGGGAACCAAATGAAAAAAACGTTTTTGTAAATAAAAATATTTTAAACTTCAAAAATCAATTATTTGAGACTTGAACTTCAATAATTCACAATAAATAGCCCTTTTGCGGAAAATTCAAATCTCGCGAGTTTTTATAGGAAATTCAATTCTCTACAACTTTCTGAAGAAAGTTTTTCCAAATTCCAAACAGAAATTGGCCAGAAATCCACAAATGGGCGATTTTACAATTATAATCAAATTTGATCGATAAATGGGGTCCATGAGCATGTTTAACATGTTTTAAACATTTTGGTAACAAAAATACTCCTCCTCCACATATACTCATATATCCCACATTCATCGTAAAAATATCATCGTTAATATATTATTAAAATAATATATTTAAATGAATTATTTTATCGAGAAAAAGATAAAATATTAATTTTCAACAATTGTCACATTAAAATTTTCTCCATCTATATCCTCATAAAATCAATATTTTCCTCATCGTATGAATCAATAATTAATTATTCACAAATAATATTACGAATCACAATATTGACAACGAGGCGGTTCCCGGAAAGAGGGGCTTTCCATAAAATTTCTCCTTCTTGGCGGCGCAATTAGGTGACCAAACCTCTCCTTAGAGCGAACTTTCTAGACATTGCCAATAATGTTATCTAATAATATTATTAGGATAATATGAATTATTGGTTCGATAATGAAAAATCTTGTGTAATGACAATTATTGAAACAACAACAATATAAAATATCAACGCAACAATTATTGAATCAATAAAATAAAATCTTTGAGCAATAATTCATTGTAACCATTATTGAGTAGTGCCTTCTTACGTAAGAATCAATAATTGGTGCAATCTGGTAGTATCTTCTTGTGCGATAGCAGCGTATTCTTGTGTTTTAACCACGGGTATTCCAGCGATTAATAAGCGGTAACAACTACTGTAGTTATTTTTAAACAACTTATTTTTGTCGTTTTCTTCCTCCAATCGCTTTCCGTTATGGGGCCCACACATGGTTTTAGCGTGGTCGTGCGAATATTCCCAAACGATCTGAATATTCCACGACCAACGAATATTCTCAGACAATGATAATGAATATTATATCACCACTTGCTTATTTAAAATATTTAGCATTTTACCCATAACTAACCACATTAATCAAATCCACCCTTACTATTTCAAAATAATAAATAAAGGAAATTCCTTTTTATTAAAAAAATTTGAGGTCTTACAACCTCCCTCCTTATGAAATTTAAGTCCTCGAAATTGGCGTGCGTCTGGTGTTTGAAAAGATGAAAATACCTCGCTTTCATTTTTCGTTTCCAACTCCCGAGTTATTTCCTCAATAGCATGGTTTCTCCACAAAACTTTAACTTGTGGTATAACCTCGATACATAGGACATGTTCTTTCTATCCAAGATCTTGTAGGTACCTCCTCGTACGTTAAGTCTTGGCTATCTCGTCGGTTCTAACTTCAATAGCGTGGTTGAATTAGTCCACATATTTACGTAACATCGATCGTGAAAAGCGTTATGAACACGCGTCGTACTTGGCGGTAAAAAGCGAGTCTATAGGCCACGGTTCTATTCGATCGAGAATTTCAAATGGATTAATAAATCGAAGGTTTGAGTTTTCCTCACCTCACCGATTCTCGCTTTTGAAATAACAACTTCTTGCACCTCCTTCTTCTTCAATTCATCGACTCCGTGTGTGTAGCTTGAACAACTTTAACTTTATCGATTAAAATCGATTATACTCGTATATCATCATCGTGGGTACCTAGAGTTTTCATCTCCATCTCTATTATTTGTAAATTATACTGAAATGAGTCTTTGACAATATCGTTACTTTCGTACTTGTATCGATCTTCTACTCAACCACGTCGGCTACCACGTTAAACTTTTCCGGGGATGGCATGGTCGAACATGTCTTTGAAATGAGTCTCCTCTTGAGTTCTTGAAGCTCTTCCCACATTCTTTGCTCCATTCAATTTTTTGTATCTCTACTGAGTCAATTGCGTTAATGGAATAGCGATTAGAGAATATCCTTGAATGAATCTCAGATAATAACCAACTAAGCCTAGAAAGCTACATATTTAGATTCTGAACTTAGGTTGTTCTCAAGCTGTGACTCATATCCCAACCTTGGATAGCACGTTACAATGACACCTATCAGTTTTCTTATCCCACGAATATGGTGTCCCCTACGGAGAGTTTGGCTTCGGTGCATTCCACAAAGGAAGTCACCAGATAGAGGCTCGGGTATCAACTTCTATAGTTGGGTTTTAACTCACGAAGTTCAATAGGAGCCATTCGATATGAGATTTTAGAAATGGGTTTTGTCTTGGATTTAAAGTCGATACAAATTCAATATCATGCTTTCTGGGAGTAGGCGAAAATTCTTGAAATCGTCGGGAAAAATCAATAACAACGGAATATTATTCAAATCGGCGTGTCTTTATTCAAATCCATAACATGGACTAAGAAAACTTGACATCCGTTTTTCAATAAACGAATGACTTTATAATTTGATATGAAAATGTTTGACTTCAATGGTTTGATTGCTTGAATTGAATAACGAGTTTGCTTAGAATATATGAAAACTAACAACCTTACGAAAGCAATCAATTTTGGCATGATGAGTAGTTAACCAATCTTAAAATCACATCAAAACAAATATCTCTATAGAAATAAGGTTAACGGGTAATGTGATAGTGCCAACTTGAATCAAGCAAGATTTCTAAACAACGGATGTAATAAAAGTTTCTCTTAACGAGTCTCCACGAGATAGGTCAAAGTCTAATTTCTCCGTGTAGTCAAATTCAAGCGTTGGCGCAAAGCGAAGAGATAAAAGAATGGGTAGAACAGGGTATCTAGTAAGGTATAAACTTACAAAATTTATAATTAACTAACTTGCGTGCTAAACTTCGTTCGGGTTCCTCGCATTTTAATGGAATTCACGACAAAGCGCTCTTCCGAACCAGTTGACTTTGTCTTTTCAGTATCCGCCTTTGGTGCCACCGATTCAATTGGACTTGATTTATTCTGAGACAAAATCGAGCTATGTGATCTTCTTTTCCACAACTAAAACATACCTTGGAAGGCTTTGAGCAGTTTGGACTTATATGTCCCTCCTCTCCGCATTTGTAACATCTAGCGGCGGTTGTTCTCCTCCCTAGAATTTGTTCTTTGGTGTTGATCTTTCTGTAGAAGCGTCTTCCGCCATCGTTTAATCTTCTCTTCTTGAAATTTCCACTTGAATTATTTCTTCTATTATCTTGGCCATGATTACCACCGAAGTGGTTACCATTTCTTGCTGATAATTTCTTTCCACGATGGTTATCATTGTCCAGATGGCCGTTGCCACCGGTATGATTTTTATCGTGTTGTTGGTGGCTTGGGTTGAGCAGACTCATTATCTCGCTCTAATAATTGAGCCTTGTTTACAACATCTCTGAATATAGAAAAATTTATGAGAAATGAGGTATTGGCCAATTTGGGTTTTAGACCTCTCGAAACATCGCGTCATTCGTTCCTCATTTTCCACCAAATGAGGTGCAAACACAGACAACTCATGAAACTTACGCCTCGTCTTTGGGACAAATCATGTTATTACTGCTCGATCTAATAAACTCCACTTCCTTCATATAGCGAATACTTTCGGGAAAGTACTTGTCATTGAATAGTTCTGAAATCGTCTCCCAAGACATGTTGAGTGCATCTGGATGGATGCGCTTCCTGATTCCCACCGATGTCTGCCTCGTTCTGGAACATAAAAGTAGTGGCGAATGGAACTTTCATTTCCTCCGTGCATCCAAGACATCGAATATCTTGGTAATTTGCTTGACCCACGTTTACGCCTTGATCGGATCGGGCTTTCCATGAAAATCTGGTGGTCCCAACTCTTTGAATTGTTTGGTAGTGACAACCCGTGCGTTACTATCATTTCCTCCAGTATTTTGAACACGAGTCTCCTCGTGCGATTTTGCATGAGCGCAAAAAGCTTCTAAACATCCGTCGTTCATCATCTGCTTCGGTTGGTGTTGTTTCACGGAGGTACATTGCCATCACTGTTGCGCGTTCTCCTCGTTGGTAAAAATCTGAGGCATCTCCACGGTCTCATTCACTCCCTTTATTAATATTCTCGATCGACATTCTCAAATCTTGTCATAAAACAAGGGTTAATTAAGAAAATCAATATATCACATAATATCCTATATCTTGACCAACTATCAAATAAGCTTAGGTAGGACACCTTTAGCGAAGGATTTACTCGTCTCTCCCCTCTAGTTCTATTCCCCAGATCTCATGGAGATCATATCCTAGCTACGATACCAAGCTGTGGCGCCCCCAAAATAGGTCCATTCCATCCAACCCATTACGAATTGCGCCAAATACATGAGTGCGAAATAACTACAACTTTATTAATACATTTGTAAATGCAAAATACGACACACATATATCTTTGTGAGTTTAAAAACAATTATTGTCTTCTAGACAATATCCACATACCAAATAAATCCTCATCATAATTATTTATACATTATTTTACAAAAATGGTGAGGACTACTAAACAACTCTTTCTAGAACCTTCATTCCATACCCCAGAGCTAGTACTGCTTACATTCTAGCCTCTGAGAAGAAAAATGGAACAAAAAGGAAAAGGGTGAGCTCGACTAGCCCGATAAAGAATATTATGACTAAGATAATATACAACAAAATTATCGTTAGTCTTCAACGAGGAAAAAATATAATAGAATACAATAGACAACAAGTTTTAAATCAATATTACGCGGTGAAATAATAATTCATTAGAAGAGTTAAGTAGAGAATGCAAACTACTATCTTACATGTATGAATTTTAAAGTTCATCGTCTATTTTTATCCACATAACATCAATCAATATATATCTCGAGATCAAATATTCATCCTTGCACTTTCTGAGGCCGAGGACATTCACCGATTAGTCATGTTCATCTAAACACCTATTCATCTCATTCATCTTTGCTTCTGGGCGAAGATATTCATCGAAATCATTCATCTTTGCTCTTCTGGGCCAAAGATATTCATCGAAAAATCATTCATCTTTTGCCTTCTGGGCCAAAGATATTCATCGATAATATCATCATTTAAGGCGAGGATGATGAAAATATTTTTTAAAGCGAATCCGATGAATAAAATGACAAGGATTAAGGATTAAGGATTAGTACTTTGTTTTATCCACGTCCAAAAATACCTCAAAAATAATCATAGTGGTGTAAAATTCAAGAATGATCAAAACATGGATACAATCAAAGCTAGTATCCATAATAGATATTTTGGACAAAAGAAGAAAATTTCATTTTTAGGGTGAATAGTGTAAGTATTAAGTGAATAGTCTTGTAGTATCGTGAATAGTCTTGTATCGTGAATAGTAACTCAGACACCAAAAGATAGAAATTTCACAAAAAAAATCTTCATTTCACAAAAAAATCTTCAAACTCGTGAATAGTAACTAAATGAATAGTAACTCATGAATAGTAACTCATGAATAGTAACCCAGAGCATGAAAAAGTTCCAAATTTGATAAAAGTTCCAACCAATATTTGACATAATGATATTGAAGAAATAATATCATTTGAGAAGAAAATAACATCCACTTACCTCGAAAAGCAGTACTTACAGTTGAAACAGGATATAGGCTATGACTTGAACTTTCACTTAGTATAGCAATACTCAAAGTATACTCAAAATACTCACAAGAATAAACTCGATAATATAGAGAGAAAAACTTGATTTACGGTGTGATTTTCAATTCTAACCTAAGCACCTATTTATAGGAAATTGCTTAGAACACCAAAATTTAAAAATTTAATATAATATTATTATTTATAATAATAATTCCTCATACACCTTGAATCTGAATTTCACCAACTTGTCATGTGTTAAATGAGGGAACCAAATGAAAAAAACGTTTTTGTAAATAAAAATATTTTAAACTTCCAAAAATCAATTATTTGAACTTGAACTTCAATAATTCACAATAAATAGCCCTTTTGCGAAAAATTCAAATCTCGCGAGTTTTTTATAGGAAATTCAATTCTCTACAACTTTACGGAAGAAAGTTTTTCAAATTCCAAACAGAAATTGGCCAAAAATCCACAAATGGGCGATTTTACAATTTATAATCAAATTTCGATTCGATAAATGGGGTCCACAGCATGTTTAACATGTTTTAAACATTTTTGGTAACAAAAATACTCCTCCTCCACATATACTCATATATCCCACATTCATCGTAAAAATATCATCGTTAATATATTATTAAAATAATATATTTAAATGAATTATTTTATCGAGAAAAAAGATAAAATATTAATTTTCAACAATTGTCACATTAAAATTTTTCTCCATCTATATCCTCATAAAATCAATATTTTCCTCATCGTATGAATCAATAATTAATTATTCACAAATAATATTACGAAATCACAATATTGACACCAGAGGGTTCAGGAAAGAGGGGCTTTCGATAAAATTTCTCTCTTCTTGGCGGCGCAATTAGGTGACCAAACCTCTCCTTAGAGCGAACTTTCTAGACATTGCCAATAATGTTATCTAATAATATTATTAGGATAATATGAATTATTGGTTCGATAATGAAAAATCTTGTGTAATGACAATTATTGAAACAACAACAATATAAAATATCAACCTTGACAATTATTGAATCAATAAAATAAAATCTTGAGCGATAATTCTTTGTAACCATTATTGAGTAGTGCCTTCTTACGTAAGAATCAATAATTGGTGCAATCTGGTGTCTTCTTTGTGCGATAGCAGCGTATTCTTGTGTTTTAACCACCGGGTATTCCAACGATTAATAGCGGTAACAACTTCTGTAGTTATTTTAAACAACTTATTTTTGTCGTTTTCTTCCTCCAATCGCTTTCCGTTATGGGGCCCACATGCATGGTTTTGCGCGTCGTCGAAATATTCCCAAAGCGATCTGAATATTCCACGACCAAGCGAATATTCTCAAACAATAATGAATATTATATCACCACTTGCTTATTTAAAATATTTAGCATTTTACCCATAACTAACCACATTAATCAAATCCACCCTTACTATTTCAAAATAATAAATAAAGGAAATTCCTTTTTATTTAAAAAATTTTGAGGTCTTACAACCTCCCTCCTTATAAAATTTAGTCCTCGAAATTGGCGTACGTACCTGGTGTTTCGAAAAGATGAAAATACCTCGCTTTCATTTTTCGTTTCCAACTCCCAGGTTATTTCCTCAATAGCATGGTTTCTCCACAAAACTTTAACTTGTGGTATAACCTTAGTACATAGGACATGTTCTTTCTATCCAAGATCTTGATAGGTACCTCTCTCGTACGTTAAGTCTTGGTTATCTCGTCCGGTTCTAACTTCGATAGCGTGGTTGAATTAGTCCACATATTTACGTAACATCGATCGTGAAAAGCGTTATGAACACGCGTCATACTTGGCGGTAAAAGCGAGTCTATAGGCCCACAGTTCTATTCGATCGAGAATTTTAAATGGATTAATAAATCGAAGGTTTGAGTTTTCCTCACCTCACCGATTCTCGCTTTTGAAATAACAACTTCTTGCACCTCCTTCTTCAAATTCATCGACTCGGTGTGTAGCTTGAACAACTTTAACTTTATCGATTAAAATCGATTATACTCGTATATCATCACGTGAGTACCTAGAGTTTTCATCTCCATCTCTATTATTTGTAAATTATCTGAAATGAGTCTTTGACAATATCGTACTTTCGTACTTGTATCGATCTTCTACTCGACACGTCGGCTACCACGTTAAACTTTTCGAGGATGGCATGGTCGAGAACATGTCTTTGAAATGAGTCTCCTCTTGAGTTCTTGAAGCTCTTCCCACATTCTTTGCTCCATTCAAATTTTGTATCTCTCTGAGTCAATTTGCGTTAATGGAATAGCGATTCGAGAATATCCTTCAACGAATCTCCGATAATAACCAACTAAGCCTGAAAGCTACATATTTAGATTCTGAGCTTAGGTTGTTCTCAATGTGACTCATATCCCAACCTTGGATAGCACGTTACAATGACACCTATGTCGGTTTACTATCACGAATAATATGGCATCCCCTACGGAGAGTGCGGCTTCGGTGCATTCCACAAAGGAAGTCACCGGATAGAGGCTCGGGTATCAACTTCTACGAGTTGGGTTTTAACTCCACGAAGTTCAATAGGAGCCATTCGATGTGAGATTTTAGAAATGGGTTTTGTCTGGGATTTAAAGTCGATACAAATTCAATATCATGCTCTCGGGAGTAGGCGAAAATTCTTGAAAAATACGTCGGGAAAATCAATAACAACGGAATATTATTCAAATCGGCGTGTCTTTATTCAAATCCATAACATGGACTAAGAAAACTTGACATCCGTTTTCAATAAACGAATGACTTCATAATTTAATATGAAAATGTTTGACTTCAATGGTTTGATTGCTTGAATTGAATAACGAGTTTGCTTAGAAATATGAAAACTAACAACCTTACGAAAGCAATCAATTTTGGCATGATGAGTAGTTAACCTTAAAATCACATCAAAAACAAATATCTCTATAGAAATAAGGTTAACGGTAATGTGATAGTGCCAACTTTGAATCAAGCAAGATTTCTAAACAACGGATGTAATAAAAGTTTCTCTTAACGAGTCTCCACAGATAGGTCAAAGTCTAATTTCTCCGTAGTCAAATTCAAGCGTTGGCGCAAAGCAAGAGATAAAAAGAATGGGTAGAACCAGGTATCTAGTAAGATATAAACTTAGCGAAATTTATAATTAACTAACTTGCGTGCTAAATTCGTTCGGGTTCCTCGCATTTTAATGAAATCCACGACAAGCGCTCTTCCGAGGCAGATTGACTTTGTCTTTTTAAAAGTATCCGCCTTTGGTGCCACCAGTTCGGTTGGACTTGATTTATTCTGAGGACAAAATCGAGCTATGTGATCTTCTTTTCCACAACTAAAACATACCTTGGAAGGCTTTGAACAGTTTGACCTTATATGTCCCTCCTCTCCGCATCTGTAGCATCTAACTGACGATTGTTCTCCTCCCCTAGAATTTGTTCTTTGGTGTTGATCTTTGCTGCCGGCGTCTTCCACTTCATCGTTTAATCTTCTCTTCTTGAAATTTCCACTTGAATTATTTCTTCTATTATCTTGGCCATGATTACCACTGAAGTGGTTACCATTTCTTGCCTGATAATTTCTTTCACGGTGGTTATCATTGTCCGATGGTCGTTGCCACGATATGATTTTTATCGTGTTGTTGGTGCCGGTTGAGCAGACTCATTATCTCGCTCTAATAATTGAGCCTTGTTTACAACATCCTGAATATAGAGAAAATTTATGAGAAATGAGGTATTGGCCAATTTGGGTTTTAGACCCCTCGAAACATCTGGCGTCATTCGTTCCTCATTTTCCACCAAATGAGGTGCAAACTGGACAACTCATGAACTTAGCCTCGTCTTTGGGACACTGTCGTCATTATTATTCTGCTCGATCTAATAAACTCCACTTCCTTCATATAGCCGAACACTTTCGGAAAGTATTTGTCATTAAATAGTTCTGAAATCGTCTCCCAAGACATGTTGAGTGTGCATTTTGGATGGAGTGCAACTTCACGATTCCCACCGATGTCTGCCTCGTTACGGAACATAAAAGTAGCGAATGGAACTTTACATTCCTCCGTGCATCCCAGACATCGAATATCTTGGTAATTTGCTTGACCCACGTTTACGCCTTGATCGGATCGGCTTTCCATGAAAATCGGTGGTCCCAATTCTTTGAATTGTTTGGTAGTGACAAACCGGTGCGTTACTATCATTTCCTCCTATGTTTTTGAACACGAGTCTCCTCGTCTAATTTTGCATGAACTGCAAAAAGCTTCTAAACATCCGTCGTTCATCATCTCGCTTTCGGTGGCGTTGTTCACGGGAGGAACATTGCCATCGATTTGTTGCACGTTCTCCTCGTTGGTAGTAATCTGAGGCGTCTCCACGGTCTCATTCACTCCACTTTATTAATATTCTCGATCGACATTCTCAAATCTTCATAAAACAAGGGTTAATTAAGAAAATCAATATATCACATAATATCCTATATATTGACCAACTATCAAATAAGCTTAGGTAGGACACCTTTAGCGAAGGATTTACTCGTCTCTCCCTCTAGTTCTATTCCCAGATCTCATGGGAGATCATATCCTAAGCTCGACGATACCAAGCGTGGCGCCCCCAAAATAGGTCCATTCCATCCAACCCATTACGAGTGCGCCAAATACATGATGCGAGAGATAACTACAACTTTATTAATACATTTGTAAACAAAAATCGACAACATATATCTTGTGAGTTTAAAAAACAATTATTGTCTTACAGACAATATACATACCAAATAAATCCTCATCACAATTATTTATACATTATTTTACAAAATGGTGAGGACTACTAAACAACTCTTTCTAGAACCTTTATTCCATACCCAGAGCTAGTACTACATATATTCTCGCCTCTCACGAGAAGAAAAATGGAACAAAAAGGAAAAGGGTGAGCTCGACTAGCCCGATAAAGAATATTATGACTAAGATAATATACAACAAAATTATCGTTAGTCTTCAACGAGGGAAAAATATAATAGAATACAATAGACAACAAGTTTTAAATCAATATTATGGCGAAATAATAATTCATTAGAAGAGTTAAGTAGAGAATGCAAACTACTATCTTATGTGTATGAATTTTAAAGTTCATCGTCTATTTTTATCCTGTAACATCAATCAATATATATATCGGATCAAATATTCATCCTTGCACTTTTACGGGCCGAGGACATTCACCGATTAATCATGTTCATCTAAACACCTATTCATCTTTGCACTACGGGCCAAAGATATTCATCGAAAATCATTCATCTTTGCTTTCACTGGGCCAAAGATATTCATCGAAAATCATTCATCTTTGCTACTTTCTGGGCCAAAGATATTCATAATATCATCATCTTTTAAGGCGAGGGATGATGAAAATATTTTTAAAAAAGCGAATCCGATGAATAAAAATGACAAGGATTAAGGATTAAGGATTAGTACTTTGTTTTATCCACGTCCAAAAATACCTCAAAAAATAATCATAGTGGTGTAAAATTCAAGAATGATCAAAACATGGATCTGATCAAAGCTAGTATCCATAATAGATATTTTGGACAAAAGAAGAAATTTCATTTTTAGGTGAATAGTGTTGATATTAAATGAATAGTCTTTGTATCACGTGAATAGTGTAGTATCGTGAATAGTCTTAGTATCGTGAATAGTAACTCAGAACACCAAAAGATAAAATTTCAAAAAAAAACATCTTCACGAATAGTACTAAATGAATAGTAACTTCGTGAATAGTAACTCATGAATAGTAACTCATGAATAGTAACCCCAGAGCATGAAAAAGTTCCAAATTTGATAAAAAGTTCCAACCAATATTTGACATAATGATATTGAAGAAATAATATCATTTGAGAAGAAAATAACATCCTTACCTCGAAAGAGCAGATCTTACTAGTTGAAACAGGATATAGGCTATGACTTGAACTTTCATAGTATAGCAATACTCAAAGTATACTCAAAATACTCACAAGAATAAACTCGATAATATAGAGAGAAAACTTGATTTACGGTGTGATTTTCAATTCTAACCTAAGCACCTATTTATAGGAAATTGCTTAGAACACCAAAAGCGAAAATTTAATATAATATTATTATTTATAATAATAATTCCTCGCACACCTTGAATCTGAATTTCAGCAACTTGTCATGTGTTAAATGAGGGAACCAAATGAAAAAAAAGCGTTTTTGTAAATAAAATATTTTAAACTTCCAAAAATCAATTATTTGAACTTGAACTTCAATAATTCACAATAAATAGCCCTTTTGCCGAAAAAATTCAAATCTCGCGAGTTTTTATAGGAAATTCAATTCTCTACAACTTTACGGAAAAAGTTTTTCAAATTCCAAGCGAAAATTGGCCAAAATCCACAAATGGGCGATTTTACGGTATAATCAAATTTCGATCGATAAATGGGGTCCCACATGACATGTTTAACATGTTTTAAACATTTTAGTAACAAAAATACTCCTCCTCCCACATATACTCATATATCCCACATTCATCGTAAAAATATCATCGTTAATATATTATTAAAATAATATATTTAAATGAATTATTTTATCGAGAAAAGATAAAATATTAATTTTCAACAATTGTCACATTAAAAATTTTCTCCATCTATATCCTCATAAAATCAATATTTTCCTCATCGTATGAATCAATAATTAATTATTCACAAATAATATTACGAGAATCACAATATTGACAACGACGGTTTCAGGGAAGAGGGGGCTTTCGATAAAAATTTCTCCTTCTTGGCGCGCATTAGGTGACCAAACCTCTCCTTAGATGCGAACTTTCTAGACATTGCCAATAATGTTATCTAATAATATTATTAGGATAATATGAATTATTGGTTCGATAATGAAAAATCTTGTGTAATGACAATTATTGAAACAACAACAATATAAAATATCAACGCAGACAATTATTGAATCGATAAAATAAAATCTTGAGCGATAAATTACATAACCATTATTGAGTAGTGCCTTCTTACGTAAGAATCAATAATTGGTGCAATCTGGTGTCTTCTTGTGCAATGCGATAGCAGCGTATTCTTGTGTTTTAACCATAGGGTATTCCAACGATTAATAGCGGTAACAACTTCTGTAGATTATTTTTAAACAACTTATTTTTGTCGTTTTCTTCCTCCAATCGCTTTTCAGGTTATGGGGCCCACATGGGCTGGCAGCGTCGTTATGAATATTCTACAGTGATCTAATATTCCATGACCAAACGAATATTCTCACGAATATGAATATTCACCACTTGTCTTTAAAATATTTACGATTTTACCATAACTAACCACATTAATCAAATCCACCTTATATTTCAAAATAATAATAAAGGAATATTATATTTAAAAAATTTCACTTACATTGCTTTAATCTCCAATTCTTCAAAATATTTTAACATTTATTACCATATTTAAAATAAATACCTTAATCAAAATCCACCCTTACTTTTTAAAATAATAAATAAAGAAGAAATTCCTTTTTATTTTAAAAAAAAAAATAAAATTATCATACACATCACCATATGCATCAATAAATAACATTCATCTCATGAATAATAAACATTCAATATATATATTGATATCATTTAATGGGCAAATTTAGTTAGTATAAAATCTAATTTTGAATTAAAATAAACTCATTTATTTTAATCCAAATTTAAATCAAAATAAACCCTTTTATTTTAATTTATCCAATTTTGAATAAAATAAACTATTTTATTTTAATCAAAATAAACTCTTTTATTTTAATTAATTATGGAATCCAATTCCAAGTAAAAAAAACTCCTTTATTAAAGGAAACAGAGATTCTCTTTCCTATTCATAAATAAACTCATTTATTTTGAATAATATGAAATCTTATTTCATATCTAAATAAACTCTTTATTTAAGGAAATTAGGATTCTCTTTCCTATTCACAAATAAACTCTTTTATTTTGAATAATATGAAATCTTATTTCATATCTAAATAAACTCCTTTATTTAAGAAACATGGAATCAATTTCAACTCTAATTAGTTATCATGGAATCCAATTCCAACTCTAATTAGTTAGCATGAAATTTAATTTTAAAATTAAAATAAAATTTTTATTCTAAGATTAAAATAAAATTTTTATTCTAAGATTAAAATAAATTTTTTATTTTAAGATTAAAATAAATTTTTATTTTAATTATAAAATAATTAATAATAATATATATAATATTTATATTACCAAGTAATCATATCTATATAAGTTAGGAACTTTGAGATATATATGTATGATTACCACGTTGATATATTAATATTATATATAATATATCACCAAATCACGAATCCAGGTGAATCAATGCTCCAGCCTCCACGTGACAAGCTCCCTTTGATTTTTTTCATAATTCATTCCAGAACCCCTTCCACGTTTTTGAAAAAAAAAAAAACTTCTTTAAACTGATTCCTCCTTTCAAAAAAAAAAGGTGATCATGTACAATGTAAACTAGCATGATTGCTTTAGTTATTATTATATTATATATAATATATATAATAACCGTCAATAATCTGGTGGTCCTTCGGTTAATTATCACGTAATTTAAAAAAAAAAAAAAACAGTTTCGTGTTTTTTTTTCTTTTATATATATTAAATAAATTTTATACAACACATTATGCCCAATTAAACAGTTAATAATTCGCATAAAGATTTGGCTCTAATACCACTGTTAAGTTTGTAATATTCATGAACGCTATCAAATTGCACAAAATAAGCAGAAACGTGAAAAATCAGAGTTTTAAAATTTTACAAACCATATACCCGGATCACCATTTATGCACAATTATTAATTAAACGAAAAAGAAAGAACAAGAATCATACCCTTGAAGAACCGAGTTTCCTCAGGTACAAGTTTACCTCCAATCTTTTTCGCGTTCAACTTGAATCCACCGGATTTGGTTCATTCCTTTAATCAACGTTAGCCACCCAAGTGTTTGGCATCTAGAGGTGATCCACCAAGAAAGAATAAAGATTCAAGAAGATGGGTGTTTGGCAAAATCCTAGTTTTCTATCTCTCATAGAAAAAGAGCGTACTCTCCAACTATTGGAATTGCGTATGTTGTTAAAAAGTCAACAACTACTATTCACCCATAATAAGACTCATCTTATTTATAGATGTGGGCAACCCTCCTTAATAATTAAGAAATTTGGTTTTATTTTAATTAATTAAATTCTTTTAATTAATTATGCTCCCAATCTCATTAGGAATAATTAATTAACCTAATCTTATTAGGAATATATTAGAGTACTTTTATTAATTAATTTCCAAACTACTTTAGGAATTAAATAATAATAGTAATAATAATAATAATAAGACTCTCTTATTAATTTATATTTAATATTTTAAAATATTAAATAATAAATATTAAGCTATTTAATTTATTCTATCACCATAGATTAAATTAAATATACTTAACTTATTATTACGATTATGCCATTTACTTCTTAAATAATTATTCTTCCTTTTATGGTGTGACCCTTTAGATTCTCCATATTAAACCGGTTGTGAATAAATTAATTAGAATAATTCTAATCTTTTTAAATAAATAAATTAAATTATTAATTTATTTAAATAAATAATATTTATTCTACAATAAGGATAAGCCTCCCACTAGCGATCAACGACTTTCCATATAATATAGATTTCAACATTAATCATAAAAGAACCTTTGAGTAAATAGTTCTGCATACATTCAATCCTTCCACCATACAATGTCCCAATTAAATATAAGACATGAAATTCTCATCAAGTCTTATTTTATTTAATTATATGTATTTCGACTCTTAAATGCACAACTCAAATAATATAAATTAGAAACTCCTTTCTAATTTCATTACTGCTTAACCAAGGACTCTTGGGTTGTCATTTATCGAATCACATAAGACATTTCTCTTCTTTTACTAGAAGTGGTAGAATCTTTATTGATCATACATTATCTCCATGTATAACTTATTATACCCAAGCATACCCTTTGATATATCCTAAGGGTCTTAAGGAATAAGTCAAAGTATAACTTATCATACACGAAGATACTATGATGATCTCAGTCCAAGGATCACTTGTACTTACTATCACTACAGAGGAATTCCTATTGACAAATGAGTAAAACTCCATTAGGTATTCCTTAGCGAGCCACGTTCGATGGCGTATTCTCTAATAAACACCTACATACTTGCTTTAGTGTCTCCACACAAATGATTATGAGATCAATCATCCACATCCAATGAGCAAGCAACGTATGTACCAATCTATCTGGATTCACTAATCCCCAATTTAGTAATCCAACGTTTGGGAACTATTTTAGTTTTGAGCTTTTTAAGAATTTAGATCTCATTAGAATGATCATCATTATTCTAAAAGCATTGCTTAAAACTATGAGTTTATCACATATTATAAAACAGCATCATGTAGATAATTAAAAATCTTTGATAAATTAATACTTTTTATTAATAAATGAATGAAATTGTTACAAAGTATATACTTTATCATCAAACATGATTGACTTGTGTCCATACTACTTTCACTTAAACCTATCACGCGCCGTGATCGTGAGCTTCACGCCCCCATACCCTAAACCCCAATCCACAGGGTTTCGAAATGGGGCTTCGACCAAAACCCTAGAAACGCGTTCTTGCATGCTCCGGCGACACTCAATTGAGTATTTGGAGTCCCGGTAAGCTCCTCAAACATCATTTGAAGAGGGTGGTCTTTGGTCGGATCGAAATTCTTGCCGTCAACGGCGAGTCCGGAAAGAGGGCGGGAAGGTGAGAGAAATCTTGGAGCGGGAAGTTGGGTTTTGGATGGGGAAGGAGGAGAGAGAAAGTAATCTGAGAGAAACCCTTGTTTTATCATCCCGGGCCTGCTCCTCCGACATCATTTTCTGTTGTTGTTGATTTCGAAAGCCATTGATAACAGAGGAAGAAGAAGTGGGAATCCTAGAAAAAGAAGAAGAAATTGAAGAGAGAGGGAATCCAATAAGAGTCTGGTTATTTGTTTATTTCATACATTAGTTATTATTTGTTTGCAAATTATAAATGAGTTTTCAATTATTAAAGTGGCTCACTTAAGTGTAATTTTTTAATTTGTGTAAATAATTTTATTAGTTTTTCTAATTGTGACTTTGTAATTTTTTTAAGTATCATTATTTTCTTATACACTTAGGAAAATAATAATAAATAATAATAATAATAATAATAATAATTATTATTATTATTATTATTATTATCTTGATATTGATATTATTATTATTAGTATTATTATTATTATTATTATTATTATTATTATTATTATTATTATTATTATTATTATTATTATTGTTGTTGTTGTTGTTGTTGTTGTTGTTGTTATTATTTTAGTTATGTACATAATAGATCTAAGGATAGGGGATTTCTTTTAATTTGGGGGAAATAATTTCTTCAGTTATAAATATTAATCCTTGCAAAATTATAACTATTAGGTTTCTTTGCTCAGTTGGTCATTAGTTTCAAGTTTTAAGCTAGAACTCAAGAGTTCGAATCATGGCAGCAACATAATTTTTGGGATTAAATTCAATATTTATTAAATCACGTCGGTCATCTCGTGTAAAATAAAAATATCCACATCGATTCCGCCATGTGTAGCCACGTAGGCGCCACGTATCTGGTCGTCAATGCACATGTGGTACTTTGGGGCTCAAGTCAAAATTTTTAATAAAAAAGGGGTTCAATTTGCGTTGACAAAAAAAAAAGGGCTCAATACCCAAAAACCCCTAAAATTCAGTAGTCTACTTTGCATTTGCATTTTACCCGTTTCGAGGTATATCCTAACAATTTTGTAGAGAACAGATTAGGATCCATTCCACTCCATTGCATCTATTTTCCAATTTCTTCTATTGCATCTATCTTCCAATTTCTTCCAATATACATTTAGCAATACAAATGTTATATTCAACAACTCAATAATATTCATCTCAAATACATAACAACACAATAACATTCATTATAAATAATTGTGTAGTAGAATCATTCATAATAATTGTGTCGCTAAATATGTATTGAGAAAATTTTAAAAATAAATACAATGAAGTGGATCCTAATTCGTTGAGAAAAGAATGTGTATGTCCTCTCTCTCCCCTTTTTCTTTTCTTTTAGTAAGTTTTGGATCCAATTCAAATATTAAAAGAATTACCATATATAACTAAACTTAGCTGCTAAATAACGGGAGAGTAATGCTATACATACAAAAAAATCTTACAAAATGATTCACCATGCATGAGTAAACTCGATGGTTATAACCAACCATAATCATACATTTTTAGCCACCAAGCATTATTGATAACTAGAAATTTCTCGTTTTTAATGTTTTCCTTCAAGTAGATTATTTTCATTTTTCCATAGGTATTCTCAAAAAATATAACCCTTTACCGACCCAAAGTTAGTAGCTATGTTAAAACTTTATATAAATCCCAATGAATGATAACAAAGGCAGGAATGATGGAGAGAAAATGAAAATGATTTTTTCATATACTAGCCTTAAGATGTTATGTTTACTCTTCAGCTTATTACAACACAAAATTTTCACTTGATTCTGTTCGATTGTATAGAACTATAGAAGTAATCTTTACTGTTGGGATGTGATTATTTGGGTCTAGCCATGGTGCAATTCAGTCTATTTAATGGTCCGAATCTGGTGATGGCCCATATGTATTTATTGTGACAGTGGAGAGTCCTTATTAAAATAAAATTGTGTTTCCTTATTTGGTGGGATAAGGAGGTTTAATTAGGATTCCTACTCTTAATGGGATTCAATAGTTATAAGGTGATTCTGCAAAAGGAGTCCTTCTCCTAATTGGATAGGGATGGAGGTGACTTTTATATATACGACTACAAGTTAGGTTTTAGGAGACAGGACAGGAACACAAGAGATACAACACAAATACACAACTTGTACTCTCCATATTATCAACTTGTACTCTCAATATTATTATAGTAGATTACTCTCTCTCTGTGTGGTCTTTTCCCAATTGGGTTTACACGTAAATCTTGTGTTCACACCTTATATTCCTTTATTTACGCTTTTGTGAGTGTATTTCGTGAGTTTAATATAATCAACTACTACATCAACCGTTAGCGCGATTTTGGCCTGCTGTTTTGGTAATTTCGTCAGGCGTACAAAATTTGGCGTTAACATTGGCGCCGTCTGTGGGAAGCAAGACACTTGTTCTAGTGTCAATTTAAAATCACTGATTCACCGAAGGAGATAAGTGATTCTTTTTTTTATTAAATTAAATATATACTTGTACGTGTATATACTCTGTTAAATCCTCTCCATTGTCTCTCCGCCCCAGGGGCCTTTCTCGTGAGAAGTAGAAAGACAAAATTTACCCAAAATACTAGATCAGATCCACCTGAATTTCAGCAAAATCGAAAACAAAGCCCTAGGATTGATTGATCAATCAACAAAATCTGGCGTTAACATTGGCGCCATTATTTGTTGATTGATCAATCAATCACAGAGCTCTTCTTCTGATCCGTCTTCACAACTTTCACGTAATCTATCATCGAGTCAACTCAACGCCAAAGCGCCTGAGTTCGTTCCTCGTAGTAGCAGTTCAACCGATCCAACTCAGCAGACCCAGCTCTTATACCACCAACCGCTACATCCACTCACCCCGGCGGTTACTTCCATCCATCTTGACGATTCGAGTCGTGTGAGGGTTTCGGTTCAAAACAATCGTGTGTATGCTCATCACGTGCCGGTTCAATATCATCATCAGCATAATCATACGCATCATCATCAACTTGTTCAAGCTCAGAAACAAGGTGCCATTGATTCGGATCATGTTCCTAGGAATGGTCTCACCGAGGAAGTTGCTCAGAAAATTCTTAACCAGCAACAACCTCTTCTATATGCTTCTCGAAGCCAACCAAGGCAATCCAAGCCCATCAACTTCAGCAAAATGAAACTAGCACCTGGAATCAACACTGATCGTCGGGAGAATAACAAGCCTCAGATAGAATATGTGTGGCTCTTAATTTTCACAAATGGAGGGGAGCGAGCAATCACCTCCACATATGAAATAAGAGATTTCGTTGTCCTTCGTCACTATCAACATCTGCCGACCACATGGGAACAAATGATGTTAGGTTCGGACCACTTCGACAATCTCTTTGGCGATTCCTCTTCGGGCCACACCGGTTTCATCATATCTTCGGTTGTTTACTTTCGACAGATATAAAGTCTGATCGAAGCCTCCCACAAGGGTCGGGACGGATATTATGGTGGCATAAGGTTGGAGGGGTTATAAGGTCGGACAAACGTCCTTCGAGAAGGCTTTGATCTCCCGAAAGGATGAACATTCTACAGATATAAATCCCGAGGATAAAAATCCTGAGGATAAAAATCCTGAGGATAAAAATCCCGAGGATATAAATTCCGAGGATAAAAATTCCGAGGATATAAATCCCGAGGATATAAAATCCCAAGGATATAAATCCCGCGGAGACTTTTTGAATACTCTTATTTATAAGTTCCTTATAAATAAGAGACTGGGGGGCAATGTTGGGGTGTTATAAGGTTGGTTCTTTATATCTTCGGTAGTAATAAGGTTGGTTCGGTTGGTATAAAGTTGGTTCTTTATATCTTCGGTAGGGATAAGGTTGGTTCGGTTGGTATAAGGTTGGTTCTTTATATCTTCGGTAGTGATAAGGTTGGTTCGGTTGGTATAAGGTTGGTTCGATTGGTATAAGGTTGGTTCTTTATGTCTTCGGCAAATATGGTCGTTTTTGTTGGGATAAACTTGTATACTCTCTCATTTATAAATTCTTTATAAATAAGAGACTGAGGAGCAATGTTGAGATGTGATTATTTGGGTCTAGCCATGGTGCAACCTAGTCTATTTAATGGTTCGGATCTGGTGATGGCCCATATGTATTTATTGTGACAGTGGAGAGCCCTTATTAAAATAGGATTGTGTTTCCTTATTTGGTGGGATAAGAAGGTTTAATTAGGACTCCTACTTTTAATGGGATTCAATAGTTATAAGGTGATTCTACAAAAGGAGTCATTCTCCTAGTTGGATAGGGATGGATGTGACTACTATATATACGGCTACAAGTTAGGTTTTAGGGGACAGGACAGGAACACAAGAGATACAACACAAATACACAATTTGTACTCTCCATATTATCAACTTGTACTCCAAATATTATTATAGTGAATTACTCTCTCTCTCCGTAGTTTTTTCCCAATTGAATTTCCACGTAAATCTTGTGTTCACACCTTATATTCCTTTATTTACGCTTTTGTGAGTGTATTTCGTGAGTTTGATATAATCAACTACTCCATTAACCGTTAGCGCTATTTTGACCTGTTGTTTTAGTGATTTCGTCAGGCGTACAAAATCTGGCGTTAACATTTACAATTTGAATATTAGATTGGAACTTTGCAGAAAATGGTCGGATTTAATGCTGCGTGTGTCTCTATAAAATGTGTAAAGCTTGCACAAGGATGAATTTCTCATTTCTTCGCGAGACTCACTAACCTACATCAGTGAAAAAGTGAAAATGCAGTAGCCTTCTTTCTACAGTCTGAATTTGCTTAAATCAACTTTTTGAACAGGATATGTATATGCTTCATAGTTGATTTGCTGGCCCAAGCAACTCAGTTTTGTAAGAGTAGTAATCAAGTCAACCTGAAAAAAAAAAATCAAATTCCTAACATGTTATTCATATCGACAAAGTGACTTATTAAAAAACACATTAACGAAGTGATTCTAATAGTTAAATAACCATTTATATAACTCAATTTCATTTTGGCTAAAAACCCTTGTGGACAGTAATATATTTAGTGCAGTGAGATAAAACACTTTTAGATGTAGAGCTTTTAACCAAAGTGCTTTTAAAAATATTAATGACAAATTTAAGGTAATTGTGTGCAATGAGATTTTATTTCTTTTTAACAATGTAGGATAATTTTGTGCTTTTGCCAAAAGTGCTTTAGTCAAAAATACAATTTTTTTACTTTAGACAAAAGTGCTTTTGAACCCAAATCTTTACTCTCTAAAAAAATATCGGAGATTTATCGAACACCAAAATGTTTTCATTTTTAATTTTTGAAGTGCTTTTAGTCCACCCAAAAGCTCCCGTAAACTGGCTCTTAGTAAGTGCAGGATTCTTGATTGCAGGCTGGTATCTTGTTATACATATGCACAAATATTGATCGATCAACTTGACTTATAAATCAATGATGCCTTAGCCTGATGGTTATGACTGAGACCCAGTAACCATTAGGTTTCAAGTTCAATTCTTATTATGTGTTTCCCCAAGCTGTGAGACTTTCTTTAGGTTTCTTTCTTTAATATAATTAATTGTAGTTCATTATAATTGTACTCATATCCCTCCAAAATGGGAGCCAATAGAAATGACTAATGTACGCGCTTTGTCTCCCGTAGTTTTTATTGCTTTCAGTTCGGGGAAAGAGAATGAATGAGTTTGACTTGCCTCATAGTCGGTCTCAGATACTGTTTCTCTGCTACGTTGGTATTTCTGTACCCATGGCAAAACATCCGGGTCTGTGGCTAATAATGACTCAGTTGCTGCCTGATCAGGACCCAAGAACGCAGACATCACTGCTAGCTGCGCAAGCAAAATTTGAGAAAGATACTCAATGAGAGAAAATCAATTTGAAATTACACCAAAGATGTGAAAAAAAAAAACATCAATCATGAGTTCAATAATTGTACAAACTGAGAAGTTCCTCCATTTTTGTAAGATGATGATGACCCTTGATGCTTTAGCTTTTCAATGTGCTAATTGAAGAATAGTTTACGAGTACGTGGGACAATGATTATGAGAAAAATAAAATAAATAAAAGTATAAAAAAGTATACAGTCTATCCATTAGAAACAATCCATGCATGATATATACAATTCAGAATGAGTCCAACGTGTAATAAGAAAGATTGAAGTACAGGATAAAGGGGTATTATTGTATGAGAATTTAGATTTAAGGTGCAAGAGTTGATGAGACATCAAATTCAATAGGGACAACTTGAAATCTATTTTTACAATGGAGACATGGCTTCTGGTGACTTGACTGGCAAATGTTGCAACCTCATACTTTCTAAATAAATACCTTCGAAATCAGGCACATTGCAACGCCTAACAGTACTAGCATTATTGTGAAGCCCAGTTCTCTGGAGACGGATGAAGTCGGTTAAAAGATCTATAGTTCAGAGCCACTAAGGGCAACCCACAACTTTGTTTAGAGTCCTATTCTACCTATTTGTATGCTGGGAAAAGTATATAATTAGCCCTCAATTTCATAGCATACATAACTATTGGTGTTCTAAAAAATCGGTGTAGGCGAGCACCCAGCAGAATGAGCCCCAAACACCTCTATTTGGCCTCAATATTATAAAAAATCATTCCAAGGTCAAAGGCAGTCAGGCGCCTAGGCAGACAAGGTATTTTTTCTTTAATGTTTTTTTCTCACTCTGCTTTTAAACGAATTAAAGTAAAAAAATTTTATACGCTAAAATAGTAAAAGTATAGGTCCAAAATCCAAATGTATAATCTTTTATTGTAAAAATACAATTTAAAATCTTTAGATCTAATATATGCTTTATATAGCTGTCCTGAGTTCTCATTGGAAGAAATAACATTTTCATTTGCAAATGAACTATCCTTTAATTTTCATTTGGTTATTCAAGCATTCTTGAGCATTCCTTTTTGAAACATTGATATTCTCATTGCAATGTGTCACCAATAGTTTACATCACTGATAACATGTTATTCATTCGAAAACAATGAAATACATTATATCCAAATATATATTACGAAAAATGACTATCCACCTGGAACTAGGCACCCTAACTGGTCCGCCTAGTGATTTTTAGAACGCTGTAACTACAAATAATTCTTGGTTCAATTCAACTTAAGTAGTTAGGGTGAAACACAAATAGGATAAGGACTTCAATCGGATCTAGGAGCAGCTCCTCCATATTGTGGGTATGAGAGAGCCTACTGAATTTGAGGCCAAAATAACTGACCACAGAGCTGTAGTCTACTTTAACCAGAAAATATAGGGGTTAAATTCCTCATCTTGGATAGGTAGTACTATTGCAAGGTGTGGAAAAATATTTCAATTGTCAACTTATAACGAGGCAACCATGCATTTTTCGTGCAAAAAGTAAAATTCTCTGCTTTGCATAAATATAATCCAAAATCTCTTGTGAGAGATCAAATCTAAGATGATCAAGAATTTCTAGTATACAATATACAAATCCTGTTACTTGTGGTGTATGTTGAAGCGAAAGAAGGTCCTAACATGAAATTTTGTTTATTTTTAAGTTAAATTACCTGGCGAGGACCGAAGCCAATAGCAGAGAATTTATCTTTCATTTCTTGAACACTTGCTTTCTCCCACTGAGGAACCCTTCCCTCTGGATCTGGCTCTTGGGTATCAGACCTCCCAAAATTCCTATCGAATAGGCCCCACTGTTTGGCAGAATAAACAACTGTGAGCTTTATACAGAACACAATTGAAATTTAAGAAGTCATAAAACATAACTAATAACTAACTAATCGGTATTTATATTATACGAAATATAAAAGAAAACCAATTTATTCCTTAAACTTCAGTCGTCACATTAAGTCTACTACTTTGCCTATCTTCATTGATAACTCGAAAGTTAGACCACTGCTGAACATACTGATTTTCTAGATTTTCACCCAATAAAATTAGGATTCCTTGATACTATTTTATAAACAACTAGAGCTGGATGGTTAACAACTTTGAAAGGCTATATATAGTAAAATTATTGACCTAGAGTAAGTTCCTTGTTACTGTTGATGTCAGCCTTCGTCGAAATGTTACAAAGTGCAGTCTAAAAATGATGATTCATTGGTTACTGAACCCGATATATAACGCATAATCTGATTTCTCGAATGAATATTTATATTCAATATGACAGGTTATTCAGTTATAAAAGTCCTTGATACAAGTTTGATAACCAAAATACCAAATAAGACTGGGTTGACAAAGACAAAAATGAGAAATAAAAAATAAATATTTCCATTTTTTAAGGTAGCAGTACAATTGAATGTTTAAGTAGAGACTAACCTGAACTACTGTACAATTGAATGTTTAATAAGAGACTAACCTGTCCAGTTGAACCATACGCAGAATATAACAAGTTCCCTTTTTCTTCGTTTCCACCACATTTTCGAACAGCAGCAGCCAGAAAGCTAGCTTTCATTGCACTTTGTGCTGCATTAAATACATACAGGAATCCGAGTTGGGCTATCAAACACCAAATGAAGAATTGAAGCCTTTTATATATATATATATATATATATATATATATATATATATATATATATATTCGACTGAAATTTAACATTCTTAGCCAGTCTTTGGCAAGAATGGATCCTAAGACCTCATCCACCCATGAGTAGTTTTTTTACCATTGAGCCATGAGGGGCTTGGTAAAGCCTTTTCTTTTGTTTCTCATAAAAGTTGAAAATGAATTTACAATCTTACTACGGTGTTATACTGTGGGAAGAAGTACCACTAGTCTCAAACTATTCATATATAAATGAAATCTCATTTATTGTTCAAGGAACTTAGACCAAGACCAACTTAGTGCCTGAGATAAATAGACACTATTTTTTTTTTTCATTAGTTCGTTTATAAGCATTATGGTGGTGACTTCATTCAAGTGAATTTTACTAAAGCTAATGATTATATTTTTAAATCATAATATCTCCAAGTGTTTCTAATTGTTGGAAATTGAGGATAAAAAATAGAGAAGTGAGGAAGATTGTTTAAACCTTAAAATATTTGATTCAACTCACTTTCATTTCACTTACCAAATGATCCAAGTACAAGGCTATTTATAGGTTACAAGAGACCTATCTATATGCTTCCATACATGAACTTGCTAGAACATGAATCTAATTTAATGAATGCATATACATGAACACTAATATTCATGTATCAATACAAATGTATCTTAAAATACCAATGCATGTATCAAGAAATACTAAAAGTCATTCATGAATCTAGCTTACTTCCAACATTGCCTCTCTTAAGCTAGATTTGTATCTCTTCGAATGTCGTAAAACCTTTTGATCTTCCGATTCCTTCAAATGCAAGAAACTCTTTTGCCATCTCCATTGATGTAAATGACACGAATAATTTTCTTGGCATACTCAAATCTTTAACACATTGTATTACTTTTATTATTTTTATGAACTCGTCAAAATTAACTTCTCCATCACGATCACGATCTACTTCCTCAATCATATCCTGAATTTCTCTAGCAGTAAAACTCTAGCCAACTCCTTGGAAATGTATTGAATATCTGCAACAGAAATCTTTCCATTATTATCTTGATCGATGACTTGGAAGGCTTTCATAAGCTCCTCTTTAGAATCCCTTTCATATCCTGAATTTCTCTAGCAGTATTACTCTAGCCCAACTCCTTGGAAATATGTTGAATATCTGCAACAGAGATCTTCCATTATTATCTTGGTCGATGGCTTGGAAGGCTTTCATAATCTCCTCTTTAGAATCCCTTTCACCAATCTTGGTTGTCATCATGTGCACAAATTCATCAAAATCAATTGCACCACTGTCATCCTTATCGACATCAACAATCATTTGATTTATTTGCTCTTCGGTCATTTCAAAACCTAGTGCCCTCATTGCAACGTTCAGTTCTTTGGCATCAATGGTGCCAGAGCCATCAGTATCAAATAGTTCAAATGCTTCTTCACTTGACATTTCTTCAATTTCTTCAACGCTTTCTTTTTCTTCTTCTTTCTCAAAAGATGCTTCATTTATTGTGTCTTCAAATTCTTTATTTTTGTCATGATCTATTTCTTTTGCTTCCCAACATATGTCTTCAAAGTCTTCGTTTTTACTTTCTTCTTCTTCAACTTCATCAATTTCTTCTACAAGTATCTCATCTTCTTTAAAAAACCAAGACTCTTTACGTAACGATGGACCTTTATAATTATTGTAAATATATTCAAGTTCATTCCATAATTGAGGTAGAGAATCAAAACTCGCAACACGTTTCCAAATTTCTTCATGCATTACTCCTTGCAAAATCTCCCTTGTTCTTTTATCTTTCATTTCTCAAAACTTTTCCGAAATACACTTTTTTGGATTTGCAATGACATCTCGCCATAAATTGCAAGATCTAAAAAATACTTGAATTCTTATACTCCAAACATTGTAATTTGTGAACACTAATTTGTCACCAAACCTAGGAAATGTCATTTTTTTATAATTTACCTCTCCAAAACGCTATCAATACGACGACTTTTGTGACCTTTGGTTGTGATACCACTTTGTTGGCAATGGAGGATATAAAAATAGAGAAGTGAGGAATAGTGTTTAAACCTTAAAATATTTGATTCAACTCAAATGATCCAAGTACAAGGTTATTTATAGGTTACAAGAGACCTATCTATATTCCATACATGTACTACAGCCTGAATCTAATTTAATAAATGCATATACATGAACACTAATATTCATGTATCAATACAAATGTATCTTAAAATACCAATGCATGTATCAAAAAATACTAAAAGTCATTCATGAATCTAGCTTACTTCTAGCACTAATTCCCCAATAATCATCAGTATCTTAAAGATCAGTTGACCTTGAAAGTAAATAGGTAAGTAATATAGAAGAACCCCAAGGGTAAGCTTCAAAAACAAGTCATTTAGCATGGAAATTCACATTAGAGAGTAATAATACTAGCCCAATCCTCCACACCTCCATAATATTAGAGTAGAAATATTATTAGATAGTAATAATATGAGTAATAATACTTTCTTTTATTTTTGGTTGGTGATATTGGCACTATAGGATAGAATAATTGAAATAGGAAGACGGGAAACAAATAATAAGTTGAGTCATAAGGAAGGTATATATGTGTGTGTGTGCGTTTGTGAAAACTTTTACGAAAAATGCAGTGGGATCATGGGACATCAGTGATCCCATGCTAGATCTTCCACTAATCAACTCTTCCCCCCTAGCTAAGGGACTGTAGAACTGTATAATTTTTTGAGGTTGACCATATCAACTTCCTGCCGCAATACCCTTGTGTTTGTATATTGCATATGTCTGATTGTGAATGCATGAACATGTATAAGCTCGAGATTAGTAGAATTCGTCATATATATTCATATTCATAAGTACAGAAAGAACATAAAAGTTAGTGCATTGTCTAATAAACTGCCTTGCAAGGAATTCAAGATCTTAGCCTCAGAATACTTTTAAATTTATTACCATGCCTAACCTGCAAGTTGGATGAGATCTGAATATGAGATGGGTCCACCCTTTGAGTATGAATCTATCTCCTTCTTTGCATCCTCCAACAAATTTAAAGCACCAGAAAGGCCCTTATTTTCTGGTCGGCTAATCTCTTTGCTTCATGCAAGAAAAAACACAGGCAAAAGATAATCAAGGTAACTTTTGAACAAGGAGTTAAACCCAAAAAAAAAAATCATCACATATGTAAAACAATAAAGGAATAAATGAATGCTAAAGGAAATGGATATGATGGATGGACGAGTTAGTAATTGGTAGTTATGTCGTTTACTAAGCGAATGCAAACAAAGTTGAAATCCATAAGAAAAATATTTCCTAACAGAATACTTCATTTGGGTGAAAATATATTTTGATTATTAGTGAAATATTGTCATCATAGATTCTTATTTAAATTTGGCTTAAGCTAGTGCATATTGCTTTCTGCTACCTGCTCCCCACCCCCAGCCCCAACAGAAACAACCCCACCACATACCGGAAAAAGACTATTGAAGAGTCGACGAATATGGTAAGAGGGAAAAATGACAAGTGTAACATATATGAGCTAATGGTATATGTAAGAATACCTGAAGCGTATTGATCCATTTGGTCCCCCAGTTTTTGCAGCCTACAAACTTAATCAGAATTACATCAAATTTTCTTTTTCATATATTTCCTGCAAAAAGTAAGGAATTTTGTCCAACCTTATCATATGTCACAGCATCATTAAGTGCCAAAGTTAATATTGATGGGACAAGATCAGGATTTCCCTGTGATAGAGATGAATCAGTACAAATAATACACATGCAGTTTAAAAGTAAGTTAAACTTGCTTTTGATTATCTAAATGGGGTATAATGTATGTTCAGAAGATAATAATACCTTTATAGCTGTATAAAGGGTTGTCTTGATATTTGCTGTAAAAGAAAGCATGTGCGTTAAGAACAGCAGACAGAGAACATTAGCTCAAATTAGGACAAGTAATTAGAATTTTCAGGATTTTACACTGAAAGTCCGAACGCTGTCTGCGTTGTATCAAATCAGCAGCATTAGAAGCTTGAACTAATGAGCTTGAGCTTGTTATCAATTCCTAAGGAAAAATAAAAACTGGCAGAAAATCATGATCACATCCCTTAATAGTCTAATTATTTAAAGTTTACATAGCAGTTTATTAATATTAATATGAACCTCTAAACACCCTACATTATATCGGAAGATTTTGCACCGTCTTAAGAGAATCTTTTAACTACGAAATTGTTAGGCAAACAATTTTAGTTATGAATCGACAAGCAATAGAAAAATATACAAGAACTAGCATTCATTAGAACAAGCATTCACTAGAAAAATATTCAAGAACTAGCATTGATTAGAGAAACTTGCAGCAAACACAATCTGAATAAAACAAAAAATTAAATAATTGAAGAAAGTGTTACCATGCCAATGGCAGCCCCAAAGGAATTAATAAGGTCTCGTCGGCGGAACCCTTTATCACTGGCAACATTATCTTCAATTTTACAACGAATTGTACCCTGAATATGTTCATAATGAATTACCCATAAGAAAATATTGCATACTTAATTGATTCAATATGATTTCCAACATATAATGCCTCTACAATTACTAGTGAATTTAAGCATACATATGAAGAATGAGATCAAAATGGAAACAAAAAAATGCACTTTAAAAATTATTTATTTATTTTTATAAAAAAATAAATTTGAAAAAGAAAAAAAGGAGCAAACAAACTTACAGCATGAAGGGGTACTCTGGGAGAAGTGGAAGATGGCAAAGGAGCAATTGGTAGCAAAGAAGGAACAGTTGAGAGGAATGAGACCAACCCCATTTTCCTTTTTATCACTACTGTGTTTGAGTGAGTAAATTTAAGTTCTTGGGAGAGAAAGGAAGTATGAATTTTGGGGGTGTGTGGGGTTGAAGTATGTGGATTGTGCTACTGAGGTGGTGATTTTGTGTTATCCTATCTTGAGGCTTTTCTGTAGTTGTGGGTCCTATCTACATAATCTTGTTCATTCTCAAAGTTTCCTTTTTTTAAAAAAGTAGAGTTTTTCATTTGATCCAAGTTATTGACCCATTTTACAGGGATAATGAATGACAAATGACAATTCATCTCTTTTTTCTTTTTTTTTTAGTGGTTAGCATTAATTTTATTCAATTGATTAATATAATGCGAACATGCAGGTTGGAAAGTAATTTACTTCTATGTAATACCGGTATTTGTATTAGACGGCTAATCTCAAGATTGAATTGGTCGATCGATTAAACTTACTACTGAAGTTAAGCTTAACGATAACTGAATTTTTTTTTTACTAAATAAAGATATAATAAATGGTGCAACACGAGAACTTCCTAAGGAGTAACCGGATTTTTTTTATTTTGTTCTCTTTTCTTTAAAGATTTATTTTTTTAAATTATACCTGCAAAAAGAGTGATGATTATAAATTTTGTAAATATTTTTCTTTTCATGTTTATCCTCAAAATAATAAGTTGTTGGTTTAGTAAGGGTTGACATGATAATAAAATTATGACGGTAAAATTTAGAATATTATATTATTTTATATAGTCTAACAAAAAGAGGCAAAGAATAATTTTCTTAATAGAAATAGAACTTTTGTGAAACGGGAGTTGCGTCAGTGTTCAAACAAGTTATTTTCACCAGTTATGACATTTTTAGTCAATTATGCCTTGAAACTAACATATTCTTATTTATTCAGTCAATCATTTATTTTTTATTTTATTTATTGTTTAAATGAAACATTGGCTTTACATTGTGATGAGTAAGGTTCTCAGAATAACTTTTTGTCTTCTTTGTCTATTGGATGTAACTGAATGTCTTGTTAGTTTTAGGAGAAAAAAAAGCGTCTTTAAATCAATGTATTGATAAATCCTTATTAAATGGAAACAAGAGGCGAAATTGGGTACTGTGTTTGAGAAAAGAGAAGCCCGCCAGTTACCAGTTTGGAATCATCTCCAATCGACTCTATTCTTTAATTCTCTGATGTCGAAGTTCAATATTTGTCCATGTAAATGTAACTTTCTTTATATCTGAAAAGTTACGCAATCCAACTTCGTCATAAATTATCTACATATAAATCATTTCCCTTCTGAAAATGTTTACAAGTTGAAGGAACCAAATTCAGATTTCAGACCATAAGAAGAACCAGATTTTGATTGCAATTATTAATTAATTTTTTTTTTTAAAAAAATCATTACAGTATTTAGCATCGCAGCATCGGTCTAGCCATTAGCTAAATAATTTAGGTAATATATAATCCTTTCACATCCCATCATCAATTCAAAACCAAAATAGTCTGAAAACTACCAAACTCTCAACTACAAGAAGATTCAAGGCATCAAACTGAGTTAAGTAGACAGATAATAGCTAAGAGAACAACAAAGGGAGATAAATCAATTTTCATGACCCTTTTATTTCAAAATGGATGTCCAAGAATTGAAAGATAAATTGACAAAAACATGTTACTGTAGCAGCACTAATATTGTATGGTATCCCCTTCTCTTCATCAAACCCAAATTGAACCCCCACCACCACCCGCTTGCTTAAAAGTTACCGTGGTATCTGCTTTAACAAAGCCTCATAATAACAGGCTTTATCTCCCTGTCCAACTCCATCCATCGTTCCTACCCTAGTGCGCACCATCTTTCTCATCTACACGTATAAATTGTGAAATATTCTCTCAGGATATACACATTGCGCAAACCTGATGTGTCAGGCAACTCCAACTTCTTAGGTTTCGATAAATATTAATGAATGACGTGTGCCACTAACTCACCAGCTTGCTGATGTTTCTCTCAAGAAATTGGTTCTTTCTATGCTTGATCTACCGAATACTGAAAGAACTGGTCATATTAAATGAATCCTTGCGACATAAACAATCTGGTAACGGGTTCACATAAAATGCCTCTTCCGAACGAAACCTATCCATGCCCTTTGTCCCTGAAATGGGTCCTTTTCTTTTCCTTGGAGACCCTTGTCTGTACAACCAACATAAAGAAACAAAGCAAAAAGAATATATATATATATATATATATATATATATAAATATATTCAGTGAAATGGGCACATGTAATTATTCATGTCTTAAGCATGCTCATGCACTAAATGCGAAGCCTGCACATGTTTAATACCACAATATCAGCTTGTACATCCAAAATATTAAATTTAGGGCAGACTATGGTATTAGAATGGCCTGGTTGAAAGTGTCAAGTACAAGCCTACATTTATGAGCCACACTATAAAAATACCAAAATGTACCTAAAAAATCATGAAGATCGCATGAAGATTTACCCTAATGTGCTTATATAGACTTCTACGTTCTCGCAGAAAAAAAACATGAGTAATCTGAATACAATAAGTTACCAAATAACCAGAACAATCTTCTCAGGCCAAACCCAAACGTACGCTAGCATATATATGTACATGATATTTATAAGAACTATAATATAGAGAACTAAGAAGTATTTAGTGGCAGTCCATATCCTGTTCACATACCTCCTTTTGTGGATCTCAATAATTCGAGCCGACAGGTTTTTTCCTTCTTTCATTGTCCCACGCTCAATTTTGTCAAAAAGATGAACAAGGGATTTCCTGGATGAAGTAAAGATAAAACAGAAAGTCTTTAACAAACGGAGTTCGAACAGGAAAGAGTTTATAAAAAATGGAAATGTTATAGAAAATAAAATGCATTGCCTGTCCGGAGAAATAGTTTTTCTGTGTCCCAGGAAGCGACGATGACCCTCAACTGCCCTTGCCATGTTTCCAGAGTATGAAGGAATAAAAACGTCACTCTCAACTGATACAATGTAATCCAGTGCTGCCATTTGAGATGCGTGATTATTAAAAGGTTCAAGCTCGTCGGCTGTAGCCAACTTTTCCTTCAAAATGGGACCAAGAATGTTAATCAGTTTGTAGTAATGAAGTGAAGAAATCTATATTTCAGATTATTAATGCAAACTAATGTTTAAGTGAGAACACTGCAATTATAGGGAGAAAATATGATACTAATAAAGAAAAGCTAAAGAATTATTTTATGTTTTGTTGAAAACATATTTCAATATATTCTCTAAGAGAAGGGATAAAAGCAGATCCTCGAGAAGGAATTTCTTTCTGTTATCTTCAGCTCAATATATATTACATAAATGCGCATATGTACACATATATTAATATTATTTAGTTAGAGGAAAGAAGGGAGTAGAGGAAGGACAAGGAATCATTCAAAAAAATTCAAAACACCTATGAAACTAGGAAAGAGTAACAAGATCCAATCCTCAAGAAGATTAACCCTTCAATGTTAAATCTGCAGCCAATCAGGAAATATCATCAACTCATGGAGGGTGAAGGTAAAAGGCAACCTTCACTATGTTAGAATTTGAGCCTAAATTAATGTGGGTGTCATTAATTATTTTTAATGATTCCATATATTAATAATGTGTTCTATTCTATGAGTAGATTAAATTAAATATTTGGAAACTCAAATCCATGGAGTAATGAATGAGATATTAACTCTCAAAGATCACACTTGAAAATGATAAAAGATAATAAATACATGTGGAAAAAATCAAGTCCCACGTATGTTAGGAATTAAAATTTTAATATGTTTATATAGAAGGAAAGTGCTCTTGGGCTTGGGCCCCAAGGGGCACCCCACTTTTGTGGAAAGGAGAGAGCTAGAAAGGAGAGGACCTAGCCAAGGCTAGGTTCGAACCCACACGCGCTCGCCGCTGCCGCCGACCGGCCGGTCTAGCTTGGCTCTGGGTATATAATTTTTTAGACAATTTATTTAAATTTTTTAATTAAAATTTATTTAATTCTATTACCAAAATTGTGTCGTTTTGAGAAACGGTATTTATTATATTATTAAAACTATGTCATTTTGAGAAGCGGTATCTGCTGAAAGGGTATAAGTTTGAACAGACAAAATTTAAAACTACGCCGCTTTTTTTCGTAGCGCTTTTCTTCTGCTTCTAAAACTACTTAGTTTTGGTTCTACTAATGCTAAAACTACGTCGTTTTATAGGTCCGAATAGACGCGCCTATACTGCATATGATCAAAACTACGTCGTTTTGACCAATGAATGCCATATATGCCTTTTCAGTAGCATCTCATGCTCTTTCAAAAGGCTAGGCACTCATCCGAACGGTCACCAAACCTCCTATAAATAGATATGAAGGGGCAGCTTTCATTTTCATCCATTTCTCAAGCATTCTAGTATAATAGAGCATTCTAATATATAATTTCTTCATCAGTTTCCTTAGTAAATTTGAGAGAGAGTTAGAGCATTTCTTTTGATTCGTAGAGTATACTTTTTGTAGTACTGCAAAAGTATACAGTGTCATTGTATCCTAGAAAACAAGTGCTATCAACTCTAAGTGTATGGGCATAATTGTCTTAAGGACATGGTACCAAGTAACAAATAATTTTCTTGAGTTCTGTTGAGATAAGTTGATATATATATATATACATATATATATATATATATATAAAATTTCCTTTCAGTTTCAATAACACATTGTGCGTGTTGTTTTTCCACTTCTATATGGAATTTTATTCAGATATACATATGGCTGCTAGTCGTAATTGTCTGAAACAAAGCCCTCTGACAGACGCTGTTATTAAGAAATGACAGAATGTACTACAGTAGACTCAGCCTACAAAAGCTAGTAGGTTATCTCTGTTACTTGTGTTAGCTAGGTATTCATGTTATTACATCAATGCGGGTGGAATGGACTTGCTTAGTTTCCAGGTTGGAATCTAGCCTACAACACCCATATCCCCACACAGATTGAAAACCATAAAATTGCTAGCATAAGCTTGTAACTAATGGATCTGGCATTTTCCCTCAACTTAACTGGGCATATAGTAATATATCACTCAATTCACCAAAATGAGTTTTTAATAGTCAGGCTTTATAAGGCTTTTATTTGCTTCCAACCTAACCAGACACTAATATAATCAACAGCTTTGGATTAAGTGCACAAAAAATTACTTGACGATAACAATAAAGGTAAATGGCATGTACCAAATGACGCTAATCCATAGACTCCTTACCTTGTTCATTAATATGGGATAGCGTGATTGAAGATCAGCCATACGAGTATCACCCCCATATATTTCTCCGGCAGCTATATATATGGGGGTGTTTGAAGGAAATCCAAGAGCAGTAAGGAACATTCCAACTTCCTTAGGAGTTAACGGGCAATACCCTTTGGCTCTCTGTTCAGTGGAATCTATATCTTTCACCTTCCAGTACGCCGTGTTTTCTCTACATGTTCATAACAAAATTGAAATAGATCATTCTCACAAATTCTACAAGGAAAAAGGTACTTGTAAATGTGAATACAACATTTATTATTCATCATCCATAGAGACGTATTATACCTGATTGTGCGTAGTTCATCAGCTTCGCCTGGGGATAAATCATGAGTGCATCCACTAAAAGCAAGCATGTCTTTCTCATAACGCAAATGCAAAGCAATGTAAGGACCATAAGATCTCATCCGATCCACCAATAACTACAAAATCAAAAGAAAGAGAGTTTAATGATGGACACATATTGGCCTGAAGAAAGTTGTAGCCATTCTAGAAATTAAACAAGCATTTCAACCAAAATTTACTTTTCCCATCGCTTCAATGTGGGGTGAAAAGCGGAGGGCTTCATAACAAGCACGGCAACGCAACTTCTGAATGTCAGGTGGAAGATTATTATTTGCTAGTCGAGAATCCGATTTAGCTGCTCGAATAACCTATCAAAGGCTGTCAGTAATCAATTATTTGAAAAAGGACTATTCTATTCTAAGGAGAAAACACAAAAACAAAATATTGGATGAATATACCTGATAATTTTCCCACATGCTTGCTATCTCTTCCTGATAGTAATCTATACCAGACCAGCTTCTAAAGTGCTTGACTGCTCTAGTAGCATTTGCTAATTCTTTAGGAAGCTTTTTAACGACCTTTACGTCGTTAGCCAAAGAAATAATGAAGTAGTCTTCGTCAAAGACATCAGAAAAGTTGCTGCAGTTCAAACATATAATACGAACTTTGGTATTAAGCATGTAGAATTTGAATCGAAGCAAAGAAAAATATCAAAGAAATTAAACAGCACCTAGAGTCCAGCCAAAAAGAGCGTTTATCAAGTTCTGGAATTACAAGATTGGCATTAATGATACGAGCAACCGCGACCATATCACATATCTGTAAGTATATAATGAGACCATTCCTCAGTTCCAAATGGTTGCATCATAAAGTTGTAACTAACTAATAACATACTTATATAGACATGTTGGAAATTTTGCTTTAAATTATGAAAAACATCAAATAACTACAGGGCAATGATTTATAAGATTATAATGCAGGGAACTATTAAGTTGATCAGTTCTCATGCATCAGATAAGTTGAGCAGCATGATAAGTGAGTGGCTTAATCTCATAACAGTGACAACAGAGATACAGGGGACCTGAGGATGATGCTAATGAAGAAGAAGCAGATGATTCTCAGTGCCTAATTTTTTAATCTTTATCCAATGAGGACATTGCATATTTTAAGTTTGGGGGTGCATTCTGATAGTTGTATGTCATTCTAATAGTTACATGTTTATTTAAGCATTTTAGGGCATGTTGCATGATAGAAGTGCATTTTAGGTTGTTTGGCGTTTGGTTGCATGAATCAAGTGGTAAATGACATAATATCCAGTGTTGGGCCAATGAAAAGACTGGTTTGATAGTTTTAACTTTAATAGAAATTGAAAATTGATGCTAAGTGAAGACTTTGATTGTCAAAGTAATTATACTTATTTGAAACTCATGCTAGCAAGGAACACATTTTATGACTAAAAGACAATTTACACCCTTATTGACTTTTGCACCCCAAACCGAAAAAGGTGTCTAAGTACACCCCAAATTTCAATTAAACGTAACAGAAAGTACACTTTTTTTATTTAACCGATCAAAAGTGACCGGCTAAGGCTGTAATATGGATCTGAAAGGGTAATTAAGTCTTTTCCTTTTTATCTTCTTCATTTCTTTCCTTTCTCTCTCTCCTCCATAACCAACTTTGTCTCTGTTATCTATTTCTCTCCTCTCCTTCCCTCTCACAAACGAAAATGGCCGCCACCGCTAACTCAAACCCTATCGCTGCCGCCCCCGCCACCACTCAATCGTTGTACCTCTAAGACACGGACGAAGTGAAGCGCGTCTTCAACCGGTTCGACGCCAACGGCGACAGCAAGATCTCTGCCGACGAGCTCACCGACGTGATGCAAGCGCTTGGATCCAACACCTCGCCGGAGGAAGTCAGCCGCATTTTTTCTCTCCACCCCAAAGCAAGTTAAGCGTCTTTCACCCTCAAAAGGGAACTTGTACCTTCCCGCGTGAAAACAAACACACTTTTCTTTCCTCTCAAAAATTTTTGGAAAGAAAAATAGGCAAGTACCAGTAAAACCTCACTGCCCTTTCACACTTCTTGTTCATAGCTTTGCTTCTCTTTTTGATTTTCTCTCTCGTCTGCGATCAACTGTTTGTTTGAATAATCGACCCAAAAGGTAATTAGGGTTCTCGAAACATTGAAATTTAATCTATTTTACTGAAATTTTACATCAATTGGATTCATTTTGTATGTTATGTTGGTTTTGATTGTAAAAAATTGACCTTCATGTTCTAGATCAATTTGGCTATCTTTGAAATCCATTTGCTGTTGTAGAAACAGTGGGATAATGAATTCTTTGATTTGAGTATCTGGGTTGTTTTTAAGGTTGAGATGAATGAGGGGTTAAATTCTTTATGTTCTTTTACATAACAGGAAAGTGGGTTAATTTATGCTTGTAATCTATCTTTATGTATGAGAAATTGTGGGTTTTGCTTCATGATTCATTCCCATTTGGGTTATTTGACTGATTTTGAAGTTGTTCATATCGAAAGTTTTAATTCTTTGTATTTGTTATTATAGTGGGTATTACCCCTTTTATCTTATTTCCATAAATATATGAATTAAATTTGTAGAAAATTGAGCAGCTGCCTAATTGACTAAATCTTTGTTAGTGATCCAAAGTTGGTTATGGAGGAGAGAGAAATAGAGAACACAGAGCAAGTTGGTTAGGGAGGAGAGAGAGAAGGGAAAGAAATGTTAATGTTGAAGAAGATAAAAAGGAAAAGACTTAATTACCCTTTCAGATCCATATTACAGCCTTAGCCGGTCACTTTTGACAGGTTAAGTAAAAAAAGTGCGTTTTCTGTTACGTTTAATTGAAGTTTGGGGTGTACTTAGGCACCTTTTTCGGTTTGGGATGCAAAAGTCAACAAGGGTATAAAGTTTGGAGTGCACATTGTCTTTTAGTCCACATTTTATTGACTATTAGCTCAATCCAAATCTTTACATAATCAGCTTCTGGTAGAAAATTTGACAAAGTCAGTAAAGTATCTATGAAGACAAAGGTAAGCAAGAAACTAAGTTTGGGGAGAATCTTGGGGTATTTAAATACTATAAAAAAATTCAAAAAATCCGAAAAAAAAATATAATTATAAATAATTTCTTAACTAGTTTAGTTTTGTGGTCTTAGCTACTCAAGTTATTAGATCCGTAGGGTGTCTCAACACCTAGGGCCTTAAAGCCAACTGACTTGGGAGTCCTTGGAAAGCTTGGTACATGGGTAGCTCTGAAAAGCCTAATAAAACTAGACATTGCACACGTCTGTGAAGCAATACAATATGACTTAATAAACCTTATTGATACCTCTTTGCTTAGAATTTGCTTACGATAGTCTGATTGGATGTATTTACTGATAGAGTTTAGTAAAACCGAAATCTTTCAAAGAAGTTCATTATGTGGGTGATTTGAGTTGTGATTGATCAAAATAGTCTATTTTCACACACACAGCATGGGTGATGACAAGTATAATTGATGAAGTAGTTGAAAGTTGGAAATTTGGCATTGGTTGGATATTTTGTTTAAATATTGTATGTACCTTTGAGGCTTGGTATTGGATGCTATGCTAGTTAGTTATTTAATTCGTAGGCATATAGTTAGGTTGCATTTTAATGGGACAAGCAATTGGTTAAGTTTGGGGGTATTTGATGAATGGATTTTATACCTACGAATCCGGAATTATTAAACTTAATTATTGTTATCTCCGAGTGTTTTTAGTATCTTTTTATTTTATTTTTGTGTTTATTTATTTCAGGATGGAGCTGGAGGGGCAAATGGGTCATTTTGGAGGAGAAAAGAATTAAAATTCAAGCTGGATGGCATTTTTGTAATTTTAAGGTACCAATCAAGCGCCTAAGCGCTTGGAAATGCATTAGGTTGAGCGCTTAGGCGCTCATGCACGGCAAAAGTTGGTTTTCCTACTGCTGAGTTGGATTTTGATGCCAAATAAGAATCTTGATGAGGGTTTGGACCAATACAAATAGTAAAAGACTTCAGAAAAAATGTATCAAGGAGTTTATTAAGAGATTTGCAGAGAACAAGGGAAACACAAAGGAGATTTCAGAGGCTAAAGATTAAGTAGAGGATTAAGAGCAATTTGACAAGTTCTTATTAATCTTTTCTCTAATTTTTAATCTTTGTAATTATTTGGGATATTTGGATTATTAATTTGGATGATATTTTCTTTATTTATCGTTCTGAACTAAATTTTAATTAAAATTGCAACGGAACTTGGTATGTAGTTTAAATTAAACCTTCCCATTGAATGAAAGTTGGTTTTTATTGAATCGTTTATTATATCTTGTGCTTATTGATTAATTGTTTGACCATCAATTACTGTGATAATCTATATAAAATTGGAAAATAGAATATAAATTGAGATCTGGATATAATAACATTTGTTCATATAATCTGAAAAGGATATATGATTAGTATGTAGGATAGGAATATACCTATGTGTCTTTTGTATCCATTAAAAGAATTTGTGATTAAAACCCTAATTAACTTGATTCACATAGGAATATAGTGAGCTGATTGACTAGGGTGTTTCTTGTAATTCTGTGTCTTAAAGATCGGATTTATGAAGATTCGTTCATGTGTCTTTAGAAGAAGTGTTTGAATACTATAACGCATTCTTGGATAATGATTCGTATGAATCAACTGAATTAAATGGGAAGTAAATTGATTTAAATTAAATATCAAAGGAAGTTGTAATTTTAACCTGTTAAACCTGCAGTTAATCTTGTGAACTTTGATCTTATTTATTAAAAATTGTTAATTTTAATTTTCAAATCACAAACATTATTTCGTAGTTTAAAGTAGGATTAATTGAATTAGAATTGATAATTGCTGAATATTAACATATTTCCTCATGGGAACGATATCATTGTTTACTGAATATTACAAAAGAAACCGAATACTTGAGTGTTAAGTGCTAGTAAGAAATTAGGCAACAGTAGGAGTAGGAAAGACATTCAGTATACAAAGAATTTAGGGGATGCGGAAATGATGTCACAAGACTCGCAACTGGGATAAGTTGCGCAATATTTTGGTTTGGATTTTGGCTTTGGGATTTGGAGTTGGAATGGTGACATCAGCTATCAGCAGTTCGACATAAAGGCGTGAATTATCTCATCCTATTAATCCAAACTTAAAAAGTAGAAAGATTCAGGTAGATTTCAATTGCCATCCTCACCTTAACTTTTAACAGTTAATAATGCCTTGTCGATATGAAAGATATATAAAAATGGAAAAACATTGTGTAAGTGGTATTAAACATCTTATTATTGTCATACAAGTGAGAGCGCTCTTAAATACCACTGAATTAAGATAACGTCGTTAATTACCTAATGCCCAGTCCAGCAAAAATAAGAACTAAATCAGAAAAAGTAAATGATTTTTCTTGGCCGAACTCTATAACGAGATAGACACGTGAAACCTATCACTAGGAAGACTAGGAACATTGAAGTGACTAACTTCAACACAGGCTAGTGCTACACAGAAGCCTGAGTCCTCCATTGCATTGCCAACGATGAAAAGCATATACTTCATCATTTCCCTTACAATTGTTAGTAAGAAAAAACTATACTTTGATAAAAATAAAATTGTATCAATTTGTAAACATAAACCATAATATATCTACTAATTTGATGGTCACCTTGCATACCACATATGCACGTCTATCTTTAACTCAGAACTGTCTGTGAAACAGCTTATTTTGGCTTTAAAACCTATAAATTTCCATACCAAATAAGGTTTGACTGGCTGACATAGGAAACTAAATTGACTCTCTTCCAACTGCTGACAAGCACTCCACAAAAAGCAATATAATTTGGGGAATTTACTATACTAGTAGTTGTTCGAAGAAGCAAAAACATTAGTCAATGATCACTTTAGGTTCTTTATATGGGAGAGAGAGAGAGAGAGAGAGAGAGATTACAGACCCCAGCACGCATCTGGTTGAGCCCACCATTTGTGTGTACAATCAGGTAACCTCGAGACTCTCCATAAGCTGAAATGATCAGAGTATTCATTAAAATTAAGAGCAAAGACGAAACAAATATACATACTTGCAGTAAAATTGTTACTCTCTTACATGTATAGGATGAACTTGACTCAACACATGGCACATAGTCTCGATTTTGAGGTGGCTTCCACAACTTGTCGAAATCCAATGATCCACTTGCAACATCCAACTGTCAAGTCTAAAGGAGTGAAAACATGAAATATGCATAACTACTTTGTATCAAATGTAAATAGCTATATATATATATATATATATATATATATATATATATATATATATATATATATATGACAATCAAACCATGACATGCCAGTTTTATCAAGACCCTTAACCTTCTTGACTTGACAGTACTAGGTAAAAGGAAAATTATCAAACCAACCTAAAAGAAAAATCAAATGAGAATGAATAAGTATATTGTGAGAAGCACAAAACCTTGCGAGAAGAAAGAGGAGCTTTCAACAAATGGGATGGCGCGAGAATTTGCGTCGAGATTAGTTCTCTGCTCAGCCTTTGGTACCCAATTTCATGTTGCTACAAAATTAAGGTAACCCAGATCAGTGATACTATTATTACTTCAAAATCTCCTAACCTCACAAAGAAAAAAATCAACCTCCAATTTAAATTTAGAACAACTGGAAAAATGGGAGTTAAACTACACAATCATCCGATCAAAAAAAAAAAAGAATATACACATATCATCTCATACTGAAATGAAACAATCCAAAGGTGGAAACTTTAATCAATATGGTATATCTTCAAATATCAAAGTCTGTAGGAAATGGAAACTCTCTTTAAATTGGTGAACAATAATTGGTGAAAATTAAATAGATGAAAATAGATCCAAACATGAATCAAGCAGAATATCAACTACAATATTCAAAGACTTTGAAAATTGCTTTACAGGATACATAAAACTAAAAACAATTATTTAAAAAAAAAAAACCCTAATAAGGATTTGAAAAATTAAAGGGTTTAAATAACTATAAAATAAGATTCGAAATGAAATAATCAGCTCAAAATAGAAGAAAAGAAGGAATTGTAAAGAGAATAAACCGTGGGGAGCTTGTAAGACTCGAAGAGGCTTGGCACTTGAGAGTGAGGGAAAATGTGTACATGGGCAGATAGCAAAGCCACCAGGGCTATAACACCTATGGCGCACGTTAGCAACTTCCTCGCCAGTCCCAACTTCCTCCACCTCTTTTTCTGCATCTCTCTCTAAAAACCACAAATCTTTCTCTCTCTAAAATCTGATTTACCAAAAATTGGAAGAACCCATCTTACTCTTTCTCTCTTCTCAATTTCTTACTCTATATATATAAATATATATATATATATGTATACACATAATATGTGTATAATTTTATGGGTTCTGAGAGTGGTAAAGCAGTTGGGTGTTCTTGATTCTTTGTTTCTGTGTTTCTCTGCAGCTTTCCTTAAGTCGGTTTTTGTGGCATTTTATACAATTATTATTCTGGTGGGGAAATGGTTAAATAAATAATTAATTAGGAGGAGGAGGAGGAGGAACACGAGGAGAGAGCAAATAAGGGAAATTGACCAATTGTGAAAAAATTAAGAGCATACTATTCAGTAGTAGAAACTCTCAAGATCAAATAGGTAATTTTAGCTTTCAAATTCTACTATACATAGTAGTAATTAGTAAATGACTACTTGGTTGTTTGTGTATCTTTTACAATTTGTTAACCGATAAGTTTATAAGGATTTTAATATATGTATGCCCTGACGCCCTGTTACTAATTGGACCTATTTATTACAATATCCGTTCTTAAATAAAAGTTTTGATTGACTTTTAAAATAATAAAATTATTCATATTTAAATTTTTATTTAATTAAATAGTTTTTATATATGATTAGTGATATTTTATAAATAAATTTGTATAGAGTATAGAAATGTGACAATTAATTCTAAAATACTATAGGTAAATTATTATAAAAATAAATTATTTAAGGTAAGTAGACATTTAACATGAGGCTATTTAAAATAATAATAAAAAATTTTATCCTAAGACGGGTGGAGTGTTTAATATTTTCATTTCAAAATTAAATATGCATTTTGATTATAAGTCAATTTGTGAGTTTAGAATTCGTATATATTGATTCAAATTTATAAGCCAAGAAATTAGTAGTATTTTTTTTAATTAATTTACAACAGTTACGATAGTTTACTAAAATAAAAATAAATACATATCATTTTTTGAATTTGTCATTATCCTTCAAATAACCGAATTATATTATTTGATTATTCAGTTATAAATCATATTAACTCATCTTTATCAAACAAAAAATCATTTCAAATTACACACTTAGAGTTTTCAAACAATATTTAATTATAATCCACAATCATAATAATTCATAAACTAGTTTAATAATTTTAAATTAACAATACAAAGTACATAACGTATGGCAAAGTTTAAAACTTTTTATAAAAAATATATAATTCAATTATTTGGGTATCTGAATAACATAATTTTAAAAACCGAACCTGGATACAGAATAATTAAACGGTTATAACCGAATTAAGCAAAATAACCAAATAATCAAAATAATTCGGTTAAAAAAAATTAATTTGATTCGATAATTCGGTTTTACCCGTTTTTTGCTCACCCCTAACCTATGTAATCTTTAAAATTGACATTGCTAAGCTCTTATTCTCTCTGATAATAAAATAAAATTACTGTTGCTCAAATAAAATTAATTTGTCTTTTAAAATTTAAAATTTTATATTTTTCCTTTTTAAATTGTTGGTACGATATTTTACATTTTATTTTCCTCTCTTTTGGATATTATGATTTTAATTATGGATCATTGTAATGTTGAACTTTTATTTTTGAATTTTGAATAATGGTACCGTCTTTTGAAGGAGAATCATAACTATGTATAACCACTTTAGATTCAAATAACATAATCATAACGATATTTGTGAAAATAAGATAGTTTATTTTCACTGTACATCTATAACAAAAAATAAAAAATAAAAAAAAATAAACAAAATAAACAAAATATTAAAAAATGTTGTAGAAATATCAATTTTCTAAAAATAAACAAAATCACTATTGGCGCCGTAAATACTCAAATAAGATTAATTTAGGGTTAAATGCTTTTCTAATACCATTAGTATCTTATCGTCGACTTACAACCTGAGTCAATTTAACTTTTGTTTCTTACAATCAACTCATTTGAACTACATTTTACTAACAAAAATTTAAATTTTTATATAGGACGTTAATTAATTGGACGGAAAACTGACGTGTAAAACGAAGGGTCCCATTTAATCCTAGCTGGAACCTACCTATAATTTATTTTAACACCTAAGCTATTGCCCACCCATTGAAAACTAAGATCCGATCCACCCAATAAAGATCTGATCCATCCCAACAAATGATTTCTGATAAATAACGAAGAAAAATCAAAAGGGGGAAAAAATTAAGGGTTCATGGTGGTCGTTGTAATCAGTCGAACAAAAACTCAATTGCTACTAACAATCCGTTGATGCGTTTGTTGAGATGACTACCTCAAGTGGAGTAGACACTTCTTATAAAAGGAAATCGGTGAGTAAATCTTCAGATTCTGAACGCGAGTCCACGTTTTTTTCTCCAATCGTTTGTCGTTGTGGAATCGTTGCACCCATGTGGGAAGCTTGGGAAAGAAGGAACTCTAGATCCAGGTAGAAGATTCGTTGGCTGTAGCAGATATAAGGTAAGTCAATGAGCAAGATATTTTCCCTCTTGGTTGTAGCTAATTTTCCCTCACCAGATTCATTTGTTTGAGCTAATTTTCTTACACAAATTTTTGTTTTATTGTTTTGTTGACAAGGATAAAAATAGGTATTGTGGATTTTTCAAGTGGTGTGATCCTCCATTCACTGAAAGATCAAGGGAAGTTATCAAAAAATTGAGGGATGAACTTATAACTGCTAATGAAGAAGTACAAAGGCGTAGCTTGATTGAAGATGGAAGTGAGTTAAAAGTGGTGAAAGAGATGATTATGGAAAATGTTCAGTCAGCTGGAAAACTCAAGAAAATGTGGATCATTTTAATTTGTTCATGGTTAATTTTTATGTATGGTTTAGTAATAGTAGTGTAAAACAACATTGGGGAAACTCTTTTTGTTTTATTATTTGTGTTGTGAGTTAAGAGTGGCATATGAGTGGATGATTGTAATTCATGTATGGTTGTTGTGTTTATGGATTAAAGGAAATGAAGCAGCAGAGCATTTTACTCTTGTTGTGTTATTGTTGTTATTTTTGAGTTAATGGTGGCAGTAGAGCAATTTGATTTTAATTGACTAATGATTGTTTTGTGTCTTTAGTGCTAATATTTGTGAGTTAAGAATGATGTAAGACAACATAGTACCATTTATCATTCACAAAGCAGTGTCATTTATCATTCACAAAGCAGTGTCATTTATCATTCCCAAACCCAAAACAGAACATGTACCAGTTATTGTTGGACTTTGTGAGTTATGTATATACCAGTGAAAAAAGAATGGCAAAAAATAGAGCATATTCCATTTATCACGCTGAAACCCAAAACATCCTTCACTACAAGAAAAAGACTTATCAGCGACCGCATATCGAATATCAGTATATAATCGTTTGATGAGTATCAATGATCGAATCGCGATCATGAGATAATCTGATCATTGGATGTACATCAGCGACCAACAATAGCGACCGATTTCTCAGAGACCGCCGTTAGCGACCGACGTCGTCGCTATTATGACTCATGCTGAGTCATTTGTCAGCTGTGATGTGGCACACGTGCCCGTGACCGGTAATAACGGCCGATGTGGTCGCTATTTTAAAAGTAGCTATCGACAATCGCTTCGATGTTAGCGGCGCGTCGCGGTCATTTGATATTTTCTTCTTTTTTTAAATTTTTTTCCTGTTTTATTGAATTACCCAAAACAACCTGCTTTGTACCTGCTTTCTATCCCAACACACAACAATATATATAAGCATCCATCCATGATAACTACCATATGATAAACATTCATCCATGATAACAACTATATGATAAACATCCATCGTAAGCCAACACAATACAATCGTAAACATTCATATAATATAATCGTAAACCAATACAGTTTTTCAAAGAATCAATCTAAAAGAGTACAAGACTTTAAAAATCTAAAAAACAAGTCTAGCAAGGCTTTAAAAATCTAACATATATGACTAGTCTAGCTCTTCATGGATCATCCAAATTAATACCCTGTAATTAACAAAAGAATAAAACATATATGTTACATGTGTTGATACTGCTATGACTTGAGAAAAGCTAAACAATAGACAATGTAGTGAAACATATAAGTAAGATAGCGGATAAGAATATATATATATATATATATATATATATATATATATATATATATATATATATATATATATATATATATACAGTACGCCACCCTAATGTTGTGATCTGTCTTTGCCGCGCTTGCCTCCACTTGACTCATCGGACTAAGAGAATGTAGATGCCACCCAAGATATCTGAAGAAGATCACGATTCTGGCGGATCGCTCTCACCACAGTCGGCAAAAGAGTATGATAGGTTGGATGACTGATGGATATGTAGACTAGGTAGCAGAGTCACTGTGCCATTGATGGTCGTGGCGTCATTTTGTCCTTGGCCTTTAACATAGTTTTTTCTTCACGACGGACGCCTCTCTCCCACAATTCTTGATCAATCGACCAGGACGCGGGGTGCCTTCAGAGATAGCTCATTCATTAAGCCCTTATAAGTATCCTGTCGGAAGGTCAACAATTAAATAGTTAAAAATAAATAAGAAAATGCTAAAAAAGGTCATCACAATTTATAAACAACATATTAGTATAAAGTTAACTTATTACCGCTATCTGAACAGCATCAGGCAGACCATCACGGGTGGCCACATACACATCCAACCAATTGATAAGTTGACCTTGAGACTCAGACTCCTACAGTTCATGTTCTCATATAAATATGTAAACATATGATATTTTAGCTACAAAACATGACTGTAAACATAAAAACAAATAATTAAGCCAATAAGCTTGCTATACATACGTACCCTAGCAGCAATATGTTGCAGCTGTGATATCTATACCGCCCTTTATACGTGCCTTTTTGCCTTTTAAGCCTTGAGATACACGAGGATCTGTTACGGCGGCGATCTTGCGTCGCTTGACCCACTCTCGAGCTTTCTCACTTTGGTCACACATTTGCACCCATATGGGATGTCGCGCACCACCGGGGACTATGCTTCATGCATATCTGCTTCACCCTCATCTGGATGGTCAATCTCGAAGATTGTGTAGGGCTTTTTGTCGTTCCTTGTTCGGATTATCTTTAGTTCTGGACGGCACTTCGCTGAGAACATTGTCTTCAATAAGCGATGCTGTCGTCGTCCCATTTATCATACCGCTTCGCAAATAAAACAACAATAATAATATTAAAATCATTTATATTACCATAATCCAATATTACTAAACAATATTATTTGATTAACTATGTATTATCTATCGAAATGATAAAAAATATACTTGAAATTCATTAAATTGCATCCTTATGGGCGAGAGGTGTGCTTCGCCCATGTAATCACTTAGCGTGAGGCGATTACATGTAAGCAAAATTGTGAAATGCACTTCACAATTTTACTATCTTAAAATCACTACAATATACAATAATTTACGATTATATATATTTATAACAATGGAAATATTAAACCCTTATATATACGATGTTTAACTTACGTGCTTTCTCGGAGGAGGACGGATCTGTATAAGAATGCGATCATCCGGATTAGCCGGGGCCTTTGGCACATGATTAGGGCCCCGACCCAGAAGACATTTATAAATAAAAAATTTAGGATGTTAGTATGAGTTATAAATGAAAGGTGCATAAACGCGTCGAGGATATAGAGAATATGTACATATGTAATTGTATGTAATACAATTAAAACTAAACATACATAAATGTTCGTTAATGTTATAAATGTTTGTAACTACCCCGACCAACAAAAAAAAATTTACGCCAGAGTCTCCCCTATAATATGGACTAGCCACATGCACGAAAGGCATGCATATATTGTCATTTCTAGGCACCCAAGACACAAACCAAGAGAAATATACAAATTCCCAATATAATAATGCAAATTAAAGCGGAAAAGTTATATACAATGATGGTTTGTAGGAAAAATTGCAAATTTAGAGTTTGTTTGATAGGTATGTAGGAAAATTTTATAATTTAGAGTTTGTTTGATAGGTATGTAGGAAAATTTAGAGTTCAGATATGCTCTTTGTCCATATCTGAACACAACAAAAACTCTTCTACATAAGACATTTGGGAAAAAAGAAGTGTGTCATTTTGCTGATTAATAACATGTTTTAATTATACATACCATCAAAACTCTTCTACATAGCTTCTTCATTTTGCTAATTAATAACATGTTTTAATTATACATAACAAAAATTATAATTAAACTAGATTCACATCAATACCAGTAACAATAGTTTATACCAACCAAGTTATGATATTAAAGACTTGGTAAATGGTAACTTTAGTAGCAATACAAATACAGTTTTCAATTTTCACCTTCCCATTACCAATAAAAACCAACAAAACCAACATAACATCAGAATAGTACTAATAGGTAATTTTAGTATAATTTTCTTCTTCCATTTCGTTAATACATCTTCATGGTGCCAAAACTCAAAATTTTAACAGTGCACTCTGACAACAGTTGAGTGATAAAAGTATCAGGTATATGGTTTATTAAGGAAGGAGGGTAACTTAGCTACAGGGATAAGTTCAACCTAAAACTACTATAGACCACTAGGTTTTTTTATTTATTTTGAAGTGCCATCAACTATGAATTTTATTTTTATAAATTTATAATTTAGAGCTTGTTTGATAGGAGAATTTTATTTTTATGTATTAAGTGGGAAGCACAACAAATTCACCTTCAAATACAAACAAAACCCAACCCTAATCAGTAGACCTTAAAAGCTAAAAATGAAGAGAGAAACCCCCTTTTTAGTAAACTTATTGGGAAAATAGTAAAAAAAAATTCTTACCTATGCAGGTAGCGGTGGCGTCAATTTGTGTGTGGTGTGATGGTGGCGGCGATGATTTTCCCTCTTCTCCTCCCTTCTCCCCTTCTCCTCTCTCCTTTCTCCCTCTTTTTTTTCTTCTGTTTTGCGATAGAGAGTGACGAACTGGAGCTAGTTAATTGAAATAGATCAACGATCGCTATCAATGACCGCATGCGGTCGCTAATTTTAAATGATGTGGAAATATCAGCGATCGAATGCGGTCGCTGATGGTGATTGGTCGCAAAACAAATTAGGCGCCAACATTTCACCGCTAATTTTTTGGAGGTAAAATTGAACCGGTGACCGAAAGTAGCGATCAACCCCGGTCACTAATATAATCTAGTGACCAAATTCAAGGCGATACCGCTAATGTCAATCGCTAATAATATTATCTCACTGATCAGAAAGGCGATCATTGATAGTTTTTGGTCATTATTAGAGCATTTTCTTGTAGTGCTTGTTATAATATAAATGTCCTCCTGTATTAATGCAAGCAGTTATCATTCAAAAAACAAAAACTTGCATTTGCAGCCAGTAAGGGATAAATGCATCCTTGTCAAACAACAATAAGTAAATGCAGGTCTGAAAAGAAAGTACAATGAAATGCTAACAACCATTACACAAGCAACAATAAATGTCAACCAACAATAAAAAAATGTATGAAACTTAAATTAGTAGCCCCAAAAAGAAAATCATTCTTGTTATAACATAACTTCAACTAGTATCATACAATTCACACAATCCCTGTATTTCTTGACACATTAAGTAGCCCCTAATAATATCAAAAGTATACACATTTAAGCCCCAAAAATATTCCCCATATTCCAACGAAATAAGGTACACCAAAGCGAAGCTATACCAAAAGATTACAAAAGTTAAGATACCTATACCAAAATAGAGCTATACTAAATACTTACTAAAGTACCATGCCATGAACTATTAGTGGGCTATAAAATAACTTAAATGCAACTATTTAGTAGGGGTTCCATCCTTCTTCCTTAGTGCCTTGAATGGCCTACTAGTTGAATTCTGTGAAGTTTGTTGACTTGCTTGCCTTTTCTTTGTATTTATCTGGGTTGGTGGTGTTTGTGAAGACTCATTATTAGTAACCCTAAGTGAAATTAATACAACTTTTTGAATGAAAGAAATTGTACTTACAAATATAATTTTTTTCTTTTCTTTTCCTGAGTCAACCACCTTCTCCTTTCCCTTAGTAATGCCAACCACCTTCTCCTCTCCCTTAGCAGTGCCAACCACCTTCTCCTTTCCCTTAGCAGTGCCAACCACCATCTCTTTTTCCTTTTCAATGTCAGTAGCCTGGATAAAGCAACATGTCAAAAACAGAGTCCACACCCTATATCAAATACTGACATTGATGGACCATTTTTAAAAACTTACATTGCTTTTTGAATGAATGAAATGTTACTTACAAATTTAATTTTTCCTTTTCTTTTCTTGAGTCAACCACCTTTTCCTTTCCCTTAGCAGTTTTAACCACCATCTCTTTTTCCATTTTAATGTTAGTAGCTATATAAAAGCAACATGTCAAAAAAATATTTAATCGATATATCAAATTCTAACATTGATGCATACATTTGTAAAAAACTTACATTGCCACTTGCAACTTCTTGCAACCCTAAGTGCTTTATGGACCACTATCTCTTTTCCTTTCCAATGGCGGAACTTTATTAAACAACATATAATAGGTATATCAAATTTGATTGTGACAAACATATATTTAGAAACATAAAAACATATAAACTATATAGTGTGAATTACCTCCTTCTCCTTTCTATGTCACGCAGAGTTGGGTGCTTTGGACATTTAACTTCGATTGTGACCCTCTTCCTCACACAAGATACAATGCATCTTCCTCCCTTCCTTGACACCCTAGCTACATTCTCGCTAGTAGTCTCATCTTCCCAAAGGCTTCTTCCTTCTCAATCTTTGTGGCCTTCCCTTCAACTTTTTCTTCATTGGTGGTGGCAACATTATATCACACTCAGTAAAATCCCAATTTCATCAACACCCTGACCCTCACCTTGACCCTCACCTTGACCCTCAGCCTCAGCCTCACCACCAGCCACATTATCAGCCACAATTTCATCAACAATTGAAACCACATTATCACATACATTATTAGTCACATAGTTACTATTATGCTCATCCAATATAGAGGTTTGATCAAGATTATATGGTAATACATGGTCTACATAGACATCAATTACACCATGTGACAGACAAATATTAACCATATCTCTTATACTAGCATCATCATAAACAAGTCTAACCCCATTATTTATATCTACCCCATCAGTTTTAAAATAAACACTTGATTGAGGATGGTAACTAAGTTATGTAGCTAACTCATTAATAGCACCCATACAAATATAATCAGTGTCCAAACGTGGCATATGATAAACTGTACCTCCTACATATTCACATAAAGGAACATAGATTAACATGCCACCATGGTGTACATTAAATTGAACAATAGTATTCATCTGTAACAAATGAAACCATATGCAAAACAGAGCATAAGCAATAAACTTTGGAAGGAATGTTCTAAATTACAGAGCATGCATGTGGGGACAAAAGAGGACCAAAATTTAGTAAATAATGATTTTGTAAATCTTAAAACAAGAATCAGTAAAGAAAAAGACAAAACTGAACATTGAATAATACATTTGAACTCTAGAAATTAGAAGTAAAAGTACAATACATCAATAAACCCAAAAAAGAAAACATCAAAATCAGAAAAGGGGACAAGTGGGGACCATAATATGGGACATACCTGTCGACCGTTACTTGAAGTCGAACCAAATGACTTCTAACCAACGTGTATCACACCAAATAATCGATTTTGTTAGCTTTTCAAATTGATCGATCGAACTTGGTACTCGATTTTTGCTGGGTTTTTCAATCCATCGATCACTTTCGAAGGGTTGGGTTGGGTTGGGTTGAGTTAGGGCTTGGTTGAACGATCGTCTGGAACAAATTTGGACAAATGACGATTGAAATCCTCCTAAATACACATGTGGGTCATACACAGGTAATTTAGTGGGAGAATTTTCCTTCATATCCACGTAATGTTGGCCACATGGACAGATCTGTGCCACATCAGAATTTTTTTACACGTAAGCAACTTATTTGGCCAATTCCGTCTAAAGTCAAAATAGTTAACGGAAATAGAAACATTTTGTTAGTAAAATGTAGTTCAGTGAGTTGATTGTAAGAAAAAAAAAATTTCAATGACCTAGTTGTAAATTGACGTATAGTACAGTGATTTAGAAAGCATTTAACCCAATTAATTTATCTTTTAAAATTATATATATGTCCTTTTCAATTGTTGTTATCATATTCTACACTTTATTTTGCACTTTTTATTTATTTATTATGATCGTAAGCATTGATCATATGTATCGTTCAACTTTTATTTTAGATTCCGTTTACTTAGGATAATCATAGTGATATCTGTGAAATACTTGTACTCGTCGTGAAAAACTCAATAAAATTTAAAAACATATATATGAAAAAGATACAAAACAAACAAATATGGCTATTCCAATTTCCTTTTCAGAAACATTACAAAGAGAAGAAAAAAAATGAGTACATGCTTGTGAACATTAAGTGTTTAAAATGCTACACATTATAAAGTAGTGTAAGAAAAAGGAAATTTAGTAAAAATAATGCTATCAAAACAAACAAAAATTTAGGAATATTTTTAACTAATGTTATGGTGACACATTACTTTTTGAAACAAAAAATTTGAAACTCTTAGCATCACTCGTATTTTTATAATTATTTTAATGATATAATTTAATCCTTCAAGCAATATTTATTACTATTTTGATAATAATATTTTTTATTCTCACAATTTCAATCACCTAAAAATATAATGATACGATTTTATTTTTTTTGTAGTTGACAGTTTGATTTCAGATGGCTGAAAACTAAGAATAGGAGAGAGAAAGGTGAAAGATTGTTTGACATTAAATCCGCCCTTTGAAATTTTATATGGAAGTGGAATTGGTATCTTCTTGAATTGATACTTGCACAAATAATATTCCCCTAGACTCACATTTATATGAGTGAGTCGTTGTAAAAATATCAATTTTCTTTATAAAAATATCAATTCTCTTTTTACATGGATATTCATCTTGTGGTGACTCTTTGAATATAGGCAACCCAATTTCACTCACAAGTCACAACTAAGATGTTGAGAAATAATAATCTTAGTTATTATTTTATTCTTTACTTTTTAAAGTCATGTGTTTTATAGAGGAAAATATACATGAAATAATTAAAATAAAGATGCCTATACTTATAATTTATAACGCTAAGATCAATTATTTAATATTTGAGATCAAATATAAAAGTTTTTTTTGTCAATGTACAAAAATCACATATTCGAATCCATCTCTCAGTAAAAAGTCAAATTAATAAGTTTCTAGTAGGATCTCTCCCGTTCTTCTCTGGGCTCTTTCCCCCATGTTTCTTCTAGACCCTAGGATAAATGTATTACTAAAATTGAATTGTAAGAATATATGTTCTAAAATAAAAATAGTGCCCCTTTTTGGGTATTGTATTTATCTGGCTCAGATTTAGTAACAAACTAGATACAAATCTTCGCCTTGTGACAAAATTATTCAATTTTTTAATAATAAATGTGTACGCATAATTAATAAATTAAAATATAATAAGAACATGATAGATTGTTGTGCGATGATCAAATTTATCCATAAAAACAGATGAATATACATTGTAGAGGGTAGTGTTGATATAAAATAATAATTTTATTAAATAATAATTAAATTACAAAGGATAATATCAAAACAGTTCATATTATCAAAACAGTTTAGATTTTTAATGATTTAAGAAATTATAAATCTAAAAAATTAAGAGAATGACATTATGCCATTAACCGTTAGACACGGCAAGCGAAATTTGGGCTAAATAATCCGAATTTTGACGAAATTTGAAATTAAGTGGCCGTGACCCGAGAGGTTAGGTCGGCGGGTCATGCGGCCTTTTCATTTATTTTTTTTATATAAAAAAACCTGTGCATCACAAATTCATAATAATATTTAAATTTTAATCAATCTCCTGTCTGACTGTCTCCACTTTCTTTCTAGGAAAGTTCAGTTGCTGTAACAGTGTATCATATTACAATTTACATACAATGATAAATGATTGATAAATGATACAAATTCAAACCAAGACATAAGGACATCAAGAGTATTCCATTTCATATTCCCATTTGACAAGTCACCACCATCAACAGGAACTGCAGATGGTCCAAATACCAAATGCATTTGCTTCAGTTGAAAACAGTTGCATACTTGCAATCCCATCTGGCCATCTGCTAAATGAAAACAGGCCAGAGGCCTAATCAAAAAAGATCCTGCAAATGCAAATGAAAAACAGGCAAATAAAAACAGATCCTGCAAAATAAAACAGTTGGATCCTGCCTGAAGTTTAATCATTTTATTCTTCTTTAAAATCCACTCATCCAATTTCACATCAGTTGGATCAACAATGTTACCACCAAAAACATGTCATTTTTCTTATATACATATCATAGCATTACCCCTTTACCAACTAATTTACAACTTTAAATATAATCCTAGGAATTCCATTTATATTCATTCTACCCCCAACCAGTTTTTCTCATCAATTTCACAAGCAAAAAGGGTGAAATGCACTCCATTAACTGCAAATGCAGCAGGGTGTAGTGTGAATTTAAGGTGGGTAGAATTTACAGACTAGGCCAAGGCCACAAGGGTGATGACAGATTGACCGGGTCAGAATTTTTCGTCAATTTATCGACTCGAGTGTCAAGTGTTCAACAAATGATTTCAAGTAATTGGGCTAAAGATTATTTAAGGGAGTACAATTTAAGTGTTATTGGAGTGGCCAATTCAGCAAGTCAATTTAATACAAGCCCAATTTTAATCTTCTTAACAAAGTCAACATATTTTATGTGTAAAGGAGGTCATTTAATCATGTGGGCTGCAAGATTATTTGATTCACGTGGGCCATATTTCTTTCCAAAGGTTATCAGACTTATGAATTCAGGTGGACTTCTCAACAATAATGTTCATGCACGTATTTTAACTTTAGTCCAATAATTGATCAGATTTGCATGTAATTTTTATTGGCTACGTATTCTATGTCAACAAGCAAACAGCTGGAGCATTTTAAGTCCAAGCAGTACACGGAAAGCTGGCAACGGAATATCAGTTAATTTACACAGTATTTGTATAAGCCGTACGCGACATGGAAAGCATCTAGAATTAATTCTAAATTTTATTTCAATTAGAATTTCTTTTCCAATTTGATTTCTATTTCCTTATAGAAATTAGGGTTATAGCTTATAAATTCCTATTAGGATTTGGATTGTTTTGAGTAGTATAAATAGAGGTTCAAGTTATGTAATCAAATACATTATACATTATACATTATTATTATTCAATATACTTGTGAGTTTATTCTCTACTTTTGGTTCTTTGAAGAATTCCTAAGTATTTTTCTTAGTTATTTCTTTGAGATTCAATTTGACTTATCATACAACAATTCATAGTTGTGTGTGGCGTCTTCTACCGCATCAATAAATCGATTATCTGAGATTACCACTTGAATATAAGTGAGGGGTCAAGGTGTCGTTGGTGTCCATTCAACCTTGAAATTCGAAACATGAGCAATTGTACCAAGATTACCGATCACATATAGGCGAGGGTTAAGGTGTTGCAAGAAATTCTATCTTACAACTTTGCTAAAAAGCGATCGAGGCGGCGACCACCTCACTTGCAGCGTCTTGGTGTGAGTCTATCATTTGGTATCAAAGCTAAGCCTTTCTAGCAAGTTACTTATCTTTAATTTTACATAGAAATATATATTGTAAAAAAAAAAAAAAAAAAAAAAAAAAAGAAAAAAATATTTTATTTTATTGTGTTAACAATTTGTAGCACACCATTAAATCATCAAATTCAACCAAGAGTTCATACTGTTCCATCATCATCAATTACGAAGCAGACTACAATTTACAAATCGATGCATACAAGAGGAATCTGAAGGCAATCGATTGGTGATTTTGTGATATTCTAATAGTTACACCATCAATAATTTTGTTTAGTGATAAGTAATTTTTGAATTGATTAGTAAAACCAAGAATTTTGCTAGGAGAATTCAAGAAGAACCTATTAGAGAGAATATTAGAGGTAAAAGGCAAAGTGTAAGATTATTAGAGGTAAAAGCCAAATTTGAAGCGATACAGAGTGATTCATCATTATTTGAAGCGAAACACGTAAAGTGTGTGAGGAAAATTTTATCTACTAACCTTTGTTTCTGACAAACATGTATGGCTACAACTATGAAAGTTATTATGGGTCTCGAAGAAATACTTTCCAAGGCAATATTGATCTGAGAGCATATATCTGAGATGGGAGAGAAAAATGGGCGAGAATTTGACTCTCATGATTACTCAGGAGAGGAGGAAGGTCGACAGGCGATTCAAGAGTTCTCCGATCATACAATTATATGGTGGCGACTTATCAAACAAAAATATGGGGAAGCGTCAGATTCGAGACATGGGCGAAATTAAAATCAATGATGAGAAAGCGCTTTGCTCGGTCTGAATGTGACGGGAGGGAGGAGTATACATCTCAAAGACATGTAGAAACAACCTTGAAGGCGATTCTGATGAACAATAATAGGAGTGTTTGCACACAGTAAACAAGGAAGATTATTGGATGCGACTACAATATACTTCTAAAGTATGAAAAGAAAAGAAGATCGGTGGGGAAGTGGAAGAAATTATAGAATATGCACGATCGAGGAGAGTTATTGGGTTCGAGTGTTCAAGATGAAATCCATGATCTAAAGCAAGATGGTGAACATCCAGAAAGAAAGTAATCAAGAAGATGAGTTAAATAAAGAGAAATACATGTGGAAAAGATCAACAAAAAGAAATTGTTCGAAAGATTGATAATGTTAAAGAAAAAAATTAAAAGGAGTGAGAATGAAAAGAAAAGAGATTGAGAATGAAGAATGAAAAGAGTGACCTTGAAAACAAGCGAGAGAAAAACAAGCGAGAGGTGAGCATAAAGAAGAGAGAGAAAATATGTGACTATGAAAAGAGAGTGAGTTGAAAAGTGAGTTATATTTTGAAAAGCCAATGATTGTACATTAAATGCAAAGGCGGCGCTTTTGAATACTAACACTAATGATTCTTCTTTGTCTAGTTTTGTTTTTTGTCTCTTATGCGGGTTGTTGATGAAATACCCCGTCTTATCATTCCGTCTGCGATCGGTGATAGTATTCAGGGGAGGCAGCCAGAGTTACCAAAGCGGGTTGGAGAGTTGGTGAAAGTGGGTATCGTGAGAGAAGACATGAGTTCATGTGTTGATTATGAGATCATAGTATCTAAGGAGGATGGGACAACGAGTTTGTTAAATCGATTTTGAATTGGTAAACAAGTATCGTTATTCTTTTTCTTGTTTGGATAATATGCTTGATAAATTGCATAGTACTTATGTTTTATCTACATGTGATAATGGTCATGTGATGATAATGCCTAATCAATTTATACGAGAGATTGTGATAAATGGAAAATTATTTTAGCATGTGAGTTATATAGGTGGTTAGTTATTTACATTAGATTAATTTGATGCATCTAGTGTTTTCATGAGTTATTTAAAACATATTTTACATGCTTACATTGGAAAATTTGTTGTTAGCTATTTTGATGGTAGAATCATTTTTATCATAAACTATGGAGGATATTTGATTTATGTTGAGTTAGTTTATGATCATGATATATATTCTTCTCGTTTCGATGTGTTTACTTGCATGAAATTAATTCTAGGTTTTGTTATCTAGATATTGACTTAGGGTTTCATGCTTAGTCAATCTTTACATGAATTGTCGTTAGTTGACAATGGTAGTAATCATGTTGTTTTTAGTTGGAGCGATCTTCATTGCATGATTTGCTTATCATATGGTTTTGATTCAAAAGTGTTTATCATCGAAGATGGTTTGAGAGATGAGTTATTTGCATGTTTAGTTAGTTCACTTAGATTAGCTAAGGCATTGCATACTTCCATGGAATTGTTGAATTATATTTTGAATTCTTTCATGGGAAAATTTGTTATTCTCTATTTTGATGATATTTGATTTTTTCATCAACACTTTGGGAAATTCTTTAGCATGTGTTGAGTTTGTTTGTGATCATCGTCGATATCTTTATTGAATTTTTAACTTATGATTGTGACCTTTTATTAACGTTGGTGCTTTATTATGTGATTTTGATTGTGTTAATGTCGATGGAAGGAGAAATGTTGGTTGTGTTTTGCTGATTAAATGATAGGATCATATTCATCGAGGGAAACATGGATCGTGCTGATTCAATTCGATCAATGCATTGAGAGTTTACTGAGGAAGTGTTTTGAATATTATTTTATTAGACTATGCATGTGATTTTGATTCATTTGATTCCTTTGTGATTAGACAAAAGGAACTTGTTGATTTGTTTTATTCTGTGTTTAATCCAGGGATTCAGGTGTATGGGCTTATGCGACCTGATGATTTCAAAAGTTGATATTTGACCGAGGATCATTGGCGTGGTTATGTTTGAAAATGATCGAGATCATAAGATTTCCGTTTGATCAAAATTCACCATTGGGAAAATCTATCACATGAAGAGTTTTTCATTTTGATATTTGATCCAGGAGGAATTGGAACTTTTCAAATTCTTGCTTGCGTTGCTGATATTGCTTATTCATTTAAATTACCAAGTGAGACTTGTGGTTATGTTTTGTTTGGTGATTCTAACTTTGTTTGTTTTGATGTAGGATCAGTTGTGGACAAATCCTTTTCAAGGAAGTGGATGCGGTTGAGGACAAATCCTTTTTGAAGAGGAGGGAATGATGATGATTGGCCGGGTCGAAATTTTAAATTAATTTATCGACTCGAGTGTCAAGTGTTCAACAAATGATTTCAAGTAATTGGGCTAAAGATTATTTAAGGGAGTACAATTTAAGTGTTAATGGAGTGGCCAATTCAGCAAGTCAATTTAATACAAGCCCAATTTTAATCTTCTTAACAAAGTCAACATATTTTATGTGTAAAGGAGGTCATTTAATCATGTGGGCTGCAAGATTATTTGATTCACGTGGGCCATATTTCTTTCCAAAGGTTATCAGACTTATGAATTCAGGTGGACTTCTCAACAATAATGTTCATGCACGTATTTTAACTTTAGTCCAATAATTGATCAGATTTGCATGTAATTTTTATTGGCTACGTATTCTATGTCAACAAGCAAACAGCTGGAGCATTTTAAGTCCAAGCAAGATTACGGAAAGCAAAATGTGACGGAATATCGCTTAATTTACACATGATTTGTATATAGCCGAAATATACATGGAAAGCATCTAGAATTAATTCTAAATTTTATTTCAATTAGAATTTCTTTTCCAATTTGATTTCTATTTCCTTATAGAAATTAGGGTTATAGCTTATAAATTCCTATTAGGATTTGGATTGTTTTGAGTAGTATAAATAGAGGTTCAAGTTATGTAATCAAATACATTATACATTATACATTATTATTATTCAATATACTTGTGAGTTTATTCTCTACTTTTGGTTCTTTGAAGAATTCCTAAGTATTTTTCTTAGTTATTTCTTTGAGATTCAATTTGACTTATCATACAACAATTCATAGTTGTGTGTGGCGTCTTCTACTAGCATCAATAAATGGATTGTCTGAGATTACCACTTCAATATAAGTGAGGGGTCAAGGTGTCGTTGGTGTCCATTCAACGCGAATTCGAGCGATGACAATTGTACCAAGATTACCGTCTACATATAGGCGAGGGGTTAAGGTGTTGCAAGAAATCTATCTTACAACTTTGCTAAAAACGATCGGGGCGGCGACCACCTCACATGGCGTCTTAGTGGAGTCTATCATTTGGTACCAAAGCTAAGCCTTTCTAGCAAGTTACTTATCTTTAATTTTCTGTCGAAATATATATTGTAAAAAAAAAAAAAAAGAGCAAAAAAAGAGAAGAAAAAAAATTCATATTTTATTGTGCTAACCCAATTTGTAGCACACCATTAAATCATCAAATTCCAACCAAGAGTTCATACCGTTCCATCATCATCAATTCTGAAACGGAGCTACAATTTACAAATCTGATGCATACAAGAGGAATACAAGGCAATCGATTGGTGATTTTGTGATATTCTAATAGTTACACCATCAATAATTTTGTTCCGTGATTAATTTTTGAATTGATTAGTAAAACCAAGAATTTTGCTAGGAGAATTCAAGAAGAACCTATTAGAGAGAATATTAGAGGTAAAAGGCAAGAGTGTAAGATTATTAGAGGGTAAAAGCCAAATTTGAGCGATACACGAGTGATTCATCATTATTTGAGCGAAACACATAAGGGAGTGTGTGAGGAAAATTTTTATCTACTAACCTTTGTTTTACAGCAAACATGTATGGCTACAACTATGAAAGTTATTATGGGTCTCGAAGAAATACTTTCCAAGGCAATATTGATACAGAAGCATATCTGAGATGGGAGAGAAAAATGGAGCGAGAATTTGACTCTCATGATTACTCCGAGAGGAGGAAGGTCAGACGGGCAGTTCAAGAGTTCTCCGATCATACAATTATATGGTGGCAGCTTATCAAACAAAAATATGGGGAGCGTCGAGATTCGAGACATGGGGCGAAATTAAAATCAAGAATGAGAAAGCGCTTTGCTCGATCTGCAGTATGACGGAGGGAGGAGTATACATCTCAAAGACATGTAGAGCAACCTTCAAGGCGATTCTGATGAACAATAATAGAAGTGTTTGCACACAAGTAAACAAGGAAGATTATTGGATGCGACTACAATATACTTCTAAGGCGCAAAAAAACAAGATCGGTGGGGGAAGTGGAAGAAATTATAGAATATGCGATCAAGGAGAGTTATTGGGTTCGAGTGTTCAAGATGAAATCCATGATCTAAAGCAAGATGGTGAACATCCGAAAGAAAGTAATCAAGAAGATGAGTTAAATACAAGGAAATACATGTGGAAAAGATCAACAAAAAGAAATTGTTCGAAAGATTGATAATGTTAAAGAAAAATTAAAAGGAGTGAGAATGAAAAGAAAAGAGATTGAGAATGAAGAGAATGAGAGTGACCTTGAAAACAAACGCGAGAGAAAAACAAAGCGAGAGGGTGAGCATAAAGAAGAGAGAAAGAAATATGTGACTATGAAAAGAGAGTGAGTTGAAAAGTGAGTTATATTTTGAAAAGCCAATGATTTACATTCGCATAAGGCGGCGCTTTTGAATACTAACACTAATGATTCTTCTTTGTCTAGTTTTGTTTTGTCTCTTATGCAGGTTGTTGATGAAATACCCGTCTTATCATTCCGTCTGCGTCGGTGATAGTATTCCAGGAGGCAGACGAGTTACCAAAGGCGGGTTGGAGAGTTGGTGAAAGTGGGTATCGTGAGAGAAGACATGAGTTCATGTGTTGATTATGAGATCATAGTATCTAAGGAGGATGGGACAACGAGTTTGTTAAATCGATTTTGAATTGGTAAACAAGTATCGTTATTCTTTTTCTTGTTTGGATAATATGCTTGATAAATTGCATAGTACTTATGTTTTATCTACATGTGATAATGGTCATGTGATGATAATGCCTAATCAATTTAGCACGAGAGATTGTGATAAATGGAAAATTATTTTAGCATGTGAGTTATATAGGTGGTTAGTTATTTCTGTTAGATTAACTGATGCATCTAGTGTTTTCATGAGTTATTTAAAACATATTTTACATGCTTCTGTTGGAAAATTTGTTGTTAGCTATTTTGATGGTAGAATCATTTTTATCATAAACTATGGAGGATATTTGATTTATGTTGAGTTAGTTTATGATCATGATATATATTCTCGTTTTCGATGTGTTTACTTGCATGAAATTAATTCTAGGTTTTGTTGTCTAGATATTGACTTAGGGTTTCATGCTAGTCAATCTTTACATGAATTGTCGTTAGTTGACAATGGTAGTAATCATGTTGTTTCGTTGGAGCAGTCTTCATTGCATGATTTGCTATCATATGGTTTTGATTCAAGAAGTGTTTATCATCAAGATGGTTTGAGAGATGAGTTATTTGCATGTTTAGTTAGTTCACTTAGATTAGCTAAGGCATTGCATACTTCCATGGAATTGTTGAATTATATTTTGAATTCTTTCATGGGAAAATTTGTTATTCTCTATTTTGATGATATTTCGATTTTTGTCAACACTTTGGGAAATTCTTTAGCATGTGTTGAGTTTGTTTGTGATCATCGTCGATATGCTATTGAATTTTTAACTTATGATCGTGACCTTTTTATAACGTTGGTGCTATTATGTGATTTTGATTGTGTTAATGTCAATGGAAGGAGAAATGTTGGTTGTGTTTTGCAGATTCGTGATAGGATCATATTCATCGAGGGAAACATGGATCGTGCAATTCAATTCGATCAATGCATTGAGAGTTTACAGGGAAGTGTTTTGAATATTATTTTATTAGACTATGCATGTGATTTTGATTCATTTGATTCCTTTGTGATTAGACAAAAGGAACTTGTTGATTTGTTTTATTCTGTGTTTAATCCAGGGATTCAGGTGTATGGGCTTATGCGACCTGATGATTTCAAAAGTTGATATTTGACCCAGGATCATTGGCGTGGTTATGTTTGAAAATGATCGAGATCATAAGATTTCCGTTTGATCTGGGAATTCACCATTGGGAAAATCTATCACATGAAGAGTTTTTCATTTTGATATTTGATCCAGGAGGAATTGGAACTTTTCAAATTCTTGCTTGCGTTGCTGATATTGCTTATTCATTTAAATTACGAATTGAGACTTGTGGTTATGTTTTGTTTGGTGATTCTAACTTTGTTTGTTTTGATGTAGGATCGATTGTGGACAAATCCTTTTCAAGGGAGTGGATGCGGTTGAGGACAAATCCTTTTGAAGAGGAGGGAATGATGATGATTAATGGGTCGAAATTTTTCGTTAATTTATCGACTCGAGTGTCAAGTGTTCAACAAATGATTTCAAGTAATTGGGCTAAAGATTATTTAAGGGAGTACAATTTAAGTGTTAATGGAGTGGCCAATTCAGCAAGTCAATTTAATACAAGCCCAATTTTAATCTTCTTAACAAAGTCAACATATTTTATGTGTAAAGGAGGTCATTTAATCATGTGGGCTGCAAGATTATTTGATTCACGTGGGCCATATTTCTTTCCAAAGGTTATCAGACTTATGAATTCAGGTGGACTTCTCAACAATAATGTTCATGCATTATTTTAACTTTAGTCCAATAATTGATCGATTTGCATGTAATTTTTATTGGCTCATTATTCTATGTCAACAAGCAAACAATTTGGAGCATTTTAAGTCCAAGCGATTACGGAAAAAATGGGCAACGGAATATCAGTTAATTTACACAGTATTTGTATAAGCCGTACGCGACATGGAAAGCATCTAGAATTAATTCTAAATTTTATTTCAATTAGAATTTCTTTTCCAATTTGATTTCTATTTCCTTATAGAAATTAGGGTTATAGCTTATAAATTCCTATTAGGATTTGGATTGTTTTGAGTAGTATAAATAGAGGTTCAAGTTATGTAATCAAATACATTATACATTATACATTATTATTATTCAATATACTTGTGAGTTTATTCTCTACTTTTGGTTCTTTGAAGAATTCCTAAGTATTTTTCTTAGTTATTTCTTTGAGATTCAATTTGACTTATCATACAACAATTCATAGTTGTGTGTGTGGCGTCTTCTCTAGCATCAATAAATCGATTGTCTTAGAGATTACCACTTCAATATAAGTGAGGGTCAAGGTGTCGTTGGTGTCCATTCAACGCTTGAGAATTAGAGCAACGAGCAATTGTACCAAGATTACCGTCTACATATAGGCGAGGGGTTAAGGTGTTGCAAGAAATCTATCTTACAACTTTGCTAAAAACGATCGGGGCGGCGACCACCTCACGCAAGCGTGCCGTGGAGTCTATCATTTGGTACCAAAGCTAAGCCTTTCTAGCAAGTTACTTATCTTTAATTTTCTGTAGAAATATATATTGTAAAAAAAAAAAAAAAAAAAAAGAAAAAAAAAAATCATATTTTATCATTGTAACCCACCGATTTGTAGCACACCATTAAATCATCAAATTCAACCAAGAGTTCATACTGGTTCCATCATCATCAATTAAAAGCAATTACAATTTACAAATCGATGCATCTGAGAAATCTGAAGGCAATCGATTGGTGATTTTGTGATATTCTAATAGTTACACCATCGATAATTTTGTTTAAAGTGATTAATTTTTGAATTGATTAGTAAAACCAAGAATTTTGCTAGGAGAATTCAAGAAGAACCTATTAGAGAGAATATTAGAGGTAAAAAGGCAAAGTGTAAGATTATTAGAGGTAAAAGCCAAATTTGAGCGATATACGAGTGATTCATCATTATTTGAAGCGAAACACGTAAAGGGAGTGTGTGAGGAAAATTTTTATCTACTAACCTTTGTTTCTGACAAACATGTATGGCTACAACTATGAAAGTTATTATGGGTCTCGAAGAAATACTTTCCAAGGCAATATTGATCTGAAGCATATCTCGAGATGGGAGAGAAAAATGGAGCGAGAATTTGACTCTCATGATTACTCAGGAGGAGGAAGGTCGACAACAGGCGATTCAAGAGTTCTCCGATCATACAATTATATGGTGGCGACTTATCAAACAAAAATATGGGGAGCGTCAGATTCGAGACACATGGCGAAATTAAAATCGTGAATGAGAAAAGCGCTTTGCTCGATGCAGTGTAAGGCGGGAGGGAGGAGTATACATCTCAAAGACATGTAGAGCAACCTTGAAGCGATTTCTGATGAACAATAATAGAAGTGTTTGCACACAAGTAAACAAGGAAGATTATTGGATGCGACTACAATATACTTCTAAGGCATGAAAAAGAAACAAGATCGGTGAGGAGTGGAAGAAATTATAGAATATGCGATCGAGGAGAGTTATTGGGTTCGAGTGTTCAAGATGAAATCCATGATCTAAAAGCAAGATGGTGAACATCCGAAAGAAAGTAATCAAGAAGATGAGTTAAATAAGGAAATACATGTGGAAAAGATCGACAAAAAGAAATTGTTCGAAAGATTGATAATGTTAAAGAAAAAATTAAAAGGAGTGAGAATGAAAAGAAAAGAGAGATTGAGAATGAAGAGAATGAGAGTGACCTTGAAAACAAACGAGAGAAAACAACAAGCGAGAGGGTGAGCATAAAGAAGAGAGAAAGAAATATGTGACTATGAAAAAGAGAGTGAGTTGAAAAGTGAGTTATATTTTGAAAAAGCCAATGATACGTACATTAAATGCAAGGCGGCGCTTTTGAATACTAACACTAATGATTCTTCTTTGTCTAGTTTTGTTTTGTCTCTTATGCAGTTGTTGATGAAATACCCCGTCTATCATTCCGTCTGCGTCGGTGATAGTATTCCCGAGGAGACGACGGAGTTACCAAGGCGGGTTGGAGAGTTGGTGAAAGTGGGTATCGTGAGAGAAGACATGAGTTCATGTGTTGATTATGAGATCATAGTATCTAAGGAGGATGGGACAACGAGTTTGTTCGTCGATTTTGAATTGGTAAACAAGTATCGTTATTCTTTTTCTTGTTTGGATAATATGCTTGATAAATTGCATAGTACTTATGTTTTATCTACATGTGATAATGGTCATGTGATGATAATGCCTAATCAATTTAGCACGAGAGATTGTGATAAATGGAAAATTATTTTAGCATGTGAGTTATATAGGTGGTTAGTTATTTCTGTTAGATTAACTGATGCATCTAGTGTTTTCATGAGTTATTTAAAACATATTTTACATGCTTCTGTTGGAAAATTTGTTGTTAGCTATTTTGATGGTAGAATCATTTTTATCATAAACTATGGAGGATATTTGATTTATGTTGAGTTAGTTTATGATCATGATATATATTCTCGTTTTCGATGTGTTTACTTGCATGAAATTAATTCTAGGTTTTGTTATCTAGATATTGACTTAGGGTTTCATGCTTTAGTCGATCTTTACATGAATTGTCGTTAGTTGACAATGGTAGTAATCATGTTGTTTCGTTGGAGCGATCTTCATTGCATGATTTGCTTATCATATGGTTTTGATTCAAGAAGTGTTTATCATCAAGATGGTTTGAGAGATGAGTTATTTGCATGTTTAGTTAGTTCACTTAGATTAGCTAAGGCATTGCATACTTCCATGGAATTGTTGAATTATATTTTGAATTCTTTCATGGGAAAATTTGTTATTCTCTATTTTGATGATATTTCGATTTTTGTCAACACTTTGGGAAATTCTTTAGCATGTGTTGAGTTTGTTTGTGATCATCGTCGATATCTTATTGAATTTTTAACTTATGATCGTGACCTTTTATAACGTTGGTGCTATTATGTGATTTTGATTGTGTTAATGTCGATGGAAGGAGAAATGTTGGTTGTGTTTTGCTTGATTAAGTGATAGGATCATATTCATCGAGGAAACATGGATCGTGCAATTCAATTCGATCAATGCATTGAGAGTTCTGAGGAAGTGTTTTGAATATTATTTTATTAGACTATGTATGATTTTGATTCATTTGATTCCTTTGTGATTAGACAAAAGGAACTTGTTGATTTGTTTTATTCTGTGTTTAATCCAGGGATTCAGGTGTATGGGCTTATGCGACCTGATGATTTCAAAAGTTGATATTTGACCCAGGATCATTGGCGTGGTTATGTTTGAAAATGATCGAGATCATAAGATTTCCGTTTGATCTGGGAATTCACCATTGGGAAAATCTATCACATGAAGAGTTTTTCATTTTGATATTTGATCCAGGAGGAATTGGAACTTTTCAAATTCTTGCTTGCGTTGCTGATATTGCTTATTCATTTAAATTACCAGGTGAGACTTGTGGTTATGTTTTGTTTGGTGATTCTAACTTTGTTTGTTTTGATGTAGGATCAGATTTGTGGACAAATCCTTTTCAAGGGAGTGGATGCGATTGAGGACAAATCCTTTTGAAGAGGAGGAATGATGATGATTGATTGGGATCGAAATTTTTAAATTAATTTATCGACTTCGAGTGTCAAGTGTTCAACAAATGATTTCAAGTAATTGGGCTAAAGATTATTTAAGGGAGTACAATTTAAGTGTTAATGGAGTGGCCAATTCAGCAAGTCAATTTAATACAAGCCCAATTTTAATCTTCTTAACAAAGTCAACATATTTTATGTGTAAAGGAGGTCATTTAATCATGTGGGCTGCAAGATTATTTGATTCACGTGGGCCATATTTCTTTCCAAAGGTTATCAGACTTATGAATTCAGGTGGACTTCTCAACAATAATGTTCATGCATGCGTGATTTTAACTTTAGTCCAATAATTGATCGATTTGCATGTAATTTTTATTGGCTCGTATTCTATGTCGACAATGACAATTTGGAGCATTTTAAGTCCAAGCGATTACACGGAAAGTTTAAGCAACGGAATATCGGTTAATTAATTCTAAATTTTATTTCAATTAGAATTTCTTTTTTTCAAATTTGATTTCTATTTCCTTATAGAAATTAGGGTTATAGTTTATAAATTCCTATTAGGATTTGGATTGTTTTGAGTAGTATAAATAGAGGTTCAAGTGATGTAATCAAATACATTATACATTATACATTATTATTATTGATATATTTGTGAGTTTATTATCTACTTTTTTTGGTTCTTTGAAGAATTCCTAAGTATTTTTCTTAGTTATTTCTTTGAGATTCAATTTGACTTATCATACAACAATTCATAGTTGTGTGTGGCGTCTTCTCTTGCATCAATAAATCGATTGTCTTAGAGATTACCACTTCAATATAAGCGAGGGGTCAAGGTGTCGTTGGTGTCCATTCAACGCATGAAAATTCGAGCATGAGCAATTGTACCAAGATTACCGTCTACATATAGGCGAGGGGTTAAGGTGTTGCAAGCAATTCATCTTACAACTTTGCTTTAAAAGCGATCGGTGGCGACCACCTCACTATGGCGTCTTGGTGGAGTCTATCATTTGGTATCAAAGCTAAGCCTTTCTAGCAAGTTACTTATCTTTAATTTTACGTAAAATATATATTGTAAAAAAAAAAAAAAAAAAAAAATAAAAAAAAAAAAAAAAAAAAAAATATTTTATTTATTGTCTTTAACCAATTTGTAGCACACCATCAAATCATCAAATTCAACCAAGAGTTCATACTGGTTCCATCATCATCAATTACGAAGCAGACTACAATTTACAAATCGATGCATCTGAGAGGAATACAAGGCAATCGATCGGTGATTTTGTGATATTCTAATAGTTACACCATCTATAATTTTGTTTAAAGTGATAAGTAATTTTGAATTGATTAGTAAAACCAAAATTTTGCTAGGAGAATTCAAGAAGAACCTATTAGAGAATATTTAGAGGTAAAAGGCAAGAGTGTAAGATTATTAGAGGGTAAAAGCCAAATTTGAAGCGATACGAGTGATTCATCATTATTTGAAGCGAAACACGTAAGGGAGTGTGTGAGGAAAATTTTTATCTACTAACCTTTGTTTCTGACAAACATGTATGGCTACAATTATGAAAGTTCTTATGGGTCTCGAAGAAATACTTTCCAAGGCAATATTGATCTGAGGCATATCGAGATGGGAGAGAAAAATGGGCGAGAATTTGACTATCATGATTACTCAGGAGAGGAGGAAGGTCGACAGGCGATTCAAGAGTTCTCCGATCATACAATTATATGGTGGCGACTTATCAAACAAAAACATGGGGAAGCGTCAGATTCGAGACATGGGCGAAATTAAAATCAATGAATGAGAAAGCGATTTGCTCGATCTGGTGTGATGGAGGGAGGAGTATACATCTCAAAAATTTGTAGAAGCAACCTTGAAGCGATTCATTAGAAGATGATAATAGAGTGTTCACACACACAGTAAACAAGGAAGATTATTGGATGCAACCCAATATACTTCTTAAGGCATCCAGAACTTAAGAAACATCGATCGGAGCTTTAAGGAGGTGGAAGAAATTATAGAATATGCGATCGAGGAGAGTTATTGGGTTCGAGTGTTCAAGATGAAATCCATGATCTAAAAGCAAGATGGTGAACATCCGAAAGAAAGTAATCAAGAAGATGAGTTTGTAAAGGAAATACATGTGGAAAAGATCGACAAAAAGAAATTGTTCGAAAGATTGATAATGTAAAGAAAAAATTGAAAAGAGTGAGAATGAAAAGAAAAGAGATTGAGAAAAAGAGAATGAAAGAGTGACCTTGAAAACAAAGCGAGAGAAAAACAAGCGAGAGGGTGAGCATAAAGAAGAGAAGAAATATGTGACTATGAAAAAGAGAGTGAGTTGAAAAGTGAGTTATATTTTGAAAAGCCAATGATTATACATTTAATGCAAGGCGGCGCTTTTGAATACTAACACTAATGATTCTTCTTTGTCTAGTTTTGTTTTGTCTCTTATGCAGGGTTGTTGATGAAATACCCGTCTTATCATTAAAATCTGCGTCGGTGATAGTATTCCCGAGGAGGCACGGAGTTACCAAAGGCGGGTTGGAGAGTTGGTGAAAGTGGGTATCGTGAGAGAAGACATGAGTTCATGTGTTGATTATGAGATCATAGTATCTAAGGAGGATGGGACAACGAGTTTGTTAAATCGATTTTGAATTGGTAAACAAGTATCGTTATTCTTTTTCTTGTTTGGATAATATGCTTGATAAATTGCATAGTACTTGTGTTTTATCTACATGTGATAATGGTCATGTGATGATAATGCCTAATCAATTTAGCACGAGAGATTGTGATAAATGGAAAATTATTTTAGCATGTGAGTTATATAGGTGGTTAGTTATTTCTGTTAGATTAACTGATGCATCTAGTGTTTTCATGAGTTATTTAAAACATGTTTTGCATGCTTCATTGGAAAATTTGTTGTTAGCTATTTTGATGGTAGAATCATTTTTATCATAAACTATGGAGGATATTTGATTTATGTTGAGTTAGTTTATGATCATGATATATATTCTCGTTTTCGATGTGTTTACTTGCATGAAATTAATTCTAGGTTTTGTTGTCTAGATATTGACTTAGGGTTTCATGCTAGTCAATCTTTACATGAATTGTCGTTAGTTGACAATGGTAGTAATCATGTTGTTTCGTTGGAGCAGTCTTCATTGCATGATTTTTATCATATGGTTTTGATTCAAAAGTGTTTATCATCAAGATGGTTTGAGAGATGAGTTATTTGCATGTTTAGTTAGTTCACTTAGATTAGCTAAGGCATTGCATACTTCCATGGAATTGTTGAATTATATTTTGAATTCTTTTATAGGAAAATTTGTTATTCTCTATTTTGATGATATTTCGATTTTTGTCAACACTTTGGGAAATTCTTTAGCATGTGTTGAGTTTGTTTGTGATCATCGTCGATATGCTATTGAATTTTCAACTTATGATTGTGACCTTTTTATTACGTTGGTGCTTTATTATGTGATTTTGATTGTGTTAATGTCGATGGAAGGAGAAATGGTTGGTTGTGTTTTGCTTGATTCGTGATAGGATCATATTCATCGAGGAAACATGGATCGTGCAATTCAATTCGATCAATGCATTGAGAGTTTACAGGGAAGTGTTTTGAATATTATTTTATTAGACTATGCATGTGATTTTGATTTATTTGATTCCTTTGTGATTAGACAAAAGGAACTTGTTGATTTGTTTTATTCTGTGTTTAATCCAGGGATTCAGGTGTATGGGCTTATGCGACCTGATGAATTTCAAAAGTTGATATTTGACCGGGATCATTGGCGTGGTTATGTTTGAAAATGATCGAGATCATAAGATTTCCGTTTGATCCGGGAATTCATCATTGGGAAAATCTATCACATGAAGAGTTTTTCATTTTGATATTTGATCCAGGAGGAATTGGAACTTTTCAAATTCTTGCTTGCGTTGCTGATATTGCTTATTCATTTAAATTACCGTGTGAGACTTGTGGTTATGTTTTGTTTGGTGATTCTAACTTTGTTTGTTTTTTGATGTAGGATCGATTTGTGGACAAATCCTTTTCAAAGAGGAGTGGATGCGGTTGAGGACAAATCCTTTTGAAGAGGAGGAATGATGATGATTAATGAGGATCGAAATTTTTCGTCAATTTATCGACTCGAGTGTCAAGTGTCAACAAGTGTTCAACAAATGATTTCAAGTAATTGGGCTAAAGATTATTTTAGGGAGTACAATTTAAGTGTTAATTGGTGGCAATTCAATTGAGTCAATTTAATAAATCAATCCAATTTTAATCTTCTTAACAAAGTCAACATATTTTATGTAAAGGAGGTCATTTAATCATGTCATGTTTATAAATTATTTGATTCAATGGGCCATATTTCTTTCCAAAGGTTATCGGACTTATGAATTCATTGGACTTCTCAACAATAATGTTCATTGCAACGTATTTTAACTTTCAATAATTGATCAGATTTTTTTGTTGTAATTTTTATTTGGCTTATTTGTATTCTATGTCAACAAGCAAGCAATTGGAGCATTTTAAGTCCAAGCGATTACGCAGAAAGTTAGCAACGGAATATCGCTTAATTTACGGTATTTTGTATAAGTAAATCTGTGCATGAAAATTTTAAAGCATCTAGAATTAATTCTAAATTTATTCTTTTTCTTTTTTTTATTAGAATTTCTTTTCCAAATTGATTTCTATTTCCTTATAGCAATTAGGGTTATAGTTTATAAATTCCTATTAGGATTTGGATTGTTTTGAGTAGTATAAATAGAGGTTCAAGTTGATGTACATTATACATTATACATTATTATTATTCAATATACTTGTGAGTTTATTCTCTACTTTTGGTTCTTTGAAGAATTCCTAAGTATTTTTCTTAGTTATTTCTTTGAGATTCAATTTGACTTATCATACAACAATTCATAGTTGTGTGTGGCGTCTTCTACCGCATCAATCGTCGATTGTACCGAGATTACCACTTCAATATAAGTGAGGGGTCAAGGTGTCGTTGGTGTCCATTCAACGCAGAATTCCGAACGCGAGCAATTGTACCAAGATTACCGTCTACATATAGGCGAGGGGTTAAGGTGTTGCAAGAAATCTATCTTACAACTTTGCTAAAAACGATCGGGGCGGCGACCACCTCACGCAAGCGTGCCGTGGAGTCTATCATTTGGTACCAAAGCTAAGCCTTTCTAGCAAGTTACTTATCTTTAATTTTCTGTCGAAATATATATTGTAAAAAAAAAAAAAAAAGAGCAAAAAAAGAGAAGAAAAAAAATTCATATTTTATTGTGCTAACCCAATTTGTAGCACACCATTAAATCATCAAATTCCAACCAAGAGTTCATACCGTTCCATCATCATCAATTCTGAAACGGAGCTACAATTTACAAATCTGATGCATACAAGAGGAATACAAGGCAATCGATTGGTGATTTTGTGATATTCTAATAGTTACACCATCTATAATTTTGTTTCGTGATAAGTAATTTTTGAATTGATTAGTAAAACCAAGAATTTTGCTAGGAGAATTCAAGAAGAACCTATTAGAGAGAATATTAGAGGTAAAAGGCAAGAGTGTAAGATTATTAGAGGGTAAAAGCCAAATTTGAGCGATACACGAGTGATTCATCATTATTTGAGCGAAACACGTAAGGGAGTGTGTGAGGAAAATTTTTATCTACTAACCTTTGTTTTACAGCAAACATGTATGGCTACAATTATGAAAGTTCTTATGGGTCTCAAAGGAATACTTTCCAAGGCAATATTGATACAGAGGCATATCTGAGATGGGAGAGAAAAATGGAGCGAGAATTTGACTCTCATGATTACTCCGAGAGGAGGAAGGTCAGACGGGCAGTTCAAGAGTTCTCCGATCATACAATTATATGGTGGCAGCTTATCAAACAAAAATATGGGGAGCGTCTGCTCGAGACACGGGCGTAATTAAAATCAAAGAATGAGAAAGCGCTTTGCTCCAAAGACAAATAAGGACAGAGGGAGGAGTATACATCTCAAAGACATGTAGAGCAACCTTCAAGGCGATCTACATTAGAGATAATAGAAGTGTTCATGACAAGTAAACAAGGAAGATTATTGGATTGAGACAACTACAATATACTTCTAAGGCATCCAAGAAACTTAAGAGAAGACATCAATGGGAGGAGGTGGAAGAAATTATAGAATATGCAACCCAAGGAGAGTTATTGGGTTCGAGTGTTCAAGATGAAATCCATGATCTAAAGCAAGATGGTGAACATCCGAAAGAAAGTAATCAAGAAGATGAGTTCGTACAAGGAAATACATGTGGAAAAGATCAACAAAAAGAAATTGTTCAAAAGATTGATAATGTAAAGAAAAAAATTAAAAGAGTGAGAATGAAAAGAAAAGAGAGATTGAGAAAAAAGAGAATGAAAAGAGTGACCTTGAAAAATAAACGAGAGAAAAAACAAACGAGAGGGTGAGCATAAAGAAGAGAGAGAAGAAATATGTGACTATGAAAAAGAGAGTGAGTTGAAAAGTGAGTTATATTTTGAAAAGCCAATGACTGTACATTCGTACAAGACGACGCTTTTGAATACTAACACTAATGATTCTTCTTTGTCTAGTTTTGTTTTGTCTCTCAGTGTGTTGTTGATGAAATACCCCGTACTATCATTCCGTACCGATCAGCTGATAGTATTCCCGAGGAGACGACGGAGTTACCAAGGCGGGTTGAGAGTCAGTGAAAGTGGGTATCGTGAGAGAAGACATGAGTTCATGTGTTGATTATGAGATCATAGTATCTAAGGAGGATGGGACAACGAGTTTGTTCGTCGATTTTGAATTGGTAAACAAGTATCGTTATTCTTTTTCTTGTTTGGATAATATGCTTGATAAATTGCATAGTACTTATGTTTTATCTACATGTGATAATGATGTGATGATAATGCCTAATCAATTTAGCACGAGAGATTGTGATAAATGGAAAATTGTTTTAGCATGTGAGTTATATAGGTGGTTAGTTATTTCATAGATTAACTAATGCATCTAGTGTTTTCATGAGTTATTTAAAACATGTTTTACATGCTTCATTGGAAAATTTGTTGTTAGCTATTTTGATGGTAGAATCATTTTTATCATAAACTATGGAGGATATTTGATTTATGTCGAGTTAGTTTATGATCATGATATATATTCTCGCTTTCGATGTGTTTACTTGCATGAAATTAATTTAGGGTTTTGTTGTTCAGATATCGACTTGGGGGTTTCATGCTAGTCAATCTTTACATGAATTGTCGTTAGTCGACAATGGTAGTAATCATGTTGTTTCGTTGGAGCAATCTTCATTGCATGATTTGCTATCATATGGTTTTGATTCAAGAAGTGTTTATCATCAAGATGGTTTGAGAGATGAGTTATTTGCATGTTTAGTTAGTTCACTTAGATTAGCTAAGGCATTGCATACTTCCATGGAATTGTTGAATTATATTTTGAATTCTTTCATGGGAAAATTTGTTATTCTCTATTTTGATGATATTTCCGATTTTTGTCAACACTTTGGGAAATTTTTTAGATGTGTCGAGTTTGTTTGTGATCATCGTCGATATGCTATTGAATTTTCAACTTATGATTGTGACCTTTTTATTCCGTTGGTGCTATTATGTGATTTTGATTGTGTTAATGTCAATGGAAGGAGAAAGGTTGGTTGTGTTTTGCAGATTCGTGATAGGATCATATTCATCGAGGGAAACATGGATCGTGCAATTCAATTCGATCAATGCATTGAGAGTTTACAGGGAAGTGTTTTGAATATTATATTATTAGACTATGCATGTGATTTTGATTTATTTGATTCCTTTGTGATTAGACAAAAGGAACTTGTTGATTTGTTTTATTCTGTGTTTAATCCAGGGATTCAAAAATGGGCTTATGCGACCGATGAATTTCAAAAGTTGATATTCACCCGTGATCATCGACGTGGTTATGTTTGAAAATGATCGAGATCATAAGATTTCCGCTTGATCCGGAATTCACCATTGGGAAAAATCTATCACATGAAGAGTTTTTCATTTTGATATTTGATCCAGAGAGAATTGGAACTTTTCAAATTTTGTGCATGCTGTCGATATTGCTTATTCATTTAAATTACCAGGTGAGACTTGTGGTTATGTTTTGTTTGGTGATTCTAACTTTGTTTGTTTTGATGTAGGATCAGATTTGTGGACAAATCCTTTTCAAGGGGAGTGGATGCCAGATTTGAGGACAAATCCTTTTGAAGAGGAGGGGAATGATGACAGATTGACCGGGTCAGAATTTTTCGTTAATTTATCGACTCGAGTGTCAAGTGTTCAACAAATGATTTCAAGTAATTGGGCTAAAGATTATTTAAGGGAGTACAATTTAAGTGTTAATGGAGTGGCCAATTCAGCAAGTCAATTTAATACAAGCCCAATTTTAATCTTCTTAACAAAGTCAACATATTTTATGTGTAAAGGAGGTCATTTAATCATGTGGGCTGCAAGATTATTTGATTCACGTGGGCCATATTTCTTTCCAAAGGTTATCGGACTTATGAATTATTAGTGGACTTCTCAACAATAATGTTCATGCATGATTGATTTTAACTTTAGTCCAATAATTGATCGATTTGCATGTAATTTTTATTTATCAGTACGTATTCTATGTCAACAAGCAAACAATTTGGAGCATTTTAAGTCCAAACAATGATCACACGAAAGTCGGCAACGGAATATCGCTTAATTTACACACAGATTTGTATGTAAGCCGTACGCGACATGGAAAGCATCTAGAATTAATTCTAAATTTTATTTCAATTAGAATTTCTTTTCCAATTTGATTTCTATTTCTATTTCCATAGAAATTAGGGTTATAGTTTATAAATTCCTATTAGGATTTGGATTGTTTTGAGTAGTATAAATAGAGGTTCAAGTTATGTAATCAAATACATTATACATTATTCATTATTATTCAATATACTTGTGAGTTTATTCTCTACTTTTGGTTCTTTGAAGAATTCCTAAGTATTTTTCTTAGTTATTTCTTTGAGATTCAATTTGACTTATCATACAACAATTCATAGTTGTGTGTGGCGCCTTCTTCACCATCGATCAATCGTCGATTGTACCGAGATTACCACTTCAATATAAGTGAGGGGTCAAGGTGTCGTTGGTGTCCATTCAACGCAAAATTCCGAACGCGAGCAATTGTACCAAGATTACCGTCTACATATAGGCGAGGGGTTAAGGTGTTGTAAGCAATCCATCTTACAACTTTGCTAGAAACGATCGGGGCGGCGACCACCTCACGCAAGCGTGCCGTGGAGTCTATCAAAGGGTAATGTAATTTTCCCTTCTGTTTTATTTTATTTCCGCCCAGGAAACAAATTCTACTCCCCAAGAAGTCTCACTCCTTGGTACATCACACCAGAACGAAGATCATCCAGATTATCAAAGCACGTGTATCCGTTTATCTCTCTTACACCAATCAAGCCACGATGAGTCAGAAAATCACAAAAATCATCCTCCGTGTACAGTGTCTTCGTTAAGGATAACTCTCAAACGAAAAACTAAAAAACCAAAAAGTGAAAGACTGAAAAATGAAGAGGAAACTACCTGGACTCTCGGCGAAGAAGAAGTCAGAAGTCAGTCGGCGTCTCGGCGACGGCGACTCTGAGAAGTCAGACCAACTGGACTATCGTCACTCTCCGGCTTTCCGCGATCGCCGCTCTCGCCAGTCGGCGGTCGCCTCGGTCTCTGTCACTTCTCAGTTTCAGATCTGAGATCTAGATGAGAGTATGAGACTAGATCTAAAAATAACCTAGCTAATTTAGCGTCTAGCGAGTCTGAGAGTGTGAGAGTCGATTCTCAAACAGTCGAATAGGCGACTAGCACATGACATCCTTAGCCGAGTAAGGGTTTTTTTTTAAAGTACCGGGTGAGCCGGGCACCCACGGGCGGACTGTCACTAGGCCGGGTCAAAAAGGCTCAGATTTTAATGGGCCAAAAAAATAAAGCCCATAGTCCAATTTTTGAAGACGCCAATTGCCCGACCAGCAGCTGGACCGCTTTTGTCGTCTCATAATCTGCTTAGATTTGTAGTGATTTAGAAGATTATAAATCAAAAAAATTAATTAATAGCATAAAGTAGTGATTTTATTAAATAATAATTAAATTACAAAGGATAATATCAAAACAGTTATATTATCAAAACAATTTAGATTTGTAATAATTTAGGGGATTATAAATCTAAAATTTAGGGGAATGAATTAGGATTTGTTTTCATCCTCATTTGTTAGGTTAGTTGGACAATTTTGTTAAGGGTCTTAAGGAACATTAATTAGACAGGACACGTGTTGAATTGTGGAAATGACAGGTGTCAAGTTATGATATCATGTACTGTATTTTAGTATATATAATAGATAATAGATGTGAAATATGGGACTAAATTCATTAATAAAGGACTAAAATAAACAATTCACTTAATAATCATTGAAAACAAACACAACATAGAAATACTTTAGGATGTGATAAATGCACTCTAAATTTTTCTATTTACAGGCCCTTGGAATATTGTTCCCTACTTCTTTTATTTATTATATATATATATATATATATATATATATATATATATATATTCTTGGATGAGGGTCACCATTTTGAATGATATTTATATTGTTAATAAATTTGTTTGATTTATTCTTGAAGACTTTCTTGCCTACCTCTAGAGCGTGAAATTGAATTTTGTATTGATTTCAAAGACAAAACCCATTTCTAAAACCCTTAATTATTTCTTCAACCAAAATGAACATATAATGCTTAAAGACGTTGGCTTGAGTACATTGAAGATTACGACTATACCATTCAATATCATTATGGAAGAAATGAACGTGGTAGTGGCGCGTTGAGTAGAAGATCGTGGCGTTCTGAGTGCGATGTTGTTAACACAAAAATCCGTTTCGTATAACTTACAAATGATGAAGATAGAGTTAAAGACTCTAGGGACCCACGTGAAGATAACGAATATACGAGTAGAATCGACTTTAATCGATAAAGTTAAAATCGCTCAAGCTACACAGCTGGAGTTGATGAATGTGAAGAAGAAGGTTCAAGAAGGCGTTATTCTAAAAGCAAGAGTCGATGAATAGAGGAAATCTCAACCCTAGATTTAATTGGCCCATTTGAAATCCTCGATCGAGTATGAACTGTGGCTTATAGACTCGTTTTACCGCCAAGTATGTTGCGTGTTCATAACGTTTTTCACGTATCGATGTTACGTAAATATGTGGATGAACCGAACCACATTATTGAATTAGAACTAGACGAGATAGCAGAAGATTTAACGTATGAGGAGATACGTATTAAACTCTTGGATAAGAAGGATCGTATTCAACACTCAAAGGTTATACCTCAAGAGTTAGAATCTGAAATGAAGTCAAGGTATCCTCATCTCTTCGGCATACCAGGTACGTACGTAAATTTTGAGGGCAAAATTTCATAAGGAGGGGAGATTGTAAAATCCCACATTTTACGAATAAAGATTTAATTTTCTCAAAATATTTTTTTCAAAATTATGATGTGGATTTGAGATAATGTTATAGTTGTGGGTAATATTTATAAATTTTGAAAAGTATGCAAGTTGTTGTATAATATTCGATTGGTCGGGGAATATTCTTTTTGTCGGGGAATATCCGTACGACGGTACAATCATTGGTGGACTCCACAACGGAATTATTGTTGGATTGAGAAAACGACAAAAATATTTTTATGAAAATAACGACGGAAGTTTTACCGTTAAAACTGTTGAACTACTCGATAGTAAAAGTACAGTAATACGCGTGGTTGCATAGTAGCACACGGTATTGATTATTGATGCTAACGTGAGAAGTCACTCAGTTTTATTCAATTATTACTACAGTAATTGCTGCATAGTATCTCACGTTATTTGATTCAATTATTGTCGATATTTTATATATTATTAAGTCAATAATTGAGATAACAAAGTTATTAAAATTATTATTTGCAATATTAACGATGTCTAGAAGTTACATCCAAGGAGAGGTTTGGTCACCTAATTGTGCGCCATAGGAGAAATCCTTATTGGAAAGCCCCTCTTTCCTCGGGAAACGACTTTGATCGATTAATAGTGTGAATTATAATAATGATGATGAATTTTATTTTATTATTATTATAAATGTAATAAAACAGAAAACTTTTTATATAAAGCGAATACTTTTTTATAAAGTTTTGTTTTATTAGATTAGAAATAGAATATAATATATTTTATTATGCATAGTGTTTGTATAGTGCCTTCATAGTGTTTGCATAGTAAAATCTTTTATATAAAGCATGAATACTTTTACAAAGTTATTTATTTTATTAGATTATAAATAGAATATATTATATTTTATTATGCATAGTGTTTGTATAGTGCATGCATGGTAAAATATTTTTATATAAAACAAAATACTTTTATAAAGTTATTTGTTTTATTAGATTTTAAATAATATATATATATATATATATATTTACAAATAGAATGTATTATATTTTATTGCATAGTATCCTTTCCATTCTCCTATAAATAGGATGCTTAGTTAGAATTGAAAATCACACCAGAAGTTCAGAGAATTCTTCTTCTATAATCTTGAGCGTATTTCTTTAGAGTTTAAGAAATCTTTGAGCGTAGAAAATAGTATAAGTTTTCTTCAAGAATATCCTCGCCCTACCAGTCGGAATACTCTTCTTTCTAAGGTAAGGGATATTATTTCTTTCGTATTCATGAAGAGAATTATTTTCTTTTAATACTCGTAAGGGGTATTATTTCTTTCGTATTCATGAAGAGAATTATTTTCTTTCAATACTCGTAAGATATATTATTTCTTTCGTATTCATGAAGAGAATTATTTTCTTTCAATATTCGTAAGGGGTATTATTCTTTCGTATTCATGAAGAGAATTATTTTCTTTCAATACTCGTAAGAGCTATTATTCCATTCTTTATTATTATGTTGAAATTACCTGTCTATGCGAAGTACCGCATACATGGTGAAATTCTTCTGTTATTCCATTCTTTATTATTATGTTGGAATAACTTTGTCTATGCATCTGATACCGCATACATGGTGAATTCTTCATTATTCCATTCTTTATTATTATGTTGAATAACATGTCTGTCAATACCGCATATGGTGAAATTCTTCCATTATTCCATTCTTTATTATTACATTGGAATATCACATGCATGCATATTACGCATGACCGGTTCCATTATTTATTATTACATTGGAATAACCTCGTGCATGCGGTCTATCGCATGCACAGTGAATTTCATTGTTATTCTATTCTTTATTATTACATTGGAACATCCATGCATGCAAGCGATTATGCATGACACGGGTTCCATTCTTTATTATTACATTGGAATATCCACGTCGGGTGCGGATTACGCATGATCCGTTCCATTCTTTATTATTACATTGGGGAATAACTTGCATCATACGATCTATCATTATGCATCTTTGAATTCATCTGTTATTCCATTCTTTATTATTCTGTTAGAATAACCTGTCTATATGGATTACCACATGCATGGTGAATGATCCTTTGTATTCATTCCTTATTAAATTGTGAAAATGATCTGTCTACATGGATTACCGCATGGCGGGCAAAAATTCATTTGCAGTTTCATGTAATCTATTATACTCAGTTGGTTAAAGTTTTGGCTTCTATACTCCATGAAATTACTAGAATATCCTGGATATTTGTGCTTCATCCAGTATCTTTTTATGAAAATATTCTTATGAGCATTCTTGAATTTTACTCCACAAAGAAGTATCATGTTAACAATTTGGACATTATTGATTTCTGGATAAACTAAAATTTAAAATCTTTAAAATTTATCCTTGAACTTGTTTTATTGAATTATTATGTCATTGTCATCATCCTTATGCTTATATTGTGATGAAAGTCATCTTTGGCTTACGTGCATAGATGGACTTGGTATGATTATGACCAGAGATTATTCAGTATAATCATGACCTGTGATGTTATTAATGATGTGGTAAAAGTCCTCAGTGGCCTGTAGTGTATTGATGGACAATTTTTGGTATCATTATGACCAAGGATTATTCGGTATAGTCATGACCATTGATGAATTAATGAACATCCTTGGCTCGTAGTGCAGGGATGACTCGATGATGTGGTTTATTTATTAAGCTGAGTCTCAGCGATAAAAATTGATGAAAATATTTTAAATCATAGAAGATAGTAGATATCTTTCTCTACTTGACTTTTCTAATGGATTGCTTATTCCGCTGCAGTTAAACTTGATGTCTATTGTATTTTATCAATTTAACATTATTGAAGGCTAATGATAATTCATCCTGCATTATTTTAGTCATAATATTTCTTACTGGGCTAGTTGAGCTCACCCTTTTGCTTTCATTGTTCTCTTCAGGAAATGAGAACATAGCCGGGACTAGTCGGGGAACGGAGTGATGGTCCGAGATGGTGTTATAGTAGTCCTCATTATTCTATAAAATAGTGTGACAATAAATGTAATGAGGACTCTATTTGAGAGTGGATATTGTCTAGAAGGCAACATTCCTGTTTAAACTCTCAGCTATATTTTGTTGTATATTACACGACAGTTGTATAATTAAGTTTGTATTTGTATTATGTACCATGTATTTGGCGACTCAAGATGGGTGATGTATACCTGTTTTGGGGGCGTCACAATAAGTTTGTTGTGTCACCACAAGGCTTATCTTAATTCTTTGAGATGTTAATTTTATCACATTTGATCCTTATAAAGAAAATTGAACAATGTTGTTTTGTTGTGTCACTACAAGGACAATATTTTTCTTTTTTGAATATATGGAGTGCTAGGTTGGACTTAACTTGGATAATTTTGATTCGGATGTGCCACCACTTGATCAAAATAATTTCAGAGGCAAAATACTAGGAGTTGCATAGTTGATGTAATTGACAAGAGTTGTCTACCTATTTATTTATATATAGTTTGTTGTGTCACCACAAGGCTATATACATTTGAAATGGGATCTTTATTCTCACTAGAAAATCTTTAATTAGATTTTGCCAAACTATTTAAGTGAGGGTAATATGGTTTGATGAAAATAGTGGGAGATACCAATTTAAAACAAGACCTAATTTATTTTGGTAATTAATAAAAGAATGTATGCTAAAATGTTGTTAATTACATCATTTACAGAATTTTACAATGTCTAAACTACTATCACTGTGAAGCATATTAGATGTTATTTAACCGGACCAAATTAAACGGATTGGTTAAGGAAATTCAGAATAGTTCTCACGACTGAAAAGCTATCTTATGCCCTTAATACGCCTATCCTTGCAATGGTTGCAGACAATGCCTCTGAGGAAGAGATTGCTACTTTTAGAAAGTGACAAGATGATGCACAGTTGGCTCAATGCATCATGCTCGCATCCATGAGTAACGAGCTTCAGCGTCAACATGAAACTATGGATGCTCCTACTATACTCTTGTACGTCAAGTAGTTGATGGTGAGGAAAGTAGGACTAATAGATATCAGATATCTAAGGAGCTCTTCCGATCTAGAATGACCAACGACACTACAAAACAGATAAAAGTCCTTAACATTATCAATTTGATTGATCAATTAGGACAACAAGTTTTGTCATAGATGGAGAGTTGAGTCAAGATTTGATCTTGCACTCACTCCTGGACTCCTTTCACAATTGTTGTGAATTTTTCATATGAACAAGCTAGGTATCAGCCTCGTTGATTTGCTTAACATGTTAAAAAATGTTGAGAGTCACTTTCCAACCAAGAAAGACCAAGTCTTACCGGTAGGGGCCAAAGGATCTTTTGAAAAGAAGAACGATTCAAAGAAGGTATATAGAAAGGCAAAATCAAAGGATAATAAGAACAAAACTGATAAGGATAGCAAAGGAGTTTGTTCTTCTTTTCAAAGGATTTTTTTGAAAAGAAGAACAATTGTTGTTCTATTTATAATAATAATATTTTGTATAGAACTGGAATATTACTTAATGGATTTTGTATACTTGACTTACGTGAAAATAATTTTGCAAATTGAACAAACTAGTATACGAAAAGGAGATGAACATTCAAAGAGTTGAATGTGTGTATTTGCTTAAATACAAGTGTGAATTATTTAAAAGGTTCAAAGAATTCAGAAGTAAAACAAATTAGCAAAGTATTAAGATTCTTTGATTAGATCAAGGAATAAATACTTGTGTAATAAGTTTCTAGATGATCTCAAATGGTTTTCTGACAATGGACACCACCTGATACGCAATAATTGATTGATGTATCTGAAAGGAAAAATCATACCTTGTTGGACATGGTGCGGTCCATAATGATTTTACCGACATTCCAGTATCCTTCTGGGATAATGTCCTAGAAATGGTTGTATATCTACAAAAAAAGGTAACCTCAAAATTCGGCCCCAAGACTCCATAAAAGTTATGGACAGGGAGGATTCCTAATCTTAAGTATGTTAAGATAAGGGGTTGTCCAACTTATGTGAAAAGGTTTCAAGAGGATAAGCTTGGGACAAAATTTGACAAGTACAGTTTTGTGGGACATCCTAAAGTAAGTTTAGGATATATGTTCTATAATCCTAATTAGCAAAAGGTGTTTGTTGCGAAACATGTTGCCTTCTAAGAAAAAGATGTTTATCATTGAAGGGGCTAGTGGGAGGATAATACATCTTGAAGAGTTCAAGAACCACAAAACACTATAAGTCAAATAAGAGGAACCTGTAGATAGACCTATTGTACCTGGCATCAATCGTAAATGAAAAATACCAAGATACTGTGGAGGTATAGATTCATCATGGATGATGATGATGAGGTACGTATCATAGAAGATGATGATCCAGTTATATACGATGAGGTAAGAGTTGTAAACACACAGAGAAATGGATTGAAGTAAGCTTCTCAAAAATGGAACATTCTTTTTGATGAAATAAATCAGAAGAGTTTGATTTTATCACAAATAAGAATGAACCTAGTGTGTACAAAAGGGTCAGTGGGAGTGCTGTGACATTCCTAATATTATATGTTGATATACTATGGATAAGGAATGACATACTAATGCTACAATCAGTAAAGATAAAGTTGTCCAAACATTCCTCCATGAATGATTTAGAAAGAGTATCTTAATTGGGGATTAAATTTATATAGATAGATTCAAGAGAATGCTCGACTTAACCCAAGGAACATATATTCATTTGATGCTAAAGTCGTTTGGCATGGCAAACTCTAAGAGTTGTCTCATGTTGATGAGCTATGGAGTGTATCTCTCTTAATAGTCCACATAGACTCGTAAAAGAGAGATCGCATGAGTAACTATCATGTATCCAATGAAATGTACCAGACCTGATGTTGATCAGTCATATTCTGGAGAAGTTCACTATGAGTCAGTGAAAAACATCTTAAAGTACTTAACCGACACTAAGGATGTGATCATATTCGTGGTGGGTTGGAATTAAAACTAGAGGGCTTAAAAGACTTAACTTTTTTTTTCAGACATACCAAGACAACAGAAAATCCACTTTAAGGTAAAGCGTTACCTTGAACGGTGGTGCAGTGAATTGGAAAGGTTTCAAACAACAAAGAATTATTGGTTTAGTGATAAAGACAAAGTATATAGCTATAAATGAAGCTGCAAGTTGATTGTTTGGATGAAAAGTTCATTACAGAACTAGGAATAGTTCCTAAGTCTCATCTTGGATCTAAACATGTGTTGCAACACTTTCATTTGATTAAAGAATCATTGATAGATGGGAAATCACTATAGAGATAGTGGACTCTCAAGAACAACATTACATATCCATTTATTGAAGCTTATCCAACAGCAGGATAATCGTCACTTAGAGAAGAAGAGTATGAGATACCGTGACGATTGGCTTTAGTGCAAGTGGGAGATTGAAAGTAGTATGCACACAAGCCAATCATGTTTGATGATAAAGCATATACTTTGTAATAATCTTATTCATTTATTAATAAAAAGTATTAATTAATTAAAGGCTTTTAATTATCTACATGATGCTGCTTTATAATATGTGATAAACCCATAGTTTTAAGCAATGCTTTTAGAATAATGATGATGATCATTATGATGAGATCTAAATTCTTAGAAAGCTTAAAACTAAAATAGTTCCCAAATGTTGGATTACTAAATTGGGGATTAGTGAATCCGGATAGATTGGTACATACGTTGCTTACTCATTGGATGAGGATGATTGATCTCATGATCATTTGTGTGGAGACACTAAAGCAAGTATGTAGGTGCTTATTAGAGAATAAGTTCACTGAACGTGGCTCGCTAAGGAATACCTAATGGAGTTTTACTTGCCTATCAATAGGAATTCATGTAGTGATAGTAGTACAAGTGATCCTTGGACTTGAGATCATCATAGTATCTTGTGTATGATAAGTTATACTTTGACTTATTTCTTAAGACCCTTAGGGTATATCAAAGGGTATACTTGGGTGTAATAAATTGTACATGGAGATAATGTATGATCAATAAAGAATCTACCAGTTCTAGTAAAAGAAGAGAAATGTCCTATGTTATTCGATAAATAACAACCCAGTAGTCATTGGCCAAGGCAGAATGAAATTAGAAAGGAGTTTCTAATTTGCATTATTTTGTGTTGTGCATTTAAGGATCGAAATACATATAATTAAATAAAATAAGACTTGACAGTAATTCCATATTTTATATTTAATTGGGACATTATATGGTGGAAGGATTGAATTGTATGATAACTATTTACTCAAAGGTTCTTTTATGATTAATGTTGAAATCTATATTATCTAGAAAGTCATTGATCGGTAGGAAGGCTTATCCCTATCGTAGAATAAATATTATTTATTTAAATAATTTAATAATTTAATTTATTTATTTAAATAAGATTTGAATTATTCTAATTGATTTATTCACAACCGATTTAATATGGAGAACCTAAAAGGTCACACCATAAAAGAAAGAATAATTATATAAGAAGTTAATGACATAATAATAATAATAAGTTAAGTATATTTAATTTAATCTATGGTGATAGAATAAATTAAATAGCTTAATATTTATTATATAATATTTTGAAAATATTAAATATAAATTAATAAGATGAGTCTTATTATTATTATTATTACTATTATTATTATTTAATTCCTAAAGGAGTTTGGGAATTAATTAATAAAAGTACTCTCATATATTCTAATAAGATTAGGAGGTTAATTAATTAAAAGATTTTAATTAATTATTCTTAATAAGATTGGGAGCATAATTAATTAAAGGAATTTAATTAATTAAAATAAAACTCAATTCCTTAATTGTTAAGGAGGGTTGCCCACATCTATAAATAAGAGGAGTCTTATTATGGGTGAATGGCGTTGTTGACTTTTTTCACGACATACGTAATTTCAATTGTTGGAGAGTACGCTCTTTTTCTATGAGAGATATAAAAACTAGGGTTTAGCCAACCACCCATCTTCTTGAATCTTTCTTCTTCCTTGGTGGATCACCTATAAAGGCCAAACACTTGGGTGGCTAACGTTGATCAAAGGAAGGAACCAAACCCGGTGAATTCAAGTTGAACGCAAAAAGGATTTGGAGGTGAACTTGTACCTGAGGAAGCTCGAATCTTCAAGGGTATGATTCTTGTTCTTCATATTTTCATTTAATTAATAATTGTCCATAAAGGGTGATCCGGGTATATGGTTTGTAAAATTTTTAAAACTCTGATTTTCACGTTTATGTTTATTTTGTGCAATTTGATTACGTTCATGAATATTACAAACTTAACAGTCAGACCGTTAGCGTCCATTCGCTGAGGGGTTCAAAACATTTCATATAGTTATGAGTCATGAACTTACCATAAGTATGAGTTTTAAGAACTCACAACTTAATCTTAATCTTATATTCATATAGAAAATAAAGATTTCATTCATACAAACATATATATTTACATATGCTTACATATCGTACTCGATATTACAAGCTTTAATATCACACACTACAAAAAGTTACTAACGCTCAAACTTAAACTATCTACCGTCCACTCCCTTCACCAGTCTTCTTTTTGTCAGGACACTTGTTAAATTCGTGACCCATTCTCCCACATGAAAAACACTTCCTCATATTTGGCTTAGGACAATGTAGGGAAATATGTCCCTCCTGCTTACAATTGAAGCACACATTCTTCCACATTATGCATTCTCGCACGTGAGTCTTTCCACACTTGCTACTGGCTTTCTTCTTCTTCGGGTTTGAATTTTCAGAATTATCGTTGTCATTGTCCCTCCTTCTCTTATTCTTGCCCTTCTTCTGTTTGATTGTTCCTTCAGACGATCCACCACCTTCAGTCTTCATCCTTTCCACCTGTGCCTTCACTTTGTTCTTCGTTTTTCCGCTTTTCACAGAACGCCGCTTCCATCTTCCACAACTCCTCCAAGAGAAATACTTTACTTTGGAGTTCCTGGACTTCTGCAGATACTTGATCTTGTTCTCCAACTTTGTTCTTATTCCCTAACTCCACCTTAGCTTCTTCGAACTCTGCCTCCTCATCACCACTCAGATACATCTCGGGATAATTATCATGATCACTCCCAAGATTAACCATAGGTTCAACTTTTCCCACTTCTTCAACTGACTCGCTTTGCGCTGGCACCTCGGCTACTGGCATTGGTGCAACAGCCGCTAGCACTTTTGTACTCATCTCCTCTTCTCCTAACATCCTACGGTTAGTTAAACAACTTGATTAGTACTTTAATAGTACAAACTTCTCACACTATATGTCCACATATCTCACTATCGATACGCTTCGATAATCCCTCACTTAGTACTCTATATGAGTATTCTAGATTTCACTTATGGTTATAATCCTAGGGTTTTTCCTGTAACGATCCAAAATTTCAAATTGTAATTTAAATATTTATTGAGTTATATAAATATTATTGAGGTGTTTATTGTTAAATAATTATTTTGCCGTGATGGTTGATGAATCTAAATATATTAGAGAATTTTTCTAAATTAAATTAAATTATAATTTAGAGGTTTGTATTATAACATGAGGTGTTATATTGTTGTGTTGATTTAATAATTTAGATGGTATATTAAATTATTAAATAAAGTTGAAAATTATAATTTGGTAATGTTTGCTAAAAGGCTATATTTAATTAAAATATAATATCTGATTAATGTAATGGGCTAGTATGGGATATGGAAATCCAAATAAATATTATGTGAGAAACTAAAGTGTGTATGTAAATAAATTAAAAAGGGTTTAATTTAGTTTTTTTACCAAACAAGGCTTAATATATTAATTCTTTAAAAATTTAAAGGAGTTTTTGCCAAACAAGCCTTATGGCTTTTGATATTTCTAATTGTTTTTGAAATTAAATAAAATAAACAAAATAAACAAAATAATAAATATAATATATACGTTATTTTGATAACTGATGATAGCAATTAAGGCCATATCAATTTTATGTTTTGCTATTACGCATACTAATTGGATATTAGCTTAGCTCTTGTTTATATGCATTCTTGTTTGCAAAGCTTGAGAGTTCAAAAAATTGAGAGAGAAGTTGCGAGGGAATTGAGAGAGTCTAAAGATTTTTCACAGCAAATTCCAGTGATTAACAACGATTGTATTAGAAATTGAAGGTATGTTCACAACCTTAGTGTTATATATATATATATATATATGTATATATATTTGAGGATACGACAAACTTTTATATAATCTGTGAATTGCAAATTGTTGAATTGTTACTATACAATGGGTTTACTTGTGATTATATGAGTATATGATGATTGTAGGTTGTGCTTAAATGAGAAATTCATGCTAATTACAGTTAATAGTAGGAAAAAATATTGTCAGTGTATATATGTTTTCATATGTAGCTATGTAAGTATCAATTTTAGTGGCTAATTCATGTGTGAAATTGTAAATTGACGCTTATATATGGTAGTTCATTGAGATACGAATATAACGTAATTTGAATGAGATGATTTGGTCATGTTTTGAAGTCACAGTGATGATTTTTAGGATGAATGTCAAGAAAATTGAGTTTTTCATGAAAACATGAAAATTGAGAAATTAAAATAGTTTTAGTGGTTGTTAAATTGTGTTAAGTGGATGTATATGTTAGCAATCATGTTTATGATAGTTGTATATTTATTTTACGTGTTATTATCACTGTTTGGTGGGTGAAATTCGTGTTAGTTGGCTTAAGAAAAGTGTCAAGTCATTACGTAGAAATCGAAGTTACGTAAATCGCAAGCGTGGTACAAGAATTTTTTTAAGTAAGCGGCGCTACCATGATCCCAAGATAAAATCTGCGCGCTGCCCAATGCTCATTTTCAGACATTAAAGTCTGCTTATTTTGCAGATTTTGGTTGTTCTTTGTAGCTTAGCGTAAGGTTATGGTAAAGTGTCCAACATGTAACAACAAGGCTAAAACAGAGTTGTGTTATGGAGTTAGTGAATTCAAAGTGGTAAAAATGATTAGTAAATTTCGAACGCATTATGTGATAACTTAGTATACACACTGAATGTTAGGCAAGTGTTGCGAAGTAAACACTTGGAATTTCTGAAATGTAAATGGTAAAGAAAGACTTGTGTTAAAATGGTAAGTTTAGCTAGAAATGTACATGTATGGTATGTTAGCATATCTAATAGATAATGTGTTTTTAAACCAATGTGTAGGTGAACGTGAGTTTAATATTGTAGCTTACGCTTGAGGCAAGTTTCTAAACCCTATCTTTTTACATTAAGAAAGTTTTTCTAACTCTACACTTTCGTTGGGTTAATTTTATTACTATATTATGTAACTTTATTCTTTTGATTGAGCAAGCTTATTATCTTAACTGTTATTGAATAAGTCAATTGTTCCTAAAATTCATTCGAGCAAACTCTAACTCTAATGTTATTTGAAATTCTCATTTGATTGATTCATTCTAACTTGTTTATAGTTAAGCAAGTTTTTTAAGTTCTATTATTGTATAATGAACGCAGTTTTTGGACTCTCGTCCTTATTATTGAACTGTTTTAATTCTTTGCATTAGTTAATACCTTGTTGGGCAAGTTTTAGTTTCCAGCTTGCTATCAGTTAATGTACGTTCAGTAAATTCATTTCAAATGTTATAAGACTCTTACCTTAGCTTATTTACTGTTCAAGCAAAGGTTAACCATTTTATTCATTCTATTGAATACTTATGCTCTATAGTTATTTCAAGCATGAGTTTAATATGTATAATTAGTTCATTTATGATTCTCAATTGTTCTATGTTATATTGTTATTAAACATCTGTTGTGATTATCAAACACTATTGATTCAACTAGTCCTCTAGTTGATGTTCATTAAACTTCAAATTTCCCTTGAAAGCTTATCCAAACCAAACTTTCTTTGGTGCGGACTTGTACTCTAAATACTGAGATGAACAACCCTACTATTATTTGGGGATAACTTACGCATAGCGTTAAAATGTTTGTGCACAATACATTGTACGAAGGGCTAATCCCCCTAAGTACGAGGAGTCTTTATAGTCTTATGACTGTTAAAGTTAGAGTTGAAAGATTACTCACAACTGTGGACATGGTTCATGGTTTTGTGACCCTCAGTTATGTATATTCCGTATTTTGGATTCCAGTTCAGATTATCATTGTTAGAGTACTATTTAGTTTTGATGAGCCTATTGTTGGCAATTAATATTATTATTATTCTCCCGTTGACTCATTGTTATATCCAATGAGCAATTGTTTTGCTCACTCTTGCATATTTATAAACTCATTACAACTAAAGTTGAGAAGGTAGATGAGCCTTCAACTAGCAAAGGAAAGGGAAAAATATACAAGTGATGCTGATTTGTACTTCTGATTACTGTTATGATCATAGACATTTAATAATGATGTAATGTAATAATTTAATTTCGCACTTGAATGATGTTTTAAGGTTAGATAACCTGGGATGTTTTTGAACTTAATGATGTAACCCTATTTAAAGGGAAAGTTATGATTTAAATATTATTTTATTTGGGTAGATAGTATGAATGTTTGGATAGTGAGCACCAAATCTTGTGTGAATAAAGTACCTAGATTTGGGGGTGTCACAGGTTGGTATCAAAGCCTTAGGTTATGAACTTTAGGTGGGGAAAAGCCTTAGGAAGTAACCTTTAAAACGATAGTGATTATGAACTCTTATCGAGTTTTAAGGAAGAAGTAATAAAATACTTATGTGCTTATGTGATTATAACTTATGTGCTCGTGAGTGTCGAGTAGTAATGGTTAGTAATTAAAACTTAAAAATTTGGTTAACAGGATGGCTAATATAGAAGGATTCAGTCATCCTAGAGAGGAGGATCCTCGAGATATTCAGGTAGTTTGGGAACAACTACTGCCACGGGGAAACAGATTTAAATCGATCCAGTAGTAGTTGAAAGAGAGAGTACCTGATGAGGATGATGAGATAGAGACGGACGAGGAGGACCCCGTGGAGCTGCCACAGTCGGGGGATGAGGAGGACGAGGAGGAAGAGCTTCCACTTAATTCGTTAGTTGCCCATATGTACGACGAGGTGTATGACCGCAACTGTTATAGTTCAGGAAAAGTAATGTAAATAGCAGCGATGCTATTATTTTGATGTTTTTTTTTAAGATGATGAATGAATAAAAGTTATTGTTTTATTCAAAGTGTTAAGTGTTATGTGATAAATTGTTATGATGTGAAACTCAAGTATATAATACTTAAAAGTTTGAATAGAGGCTAATGGATGTATTTTAGCAGAAAATGCCTCCAAGACGTCAACCACCACGACAGAGGACCATTGAGGAAAACAACAACAACAACAATGTGGAAGGAAACTCGCCAAAGAAATGAGTGACGCATCGACGGGTGCTTTGCAGAATCAACCTCAGAACCAAGGTACTACGTTTAAGGACTTCAAGGCGGTTGGACCATCAGAATTCTATGGGTCTATGAATCCAGTTGAAGCACAAACCTGGATCATGGAAATCAAGAAGGTTTTTGATGTTGCTATGGTAGAAGATAATTAGAAGACTGCTTTTGCAACATTCATGTTGAAAGTAGAGGCTAGTTACTGGTGGCAGGCCAACAAAACTCGGGAAGGACCAGGAGTGATGACCTGGGATAGGTTTAAGGAGTTATTCTTCGAGACTTATTTCCCAGAGAGTTCGAAGAGTCAACTAGAGGTTCAGTTTTTGGAACTAAAGCAGGGAACAATGTCGGTGTCAGAGTATGCCACAAGATTGAACGAGTTGGCGAGGTTTGCGCCATATCAAGTCAGCACAGTCAAAATCAAGGCGAAGAGGTTTGAACAGGATCAAGCCCTGTTGTACAAAGAGGGTCTCCTGCTCCACCAAGACGTTTGTAAAGAAATGATGGAGAAAGAAATTCTCACCAAAAGTGGAGGCGAGGCTGTAACAAAACACAATCAAGAGCAGAGGAAGAAGAAAAGTGAAGGTGAAGTTAAGAGTGGTGGTAGTAACGGCGAAAATGGGAACAATTTAAAGAGGAAGTGGAATGCGAATGGGGGAGCTGGAAATCAGCCAAGAAACCAGGAACATAAGAAGTTCGAAGCATGTGCTACATGCGAAAAGTTTCACAAGGTAGTGTGTTTGCTGGGGAAATGAGTATGCTTCAATTGTGGCCAGGAGGGTCACATCGCCCCAAATTGCACTCAAGCTAAGAAGAATGTGTGCTTCACGTGCGGATCCAAGGATCACTTTGCTCGTGAATGCCCTAAAAAGAGATCTGGTGAGACAAATGGGAGCAAGGGAAATGCTAGCGGAGGTGCGCTGGCTATTGCAGGACCAACATCAATAAATAAGCCCACAATCAGAACCTTCAACATGACGGTTCAGGACGCGGTGCAATCAAAAGATATCGTGTCAGGTATTATCCCAATCAATGATATAGATGCATATGTATTATTTGATTCGGGTGCTACTTGCTCATTTATATCTGATGAATTTGCTAAGAGGTTAGAAATACCTTATGAAGAGTTGAATTTCCCTTTGAACATAGAAATTGTGAATAGGGAAGTGATTCATGTTAGGTTCGTATACAAGAACTGTAGGGTGAACATTAAGGGGAATGTTATGAAAGTAGATTTAATCCCGATAAAACTCGGAGAGTTCGATGTTATTTTGGGAATGGATTGGCTATTCAATTATGGAGCGATAATTGACTGCCAAAAGAAGTGTATAAATCTTATAACTCCGTCAAAGGTAATTTTTCATGGTAGCAAATTGCCTAGACAAATGAAATGTCTGACGATGATGCATGCCAAGAAGTTATTGAGTCAAGGTTGTGTAGGGTACTTAGCCTACATAGTCGATACTCAAAAGGAGAAGGGTGTGAAATTAGAGGAAATACCAGTGGTTAGGGAGTTCGTGGACGTATTTTCGGAGGATTTGCCAGGACTTCCACCTGACCGAGAAATTGAGTTCGTGATCGACTTAGCACCAGGAATCCTCCAATATCGAAGGCCCCGTATAGAATGGCCCCGGTGGAAATGAAGGAACTAATGGTGCAACTGCAAGAGCTGTTAGACAAGAAGTACATTCAGCCAAGTGTGTCACCGTGGGGAGCACCGGTGTTATTTGTGAATAAGAAGGATGGGTCAATGCGTCTTTGCATTGATTATATGGAATTGAACAAAGTCACTATTAAAAACAAATATCCATTGCCAAGAATAGATGACTTGTTTGATCAATTGAAGGGTGTTAGATATTTCTCGAAAATATATTTGAGAATTGGGTATCACCAATTAAAAGTAAGGAAGGAGGATGTATCGAAGACGACATTCCGAACTTAGTACGAACATTATGAATTTTTAGTGATGTCTTTTGGTTTGACAAACGCCCCTGCAGCGTTCATGGATTTGATGAACAGGGTGTTTAAACCATTTTTAGACATGTTTGTGGTGGTATTTATCGATGATATTTTGGTGTACTCTAAAACTCAAGAGGAACATGTGGAACACTTACGTCTGACGTTGGAGACGTTAAGAAAAGAAAAGTTGTACGCGAAATTCTCTAAATGTGAATTTTGGCTGGAACGTGTATAATTTCTTGAACATGTAATTGATAAGGATGGGATTTCCATGGATCCATCAAAAGTCGAAGCTGTGATAAATTAGGAACAACCAAGAACTCCATCAGAAGTGAGAAGTTTCTTGGGATTGGCATGCTATTACAGATGGTTTATCCAAGATTTTTCCAAGATTGCCACTTCGTTGACAAATTCGACAAGAAAATCTGTAAAATTTATTTGGACGGAAAAGTGTAAAGAAAGTTTTCAAGAACTGAAGAAGAAGTTAAGTATGGCACCTGTGTTGTCGTTACCAGATAATATTGGAAACTTTGTGGTGTATAGTGATGCTTCACACAATGGATTGGGTTGTGTCCTTATGCAGAACGGCAAGGTTATTGCGTATGCATCAAGGCAACTGAAAGACTACGAAAAAGGGTATCCGACTCATGATTTAGAGTTGGCGGCGGTTGTGTTCACACTAAAGATATGGAGACACTATCTCTACAGAGAGAAATGTGGGATCTACACAGACCATAAGAGTCTGAAGTATATTTTCACACAGAAAGACCTGAACATGCGGCAAAGGAGATGGATGGAACTGATAAAAGATTATGATTGCGAAATCTTTTATCATCCGGGCAAAGCTAATGTGGTTACAGATGCCTTGAGTAGGAAAGGCAGAGAAAAGTTGATGTTGTTAACAGATAAGGAGGAGCTTATTACAGCAATGGCAGGTTAGAGCTGGAAATCAAATTTCCAGAAGAATCCGATGAAAAATTATACCAGATGGAAGCCAGTCAAACTTTGGTGGACAAAGTGAAAAACGCGCAGCTAAAGTATGAAGAATGCAAGAAAATAAAAGAAAGAGTGGTCGATGGTAAAGAAGTGAAGTATCAAGTTGATACTAATGGAATGCTAAGATTCGAGGGACGAATTTGGGTTCCAGCAGTTCATGATATTAAAGAAGAAATCTTGACGGAAGCTCATAGCTCAAGATATTCAATTCATCCGGGAAGTACAAAAATGTATCAAGATTTGCAGCATTGTTTTTGGTGGCCGAATATGAAAAGAGACGTTGCAGAATGCGTTGCAAAGTGTTTGACATGTCAGAAAGTGAAGGCCGAGCATCAAAGACCAAGCGAATTACTTCAACCATTGGAAATACCAGAATGGAAGTGGGAGCATATCACAATGGATTTTGTGGTAGGTCTTTCAACGACTCAGAAAGGATACAATGCGATTTGGGTGATAGTGGATAGATTAACAAAATCTGTACACTTTTTGCCAATAAAGATTAGATTTAATCTTGATCAGCTAGCGAAGCTATACGTTAAGGAGATCGTTTCAATACATGGAGTTCCAGTGTCAATTATATCAGACAGATATCCGAGGTTCACAACAAATTTCTGGAAAAGACTACAAGAATGCATGGGAACATAATTGAAGATGAGCACAACGTATCATCCACAAACCGATGGGCAAAGCAAAAGAAAGATCCAGATACTTGAAGATATGCTCAGAGCGTGCATCATGGATTTCAAAGGAAACTGGGATGATCATCTACCGTTGGTGGAATTTGTATACAACAACAGTTACCATGCAAGCATTGGTATGCCGCCATACGAGGCGTTATACGGTAGAAAGTGCAGAACTCCACTATGCTGGGATGAAGTTGGAGAACGACAAATGTTAGGCCCATCAGAGCAATACTGGTAGCTGTTCAAGATCGACAGAAAAAGTATGTTGATCAACATAGGCAGAGTCGTGAATTTGAAGCAGGAAGTTTCGTGTTCCTGAAAGTCTCTCCTTGGAAGGGAAAAATTCATTTTGGTAAGAAAGGAAAGCTCAGCCCAAGGTTTATTGGACCTTTCTAAATATTGCGAAGAGTGGGAGAGGTGGCTTACGAAGTAGCTTTACCTCCAGAATTAGAGCATGTGCATAATGTTTTTCATGTGTCGGTGTTATGACCATATAAACCCGATTACAAGCATGTGATCGAGTATGAACCGCTGCGATTCAAAGAAAGATTTATCTTACGAAGAGATTCCTATCCATAGTCGATGAGGAAGGAACAAGTGCTCGAGAATAAAGTGATACCTTCCGTGAAGGTGATATGGAGGAACCACAATGTCAAGAGGCTACATGGGAACTCAAGCTCGATATGATGAAGAATTACCCTGAGTAATTTGTTTAGTTCAGGTCTTCGATTCTGAGGACAGAATCTTTGTAAGTAGGGGAGAATGTGACGATTTGATTGTTTGAATTGTGATTCTAGGGACAGAATCCTTGTAAGGAGGGAAGGATGTAACGATCCGAAATTTCAAATTGTAATTTAAATATTTATTGAGTTATATAAATATTATTGAGGTGTTTATTGTTAAATAATTATTATGACGTGATGGTTGATGAATCTAAATATATTAGAGAATTTTTCTAAATTAAATTAAATTATAATTTAGAGGTTTGTATTATAACATGAGGTGTTATATTGTTGTGTTGATTTAATAATTTAGATGGTATATTAAATTATTAAATAAAGTTATAATGAAAATCATAATTTGGTGATGTTTGCTAAAAGGCTATATTTAATTAAAATATACTATGTAATTAATGTAATGGGCTAGTATGGGATATTGAAATCGAAATAAATAATATGTGAGAAACTAAGTGTTTATGTAAATAAATTAAAAAGGGTTTAATTTAGTTTTTTGCCAAACAAGGCTTAATATATTAATTCTTTAAAAATTTAAAGGGGTTTTGGCCAAACAAGCCTTATGGCTTTTGATATTTCTAATTTTTTTTTGAAATTAAATAAAATAAATAAAATAATAAATATAATATATACGTTATTTTGATAACTGATGATAGCTATTAAGGCCATATCAGTTTTATGTTTTGCTATTATGCATACTAATTGGATATTAGCTTAGCTCTTGTTTATACGCATTCTTGTTTGCAAAGCTTGAGAGTTCAAAAAATTGAGAGAGAAGTTACGAGGGAATTGAGAGAGTCTTAAGAATTTTCACAACAAATTCTAGTGATTAACAGCGATTGTATTAGAAATTAAAGGTATGTTCACAACCTTAGTGTTATATATATATATATATGTGTATATATGAGGCTACGACAAACTTTCATATAATCTGTGAATTGAAAATTGTTGAATTGTTACTATACAATGGGTTTACTTGTGATTATATGAGTATATGATGATTGGAGGTTGTGCTTAAACGAGAAATTCATGCTAATTACAGTTAATAGTAGGAAATTTTTTTGTTAGTGTATATATGTTTTCATATGTACCTATGTAAGTATCAATTTTAGTGGCCAATTCATGTGTGAAACTGTAAATTGACACTTGTATATGGTAGTTCATTGAGATACGAACATAACATAATTTGAATGAGATGATTTGGTCATGTTTTGAAGTTACAGTGATGATATTTAGGATGAATGTCAAGAAAATTGAGTTTTTCATGAAAACATGAAAATTGAGAAATTAAAATAGTTTTAGTGGTTATTAAATTAAATTGTGTTAAGTGGTTATATATGTTAGCAATCATGTTTATGATAGTTGTATATTTATTTTACGTGTTATTATCACTATTTGGTGGGTGAAATTTGTGTTAGGTGGCTTAAGAAAAGTGTCAAGTCCTGCTTACGCAAGATTGAAGTTATGTGCATCACATATACCAAATTTCTTAGACGCAGCGCATTGCCACTGCATACCATGCCAGCATCCCAAGATAAAATCATGCGCCATGCCGCAAAGGTTCTCATTTTAGACACTGAAGTCTGCTTATTCTGCAGACTTTGGTTGTTCTTTGTAGCTTAGCGTAAGGTTATGGTAATGTGTCCAACATATAATAACAAGGCTAAAACAGAGTTGTGTTATGGAGTTAGTGAATTCAAAGTGGTAAAAATGATTAGTATATTTCGAACGCATTATGTGATAACTTAGTACACACACTGAATGTTAGGCAAGTGTTGCGAAGTAAACACTTGGAATTTCTGAAATGTAAATGATAAAGAAAGGCTTGTGCTAAAATGGTAAGTTTAGCTAGAAATGCACATGTATGGTATGTTAGCATATCTAATAGATAATGTGGTTCTAAACCAATGTATAGGTGAACATGAGTTTAATATTGTAGCTTACGCTCGAGGCAAGTTTCTAAACCCTATCTTTTTACATTAAGAAAGTTTTTCTAACTCTACACTTTCGTTGGGTTAATTCTATTACTATATTGTGTAACTTTATTCTTTTGATTGAGCAAGCTTATTATCTTAACTATTATTGAATAAGTTAATTGTTCCTAAAATTCATTCGAGCAAACTCTAACTCTAATGTTATTTGAAATTCTCATTTGATTGATTCATTCTAACTTGTTTATAGTTAAGAAAGTTTCTTAAGTTCTATTATTGTATAATGAATGCAGTTTTTGGACTCTCGTCCTTATTATTGTACTGTTTTAATTCTTTGCATGAGTTAAGACCTTGTTGAGCAAGTTTTAGTTTCCAGCTTGCTATCAGTTAATGTACGTTCAGTAAATTCATTTCTAATGTTATAAGACTTTAACCTTAGCTTATTTACTGTTCAAGCAAAGGTTAACCATTTTATTCATTCTATTGAATACTTATGCTCTATAGTTATTTCAAGCATGAGTTTAATATGTCTTATCAGTTCATTTATGATTCTCAATTGTTCAATGTTATATTGTTATTAAACATCTGTTGTGATTATCAAACACTATTGATTCAACTAGTCCTCTAGTTGATGTTCATTAAACTTCAAATTACCCTTGAAAGCTTATCCAAACCAAACTTTCTTTGGTGCAGACTTGTACTCTAAATATACTGAGATGAACAACCCTACTATTATTAGGGGATAACTTATGCGTAGCGTTAAAATGTTTGTGCACAATACATTGTACGAAGGGCTGATCCCCATAAGTACGAGGAGTGCTTATAGTCTTATTACTGTTAAAGTTGGAGTTGAAAGATTACTCACAACTGTGGACATGGTTCATGGTCTTATGACCCTCAGTTATGTATATTCCATATTTTGGATTCTAGTTCAGATTATCATTGTTAAAGTACTATTCAGTCTTGATGAGCCTATTGTTGGCAATTAATATTATTATTATTCTCTTGTTGACTCATTGTTATATCCAGTGAGCAATTGTTTTGCTCACTCTTGCATATTTATAAACTCATTGCAGCTAAAGTTGAGAAGGTAGATGAGCCTTCAACTAGGAAAGGAAAAGGAAAAATGTACAAGTGATGCTGATTTGTTCTTCTGATTATTGTTATGATCATAGACATTTAATAATGATGTAATGCGATAATTTAATTTTGCACTTGAATGATGTTTTAAGGTTAGATAACCTGGGATGTTTTTGAACTTAATGATGTAACCCTATTTAAAGGGAGAGTTATGGTTTAAATATTATTTTATTTGGGTAAATAGTATGATTGTTTGGATAGTGAGTACCAAATCTTGTGGGAATAAAGTACCTAGATTTGGGGGTGTCACATAAAGATAAAGACCTTTTCCTTTGTTCTTCACAACACCTCCAGTCACTTTGTCCGTAGCTGAAATGTTTTATTTAGCAAGGGTGAGCAACAAATTTGCCCCGCAAGTTAAGACATACAATGAATGTAAAAGAATCAAGAATAACAGACTATCTATTTTGATAGAATGACACCAAAGTTTGGGGAACTTTGAAATACCTGAATAATTAATTAATCACTACTAAGTCTTCTCGCAACCTATACAACACAATAATTCGATAATGAAAGAGTACAACACTTTCAAGGTCTTTACAATATTCAATTGAATAATAAGATGGAAATATTTTCCAAAGTTTATACTGAGTGATCACAAAGGATCTAGAACTTCTCTTCTCGGGTATCTATCAAAGTTTTACTTTGATATATATGCAGGTGTATCAGATAACCATAAAGATTAAATCATACCCCTCTAGAAGTATAACAAGTGATCAGCTTTATTATACCCTATATTATACATAATACTTAAAACGCACGCAAAGGCCGAATATACGACCAAAAATGTTCCCTTTATATAAAAGGTTGTTCTTCTCAGTCTTTGAATCAGAATTTGATTTAACAACGAAATACGATGATTTCAATATTTAATCTCTTCTCTTCTCTTCTCAAACTTATCAAGTTTTCATTTTTCGATCTAGCTAAAACAATTGGCATCGATTTATCAATAATAATTGAATTCTCTTCTCGAACCTATCAAGTTCTAACAAATATTCGTCCAGCCAAATCAATTGGCTAAGACATTTCTCAACACGATTCAACAACAGACAGGAATTATATGTTCTATTTGCAGTCACTAATAGATTCTACAGATAGGAATATCCAATAACAATTATTTGACAAATATATATTCTCAGAATCACTAATTTAATTTGAATTAATAAACATGCACTAACTGCGAATAATCAACAATAAATTCTCAGACGTGGTCTAATCTAATAATTAACCACCATAGTAATTAAATAGATGTAACTCAAGGTTGAGTTAAGGAAACTTTCCTTCTCCATTGATTACTGCTACTCAAATAAACTTATCTGCATTTGAAAGACCTATAATCACAATATCGGTCTCACAATTAGCACCATATTTCATAACACGCAACACTGTAATTTACAGTCAGTCTTTCTCCTAGGCACATTACCACATAGCCACATCAGTGTTTATAACTTATATTGTGAGAACCCGAGAATTTAGACAATTTAGTAAAATCTTAAATGATTGATTTAAGGTCAAATAATAGACCTAGACAGAAAATAAGTGTATGCGTTTGATGTTATTAGGATGGAATTTTGAGGGTTTCAAAATTCTGTGAAGGATTTAGGTGAATTATTCAGGATTAAGTGTTTATGTGATTAAGTTCTGTGTATATGGCTAATGAAGTGTACAGAATGTGGTTAATGGTCAAGGGTTGACCAGATAAATTATATATGTGGCAAACCCTAAGAATATATTAAGAACAACAACGTTCAGTTAGAAAACCCTAACGTCTAATAAGAAACCCTAGAAATCGGTTTTGGAAACCCTAATTTCAGTTCCGGAAATCCGAAACCCTAATTCGATGCATGAAACCCTAAATCGGGAACTTAATGGCATAAGTGTAAATAATTATAAGATTAATTAGGGTTAATCTTAACAAATTGATTACAAAACCCTAATACTTGATCTGAAAGCCCTAGTTTCAGATTCTGATAAATTGAAGCCCTAATCTGGGAAATTAATGGAGAATTATAATGCTCTACCGCTATTATTATAATATTAATTAGGGTAACGCTTAATTAATTAACAAACCCTAATTTCAAATTATCGAACTTAAACTTTTCCGTCAGGAACCCTAATGACGGATTTGAAAACCCTAATTTCTAATTAGAGAAAATGAAAGTGTTAATTGAATATTTTAATGTTAATTAGGATATATTAATTCTATTTTTCAAGATTTAGTAATTAGAAAACCCTAATCTAGTTACGGATATTTAATTTCTAATTTAGAAAATTATTTTTCTATTTAGAAACCCTAATTTGTGGGTTGAAAACCCTAATGACCATTTTGAACCCTAATTGTACAGTGGTGGATTTAATTGCTATAATTGCAATGTTAATTAGGAATATAAATCCTAATTGTCAAGTTATTAGAAACCCTAATCTAATTGGAAAATCTAATTTATAAAATTTAAATATTATTTTTATATTTAAAACCCTAATTTTTGGGTTATAAATTATAATGTACAGATTTGACACTAAGTGCTTAATTAGCAATTTTAATTAGGGCAAAATAGTCCTAATTAGCAATAATGATTCATGATTAGGAAATCATGATATAATTAGGAAGCCCTAATTATAATTAGAAATCAAAATTTTCTATTTTTAAAATTTAATTAGAAAATTTTTGAAATCCAAGTTGCTAAATATTTAAGGGTTAAACCCTAAACCCTAAATTTGTCCAAACCTTAAACCCTAGAATGCTCAAACCCTAAACCCTAAGGGTTTCATTAAATGGCAAATTCTAGAAATTTATGGAAAAGACCAAAATGCCCTTTTTAGATTTTTTTAAAGACAACTTGCAGATCTTGCTAAGTCAAGAGTTGTTCACCAAACCCTAGCCTAAACCTAGCATATCATTTGACAAATTACCAAAGAATCACCATATAGCCAATACCACATACCTTGCATTATTACATAATATAAATAGATTAAGAAAGAGAAAAGGTTCACTTTATGTTCATTTTGTCCAAGCCCATGCTCTCTAGATTTTTTCGGAAATGGAGTGTGAGGGAGTGTAAATCAAAGCTAAGATATCTTATTAGCTTTCCAAGATCGTGATCAAAGGATCAAAACCAAAATCATAAAGATAAAAGGTATATGAACCCTAAACCTAGAAATTCTATAATCTGAAGTTATTTGTTGTAATTGATTGGTTAAACATGTGTACTAGGGTGTCGAATGATGGTGCAGGTTGTCAAAACACAAACCCATAACATCAAAGTACTCGAATCTAGCAATTTTGCAAATCTGAAATCGGAAAATGTCGGTCGACAAGCAAAATGTCGTGTCTTCTAGATCTGTCTCTGTTAATATATTTTGGTGTTTTATGTTATGCATCTATAGTACGCCATGTGGTCTTTGATCTCCAACTTGAATCAAAGTCAGATCATGTGTAGATCGAACGGAACAAGCGGTATTAAAGGTCGCCGACCAACATTTAAATGTGAATCTGGGTAACCCAGATTTCTCAAGAGATGTCGACAAGCATGTTCATAGAAGTCCGATCTCGCTTATGTTTGATAGTTAGGCCAAGTTATTGTGTTTATGTTGTAGCCTGATATGAGTACTACATGTTAAAGGCTTTAGATCACCCAGATCATGAACAGGAACGAAATTATTTAAGGTCAAACTACGTTGACCGATCAGCCTTAAGAATTTTCTGGAAAACCTAGAAAATTCAAGACCCGTTTCCTGACCTCTAGTTTGACCGGACTTGGTAGCGTAGATCTGTTGTTGTTAAGATGATCTTAAATTATGTACTTGTACAAGGACAAGAGTACTACATAATGAAACATTAATATTACATTAATCGTACATGGAAAGCCTAGATCTGGAGGCTCAAAGTAGGACTTGGCGATCGTTTTCTTCATTTCGGAAAACCCGTAAATGAAGAACGACTCTGACATGATATTTGGTTGCTTAGATCTCTTACTGGTGAAATGTTTTAGCCATGAACTTAGTTGTTAGTTGTTGTATTACATTAGTACTACGATCTATAAACATTATTAAGCCCAGAAACGTTAAGAACAATGAATTAGATCCGGTCAAACATGCTCACTTGTCAACTGACATGAATTTCTGGGCCGACACCAAGAACACCAAGAACACAATTAGCGACACTTTTGTCGCCTAAGGACCCTTTAGTGACAGTTTATTTTTATTTTCCGGAAAATGATTAAAAAATTAGAAAAAATGATTTTAAATTATTAAAAATACTAAATAAATTCTGAAAAATAGTTTTTAACTATTTTGAGTATATTTTAAAAATATTTAATATTTTTGGAATATAAATGGTATTAATTTATTTAATTATAATATTAAATAAATTATGAAAAATAGTTTTAAATTCATGAAAAATCATGAAAAATAATATTATGGTAAAAGAAAATATTTTAAGTTATTTTTGATGACTTTTAATATTTTATGATAAATTTCATTAATATTTTAATATTAATGGTAATTAATTTATTTTATAAATATATTAAATAAATTAAGGAAAAATTGAATTAATGTTTTAAAATTATTTAAAAATGATTTAAGTATTATAAAATATTTTAAGTTATAGAATATAACTTCCGATATTTTGGCATGAAAATATTAATATTTTAATATTAATATCAATTTTCTAACCATGGATTTAAATGTTTAAAAATCATGTAATTATGATTTTAAGATATTAAGAATATCTTGTGATATTATAATTATATTATAATATTATGTAAGGATTTTTATTAATATTTTATATTAAATGAATATTAATGATTAAGGAATTACGTGGTATTTAATTCATTTAAATACGATATTAATGATTGGAAAATCATGATAAATGGTAATAATTATCCAAAATTATTACGAGCCTGGGGAAGAATGTTTTCGATCGATAAGAAATTATCTCGAGATAATTGTTAAGTGTTTAGCGAGTTTAATTGAACTTAAACTCGATATTCGTCCGACTGCAATCAGTGGATGATAGAATTGTTTGCTTTTAAGTCGAATTTGAAATAGTTTGACCTGATAATAAGTCTTTTGTGTTGTATAGACTGATAGGGTTATGTGTTATGTGTTTAGGTTATTCTGTGTATATAAATATAATAGTATTATACTATGATGATATTATTCTAATATTGGAGATCTATATTATTAATATTAGGTCTTCGGGTAAAGCGATATAAATTGCGTTATGTAATCAACAGTTCGGCAAGTTTGTTCTTACTTAACTCTAATAAGAGTGTTTTATTCAAGCTTATGGTTAATCATTGTTGATTGCCATGAAAATTGTACTCTGACATCTCTTGATGTATAATTCGTGTAATTATGAAAGGTCGATCACCTTCATTACCAAATTGGTTCATAAATGTTTTTTCATGTTTAAAACTTGTTCACCAAAAGTTTGTTCCTCGCTAGTTCTCAATTATATTGATGAATTATAGCCACTTATTATTCATACTCTTCAATCATGATATATCCTTATATTGTTGTATTTAAACTCATTTGGGCAACTTTCATGCTCACCCTTTTATATCATGATAAAACATTGCGAGATAAAGAAAGCTGCCGTTAGGATCAGAGAAAGCGATTAAAGCCAAGTTCACTTGGGTTATAAAGTCTTGACTAGTTTGTAATAGCGTATTGTGATAAATATTGTTATGTAATAAATAGTTTATGAAATGTGTATAAGTTAAGGTTACTCGACCTTGGAGAATAGTGTGTAATGTAATGTATAAACAATTTATGTTTATATCTTCCGCAAACAATTATAGAATGTTTAGTGTACTGGATCCGAGGTGATTTGGGGCCTGGATTCGGGGGACACTACATATATAAACACTCATTAAGTCTAACTAGTTCGGTCTGGTTGTACTTCAGTCTATTCTCGATGTACTGTTCACCCTATGCGACAATTAACACTTTTATTGTCAATTAAACTCAGTTTCAAAGCTTCAATATTATTTTAGATAAGTCAAATATCGTTTATAATATTTTTCAGAAACTTTTAATAATTTATAAACAATTATTATAATTTATAATAATTTTTCAAACACTGGAATCATTTTTAAATGATTTAAATGTCAAATAATCTTATCATCATTAATATTTAATAATATAAAAATATTAATGACATACTTGTAAAAAATATTAAAGTTATTATTAATAACTTAAAATATTTTTAAATCATCAATATTCTACTTAAATGATTTTTAAAATAAGTAAAATTATTTTTAAACCATCACCATTAATATTTAAATATTAATGAATTTGTTATCAACATATTAAAAGTCATGAATTATAACTTAAAAATATTTTTAAATCATTTTTCTCATTCTTAAATGATTTTTAAATCAATAAAATTATTTTTAATTTATTTATTTAATATTATAATTAAATAAATCCAATATCATTAATATTAAATTATTAATGAAAATTCTCCAAAAATATTAAAAGTTACATTTTATAACTCAAAATATTTTAAAATACTTTATTCTTATTTAAAATGATTTTTATAATATTAAAATCATTTTTCTCTAATTTATTTAATAAACTAATTAAATAAATTAAATATCATTAATATTTAAATAATTACAATTATTAATAAAAAAATATCCCAAATAATTAAAAGCTAATTTTCATAATTTAAAATAATTTTTGAAACCATTTTTGGTAATTTTTAGATTTTATTTTCTATTTTTAATCATTTTCTAGAAAATCGTAAAATAGAAATTAATTAAACCGTCGCTATAGGCTATAGTGACACAAAGCGTCGCTGTTGGTGTTCTTGAGCCTCAAGAACACTGATAGTCAGTGCTCAAGGGGTCACGTTTGACCGACCTTAATTCTCACTTAAATCATGTTCTGGGCATTCTTATGCAACAATTCTGAAGTAGGTATGTAACACTACTATTAACAACCAACACCTTGGTCATACAACATCATAACAAGGAGATCCAGCCTCTCAAAGTCACTGTCAGACAACTCCTAGGTTTTCTAGGTAACCCAGAAACCCAGGCAGTTACATGCTGTCAATTTCTAGTTCGATTTTCTATATGTTCTGGTCATCAAATGGTTAGGTTTTTGGTCCAAACATGTAGTACTTATGACAAGGAACATTTATACACCATGATCTCAGTCCAACTAAAACATAAACACAAGATGAAATCCGGTCAAAGTCTGTCAAACAAATTGTTCTTACGGTTTCTAGATATTCCAGAAACTCGACTTCGTGATGAAGTTGCCCAGTTTGACCACCACATACTTCGAATCTGTTTACGAAATAAAGAATATTAAGGCATGGATCTATAGTCCATATAGCAAACTACAAACTGGTTACAACAACATCAACATAACTCATAACACAAGACAGATCTAGACATTACAAAAGCTTATCAGACCCGGATTTATGATTTATGGGTTACCCAAAAATCGACTGGTCATGCCCGATCAACGGGTTTTGACCGATTATAACTTACAATCTAGACATCCAATGACTGTTATTTAACTTGCAGAACAAAGACCATATATTAAACTATGGATCTAACACATAAAACAACAAAAATCAACATCAGAGAAAAATTTATGGACTCTGACATTAGCTTGTCAGGCCACTCTAGGGTTCAAGAACAGTTTTTCAAAAACTCCATTTTAATGCCTTATGATGCTATAGATCTATGATATATCATCATAGATCCTCTTAAAACATCTTCTAACACTGATTTAAACACATAAACACAAACATGAACTTAGCATACATGATCTAGGTTGAGTTTAGGGTTTTACCTTTATAGTCCAATCCTTGATCCTTGATCTCCTATAATTATCTTGATATTTCTAGGGTTTATTTAGTGACTGAAATACTCAAGGAATTTGGAGGTTTGAGAGAGAGAGAAAGAGTTGTTGAGAGTTAGTACATAAATGGGCAACTTTAGTAACTTTTCTCTCTCAATATCTTTTATAATTACTTAGATGCAATGTATATAAATGAAGTTGGTGCTGATTTGCTGAAGATATAAGCCACAAAGTCAATTTAGTAGGTGAACAACTAAAGTTGTTGTCTAATCTTACAAGTTACCAATTAAAGAATGTGAAAAGGGCACTATGGTCATTTGTATTATCATTTTAATGGCAATCTAGACAATTATCCAACCCTTAGGGTTTATCCCTTAAAGTTTAACCCTAAGGTTCTAACCCTTAGGTTTTCCAACTTTAGTTTCCAAAAATTTCTAATTAGTGTTTTATTAAAATAGGAAATTAAGATAACTAAAATATAATTAGGGTTTCCTAATTATACTAATGGTTATCAAACACATTAGGGTTTACTAATTAGGATTAGGGTTTCCTAATTAGGTTTAGGATTCCCAAATTTTAAATTAGGGTTTCTCGACATAGAATTAGGGTTATTAACTGTGCGTTAGGGTTTTAGATCTGAGATTAGGGTTTCTAATCCCTTATTAGGGTTTATTAATTTAAAACTATGACGCCCCCAAAATAGGTATACATCACCCATATTGACTCGCCAAATATATGGTACAAAATTCAAATACAACTTAATTATACAACAGTCGTGTAAAATACGACAAAACATATGCTGTGAGTTTTAATACAAATATTGTCATCTAGACAATATCCACACTCAATTGAGTCCTCATTACATTTATTATCACACTATTTAACAGAATAGTGAGGACTACTAATGCTATTATCTGGACTGTCACTCCGTTCCCCAACTAGTCCCTGCTACGTTCTCATTTCCTGAAGAGAACAATGAAAGTATAAGGGTGAGCTCTACTAGCCCAGTAAGAAATATTATGACTAAGATAATGCAGAATAAATTATTATTAGCCTTCAACAGTGTTAAATTGATACAATATAAGGATGACTTTTAACATAATATAAACATGAGGATGATGACAATGATATAAGAATTCAATAAAACAAGTTCAAGAATTAATTTATCCAAGAACTAATAACGTCCAAATTGTCAACATGATACTTCTTTGTAGAGTAAAATTCAAGAATGCTCAGAAGAATATTTCCATGAAAAGATACTGGATGAAGCGCAAATATCAAGGATATTCCACAAATTTCATGGAGTATAGAAGTCAAAACTTTAACCAACCGAGTATAATAAAGAATGGAATAACAAAAAAAAATCACCGAGCATGCGATAGATCGCAGACGATTAAAGTTATTCCAACGTAATAATAAACAATCGGAACTAGGTCATGCGTAAACGCATGGACATGATATTCCAATGTAATAATAAATAATGAAACCAGTCGTAAAAATTACATGCAAGCGTGATGTTCCAACAGAATAATAAATAACGGAATTGTGTCATGCGAACGCATTGCATACATGATGTTCCAACAGAATAATAAATAACGGAACCCGTGTCGATTAAATTGCACCGACGAGGATGTTCTAACGAATAATAAAGAATGGAATAACGAAAGAATTTCACCATGTATGCGGTACTTATGCATGAAAAGTTATTCAAATGAATAATAAAGAATAGAATAACGTAAGAATTTCACTATGTATGCAGTACTTAGATAGGCGAAAGTTATTCCAACATAATGATAAAGAATGGAATAATGAAGTTTTTTCATGAATACTGAAAGAAATAATACCTCTTACCTTATAAAGAAGAGTACTCACCGGGTAGTATGGGATATACTTGAAGAAACTTTTCTACGCTCAAAGCTTTCTTAAACTCTAAAGAAATATGCTCAAGATTCTAGAAGAAGAATTCTCTCTAGCTTTCTCTCTAGAGTTTCAAAGAATTCCTAAGAAATAATAAAGGAATGAGCTTCTATTTATAAAAGAACGGATTGAATAATAACTAATTCCTGAACGGTCCAGATTGATTTACTTTTAAATGGACGGTCTAGATTGGTTTACAATAAAATATAATATATTCTATTTATAATCTAATAAAACGAATAACTTTATAAAAGTATTATGTTTTATATAAAAAGATTTTACTATGCAAATATTAGGCAGGCACTATGCAAACATTATGCATAATAGAATAAAATATATTCTAATTATTGTCTAATAAAACAGATAACTTTATAAAAGTATTCTGTTTTATATAAAAAGATTTTACTATGCAAAAGACTATGCATAATAGAATATAATATATTCTATTTATAGTCTAATAAAACGAATAACTTTATAAAAGTATTATGTTTTATATAAAAAGCTTTTCTATTTTATTACATTAATAATACTAATAAAACAAAACTTCATCATCATTATTATAATTCACATTATTAATCGACTAGGTCGTTCCCAGGAAAGAGGGGGCTTTCCAATAAGGATTTCTCCATATTGGCGCGCAATTAGGTGACCAAACCTCTCCTTGGCAGAACTTCTAGATATCGTTAATATTGCAAATAATAATATTAATAACTTCGTCGTCTCAATTATTTATTTAATAATATATAAAATATCAACAATAATTGAATCAATTAACGTGAGATACTATGCAACAATTACTGAAGCAATAATTGAACAAAACTAAGTGACTTCTCACGTAAGCATCAATAATCAATACCGCTAGCTACTATGCAACCGCACACCACATATTCTTTTACTTTTAACACCGGGTGATTCAACAGTTAACGGTAAAACTTCCGCCGTTATTTTCATAAAAATATTTTTATCGTTTTCTCAATCCGACAATAATTCCATTGTGGGGTCCACCAATGATTGGGTCGTCATTTAATATTCCCGCTTAAAATGAATATTCCCCACCAATCGAATATTATATAACAACTTGCGTACTTTTGCAAAAATTTATAAATATTACCCACAACTATAACATTATATCAAATTCATTCCATAATATTCAAAAATGATAATTATAGAAAATTCATCTTTATTCATAAAAGTTTGGGTCTTACAATCTCCCTTCTTATGAAATTTTGCCCTCGAAATTAGGGTACGACTGTATGTCGAAGAGGTAAGGATACCTTGATTTCATTTCGATTCTAACTCCCGTGTCATTTCCTCAACATCGTGGTTCCTCCATAAAACTTTGACTTAAGGTATAACCTTGGAGCGTAGAATATGTTCCTTCTTATCCAAGATTTGAACAGGAACCTCTTCATACATTAAATCTTCCGCTATTTCATCTGGTTTTAACTCAATAATGTGCTTCGGGTCTTTCACATATTTACGTAACATGGATATATGAAAAACGTTATGAACATGAGACATATTTGGCGGTAAAGCGAGTCTATAGGCTACAGTCCCTACTCGATCAAGGATTAAAAAATGGGCCAATGAATCGAGGATTGAGCTTTTCTCTCTTTCCAAATCTCGTAACTCCTTTCCATGGAGCAACACGTAACAACATATGATCTCCAATATCGAATTTCACGTCCTTTCGATGAAGATCAGCATAACTCTTTTGTCGGTCTTGTGAGGTTTTTATACATTGTCGGATCGTTTGAATCTTTTCCATAGTCATACATACCAACTCCGATCCCAACAACGTTGCTTCACCCACCTCATCTCAGCATACTGGAGAACGACACTTTTTTCCATATAACGCCTCGAATGGAGCCATGCCAATACTTTTTTGATAATTGTTGTTGTATGAAAACACCACCAATGGTAAGAACTTGTCCCAACTTCCCTTGAAGTCAAGGATACAGAGTCTTGATAAATCTTCAAGAGTTTGAATAGTCCTCTCTGATTGTCCATCCGTCTAAGGATGATATGCTGAACTAAATCGTAAATCTCTGCCCATAGATTTTTGCAAACTAACCCAAAATCGTGAAGTGAATCTTGGGTCTCGATCAGAAACTATGGATACTGGCATACTATGCAGTCTTACAATCTTATTTATGTACATACGAACAAGATGTTCAAGTGTATAAGTTTCTCGTATTGGTAAGAAATGAGTAGACTTGGTCAATCTATCAACAATGACCCAAATTGCATCTATGCCTTGAGAAACCTTGGGAAGACCAGTAACGAAATCCATGGTAATGTGCTCCCACTTCCATTCTATAATTTCAAGTGGTTGCAATGGACCTTTTGGTACTTGATGCTCCACCTTGACTCGTTGACAAGTTAGACACCTTGAGATAAACAGCGTTATCTCTCTCTTTGTTAGAGTTTATGCCCTAGAGGCCAATTATTTGATATAATTATTTTATTTACTGCGTTATATAAATGTTAACACAATAAAAAAATCCTTAGAATAGTGATACAAATTATATAGTTTCAAGTATGTGACTTGAACATGAGATTATATAATTACAATTAGTTTCATTGTTCTTAAATGTCCCTAGTCAAGTATCATTGTTGATGGGACAACATTAATGCATTGAGACTAGTATGTGGATTAACTGATGGCCAAATCTCATTGGTCATAAATATATGAGATATTAAGTCAATGCATAGGTACATGTTAGAGAACGATGTACTGGACATACCCACCATGAGAATTCTATGTGGAGCATTATGCGAAGTGTCATTAGAAATTCTCATTGTGATAATGATGTAATGGTCCTCCGACCTGAAATCACTATATTACTACACGAGAATTTATGTACTTTGATATCATCAAATGTCACCTTTAATAGGGTGGACTATAAAGGTGATTATTGGGTACATCATGAATCGTGTGAGGAATATGAGTGATCTAGATGGAATTTAACCCTCCTATATATTAGGGATGATATCCATAGGCCTCTTGATTGAGTAAGACTATGAAATGCATGGCCATGCTCAAATAGTGATTTGTTTCATATAGTCTGCTCATTGATCAAGAAAACTCAGATTAAATTATGGAGTATGACACATTCCATGACTCGAGTTTAATCTAGGATATTAAGGTTAATAGGATTAAATTACATTGAAACATTGGTCACGAAATGGTTGTATCGAATCATCGATCTTATTATTACTTGGGTAGTTACTAGATGTCGCTTACTGTTTATAATTTTATAATATGATTTTAAAATTATTGCCAACGTAATAATAACCTATAGGGTCACACACATAGAAAGTAATTTAAAATAGAATTAATTTAAATTTCAAGGATTTAAATATATTAATATGATTAATAGTATTTAAATCACTTAATTTAAATTAAAAAGGATAATTTGTATATATGTATATTAATTAAGTAAGACTTAATTAAGATATATATATATATATATATATATATATATATATATATATATATATATATATTTGGATTTTATTAAAATACGTTTTTGATTAATCCCTTTTAACTACTATATATATGATATAGTAGCCACTTAGGTAATATCATAACATTATAACCCTAGCCATTTCTTAGAGAGAGACTAGAGAGAAACAGTTCTAAAATCCATTCCTTTTGGTGGCTAGTACCGCTAGCCCGCTTTATTGCAGATCGTCATACGATGGTTCATGGATGCGTTAGTGTGAATCTTACCGTAGAGGCGCGATTCGTTTGATCATTTTGCGTTGGAGATTCGAGCGCATCAATTTGAAGCATATTCATATTCGGTATAATTTCGAACCATTGAATTAATTATTTTTGCATGGATCCTGTTTAGGGTTTCAGAAATTGCTTTAAATTGTTCGATTTCCGCTGTGCGTTTCTGTGTCAAAACCCTACACTCTTCATATTGCTCCACCAAAATGTATGTCGAAGATCACGATAGATTTTGGTACTCCCAGGATGGATTCCAAACAGTGTGTTGTGCGCCTCCATCATGATTTTATACTTTAAATCAGGGTCATTAGGAACACAAAGTCTGGAGTTGACTCGAATTATTCCTTTTTCATCGATTCTTGCTTCCGGCATAGCACCTTCTTGTACTTTCTTCCTCATACGCATCAGCTCCAAGTCTGTAGCTTGAGCAGCTTTAACTTTATCAATTAAAATCGGTTCTACTCGTATATTCGCCATCATTATATGGGTCCCTGGAATCTTTATCTCTATCTCCATCCTTTGCAAGTCATACAAAATGGGCCTTTACGACAAAATCGCACTCGCATTCGCATATATGATCTTCTACTTAATGCGTCACCACCACGCTTTGATTTTCCAAGATGGTATTGGATGGTATGATCATAATCTTTCAATAGTTCAAGCCAACATCGCTGTCGCATGTTGAGTTTCTTTTGAGTGAAGAAATATTTGAGGCTTTTATGATCCGTAAAGATCTCCACTTTCTCCCCATACAAGTAATGCCTCCAAATTTTAAGTCTGAAGATAACAAATTTACGCTAACTCTAGATCATGAGTAGGATAATTCCTCTCATATTCTTTGAGTTGTCGAGAGGTATAGGCTATGACTTTCCCATGTTGTATGAGAACACATCCTAACCCTTTGCCTGAATCATCACTGTAGATGACAAATCCCTCCGAGCTAGATGGTATTGTCAGAACAGGTGCTGAAATGAGTCTTCTCTTGAGTTCTCTAAACTCTTCTCACATTCCTCGTTCCAACTGAATTTTGTATCTTTCCGAGTCAGCTGAGTTAAGGGAGTAGCGATTCGAGAAAACCCTTCTACGAATCTCCGAGAATAACCAGCTAAGCTGAGAAAGCTATGTACTTCGATCACTGATTTAGGTTGCTCCTAGCTTTGAATAGCTTCAATCTTTGCTGGGTCAAAATATATTCCATGACTTAAACCACGTGCCCAAGGAATGCTACTTCCTCAAGCCAGAACTCGCATTTTTCAACTTGGCATAGAGCTTATATTCACGAAGCTTTTGAAGTATCAGCCTCAAGTGTTGCTCATGATCTTCACGGTTTTGGAATAAATAAGGATGTCATCAATAAAGACGACCACAAAGTGATCCAAATATTCCTTGAATACTTGGGTTCATCATATCCATGAAGGCAAAGGGAGCATTAGTCAATCCAAAAGACATGACTAGAATTCATAATACCCGTCTCGAGTTCCGAAAAGCCGTCTTTGGAATGTCATCGGTTCTAATCTTCAATTGGTGATATCCTAATGAAGATCAATCTTTGAAAAAATTTGGCGCCTTTGCAACCGGGTCAAACAGGTCATCAATACGTGGCAATGGGTACCTATTTTGATGGTGACATGATTCAACTCCTAATAATCAATACAAAGTCGCATAATCCCATCTTTCTTCTTCACGAATAGACAGGAGCACCCCAAGGAGAAGTACTAGGACGAATAAAGCCAATGTCTAACAATTCCTGCAGGTTGGGTCTTTAACTCCACGATGTTCAATATGAGCCATTCGATATGGGCTTTGGAAATGGGTTTTGTCACGGTTCAAGGTCGATACAAAATTCAATTTCACGCCTGGGGTAAGTCGAAGTTCTTGAGTGGAATACGTCAAGAAATTTATTAACAATAGAAATATCATTCAAAATCGATTTATTTTTGTTTAGATCCGTGACATGAGCTAAGAAAGCTTGACATCCGTTTTCCAATAAACGAATAGCTTTATGGCTTGAGATGACAGTGATTGATTTTAATGGTTTGGTTGCCTGAATTCGCATAATAGGTTAGTTAGGAATATGAAAGCTAACAACCTTACAAAAATAATCAATTTTTACATGATGAGTAGTTAACCAATCAATCCCTAGAATTACGTCAAATGCAAGTATTTTCAATGAAATAAGATCGACAGGTAATGTGAGAGTACCGATTTGAACCAAACAAGACTTATAAATAGTGGATGTAATGAAGGTTTCTCCCAACGGAGTTTCAACAGATAAGTCAAAGTCTAATTTCTCCGGAGTCAAATTTAAACGTTGAGCGAAAGTAGGAGAAATAAAAAATGGGTAGAACCGATATCAAATAAGGTATAAACTTCGCTAGAGTTTATAATAATCTTACCCGTGATGACCTCATTCGGGTTCCTTGCTTTCTGGGAGGTTACGACAAACACTCTCCCTTACACTACTGGCTTTGACTTTTCTGGGACGTCCTTTGGTGCCTCCATCCTAGCTGAACTTGTCTTCGGTGAACGACAAAATCGGGCTAGGTGACCTTCTCTTCCACAATTATAACATGCTTTGGACGGCATCGCGTAGTTTGGACTGATGTGTCCTTCCCCTCCGCATTTGAAGCATATGATAGGTGGTCGTTCTCCTTCCTTAACAACGGGTGCTGGTGTTAACGTCTTTCCATCATTGTTGAATCTCCTCATCTTGAAATGTCCATTCTTATTGTTTTAGCCATGATTACCACCGAAGTGGTTACCATTTCTAGAATGTTGATTCCCTCCACGCTTATTGTCACCGCTTTGATGACTGCTATCACTAGTATTATCATTTTGTCTCATGCTCTCTTTTGGTTGGGTTGACTCATTATCGCGCTCCAATAACTGAGCCCTATTAACAACATATAAATACAAACACAGTTTATGATAGATAAGATATTGACGTATCTCTGGTTTCAAACCTCTTAGAAACATTCGCGCCATTCTCTCCTCATTATCAACCAAATGGGGCCGCAAAACCGGATAACTCGGCAAACTTGGCTTCGTCATCGCGACACGGTCATGTTGTTTTGCTCCAGCTTGATGAACTCTACCTTTTTCATGTGATGAATACTTTCGAGAAAGTACTTGTCGTTGAACAATTATTGGAACTTCTCCCAAGTCATCTTCAAGTCGGCGGTTGAGTACGCTTTTACGATTCCCACCAAGAATCACCTCATCGCAACATGAAAGTGGCAAAGAACCTTTTGCTCCTCGAGCATCCTAAGACATCAAATATCTTGCAGATATGTTTTATCCACGCTCTCGCCTTAAGTGGTTTTGGCTCTCCAAAAACTCCGGTGGTCCCAGCCCTTGAACTGCTTAAGCGATGACCGTCAGAGTTGCCGGTGTTTCCACCTACATTTTATACAGGAGCCGCTCTTGCCTGATGCTGCATGAATTGTATAAAGCCTCTGAACATTCCATCGTTCATCATCTGGTCAGTGTTGTTATTTGCATGAGGATTGTCGCCTTCCTGATGCACATTATCCTAATTATTGATCTGTGGAGACTCAATGGTCTCCTGTGCTCCATTGCTAATCTCAACATTCTCGGATGCCATTTTCAAATACTGCCACAAAACAAGGGTTAATTAACATATCACATATCACATATTATCCCTATACTCTTACCGACCAATTAAATACCAAATAAATTTAGGTAGGTCATACTAGCGAAGGAATTTCCCATCTCTCCCCTTCTAGTTCTTGTCTCACATCTCAGCTAGGGATCATATCCCTAAGCTTTGATACCAACTGTGATGCCCCCAAAATAGGTATACATCACCCATCTTGAGTCGCCAAATACATGGTACAAAATTCAAATACAACTTAATTATACAACGATGGTAAAATACGACAAAAACATATCTTGTGAGTTTTAATACAAATATTGTCATCTAGACAATATCCACACTCAATTGATTCCTCATTACATTTATTATCACACTATTTAACAGAATAGTGAGGACTACTAATGCTATTATCTGGACCATCACTCCATTCCCTGACTAGTCCCTACTACGTTCTCATTTCCTGAAGAGAACAATGAAAGTAAAAGGGTGAGCTCAACTAACCCAAAGAAGAAATATTATGACTAAGATAATGCGTAATAAATTATCATTAGCCTTCAACAAAGGTTTAAATTGATACAATATAACAAACATCAAGTTTAACTGCAGTGAACAAGCAATCCATTAAAAGAATCAAGTAGAGAATAAAATCTACTATCTTTTATGATTTAAAAGGTTTTCATCACTTTCATCACCGGACTCAACTTAATAAATAATCCACATCATCCTCGCACTACTACCAAGGATATTCATTAGTATCACAACCACAAATTATCCATGCACTATGGGCCAAGAATATTCGTGTATTCATCAATGGTCATGATCATGCCAACAACTGTCCATCAATGCACTACGGGCCAATGAGGACTGTTACCACATCATTTGTAACATTACGGTCATGATTATACCGATAAATCCCTGGTCATAATCATACCAAGTCCATCTATGCACTACAGGCCACAGATGACTTTTAACATAATATAAACATAAGGATGATGACAATGATATAAGAATTCAATAAAACAAGTTCAAGAATTAATTTATCCAAGAACTAATAACGTCCAAATTGTCAACATGATACTTCTTTGTAGAGCAAAATTCAAGAATGCTCATAAGAATATTTCCATGAAAAGATACTGGATGAAGCGCAAATATCAAGGATATTCCACTAATTTCATGGAGTATAGAAGTCAAAACTTTAACCAACTAAGTATAATAAAGAATGGAATAACAAAAGAAATCACCAGGCATGTGATAGATCACTTGCATACGAGTTATTCCAATGAATAATAAACAATGGAACCAGGTCAATGCGTAAACGTGCAGCATGTGATATTCCAACGAAATAATAAATAACGGAACGGAACTGTCAAAGAAATTCACACCAGAAAGGATGTTCCAACAGAATAATAAATAACGGAACGGTCATGCGTAAACGCATGGCGAGGATGTTCTAACGAATAATAAATAATCGGAACCAGTCAATCGATTAAATTACACCGGCAGCGGGATGTTCTAACAGAATAATAAAGAATGGAATAACGTAAGAATTTCACCATGTATGCGGTATTGGATGACAAAGTTATTCAACGTAATAATAAAGAATAGAATAATGTAAGAATTTCACTATGTATGCGGTGCCTTAGCATGACGTAAAGTTATTCCAACATAATGATAAAGAATGGAATAACAGAAGTTTTTTCATGAATACGAAAGAAATAATACCTCTTACCTTATAAAGAAGAGTACTCTGACGGGTAGGGCGGGGATATACTTGAAGAAACTTGCACTACGCTCAAAGCTTTCTTAAACTCTAAAGAAATATGCTCAAGATTCTAGAAGAAGAATTCTCTCTGATTTCTTTCTCTAGAGTTTCAAAGTGAATTAAGTAAGAAATAATGAAGGAATGAGCTTCTATTTATAAAAGAACGGATTGAATAGTAACTAATTCTAAAACGGTCCAGTTGATTTACTTTTAAATGGATTGGTCCAGTTGGTTTACAATAAAATATAATATATTCTATTTATAATCTAATAAAACGAATAACTTTATAAAAGTATTATGTTTTATATAAAAAGATTTTACTATCTGAACATTATGCAGTGCTCTATCTGCAAACATTATGCATAATAGAATAAAATATATTCTAATTATTGTCTAATAAAATGTAGATAACTTTATAAAAGTATTACATTTTTTATATAAAAAGATTTTACTATGCAAAAGACTATGCATAATAGAATATAATATATTCTATTTATAGTCTAATAAAAAGAATAACTTTATAAAAGTATTATGTTTTATATAAAAAGCTTTTCTATTTTATTACATTAATAATACTAATAAAACAAAACTTCATCATCATTATTATAATTCACATTATTAATCGACTAGGTCGTTCCCAGGAAAGAGGGGGCTTTCCAATAAGGATTTCTCCCTATTGGCGCGCAATTAAGTGACCAAACCTCTCATTGGCAGAACTTCTAGACATCGTTAATATTGCAAAAAATAATATTAATAACTTCGTCATCTCAATTATTGATTTAATAATATATAAAATACCGACAATAATTGAATCAATTAACTTGAGATACTATTCAACAATTACTGAAGAAATAATTGAACAAAACTGAGTGACTTCTCACGTAAGCATCAATAATCAATACTGTGTGCTACTATGTAACCACGCATATTACTGTACTTTTAACACTGGGTGTTTCAACAGTTAACGGTAAAACTTCCGCCGTTATTTTCATAAAAATATTTTTGTCGTTTTCTCAATCCGAGAATAATTCCGTTGTGGGTTCCACCAATGATTGGGCCGTCGTACGAATATTCCCTTTTAAAACAAATATTCCTCGACCAATCGAATATTATATAACAACTTGCGTACTTTGCAAAATTTATAAATATTACCCACAACTATAACATTATATCAAATTCATTCCATAATATTCAAAAATGATAATTATAGAAAATTCATCTTTATTCATAAAATTTGGGGTCTTACAAAAACCCTATCCGGTCAATCATTGATCAATAACTCTATACAGTACAAACGCGTACTTATCAATACAATAATTTTAATTATATTTTCTATCGAATTCCCTATCCAGAATTAGGGATAGGGATTCTAAAGCTGTTAAGCACAGCTCTACTCTTATCTCTCAGTCAATACATAAATTGACTAATTCTCAAAACTCGTATCACCGATACACAGTACAATATTGATAATCAATATCAATATTAAATAAAAAAATGAAAAATAATAAGTATTCGTACAATTTGGATTATTCGAAATCCCGGGTTATCACAAACATGCTTATTGACACATAAATACTGCACTGGACATGTATTACAGATTAAGGTAAAAATATAGGCATGCATCAACCCTCAAATTACCAACAGAAAATAGACTTCATTGCAGGGTGGCGGCGGTAGCTACTGGATTTGAACTAGGAGGGCGGCGGTCATCTGCTCGCTCCTTGTTCAAACCAGAACTGTTAAACAGAAGCTTGGCCATTCTTACACACCCATAAACATTTATGATGACACTTGTAGAATCATACATGTTATGATGTTCATAATTAGGTTTGGTATCTTATATATCTTGTTCTTTACATGATTCATTATCAAATCCCACAAAATCAAGACTTTAAGTCACTACAAAAAAAAGGATCATTCTTGACGGGAGTATGGCCGAAGGCATATACACCGTCGAGATTAACCTCATTGGCGACGGCCAAACTGTCGATATTAACACCCGTCGTCAATGTATTGGTTCCCTCCAAGATTGCTATTGGTGTCGACGGTAGGCCGTTGGTAAAGACAATTCTGCCATCGGTAATGAGTTATTTTTGGCGCGTAAATAACGCGAGGGAGGGAAATAAAGGGGGTGACGGGAGAAAGTATTATTGGCGACGGCACGGCCGTCGTTAATGACAATGTCTCGATGGGGGTTATTGGCAATGGCACTGCCGTCGAGAATGAGGTTTTAATTTTATCAGCCCTAACCTCGACGGCAGTCTCTCCCTTTGTACAAAAATTTCGTTCGCGCTTTTTCTTCCTTCCTCTTCTCCAAACTTCGATTTCTTGTCTAGTTTCTTCCAATATTAGTTTCTTATGTTTGTTTCCAAATTGGGTTTATTCGTCTGAGTTTGAGCCGTTCGATTGAGTTAGGTTTTCCTAAATTCATTTGATTGAGTTGGGTTATTCCCAAATTCTTCTAATTTTTTCTGCTCAAGGATATGGGATTAGTAGAAGCTTTCTTCTTTCTTCTCCATTATCTCTGAATAACCATCTTCTCCCCTCTGTCTAATTTTTTTCGAAATTGCAAGGTAAGGGTTTCATCTATCGTGACTCCCAAATTTAATTTTTTCAGTTTCAAAAAATGCTTGAGTTAATTTTTCCCCAAAAATTATTTTATTTGTGATTCTTTGTTGTTTAGTGGAATAGTTGCTGCTAATTTGGGAGGAGAACTGTGCGACAGCTTCTATTAGGCTTGTAAGTACATATATCTCCATCTCTCTTTTTTCTCATTGCTGCAATTTGTTGCTTCTATCAGATGCAATTGATATTGTACTGATGTTAAAAAAATTCATAGTATATGTATGCCCTCAAAAAGTATTATTACTGTAATAAATGTGATATTTCTTGACATGCTAGTTATTTCTATATGAACTATGTAGTGAAAAATGAGGGTATAGTACTCTTAAGGACATTGTTTTGACTTGTTGTATGCTTTTAATAGGTTTAATATGGCGTAACTTGTTGTATAAAATTTTTTGATTGCATTGAAGGTATTCTTATAAAATTTTGTAAGTAATTTACGTGGTAAATCATTTTGTAAGAAGAAATAGGTGTTTGGAGTATTAGGAAAATTCCTGTGTTTGCAATCGGACTCAACAGAAGACATTGTGAGAAAGTCAAAGTTTACTTGTAGAAACCTCCATATAAGTAAACCTACTGGAGTTGATATATATAGAAAGAATTGAGGTACGAATAAATAAAATTTGCCCTATTAATTTTAGTACTAAGACTCCGTTTTGGGGGCTGAGAAATATTAATAGTAAGTACTTATTCAACCATGCAAGTGGAGTGGTTAATTCGCATATCATATCCTCGCCTCGCATAATATTCTTAATCTTTACATATACTAATTATATTCTTGTTAGTCTCAATCAAAATTTAAAATCGATTAATCTGTTATTTAATTTACTAAACTATTTATTTTTATCATTTTTAAGTTCATTTGATAACTCACAAGTTGAATTGTTTATTTGAAAGTGTAATTCATAATCCAATGGCCTTAAAAATTACAAAATTAGTTTATGTGAATATTAAATGATGGACTAACGATAATAAACTAATACTAATAATTTTATTACATCTATCATTTTTACAAATAAACGTAATCGTATAATTTTCTGTGCCTGCTTGAAAGTTTTGGTTTATTACGTCAGCATACTGTATCATCTAAACCATTACTGTCGCACTTAATGTATATGGAGTATTATTATATTCTATGTTACATGGACTCGGATGGAATGTCCGGTTGGACACAATATTTTGACGAATTCGACATGGGTACTCCTCAATTTTGACAATTATTTGCACTAAAATGAAGTGTCTAGTACCCTAGTACCTATACCCCTTTTGTGTGTCGAGTGTCAGAAACTAGTATTTTAGGGAAAATTATGAAGAGTCCGTGTAAAACAATATTAGCTTTTCTATGTAGCAAGTTCCCATGTAAAGCCAAGACTCATGGAAGCATGTGCAAAATCGTTTTAGTTATTCCACATAACTTGACATGTGCATATTTTCATATAGTTTAGGAAGCTTAGAAACCCGTTTGAGATTCACTTAGTAAGAGTGAATCTCAAATAGTCCCCGTTTTGGGACTGTTCTTGTATGTTTCGATCTCACTTAGGTCGGTGTTAACGACTTGAGCACGTCTTTATATTTTTTGAATTTTTGGTCAGTATATATCTCTTAATGTTCTTCGGGTGCATATTTAGACTACGATGTGTTAGTCTATTTCGTGTACTTGAAGACCATGGGGAGGTGCTGCCAAAATTTCTGAAAAATTTAAAGATGTGTTCAAGTTATTAACATCGATGAAGACGACACATCCGAGAATGGGATAAAGCTCAACCCGTTAGAGTGGGAGATGAAGTTAGAAACTCATAAGCTTGCATATACATTAACTTGGAGACTTGATTGTGTTTGTCAAACTTTCCATATATATAGCAGACAGTTGTCCAAGATGTCTGTTGATCGAAGTTAGATGGAACGTAGGGTAGCCACTAATAAGAGTGGGCTTAGCTCTGAGTACCGTAGTGGGGTTGAACAGTTTCTCAATTTTTTTGTTTGAACAAGTTAGCGGTGATGATATTAGATGTCCTTGTAAGAGGTGTGTGAATGAAGTGTGGAAGGAAAGGAGTGATGTCATGTGCGACTTATTTGAGTATGGGTTCAAGCAGGGTTATACGACATGGATCTATCATTGGGAAACCTGGTTGGATGAACATGAATCAGAATCAGAATCTAGAGGTGACGAAATCTTTGACTGTACTAACATGATAGTTGAAGATGATGGTTCATACTTCCAGCGGAATACAGACAGGGATGACAGTAGCGTCGAGCAAGAGCCGACTGACGGGGCTAAGGGTTTCTATGAGTTATAGCATGAAGCAGCGACGCCACTGTATGATGGGCACAAAAAGCACACCGTCTTACCTGCCGTGACTAAGTTTTTACACTTCAAGAACGAGCATGACTGTAGCGAGAGAGGTTTTAATGAACTATTAAGTATTGTGAAGGAGTGCTTACCTGCAAGTAATAAGTTACCGGAGTCGTACTATGATATGAGGGAAATGGTCAAAAGGCTCAATCTAGGGTATGAGAAGATCGATGCTTGTGAGAATGACTGCATGTTGTATTACGGTGATGTCAATAAAGATAAGAGGTCATGTGATATTTGTGGTACAAGTAGATACTATAAACAATGCAAGAAAAAGGGAAAAGACGTGCCGAGAAAGATCTTACATTACTTTCCCATTGCCCCAAGGCTTCAGCGGTTGTTCATGTCAACACATACCGCCGAGGATATGAGGTGGCACTCTACACGGGACATAGTCAAAGTTCAACTGACGCACCCGACAGATGGGCTTGAGTGGAAAATTTTTGATAAAAAGCACCCCTCGTTTGCTGAAGAGGTTCGTAATGTTAGGCTTGGACTTGCTACGAATGGGTTTAATCCATTTAACGGGCCTTACACAAAGCCCTACTCAACTTGGCCGGTAATTATTGTGGTGTATAACCTCCTGCCTTCGATGTGCATGAAAGATCCCTACATGTTCATGCCTTTATTGATTCCGGGTGATAAGATTCAGAGTAAAGACATCAATGTATACCTCAGGCCGTTAGTTGATGAGTTGAAGATGTTGTGGGAAAAAGGGGTTCAAACTTATGATGTATCTCTTAAGCAGAACTTTGACATGACGAAAGCTTTACTGTGGACAATAAATGACTTTCCGGCGTTAGGAATGATTAGTGGATGGTCGACTCACAGGGGCTTGTCATGTCCCATGTGCATGGGGTTAGTTAAAGCTGTGCGACTCAAACATGGGGGGAAAATGAGTTTCTTTGCAACATCCAGACAGTTTTTGCCGATTGAACATCGTTATCAACGGATGAGTAGACAATTCAATCGAAAAACAAAGAAACGTCAAGTACCAGGTCGTCTTTCTGGGTCAGCAGTGTTGAGTTGGATTAGTCATTTGAAGTTTCCACCTCCAGGGAAGAATCACAGATTAGAGCGAGCTTATGGTTATGGCAAGGTTCACAACTGGACACACATATCCATGTTCTTTGACCTGCCTTATTGCGCTACACTCTACATCCGTCATTATTTAGATCCGATGCATACTGAGAAAAACGTATTTGATAACATTTTTTATACAGTCCTAGATGCCACTGGTAGATCAAAGGACAACAACAAGTCGAGGCTTGATTTGGTAAAAATGAACATTAGGGAAGATCTGTGGCTGTATCAGGAGGGTAGTAAGACGGTAACGCCTAAAGCTAAATATACTTTGACCAGGGAATAGTTGATATTGTTATGTAATTGGATTAGTGGATTGAAGCTCCCAGATGGATATTCTTCGAATATAGCAAGGTGTTCTAAAGTCAAAGAGCTGAAGTTTCGGGGTCTCAAAAGTCATGATTGTCACGTATTCATGTAGAAGTTGATCCCTGTGGCATTTATCGACTTGTTCCCGAAACGTATGGTTGAAGCACTGACAGAGCTTTCTAATTTCTTCAAAGATCTATGCTTAAAGGAGCTTCAGGTCAAAGACATAGATAAAATGGAGATGCAGATAGTGGAAATAATCTGCAAGTTAGAAATGATCTTCCCTCCATCGTTGTTTGATTTAATGGATCATTTTCCTATTCACTTGTCATACGAAGCTAAGTTTGGCGGTCCTGTACAATATAGATGGATGTATCCATTTGAGAGGTAATGACATTAATATTTTTAATATGGTAAAATATTCATTCTTTTTTGTTAATCTATATATCACATAGGTATATGCGACGTCTAAAGCAAAAGGTGAAGAATAGAGCCCGTGTAGAGGGGTCGATTACTGAAAGTTATGTTATGGAGGAACTTGTTAATTTCTACTCGTTGTACTTTGAGTCGAATGTTCAAACGAAACCTGATCGCTACGTCGGAATCAAATCATTGCACAAGCGAAAAAAATGGAGAATTAACGGCCTTTAGTCATCCTGTACACCCTTTCGGCGGTAAAAAAAAAAAAGGCGATTCTTGACCGATAATGAGTATGCAGTTGCCACATTGTATGCACTTGTCAACATGAATGAAGTAGCACCATACATTAAGTAAGTAGTCATAACTATATATGTCTGGTGTAACTGTGTCAAGTTCCTTTACAAACATATTAAGTATATAAGCGTCTTTGCGGTCATATATGATCTTTGAAGTCACGTGAAGCATATCCGAGTATATCAGACGGGGATTTGTAAAATTTGAGAAATGGACAATTTGTGCAATGGTTTAAAGATCCTGTAAGTCTAACCTTTACAAGTTCAATGAATCTACCATCATAGATTTCTTCTTATGGCGTAATTAACTTTAGAATATGTTGTGTTAATGTACATTAGGTCCTCACAGGATGAGTTAGTGACAACCCATTAAAGCTTATAGCCGATTTTGACTACTGAAAGATCTATAGATACTTATACATGTTGCATTGTCAACGGTTACAGATTTAAGTGTTGCGATATTGGGGAAGTCGCTTCTGCTGATTCTGGTGTTGTGGTGAAAGGTAGCTGCTACGATAACATTTGGGATGACTGGTATGGATGATTGCTAGAAGTTGTCGTTCTCAAATATTGGGGTCATAAAGAATTAGTTTGCTTCAATTGTCATTGGTTTGATGTTGAGAATGGAGTTAAAGTAGATAAAAAATCAGGACGGGTGATTGTTAATGTTAAGTCAAAACTAAGAGTGATGAGTGGTATGGACGAGTCTTTTATTTTAGCAAGTTAAGCGACACAGGTGTACTACGTGCAGAGTGTTAAGACTCCTGCATGCCAATGGCATGCTGTTATAACCACCAAAGCCCGTGGTTTTCAAGGCATAACTCCTCGTCCAGACGATGAACCTTTACAAGTCGAGTCTACTAGTGTCACAGCTGCTGATGTGACAATTATTAGTAAGTCTAGTGAAGAAGAGGATGATGTTGTCGCTGTCAAAAGTGAAGACGATGTTGTTGAGGAGGTCGATATAATTGAAGAAATCATTGAGGACGACGAAGATGGTTATGACAACGCTAGTGAAGATCTACTGCTTGAAGATGACGATTCTGATATTGATGGCTTTGATGATATAAATGATTAGTAGTATGTACTCTTTGTGTCCTTTTAGTTGTATTCAAATGTAATAGTTTGTAGTAGGACAATCATTATCTTCAACTTATATTAATCTACTAAATAAGGTGTTAGTTGTTTTAGGTTAATATTTATGTTGCATTCTTTTAATTGTATCTGTATGTTATCCTCTTTGTTACTGTTCACAAATATAGTATTTACGTATGTATACATACATATGAGGTGGGCAATATATGTTATCCTCTTTTATCTATATATGTATGTTATCATCTATGTTATCCCTCTTTTACTGTATGTTGCATTCTTTTAGTTGACAGTATACATACATATGGCGCACACCACACCAGCGATCGTGGTGGGCGTGTAGTCGTCAAGCCGTGGCGATTCTCACAGCGTGATGATCGGTAGGATCGTCAGGTATAATTACATATTTTATTGGGATACATCTTATTATTTTTTATTCATTTATATAAATATTGATGATATATTCGTTTATATAAATATTGATGTATTTCACTACATAGGTGATCGAAGTAGGCCTCCGTGGGGACTAGCACATGGTTTGCTAGGGAATCCCCCCCAGGCGCCGCTTATATGTCGTGTTGCGACTCATAGGTAATTTCATAATCCTATATAGTATTACTATAATATAAGTATTTAGTTCTTATATATTCTTTGTAATTTGCAATGTATTAATTTTAATTGTAGTATCCTTGACGGCACGCCAAGGAACACGTTGCTTGGGATCGTCCGCAACCGATTCTCAAGCCCGTGGATGAGGTGGGCGGATGTGGATGACCGCACACGTCAGTTGATTACTGCTGAGTTTAGGGTAGGGTGTCAATCATTCATATGCTAGTTTTATATTCCATTTGAATTAATATATTGTTACCTCTTTGATTTATGTTGTCTACTAAGCTTCTTAATGTGTAATGTGCAGAGATATTATCATTTTGAGGCGGGTAGGAAGCCCAAGGCATGACCGCTTACCATGAGATACCTAGAGATGAATTGCACAAGTGGGTTACATATTTGGAAGAAAAAAGGCCCGCATTTAAGATGGCTAATGGACAGACACTTAAGGATTTCCGGCCAGATTTCATATCTACTGTGGTGTGGGACCATATGTGTAGCATTTAGGACGGTGAGGCCTTCAAGAAGATGTTGGCACAGCGTTCACCGGTGCCCAAGCAGGTGATCGCCTCCCACACACCTTGGGTCTCGATCCCTACGACCTATACCGGGAGAGACTTGAGGTGAGTTTAAAGCATGCACCCTCCCACTTGGAGTTTTTGTGGCACGCCCACCAAAAGAAAGGTGATGGTGGTTATATCTCACCTGAGGCAGAACGCATTGCTGTAAGTTATTTAATTCTCTTATTTAGTATGTATTTAAAATTCGGATATTCTTTTGTATTATTTCATTTTATACTTTGCGTATCATCTACTAATGTGTTTTTTTTAGCGACGGTTCGAGGATCTTACAGTGGCCCAGAGCAGCCAGAGAGGTGACACTCCAGTAGACGAGTTTACGCGTGCAGACGAAGAGATAGAGGACTGGCTGCAGGCTATAGGGGCACCGAAGAAGGGAAGAGTTGTGGGTATTCCCCATGTCCCAGCTTACACCTTAGTTCCTGCTACGAGATCTCGGCGACGTCCACCCACTGGAGGTAGTGGTGCGAGTGGATCGGGCGTCGGCCCTTCATTATCCGACGACTACTTCCGGCGGATCATAGAGGGGTGCATGGCGAGCGGTGTTGTGCAGTTAGGCGCTCCATCACGCGAGCGGATCTATCAGCTGGCTCAGGAGGTTGTCCATGACTCTATCGATCCCACAGCTGCCGTTGACACCTCATAAGTGTAATACGGGAGGAGGCCATCCGCGTGTGTGCAGTTTTCTTGGCCAACATCTTTCCACCACATATTCGATAGGTATAAAATATTAAATTCTGTATTTCTTTATTTAATTTATGTAATTTGTAATTGTATTGCTTAGATAAACTTAACATAAAACCCTAACTTAGGCAAAAAGCCAAAAAAGAGCCCAAAACCCGCATTGGCCGTCCGAACGTCACGCAAACACACATATAGCACCGCGTAGGTATTAGACACGTGTTATAACTTACGGGACTCGATTTCGACATACGGAGACCGAGTTATCGCCTAGTTTGTAAAACTCGCAAATACTTAGGCAAAAAGCCGAAAAAGAACCCAAAACCCGCATTTTTCGTCTGAACACCATGCAAAGACACACATAGCACCGCATAGGTATTAGACACATGTTACAACTTACGGTACTCAATTTTGACATACGGAGACCGAGTTAACGCCTAGTTTGCAAAACGCGTCAACACTTAGGCAAAAAGCCAAAAAAGAGCCCAAAACCCGCATCGGCCATCTGAATGCCACGCAAATACACACATAGCACCGCATACGTATTAGACATGCGCTATAACTTATGGGACTCGATTCCAACATACGGAGACCGAGTTATTGCCCAAATTGCAAAACTCAACAACACTTAGGCAAAAAGACGAAAAAGAGCCCAAAACCCGCATCGGCCGTCCGAACGCCACGCAAACAAGTAGCACATAGGTATTAGACACGTGTTACAACTTATGGGACTTGACTCCGACATATGGAGACCGAGTTATCGCCCAGTATGCAAAACTCGCCAACACTTAGGTAAAAAGTCGAAAAATAGGTCAAAACCTGCTTCGGTCGTCCAAACGCCACACAAACACACACATAGCATCGCGTATGTATTAGACCCACGTTAAAACTTATAAGACTCAATTCCGACATACGGAGACCGAGTTATCGCCCAGTTTGAAAAACTCGTCAACACTTAGGCAAAGAGCCGAAAAAGACCCAAAATCCGCATCGGCCGTCCGAACGCCACACAAACACACACATAGCACCGTATAGGTATTAGACATGCATTATAACTTATGGGACTCCATTCCAACATACGGAGACCGAGTTATCGCCCAAATTGCAAAACTCAACAACACTTAGGCAAAAACCCAAAAAAGAGCCCAAAACTCGCATCGGCCGTCCGAACGCCACGCAAACACACACATAGCACCGTGTAGGTATTAGACACGTGTTACAACTTACAGGACTCGATTTTGACATACGAAGACCGAGTTATCGCTCAAATTGCAAAACTCAACAACACTTAAGAAAAAGCCAAAAAAGAGCCCAAAACCAGCATCGGCCGTCCGAACACCACGCAAACACACACATAGCACCGTGAAGGTATTAGACACGTGTTACAACTTACGGGACTCGATTCTGACATACAGAGACTGAGTTATCACCCAGTTTGCAAAACTCGCCAAAACTTAGGTATAAAGCCAAAAAAGAGCCCAAAACCTGCATCGGTCGTCCGAACGCCACGCAAACACACACATAGCACCGCGTAGGTATCAGACACGTATTACAACTTACGGGTCTCGATTCCAATATACGAAATCTGAGTTATCGCCTAGTTTGCACTACTCAACAACACTTAGGCAAAAAGCCGCAAAAGAGCCCAAAACCCGCCTCGGCCGTCTGAACGCCATGCAAACACACACGTAGCACCGCGTAGGAATTAGACACGCGTTACAACTTATGGGACTCGATTCCGACATACGGAGACCAAGTTATCGCCCAGTTTGTAAAACTGAACAACACTTAGGCAAAAAGCCAAAAAAGAGCCCAAAACCCACCTCAATCGTCCAAATGCCACGCAAACACACACATAGCACCGCGTAGGTATTAGACACGCGTTAGAACTTATGGGACTCGATTCCGACATCTGGAGACCGAGTTATCGCCCAGTTTGCAAAACTTGCCACCACTTAGGTAAAAAGCTGAAAAAGAGCCCAAAACTCGCCTCGGCCGTCCGAACGCCACACAAACACACATGTATCACTGCGTAGGTATTAGACACGTGTTACAACTTACAGGACTCGATTCCAACATACGGAGACCGAGTTATCGCCCAGTTTGCAAAACTCAACAACACTTAGGCAAAAAGTCGAAAAAGACCCCAAAACCCGCCTCGGCCGTTCGAACACCACACAAACACACACATATCACCGCGTAGGTATTGGACATGTATTAAAACTTACGGGACTCGATTCTAACATACGGAGACCGAGTTATCGCACAGTTTGCAACACTAGACAACACTTGAAGAATATAAACAAAACTAATTTAAATATGCTCTATTTTTGAATTCGTTATTAATATTTTAATTTTGAAGGATCTTGTTGATGTGACTTCGGCGGGCACAGGCGATACCCGTGGTGGAGATGGTGATGACCGCCGGGCTGATGCTGATGAGACTATTGAGGATGGGACCGGCAGTCAGACCGGAGGTGGGACCATAGGTGGGACCATAGGTGGGACCGACAGTGGGACCGGCGGCAATGATGATACCGACATTCCTGATCTTGGGTTGTAGTACCCATTATGTATATATTTTGACTTTCATATATGTATATTTATACAGCTTTTGAGTTGTACAGACTAGAGTTTAGTATATAGTTAGGTTGATGGTATATGTATCTAACTATATTGATTGTTTATGATTACATTTTGTATTTACATCGTATGACTTTTATCTATAAGTCATTACGTTGTTTACATATTTGATGGTTGATATAGCAAAAGCTATTATTGTTATTGATATACGTTTGTGAAGAATTGTTTATTTTTCTTTAGTTTATTACAGGTATAATTATATATGTATATATAAATGAACAGCGGTATTTTGTAATTTTTTAAAAAAAATTCTAAAAGCCTAATTGGCGACGGGGCGTGGAGGGTCATTGGTGACGACAATGCCGTCGGCAATGACTGTTTTTTAATTTTTTGAATTAACCATTACTGACGGTTTGTTTGTCGCCAATGCCATCGCCGATACATCATGGCCGACGGCTCGCCATCACCAGTGACCCCGTCGGTAATGACAATCTTACCAACAGTGAGCGACGGGAGACAGGGGCGATGACCCATACGACGACGGGAAGAGTGACGGACTCTGCCGTCGCCAATGACCTCATTGACGACGGCAATAGTGTCATTGGCGACGGCATAGCCCGTCGGCAATGACCTATTTTTTTGTACTGATTGTTGATTAAACAAATTCTTTTATGTTTAGTCGTTATACGCATACAATTAGATCAACAAGTCTCAATCAAACATACTTACATTAGATTAGTCATGTATTTCAAGTTGTGAAGTTTTACACCATTTAGACTTGTCCTAATCTATGCTCAACTATATTTACAATGCATATGACTAGCTAGGCATTCATGTTAATCATGTATATAGGCATAACACACCTAATCATGATGTCAAATTCAGAATACTTGTAACGTATCTATTGGCTAAACTAGTTCTCAATTCTTAAGATTTCCTTTGAAATCTCATGTTAAGCCACCATGCGTGCAAAACCACTTTATTTACTATACTTCATACTCTCATAAATACATACTAGACCACATAAGCATGCTCACAAGTTCCTAACTCAAAATGTATATAGTTTATCAAGTTCATATTCGAAACTTTAATTTTCCATTAGTAGATCATCAAACTTATTCAATCATGCAAGGTAAGTCCACATATTCTATATCATGCTTTCATGCTTACGTATATATGAAATCAGATCATGATAGCATGTTTTCAAGTTCAAAACTTAGTGTATACATACTTCATTTACATAGCTAGTATAGTCTTTTACTTGCAATTTTCCTTTAAATCATGTTAAAATAGTCTATGCTATCTCCAAAAATATAAACTAACATATTGATCATATGTCAAGGCATATCAAAACTTAATACATTTGCACATAAAGTTAGAACATGTATTGCACAATGTTTATCAAAACTAGTTTGCAAATCGTTAAGCTTTCTTTGAATACACACACCAAACCAAGCTAACATGACTTACTATATACAAAGAAACATCATTTCATATGTTAGAGTCATTTACATGCATAATCTAACTAACATAACATGCTCAGAATAACACAAAACTAACAAGATCAATTATTCAGGATGCAGAATGATCAGACGCACCGCAAATGCGGGTTTGTCTTGCTATAGAAGTGGCGCATAGTGCCACTTCGAAAGTAAAAAAAATTTTGGCTCTGCTTCTGCAGAGCCTTAACACAATAGTACCAAACTTCTTCTGCTGCAACTCAGACTAGCTCTAATGCTTCTAAACATACAGACAAACTTAGACAACACAATGGCATGTTATCTCATACCAATTAATTAACAGAGAATTCATGAGAATTATAAAATTTTGACAAACTCAAAAGTAAGAACATAAAATAAGAATTTATACATTTTGAAGCTTAAATGGATTCCCTCAATGCACTAATTATACTTCCTCAATTCTCAGTAACTCACACTCTTTATATGCAACTTATCAGTGAATTTTAGCAACTGAGAAATGAAGAATATGGTTGCCATTTATAGTGAAATGGCTGCCCAGTTAATGGTCTTATCCCATGGTTTGAATCAATGGAAGATGGAAGAAAACAATGGACAAGAAGAAGTTGGCCAACCACCAACTTTGTAGCCATCATCACCATGGACTAAATTACATAATGCTTATTTTGGTTCCTTGGACTTCCAAAATATAATTTTAATGTGTTAATTCTATTACATAATGGAAAGTTATGGATTATTTATGTACCCACATCATATAATCTATGTACATTAGTCTAGTCTAGCATGTATAGACTCAATTTAATTGGTCACTAATAATTTAATATCTCCTTAAAACTTTATTATTCTAATTAGACTTACTTATTGAAATAATTTATAATTATGTGATATAGTACATCTTTAATGCTCCCACACATACTTTTTGTCACATAAGCATTATTTATGTTACTTATAATTCCTTCTATTTTACTATATAGTTTTATATATTATATAGTTACCTTAAAGTGTCACACTACACTTTCTTTTTAATGTAGGTACTATATATTATCACATATCTTGGTCACATCAATTAAATGAGTAAATATAATTCTAATTATGTGAACTATTTGCTCATTATTATTCTATTATTCACAATAACAATTAATTAATAATATAATATCAATTAATTATTCACTTCTTAATTTATACATCCCTTAATTAAATTAAACCACTTAAATTTCTATTCTCATGCCACACAAGGCATTTCACAAATCTCATCACAAACACCACATTTTTCTCAATTCTTATAAATTGAATTTGAATTGAATTACTCATCTCACAACACATCAATATTTATATTCAAATAAATATTCATTTTCTTATTATTATTATTATTATTATTCGTAAAATTCACGGTTCTTACATCCTCCCCCCCCTTATAAAAATTTCATCCTCAGAATTGGTACAAGGTTACACAAATAAATGGGGATAGTCCCTTCGCATCTTATCTTCTAATTCCCACGTGGCCTCCTCGACGTCGTGGTTTCGCCAAAGTACTTTTACAGAAGATATAATTTTATTTCTTAGTGTATGTTCTTTCCTATCTAATATCTTGACAGGAATTTCTTCTTACGCCAGATTCTTCTCCACTTGAATAGGCTCATAGGAAATCACGTGTTTGTAGTCAGTCTTGTATGGACGCAACACAGAGATGTGAAACACATTATGGATCTGCCCCAACTTAGGTGGTAATGCAACTTTATACGCCACTTCGTCCACTCGCTTCAATATCTCAAATGGTCCTATGAACCTCAGACGCAATTTTCTCTTCTTTTTGAATCGTATTTTTCCCTTCCAGGGAGATACATTTAAGAAAATGTAACTTTCGACTTCAAAGTCGTGATCCTGATGATGTAAATTTGCGTATTTCTTCGGGCGATCTTGTGCAGCTACTAGTCTAGCTCTTATCACTGTCACCACATCTGCGGTTTGTTGTACTAACTCAGGTCCCAACATTTTTCATTCCCCGACTTCATCCCAACACAACGGTGTTCTACACTTTCTCCCGTAAATAGCTTCATACGGTGGCATGCCTATACTCGTATGATAACTATTGTTATATGCAAATTCTACTAGGGGTAGGTGATCGTCCCAACTACCTTTAAAGTCCATCACGCAAGTTCTAAGCTTGTCCTCCAGCGTTTGTATTCACTTTATACGTCTGCCTGCGGATAAGCGATACTTAACCTCAGATGTGTTCCCATCTTTTCTTGTAAGCTTTTCCAGAATTTTAACGTAAAGCGTGGATCTCGATCAAAGACAATCGATATCGGCACTTCATGTCGTGAAACAATTTCCTTTACGTAAAGGCTTGCTAACTGATTCAAATTATATCGGATCATAATTGGTAGAAAATGAGTCGTCTTCGTTAGTCGATCTACGATAACCCAAATGGCATCAAAACCTTTCTGTGTGACTGGAAGTCCCACCATGAAGTCCATCATAATGTGCTTCCATTTCCACCCTGGTATTTCCAACGGTTGAAGTAGACCATTCAGCCTTTGGTGTTCTACTTTGACCCGTTGACAAGTAAGACATTTACTGACGCACTCCACGATTTCTCGTTTCAGATTGGGCCACAAAAAATGTTGCCTCAAATCTCGGTATATCTTCGTGCTTCCTGGATGAACGAAATATGTCGTATTATATATCTCATGAAAAATTACTTCCCTCAACTCGGTTATCGCTAGCACCCACACTCTCCCTTCGAATCTCAAAATATTGTATTTATCCATTTTGAATCTCTCCTCTTCATTTTCTATAATTCTCTTCTTGATTTTCTCGCACTCTTCATCCTTCTCTTGTGATTCTCTTTCTCTGTCCAACAAGGTTGGACGAGCTTCCACTGCAAACAATTTTTCTTCAAACCTCCCCGGTCCCTTTACCTCTAACTCCAATTTCTCTATTTCCCTTATTAACTCCTCCTGAGTTGTTAGTTGAAACAACTTTCCCTTCCTTTCCTGCTTAACGCATCGGCTACTACATTTTCCTTTCCCGGGTTATAAAGAATATTGCAGTCATAATCGTTGATTAATTCTAATCACCTTCTCTGACGCATGTTCAACTCCTTTTATGTGAAGATATATATTGCAGACTCTTGTGGTCCGTGTATATCCCACATTTCTCTCCGTACAAATAATGTCTCCAAATCTTTAACGCAAAAACTAATGCCGCTAACTCTAAGTTATAAGTAGGGTATCGTTTTTTGTAATCCTTCAATTGTCGTGACACGTACGCAATGACCTTGCCATGCTGCAGTAGCACACAGCCAAGTCCTATGTGTGATGCATCACTATACACCACAAATCCTCATGTATCATCTGGTAATGATAATACAGGTGCTTCGCTTAGTCTCTTTTTTAGCTCTTGAAAACTTTTTTTGCACTTGTCCGTCCACACAAAATTCACTGCCTTCCTCTTGAAATTAGTCAACGGGGTTGCTATCTTAGAAAAATCCTGGATAAATCTTCGATATTATCCAGCTAACCCTAAGAAACTTCTTACTTCAGTTGGCGTCTTTGGCTGCTCCCAATTACTCACTGCTTCTACCTTTACAGGGTCTACTGAAATTCCATCCTTATCCACCATGTGTCCTCAGAATTAAACATTCTTCATCCAAAATTCATACTTGGAAAACTTTGCATACAGCTTCTCCTTCTTTAGTGCCTCCAAAACCATCTTTAGATGTTTGGCGTGTTCTTCTTCCATCTTTAAGTAGATCAATATATCGTCGATGAAAACTACTACGAATTTATCTACGAATGGCTTGAAGACTCGGTTCATCAAGTCCATAAATTTTGTCAAAGCATTTGTCAACCCGAATGACATCACCAAAAATTCGAAATGTCCGTAACGAGTTCGGAACGCCATCTTTGATATGTCCTCCTCTCATACCTTTAACTGGTGATAGCCCATCCGTAGATCTATCTTTGAGAAACACTTCGCTCCATTTAGTTGATCAAAAAGGTCGTCTATCCTTGGTAATGGATATCTATTCTTAATCGTTACTCTGTTCAATTCTCGATAATCGATACAGAGCCTCATTGATCCATCTTTCTTTTTTACAAATAATACTGGTGCTCCCCAAGGAGACACACTCGGTCGTATGTAACCCTTATCTAGCAACTCTTGCAATTGTATCATCAATTCCTTCAGTTCTACTGGCGCCATACGATATGGGGCTTTCAAAATCGGTGTCGTTCCCGGTGCTAAGTTTATTATGAATTTAATTTCTCTGTCTGGCGGAAGACCAGGCAGATCATCCGAAAATATATCTTGGAATTCTCTCACTACGGATATATCCTTAATTTCTACTCCTTTTTCCCGAGTATCAACAATGTAAGCTAAGTAACCTACACATCATTTCCTTAATAATTTCTTGGCCTACATCATCGTAAGGCAACACGATTGCTTAATCGATGAATTGCCATAAAACACTACTTTAGACTTATTCAGAGTCTGAAGGTTTACACTTTTATTCTGACAATCAATTATCGTAGCATGGTTATACAACCAATCCATTCCCAATATTAAGTCTATGCTTAGTTCATGATTTCTAATGTTTGTGCGATAATTTCGGTAAACATATTCTATGGGGATTACTTCCTTATTTGCAACTTCTACGTCCAAAGGATTTCCTAATCGTTCTCAGGGTAAATTAAGTCGACTAGCAAATTCCTCAGATATAAATGAATAGGTGGCACCCGAATCAAATAATACATAGGCATTTATATCATTGATTGGGATAATACCTGACACCACGTCCTTCATAGCTACTGCGTCCTGGACAGTCATGTTAAACATTCTGACAATTGGACGGTTGGATGGCGTCGGTCCGCCAATTGTCAGTTTGTTGCTTCCCCTTGTTGGTTGCTTCCTCCGCCGCTTCCTTTCTTTAGGAAATCTTTAATCAGGTGGTCCGCCGAGCCACATGCGAAACAACCCTTGATTTTCTTATGCTTCGGGCAGTTAGGTGAAATAGTCCTTCATGGCCGCAGTTGTAACAAGTACTACGCCCTTTCCAGCACTCGCCCTGGTGATACTTCCCATACTTCGGGAATCCCTCTGCCCTCTTCTTAAACTCTCCACGAAACTTCGCCACTTAATTGTTGTGATTTTTGTTGTTGTTATTCTCCCATTTTCTCTTTCCTAAATTACTTCCCCCGCTGCTGCTTCCTCCACGACTATCTCCTTCTATGTTCTTACCCTTCTTCTCCCTGTTATACAAACTCAAAGCTTCACTACCTCCCTTTGCAATAATGTCCTTCTCCAGCAATGTCGCAAAAGAATCGATCTGAAGAACTGACACCTTGTTAAACAACCAAGGTTTCAGCCCTTGCTCAAAATGTCTAGCCTTCCTCTCTTCATCCCCTACTTGGTGCTCTACAAACTGGGCTAGCTCATTGAACTTAAGCATTGCGCCACCGTCATATCTCGTTGCTTAAGTTCTAAGAACTTTAACTCCATTCTATTCTTCATGCTCGTCGGGGTGTAATTCTCGAAGAACAAGGTCTTAAATCTCTCCCACGCTACTATCCCTTCTCCTGCTCTTTGCTGATTTGTCTCCCACCAGCCTCTCCCCTCATCATGTAGGTGGCAAACACCATCTTCTGGTCTTCACCCACACGAGCGATGATAAAGGCCTTCTCCATTTCTTTGATCCATGTCTAAGCCACGATAGGATTGGTACTACCCATGAATTCTGGAGGTCCTACACTCCTAAAGTCCTTAAAATTTGTCACTAGAGCTGTTTGGGGAATGGGTGGTACTGGTTCATTTCTTCCCCTAAGAGCCTCCCCTACTAAATCTACTAGCCTTTGTATGGGATCTACTTGTCCTCTCTCATCATTAACTGACTCTTTCGGTGCAGTTAGTCTACGTTTGGGTGGCATTTTTCTAAATCACAAAATTTTCATTTTTATTATCTAATTATATTACTTAAACATTTCTCAAATGAAAAGGAATAAAATTTTATAACGCATTTCTGGATTAAGATCATTTATATCTATATGCCAAATCATTACATTAACATGATTATCCCTAGCATACATCTATAAATGACAACACATATCCCCTAATATCACAAAAGACGGGAACAACCACTAACATACTACCCCTCTAACATTTTTTAAAAGTTCGGGGTTTACATAACTATCCCATAATTCATACAAAACATTGGGATTACAACAACAGATCATAAATGGCTACTATCTACCACTACTATACTACTAACACCTAGACCTCAATCTATCATCCCGCGCTCTACAGTGCTCTGGTACTCCTTCTGAGTGATGTGCGCCACCAAATCTTGGCTTATGGTGTGTCGGGTCTATCCTTGCTCTGCTGGGTATTGATATACCCCATCAATCAATCTCGTCATGGTTGTGCGCACAACATAGCCCATCTTGTTAATATTCCTCCTCTTGCATCTCACCTCATCTTCTAGATCATTAGCTCTATCATTGGCTTCATCCCACTTTTCCTTAAAGTGAATCCTCTGCATCACTTCCATCTCTAGCTGAGTACAGAGAGCTTTCTTCTCAGCTTTCTCACTAAGCTCCCTCTGTTTAGACTCCTCTAGCTTACCTAATAATTCCACATTCCTAGCTATCAAGCGGTGAAAAAGAGTGCCCATCTGTACTCCTGCCTCCTTGTGATACGCAAGTTCAACTTCCAACTCCTGCATCTTCAGTTGCCTCTCAAGAGCCTCGGCCTCTAACTCCTCGAATCTACATCCTAACTCCAAGATCTTCTCCTCATACTCACCCTGCATCTGATCCTCAAATGTAGTCTCATTGGGTTCTTCTGCGGGCTCATCCTCCATGGGTTCCTCCTCTGGATCTGTCTCTCTGGGAGATGGCACCATCTTCTCCTCATAATCATCATCGATAGGAGTCACTGTTAAAATAGGCTCAACTATCAATGGTGCCTCACATACCACGTGTATGTCACGCGGCTCCTCCTCTACCACCCTACTGGGTCCTCCCAAGTCTGTCATCCTACAACCACCAACATAAGACCAAAAAAACAACAACTCCATTAGAATGTTAAATAAACATAAGTTCATTATATAGAATGAAATTATATTCCATAGCATACTTAGTCTCTTCCTAGGGAAACTCTACATGAGTTTCATCCCTCTCTATCTTTTAAGTTCTCCTAAGTTATAATCTAAGGACTCTCGCTCCTAAGGTTTATAACTACAACTTTGATACCAACCTGTGACACCCCCAAATTCAGATACTCATATCTCGAATTGGGTTTATCAGGTGCTAATTTTAATATCCTACTAAAATCATCAACAACGGAAAAATAGAAAAAATTACATTGTTATAACATAATTATTCTCGTCCCAAGGTATCACAATCGTTACTAATACATGACAACTTAAATTAAACATAGCTTAATATATCATAGTAAATAAGTCCTTCTACAACATAATAATAGTATAATCCAAGTACTATGAAACAAAACTACTCTAAAGTCTTCTCTTTACCCTTGCCCTTACTAGAGGGTTCACCACGTTCTACCTTAACTAAAAGTTTTAAGGAAAGCAAGGATGAGCAACAATTTTGCCCAACAAGTAATATCGCAATAATGAAAAATCATATATAGAGTTCAATCTTCAAGCGTATGACAGTGAATAATAATTCAGGAATTATCAACAATTCTCAATAAAGGTCGCTATAGACTGAAAGATATCAATAAGATTCAACGCTTATTAAATTCAAGATTTCAAAGTAATGAATACTGAGCAGTCACTAAGGACTATGAACTTCTACTAGAATTAACAGTAATAAACTGATAATCCAACAAAACGAGTATGACGGGTGATCAGCCTAGAGTACCATATGTCATACATAACAATTAATCATACTCATGTGCGCACGTCGATCTCCCGATAAATATATAATTCCCCTTCCAGGAGGGTTGTTCATCTCAGTTATTTATAAGAGTCTGCACCAAGTTAATTTGGTTTGGATAGCTTTCGATCATATACCAATAGTCTAGCCGAATCAATGGATTAGACAGCTTTCTTTTAAAGTATATATATGAGTAATTATCATCTAAAATCAAGGTTCGAAAACTTTAAGCAATTTCATCTCTAAACTACAAATTATTAAGTCATGAGATATGAATTATACTTTCAAGGATTTACTTGTACGATCAAAATAGCACAAGCTTAAATAATACTCCATTAAAATATGGTTAGGAACTTACGTCAACGAGATAAGTTTTAGATACTTGCACAATATTCAAAGTTGTGTAAGTTAGAAAACTTGCCTTACACGTAGTTTACCAAGGTATAGCTTAATACCACTCCAATGAACTATAATATCCTATTTATGTATAAACACATTAGTTATACAAGTTCAATATGTACACCTACTATCTTAATTTGCTATGATACACAAGTGTAATTCATCGATACAAAACATATATTGATAGCCTTCTTTTAGTTGTATAACCTCATACATATGTCATCACATAACATGATAAATCAGTTTCTCATACACTATGACATTAAAGAACATAATTTGCCATCACATTTTAACTTACGGTTATAAACACATATTCAAGATAGGATTCTTTCATTAACATGCTTATTGACACATAAATACTGCACTGGAGATGTATTACAGATTAAGGTAACAATATAGGCATGCATCAACCCTCAAATTACCAATAGAAAATAGACTTCACTGCAGGGTGGCACGGCCGCGCTGGATTTGAACAAGGGAGTGGCGCGGCCGCGCTGCTCCTTGTTCAAACCAGAAATGTTAAACAGAAGCTTGTCCAGTCTTGCACACCCATAAACATTTATGATGACACTTGCAGAATAATACATGTTATGATGTTCATAATTAGGTTTGGTCTTTTCTATATCTTATTCTTTACATGATTCATTATCAAATCCCACAAAATCAAGACTTTAAGTGTTGATTAAACAAAGTCTTTCATGTTTAGTCGTTATACTAATACAACGAGATCAACAAGTCTCAATCAAACATACTTACATTAGATTAGTCATGTATTTCAAGTTGTGAAGTTCTACACAATTTAGACTTGTCCTAATCCATGCTCAACTATTTTTACAATGCATATGACTAGCTAGGCATTCATGTTAATCATGTCTATAGGCATAACACACCTAATCATGATGTCAAATTCAAAATACTTGTAACGTATCTATTGGCTAAACTAGTTCTCAATTCTTAAGATTTCCTTTGAAATCTCATGTTAAGCCACCAATGTAACAATTTGGAATTTCAAATTGTAATTTTAAATATTTATTGAATTATAAATATTTTGTTGAGGTTTTATTATTGAATAAATATTTTGTTGATATGATGGTTGTTAGTAAAAATATATGAATTTAAATTTATTAGATAATATTCTAAATTAATTGAATTTATAATTTAGAGAGTTGTAATATAGCATGAGATGTTTTATTGTTGTGTTGATTTAATAATTTAAGATGGTATGTTAAATTATTAAATAAAATTATAATGAAGTTATAATTTTGTGATATTTGTTAAAGTGGAATATTTACTTAAAAAAATAGTATGTGTAATTAATTTATTTGATTAATATTGGATATGGAAATCCAAAAAAATAATATGTGATTATAAATTAAACAAAATGGTTTACTAAAATAAAATTAAAGGAGTTTAAATTAGTTATGACCAAACAAGGCTTAAAATATTAAGTCTTTATTTTAAAGACTTTTTGCCAAACAAAGCCTTATGGCTTTTGGATTTTTAAATTATGAATTTTATTATAACAAATAAAATAAATAATATAAATATATATTTATAACTGATGATTTAATAGGGATAATTAGTAGACGTCGGTTTTTAGACGTTTGAAAGTGTGTGTTGGTTGGAGTTATATTTTGTTTTACGCATAAACTAGTTACTAAGCCTGAGAAGAACACTGAGAGTTTCAGAGAGAAGTTGAGAGAGATTGAGAGAAAACCTAAGAATTTCCAAAGCAATTTCAGTGGTTTAAGCAAGGATTACCAAGCAATTTGAAGGTATTTTCTCTAACACCTTGATATTATATATATATATATATGTATATACATGTATTTTACGGCATAAACCTTCTAAGTCTGTGAATTCAATTTGTTGAATTGTTGATATGTGTAACTGGTAATTGTGATTATACATGTTGGTGATGTTAGAGTTTGCATTTAGATAAGAATTGGTTATGCTAATTATGGTTAATAAGTAAGAAAAGTGTTTACAGTGAATATTTTTCATATGGCTTATGAAAGTAAAAAATTCATTGGTCAACTTGTATGATAATCTATGAATTGAGTCTTGTATATGTTAGTTCGGTAAGAAACGAAGATAACGTAATTTGAACGAAGTAATTTGGACAAGAATTGTGATCAGAGTGATGATTTCTATGAAGGATGTCAAAAATGGAGTTTTTGTATGAAAATATGAAATTTAAGTATTTAAATTAGCTAAAGTTGTTGTTAAATTGTTCTAAGTGGTTGAATATGTGAGGAAACATGTTTATGATAGTTTTATACCAATTGTGTATGTTAATTTCACTATTTTGTGGGTGAAATTAGTGTTAGTTGGCTTAAGAATAGTGCCAAAATCATGTTCTACAAAACTAGAATTGAATGCGTGGCATGAAATAGCTAATTTTATGTGGATGCGCTTGTGATAAGCGTGGTGCTGATAACTTCCAGTAGTAATATCTTGGCTATCATGGTCACCCAAAGAGTCGATCAAACAAAGTTGAAGTCCGCTATCTGCAGACTTTGGACATTCATTGTAACTTAGCTTAATGTTATGTTAATGTGTCAAATGTGCAATGACAAGGTTAAAACAGAAACGTATCATGTGGTTAGTAACTCTAAAATTTAAAGTTAGTAAGTTGTGAAAATGATATGTATGATTTAAGAAACTTAATGATCAATGAATAAGTGTTATGAAATGTACACTTGTGATTCTGAAATATGTATGGTAAGGTAAGATTTGTACTAAATTAACAAGTTTAGCTAGAAATGGGTGTTACTTGGTAAATGGATGTTAACATGTCTAATAGATATTGTGATTCCACTAAAATGTGTACGTGAACATGAGTTTTAATAGTATAGCTTGCGCTTGAGGCAAGTTCTCTAACTCTACTTTTATAATTGTGCGCGTATCTAAACTCTCTTTGAGCAAGTTTTCTAACTCTACCTTGTTATTATTGAGCAAGTTTATTTACCCTATCTCAATTACAATTATGCAAGTTTCCTAAACGTTTTTCTTATATTTGAGTAAGTTTCTTGTATCTAGTTTGTTTATGATGATGCAAGTTCCCAAAACCTTATCTCTTTACATTGAGCATGTTTTAACCCTAATTCTTTGGAATTCTAATCATTTTTTATTTACTCTAACTTGTTTATAGTTAAACAAGTTTCCTTAGTTCATTCTGTTGTAGTAAATGCTTTTTGAACTTTAATTCCTAGTATTGAATGGTCGTACTTCAATCATGTTGCATAAGTTATGATGATGTGAGCAAGCTTTGTTTCTAGCTCGCTATCAATTAGTGTATATTCAGTAATTAACTTTCTAATTTGACAAGATCATAGACCTAGCTTATTATTGTTCAAGCAAAGGTTTATCATTTTATTCATTTTATTTAATGTTTATTCTCTCTAGTTATTTTCAAGCATGAGTTTAGTATATAGTCAATTCACCTATGATTCTCAATTGTTCTATGCTATGTTGTTATTAAACAATCGTTATGTTATCAAACATTATTGATTCAACTAGTCCTCTAGTTGATGATCGTTAAACTTTAAATTACCCTTGAAAGCTTATCCAAACCAAACTTTCTTTGGTGCGGACTTGTACTCTAAAACTGAGAAGAGCAACCCTATTATAGGGGATACGCAATGCGTTAAGATGTTTGTGCTTAAGACATGGTACGAAGGGCTGATCCCCCTAAGTACATGAAGTCCCTACAGTATAACTGTTAAGGTTAGAGTTAAAAGATTACTTGTAACCATAAACATAGTTCGTGGTCTTATAACCCTCAGATATATTTCATGTTTTGATTCCAGTTGTTGGTCATCATTGATAGATTACTATTCAGTTTTGATGAGCCTATTCATTGACAATTATTATTCTTTTGTTGATTTATTGTTATATCTAGTGAGCAATTGTTTTGCTCACTCTTGCATAAATATAATCATTGCAGCTAAAGTTGAGAAAGTCGACGAACCTACAACTAGCAAATGAAAGGAAAAAATGTACAAGTGATGAAGACTTGTAATTTCATTTATTGTTAAGATGATAGACTATTAATTAATGATGTGATGTAATAATTTTATTTCCGCACTTGAATGATGTTAAGGTTTGACAACCTGGGATATTTTTGGATTTAATGATGTAACCCTTTTTAAAGGAAAGATTTCTGATTTAATTTTATTATGTTTGGGTAGTTAGATATGGATGATTGGAAAGTGACCACCAAATCTCGTGGAAATGAAGTACCTGGATTTGGGGGTGTCACAACCAAGCTTGCAAAGCCACTTTATTTACTTTACTTCATACTCTCATATATACATACTAGACCACATAAGCATGCTCACAAGTTCCTAACTCAAAATGTATATAGTTTATCAAGTTCGTATTCGAAACTTTAAGTTTCCATTAGTAGATCATCAAACTTATTCAAGCATGCAAGGTAAGTCCACAAATTCTATATCATGCTTTCATGCTTACGTATATATGAAATCAGATCATGATAGCATGTTTTCAAGTTCAAAACTTAGTGTATACATAGTTCATTTACACATAGGTAGTATAGTCTTTTACTTGCAATTTTCCTTTAAATCATGCTAAAATAGTCTATGATATCTCCAACAATATAAACTAACATATTGATCACATGTCAAGGCATATCAGAACTTAATACATTTGCACATAAAGTTAGAACATGTATTGCAAAATGCTTATCAAAACTAGTTTCCAAATCGTTAAGCTTTCTTTGAATACACATACCAAACCAAACTAACATGACTTACTATATAAAAAGAAACATCATTTCATATGTTAGAGTCATTTACATGCATAATCTAACTAACATAACATGCTTAGAATAACAAAAAACCAACAAGATCAGTATCTAGGATAGACGGCCGGCGCGGCTATGCGGGTTTGTGCTATAGAAGTGGCGCGGCCGTGCCACTTTGAGTAGAAGCAAAAATTTTGGCTCTGCTTCTGCAGAGCCTTAACACAACATTACCAAACTTCTTCTGTTGTAACTCAGACTAGCTCTAATGCTTCTAAACATGCATACAAACTTAGACAACACAATGGCATGATATCTCATACCAATTAATAAAGAATTCATGAGAATTATAAGAATTTGGCAAACTCAAAATTAAGAACATAAAATCAGAATTTCTACCTTTTGAAGCTTAAATGGATTCCCTCAATGCACTAATTATACTTCCTCAATTCTCAGCAACTCACACTCTTTATATGCAACTTATCAGTGAATTTTAGCAACTAAGAAATGAAGAATGTGGCTGCCATTTATAGAGAAATGGATGCCCAGTTAATGGTCATGTCCCTTGGTTTGAATCAATGGAAGATGGAAGAAAACAATAGACAAGAAGAAGTTGGCCAACCACCAACTTTGTAGCCATCATCACCATGGATTATAGCAGATGAATTTCATGCAACTGAGACTAGGCCACTGTTTGAGCACTGTGTTGGTCACTAAATATGGGACACGGGTTTAAAACTCAGCAACTAAATTACATAATTCTTAGTTTGGTTCCTTGGACTTCTAAAATGTAATTTTAATGTGTTAATGCTATTACATAATGGAAAGTTAGGGATTATTTATGTACCCACATTATATAATCCATGTACATTAGTCTAGTCTAACATGTATGGAATCAATTTAATTGGTCACTAATAATTTAATATCTCCTTAAAACTTTATTATTCTAATTAGACTCACTTATTGAAATAATTTGTAATTATGTGATATAGTACATCTTTAATGCTCCCACACATACTTGTTGTCACATAAGCATTATTTATGTTACTTAATTATAATTCCTTCTATTTTACTATATAGTTTTATATATTATATAGTTACATTAAAGTGTCACACTACACTTTCTTTTTAATGTAGGTACTATATATTATCACATATCTTGCACACATCAATTAAATGAGTAAATATAATTCTAATTATGTGAACTATTTTCTCATTATTATTATTTTATTTACAATAACAATTAATTAATAATATAATATCAATTAATTTTTCACTTCTTAATTTATTCATCCCTTAATTAAATTAAACCACTTAAATTTCCATTCTCATGCCACACAAGGCATTTCACAAATCTCATCACAAACTCCACATTTTTCTCAATACTTATAAATTCAATTTGAATTGAATTACTCATCTCACAACATATCAATATTTATATTCAAATAAATATTCATTTTCTTATTATTATTATTATTGGTAAAATTCACGGTTCTTACATCAATAATGGGGTTGGTTTAATCAAAGATACTGCAAGAAATGAATCATCGAGTTAGTATAATTGTGATGGTAATTTTATATGGGAAAAAGGGAGTTCAGAACTTACGCTTGTGATCATACAACCAGGCTTAGTCATTTAGGAGTTCGAAGTCCCATTCTTTCATTGGCAGCTTCTCAATGGTCTTCATTAGCTCCTCGAGTTGGGTTCGAGGTACTTGGCCGAAGGTTATGTTAGGATGGGAGGCTTTGGCCCAATCTGGAATCTGATGGGTGCCAGGGCCTCGGACAAAAAACCACAAAGAGTGTGACCCCTTGTTGCTTGAAGGGGTCTTCATTAAGGGATGTTTCTCGATTTGTTTGCTTTGTTGTTTGTTTATTTGTCGAAATCCCGACTCCTTGGATCAGCTCAAGGAAAATAAAGTGAAAAATAAGTCAATGGTGGGGGGATGCCACACTCATGACAGAATACGATAAAGGAAATAATGTGGATATAGGAGTTCGACACCAGTTGGACAAAGCCGACTCCTATAAACCCTAGAAGGGTGATGATGAAGACATGGAGGGGAAGACGAACCCCATATTTGAGGGCGGTGTGACGAATAATTTGTTTGAGTTGTGATTCTGAGGACAAAATCCTTGTAAGGGGGGAAGGATGTAACAATCCAAAATTTTAAATTGTAATTTTAAATATTTATTGAATTATATAAATATTTAATTAAAATATTTAATTGATGTGTTATTGTTAAATAAATATTTGTTTAATTTGATTTGATTTGATTAATTATTTATTAAATAAATAATTAATGAGTGAAGGAAATTAATTATTATGAGATTATATTCTAATTTAATTTAATAATTAAATTAGAGAATTGATAGGGATTAAATGAATTATTATAATGTTTTAATTTAATTTGGTAATAAAAGTGTGACAATAAACTATGCTATAAATGGGTTATTAAAATAAATTAAAGGAGATTAATTTAGTTTTTACCAAACAAGGCTTAAAGATATTAACTCTTTAATTTTTAAAGAGTTTTGCCAAATAAAGCCTTATGACTTTTGGATTTTTGAATTTTGAATTTTTAATAATATAAATAATACATAAAATAAATCAAATAATAAATAAAATATATTTATTACCTATACGTTATATTTAGTAACTGATATTATATTAAGTACGCTTATTATTACCTATCAGTTTTATTTTACGTATACTGTTATTGGATCAGTTTGTTTATGCATTCTAGTTATTTGCCTGCCTAAGAAAGTACAGAGAGTTTGTGAGAGAATTTGAGAGAATTTGAGAAGAGAGAAAAGTTTAGTGGATTGCAAGTTCATCTTTTGACAAGGGATAACCAAACAAGAAAAGGTATTTTCCAAAACCTTGATACTATATATATGTGTGTGTGTGTGTGTGTGTGTGTATATATATATATATATATATATATATATATATATATATACGGTACCTTTCAAAAACAGACTAAAGAAGCGTACCAAAAACAGACTAAAGCAAAAAACGTATAGAAACAAAAAAAAACACGCGGGTCGCTTAACTAAGTCGGAAACCCCTCTTTCTCTCTTACTCTGCCATTTAAGTCCATTTGAAATCCCTCCTTCAGATTCCCTCCTTCTCTCTTACTCTCTCTCAAAGCGACCATGCCCCCCTCTCTTTCAAAGCGAGCCTGAAGTAAACCGAAAAGCAAGAAGGCGATCGAACAGAACCTGTTGCAAATCGAAGGTTTGTTTAATTTTGTAATTTTGTAATCCGTTTCTACTTAATTTTGAAGCAAATCGGTTCTGAAGCAAATTGGTTCTTAATTTTGTAATTTTGTAATCCGTTTCTGAAGCAAATCAGAAAGCAAAAACACGCGGGTCAAAAACTAGGGTTTGTTTTGTTGTCAGTCAACAATCTTTAGGAGATCTGCATTATTGGGGAAAGTGTATTGGGGATCTTAAGGGCCTCTTTGTTCTCTGTTTTCTCCATACACATCTCTTCCATATACAAGCACCATTGAGAACTTATTAATGGCTGAATATATGAACTACAATAGTTATTGGACGAATATTTGGTTAGAGAGAAAAAGGCTTCTAATGGACATAATGTTATCTTGTAATTGAACCCAAAGCTATTTTTTTCCTTGAATAAGGTAGAGAATTCATCCGAATTAATGAACTTGGCACCTTATTACATAGTATGACCTTATTTTATTGTATAATTTTGTGTTTCATGTTTTGTTCTCATTCTTTTCTAAAAGGATGCTAAACAACTCTTTGTATAACTAGTGAGGGGACCATATATGCATATATAAATTTTACTGATCTTATGCATCTAGCTCCTCAGGAATTTTACTGATTATGTTGTAACCTGGTTTTATTTCAGTTGTTAATATCAGTACAGGAATTTTAAGTGACGTAATTCATTCAAATATACAATTTGGAATTATTCTTGATCTTTTTTATGCCTGTATGCTGATAGAAAATATGTCATCAAATTTGTCTACTGCTACATCCGTATGGCCTCCATTCATATGTCGTTGTGGTACGGGCCCTTGTATAGTAAAACTTTCAATGTTAGAAAAGAATCCAGGTAGATACTATTATTCTTGCCCAAGAATGGTATATATTTATTTATCATTATTTTTGTATATTTGTTCCTTTTACACAAGTGAATAAATTTATTGTGTCCCGAAATATGCATCAATGTGGTAACTTCATCAGCTGGTGTGACGAATATGTTCGAGTGTTGCATAATCAAGGGAGGTTGCAAATGGACACATCTGAGCGTTTAAATGTAACATCTCATCCAACGATTGCTAACGACTCCAACGAATTAGCCATGATGAAGATTGAAATGCGTCAATTGCAACTAACTCAACGATTTATTATAATTGTTAATGTTATGTATGTGTTATTGTTGTTAATGTTATTAAATCGGTTGTAATTTTGATAATTTCATTTTGTGGTGTTGTTGTTAATGTTATTAAATCGGTTGTAATTTTGATAATTTTTATTATGCAATTATTGTGTACAAAGATACATTGCACAGGTAGTATATGCAAAGATACATTGCACTTGGGCATTCTCCAAGAATGGTTTGGCATTCAATATTAAAAGTTACTTTGTCAAAATTGCTTTTGTCTAAGTTTTATGGCGGACGTGTGCATATGACTTTGCAACTTCTATTTCCTGCAGAATCGCTGGCACATGCTTCAGCAGTATCTATTCTCCTAGCATTGGTGTTTGTTGCTATAAGTTTATCTATGAAAATTTATGCTATATGGCAAGGAAAAACACAGAAACACATAAATTTATGCTATATGGCAAGGAAAAACACACAATTTATGCTATATGGCAAGGCAAGTAACTTGCATATATCTCATGTACTTCAAGCACAAAGGGTACACAAAATTTGAAAATTTAACAACCAAACAACAAAGTAAACTAGCAGAGCACAGAAAGGACACTCAACTATATTATTAACATCACTTGTCTAGCAAAAAAGAAAACAAAAAAAATATTCCCAGTATATGCAAGCTCAGACTAAAATAAACTTTGACATGTTTTTCTCTCTTCCTGAAATCCCCAGTAAACTAGCAGAGCACAGAAAGGAAACTGGACTTCTTTTTACTATGTAGACCAAACTTCAACTGGAATGACATGAATGGAGTCCCACCATTCCTTTAACCGTCGACTTCCCTTGCTGCCCTGTATATATGCTCAAATTAGCTGGTCATCTTGTCCCTAAAACTTTATGGACTGATAGTTGGACTGCACCTTGGCATGCATATTGGGGGTACGACACAAGATCATCTACTTGTTGCTCCCGTAAAATGTAGAGGTATATATGAGCATGGTCAGATTTGACAGTGGCATTATGAACATGAAGTTCCAACTCTTCCATTGCCGTTATTAAGGACCTCAATATGCTCTTTGAAATGAAAGACAATGCCCACAGGGATTGTGTTGTTCCTGTATTAAATCAAGTTTGTGGACCTTATCAGCTAAAGGTGCATACTAAAATACAGCTTCTCTGCTGACCAATAAAAAGAGTGCCTCATAGGGCCCCGCCCTTTATCTCTCTATATTATACAACTGATAACTCCAACACCTTTATTTCTGAGTTTGTGGCTTACTTCTTTCTCTCTAAGAATTGTGGCCAACTTGTTGATTCGCTCTTGAGCCTAATCCTCATCACCACTGCAAATTGACATAGGAAATTATTGAATTGAAATAACAAGCTAATATTCAGCTAGCAAATGATTATAAATTCTATTGCAGACATGTGAGTGAAGTTAGCATATTAAAACACTATGGTCCATTAGCTCAACCCTCCTAGAAAAATAACCATCATGAGCTATATGCAAAAAAATAGTAACAGAAATTCAGTAACATTGCTTCATCGGTCTGAGTCATAACACTTACCAAGGCCTATTTTTAGGCTTACTCTAACTTGAAACATGCAAAAAGTGTCATGATGTCCATTTAGTCTTACTCTAACTTGTCATGAAGTGTCAGTATAAAAACATACAATCACAAAATCAAAAGTTTTGCAACATTCACTGCTGCCAGAAAGAAATAAAAAAGATCAAGCCAAAATCACCAATTGAGTTACCTAAAGTTTGAAACATTCACTGCTGCAAAAGGCTTTATCACCCCTGAATGAACAACAATACAAGATAAACCAAAAGCAATAATCCAAAAACAATAACTAAATAGTTGAAATAAATTATGAAATATGTACCATCTGTTACAATCAATCTAACTGTTGTTGCGACGGCTCTTGATTTTGGGGATAATGTCCATAACCAACATCATCTTGCATCTTTGAACCTGTAAATAAAATAAAATATATGTATATTAGATTGGTGTTTGTTACTCATAATATTGAATAAAAGAAATGATCAAACCTTGGATTGTATGAATATCATCCTCTGAACTTGAAGATGATGTTGCACCTTCATTGTTGGGAGAATCTCTACATAAAAGCCAAAATAACACTCATCATTTAAAGATTGAGATAGTTTAAAATTTTTACTATTACTTAAATATTACTTACCGAGGTGCAACTATTGGATAATTCCTTTTGTCATGTGATTGTCCAACTTTCCCACAACCATGATAACGTCTACCTTTTGAGTTCTTTGCCTTTCCTAATGTCGTTTCTTTCCCTCCTTTAAGTCTTTTGCCACATCCTTTTGCCCTCACTTGATTTGGTTCATTATACATATGGTCTTTATTGTGACTCATCTTCCCAGAGATTTCACTTGCACCAGTTCCACATTGTGAACTTTTACCACTATCTGCAACAAGCTTGATTGATTCGAGTACATGAGCCAAAGCATCTTTATACATATTAATTCCTTCTTGGCTTGTGAGGGCGATATTAATAACATCCAAAGAACTTTGGATTAATTCACTCCTCTTGATTAGATATTCTTTGTCACTATTTATCATTATGCCACTTTCATTATCAACCACTATCACAGAGTTTGCCTTCTTAGTCCACATTTTCAAGATGTATTGTTGGAGTAATTCGTCAAAATCATGCATTTTGAGCAAGTAACCAAGCACATGTCTACATGGTATCCCCATACTCTCAAACTTGTGGAAACTACATGAAGCAAAAGCCAATCCTTTGTCATAAATAAGTTGTCACACTCTATGTGTGAACATTTTTTTTCTATGAACTTGAAAAATGCATTGATTGTCATTCTCCTTGATAAGCTCAAAATGGTAATTCAAGCATTCCCATATCTCATCTTTAGATTTATAAAACATTTCCCGAGTATAAATTTCAACCATTTGGAACAAAAAGTCATGATTCATCTTCATGTTAGGCTTCTCAATCAAATCTTTGTGATCGGCCAACAACTCTTCTTGACATTGGCGTATTAGCCCCCTATTAAATTGGATCATAAAATCAACTAATGAATTATTCTTAGAAATATATCTTTTGAAAAAAGCGTGAGAGCTTTTCGCTCGTTAGCTACTTGACATATTGGCTGAGAAAACATGATTACAATAAGCTGGCACCCAATTTGTACGAATGTCATACATTGTTTGTAACCATTTGTTGTCATGTAACCCGCTCCTCCCAACAAGCTCTGTCCATGTCAAATCAAACTCTTCTTTAGACTCTGAATTCCAAATACAATCGGCAAATTCATTATAGTGAGCATTATACTTCACTGAGTCTAATCTTTCTGAAAATTTTGTCAATATGTACCAACTACAGAATCTATGAAAAGTATCTAGAAGAGTTTCTAATATTGCTTTGGACATCGCGGGATCTTGATCGGTAATGATCATTTTAGGGGCATCACCTGGCATAGCCTCTAAAAATTGTTTGAATAGCCAAACAAATGAATTTGAGGTCTCGTCACTTAAGAATGCACAAGCAAAAATTATGGTTTGACCATGTTTGTTAACTCCCATCAGTGGTGCAAAAATTAACCCATATCGATTGGTGTTGTATGTTGTATCAAAGACAACTACATCACCATAAAAACTATATGCCCTTCTAGAGGTAGCATCAGCCCAAAAACAATGTGTTATCCTCTGTTCATTATCGACCCTGATTTTATAAGTGAATGATGGATTCTTGCCCTTTTCTAATTTGCAAAACTCACTAAACATTTCTTCGTCATGCCCCTTCAACTCATTACGTCTATCCCTTTCATAATTATATAAATCGGTTTGTGTACACCCAATGTTTTCAAACCCTCCAGCCTGTACTCCAAGGAAATTGAATTGTTGATGTGAGGGTATGTTTATCATGGAAAGTTGTTGAGTCAAACACTTTTGCTTTTCGAAACACTTGGTGAGATCTTAATAGATGTTTCTTTGATGGAGTTGCCAATGGATGACTATGGCCCTCAATAAATTGGGAGACTACATAAGCCTCAGAATTTATTTTCAACACAGCTGCCATTGCTTTACAACTCTCTTTTATCGATCCCCGACGCCTTTTAATTTCAACATCCGCAATTTTTTTCCCTTACCTTGTTTAAAACAGACATATTCTTTCATTTTAACTTCGTCACTTCCTTCGAATTTCTTAGTAGCCCAACTTTGAATACTAAATCCCGCCTCTTTAGCATATGCATTATAAAAATCCCTAACTTCATCTATTGTTTTGAATTCTTTTCCAACACTAAGTTTGAGATTATCGGCTACTTGCGGATTATAAATAAAATTTTCCCTACCTTCATCACTCTCCCCTTCAATTCTCTTATTCTCTACTTCCTTTTCATTATTGTCAACATTATCACCACATTCATCACTACCCCATACTTCAGCCTCTAAGTTAGCATCCATCCCTACATTTAAAAAAAATAAACAACATTTAAGTCCGAACAACAACAATTTGAAGAACATTGAGAATTGCATATTTCATGACAGATTGTTTAATGAGAAAATTCTAAACTTGGTGATGTTACAAAGAACTACCATTTTAATTCCTCATAAGTGATACCAAACTAATGCCTGATTTTAAGATTATAGGTCCATGATATATTATTTTTATTTTGCTAGAGTTTTTCAAGTGATTCAGATAATACGAAGGAGAAAGTTTAACACAATATACAATTAATCTAACATGTCATTTCTAATCTTTATGCACCTTCTATGCCTCTGAATCTATTTTGTCTCTTGATGTCATTTCTAATCTTTCTTGTGGGGTATGACATTTGAATTTTGATGTACAGTAATAATTTTCTGTCAAAAGAACTAATATTTCTTGACTGAATTTCTATGTAGTGCACCAAGTGGAAAAGAAACAATTAATAATCAAAGAACAACCAACAAGTTTTGCAAGCATTCATATTAAACTATGTATTAGAGGAGAAGAAACGAGTTAAATTTAAACATATAGATAAAATGAAAGAGAAACTATACTCTATGTATTCAATGTCCGACGATTTTGAAACCCTAGCTTCAGCTTCAGCACTTTGAATGACAATTGGGGAAAGGGGGTTTGAGAGAGAATCGACATAGAGTGATGGATTCGCCAACTGATGATAGTGATTTCAAATGGGTCGCGTACAATCTAAGCTTTATCAATTTCGCTGACCTTACGATTTACAAAGGGCTTTGAGAGAGAATCCAATAGCTTTGCTCTTACTCTAGTCGATGTTCCTAGCATCAGCTTTGCGTGGAGAGTAAGAGAGAAAGAGGGAATCTGAAGGAGGGATTTCAAATGGACGCGAATGGCGGAGTATGAGAAAAGAAGGGAATCTGGAAGAGTAAGAGAGAAGGAGGGGTTTCCGACCCGGTTAAGCGACCCGCGTGTTTTTTTGTTTCTATACATTTTTGGCTTCAGTCCATTTTTGGTACGCTTCTTTAGTCCGTTTTTGAAAGGTACCGTATATATATATATATATATATATATATGTTTACTGCATAAAATTTCCATGTTATGTGGAGTCAATTTTTTCTGTAGTTGTGTTATACAACCTGTTTATGGTGATTGTATATAATTATGATGTTAGAGTTGTATTTAGACAAGAAATTGTATGTTAAATTATGTTTAAAATAAAGAAATTGGTTTTTACATTGAAATTATATATGAACTTGGCTTGTAAGAGTATCAAAATTAATATTTGATTGTGAGCTAATTGTGAAATTGAACTTTGAATATGTTAATATGTTAAGAAATGGAGAAAACGTAGTTTGTATGAGGTAATTTGGTGTATAATTATGGTTACAGTGTTAATTTTATCAAATAATGTCGACAATAGAGTTTTGGGTTGAAACCATGGTATTCAAGGATTTCTGGAGTTGTTATTTAGTTGTTTAAAATTAGTATATGTATGATGGGTAACAATTATGTGTACTTTATATAAGTTATATGTGTTAATTTAGGTGCTAGAAGTTTTTAAACAGTCAAAATCTGCTCTATTTTGTTCATCATGTTCAACACTTGTAATTAGACACATGGCATGAAGCCTTAACGCCATGACTCCAAAGCCTCACTTCTGCAATAAACTAAAATCGGCGCCACAGTAGAATTAGTCTCGCCACACCAGGCGCCAACATCGACCTATATCTCACGTCATGAATGCCACGCTACCCATTTAGTAATGGGATAGCTAGATATGGCCCGAAAAATTATTTTCTTGTACACAGAGTCTGTAATTGTTGTTATGATGCAATATTATGACTGTTAAAAATGTAATTTTATAATTATGATATTATAGTGCTAAGAATGAGCATATAATTAACACTTCACGAGTTTTGTTACTAATGTAACTTGACTATGTGGTTAAAAATCAGGCCAAACATAAAATATGTACTTATTTGTATATTGAGAATCGGTAGTGACTAATTGTGTCCTAATGACATGTGATTAGGATATTGTGAATCAAACTGTTACGGTCTAGCTTACATGCAAGGTAAGTTTTTCTAACCTGAACTTTCTTCGTGCAAGTTTTTCTAACCCTAAACTTTTGTTAAGCAAGTTTCTTAATTCTAAATATATTGTGTAAGTTCCTAAACTTTACCTCTTGATATTGAGCAAGATTTTCTAATCTTTATCTTGTTATTTAGCATGCAAGTTTCTAAATTCTGATACTCTAATGTTGAACAAGTTGTATCGTTCAATTTATTGTTTCTTATGCATGCTAAATTCTTAATTTTAAACAAGATTCTAACCTTAGCTTAACATTGTTCAAGCAAGGTATGTTATATTATTCAAATACTTATGTCCTTAGTTTATTCACAAAGCATGACCTTGGTATACAATGTTGATTCATTGATAAATTATTCCATAGTAGAATGTTATTACATTTTTATTCAACTAATCCTTAGTTGATGTCTGTTAAACTCTAAATTACCTTCAAATTTATCCAAACCAAACTTACTTTAGTGCGGACTTATATTCTAAATACTGAGATGAACAACCCTATTACAGGGGATAATTTACGCATAGCGTTGAAATGTTTGTGCATAATACATTGTACGAAGGGCTAATCCCCCTAAGTACAAGGAGTCCCTATAGTCTTATGACTGTTAAAGTTTGGGTTGAAAGAATACTTAAACTATGGATATAGTTCGTGGTCTTTTGACCCTCAATTATATACTTTAAATTCTGTTCCTGATTATTATTGATGAAGTACCTTATTCATTTCTAGTGAGCCTATTCATTTGGCAATTGATATGATGTTTATTCATTGTTATTTCAAGTGAGCTTTGTTTGCTCACTCTTGCTTATATTAATATTACAGCTAAAGTTGAGAAGGTTGATGAACCTACAACCAGTAAAGGGAAAGGGAAGATAAGCAAGTATTGAAGACTTGTAAAACCGTTAGCTTTTATGTTGTTGGACTATATTTTAAATCTTATGATGTAATTATTTAATTTTTCGCATATGATGTCTGTATTTAAAGGTTAGATAATCTGGGAGATTTTGTTGAACTTATTGATGTAACCCATAAATTGGATGGTTTATTATTAAATTTTATTATGTTTGGGTAGTTAGATATGAATGTTTTTTTTCAAGTGAGCACCAAATCTGGTGGAAATAAAGTACCTGGATTTGGGGGTGTCTCAAGTTGGTATCAAAGCCTTAGGTTATGAACCTTATGTGAGATCCCGAATTTTATGAAATAAAAGTATTCAATTTTCTTATAATTATTCTATTTAGTAAATGGTTAAATTGATAAAAGGTTAAAGTTAAGGGTGATATTTGAAAAAATTTCATAATAAGCAAGTTATCATAAAATAATCGGTGATAAAAGAAATGCGATGTCTGGCGTTGGTTGCATAGTAGCACTGCGGTATTGATTATTGATGCTTCGTAAGATGTCACTCGATTTATACTCAATTATTGCTACGATAATTGCTGCATCATATCTCTCATATTATTGATTCAATTATTGTCACAGTATCATCTGCATAATATTTTATATTATTAAATCAATAATTGAGACGAAAAAGTTATTCATATTATTATTTGCAATATTGACAATGTCTACAAGTTCTGTCAAGGAGAGGTTAGATAATCTAATTTCACGCCAATAGGGAGAAATTGTGACGCCCCCAAAATAGGTATACAACACCCATTCTGAGTCGCCAAATACATGGTACAGAAACAACTACAACTTTATTAATACAACATAAAAACTATGAGTTTAAATACAAATATTATCATCTAGACAATATCCACACTCAAATAAGTCCTCATTACAATTACTAATACACTATTTTATAGAATAGTGAGGACTACTAGAACAACTTCTAGAACCATCATTCCACACCCTGACTAGTACTCGCTACATTCTCGCCTCCTGAGAAGAAAAATGGAACAACAAGGAAAAGGGTGAGCTCAACTAGCCCAGTAAAGAACATTATGACTAAGATAATATAGAACAAATTATCGTTAGTCCTCAACAGGGAAAAATCTAATAGAATACAATAGACAACCAGTTTTAAATCAATCTTCACAGCAGAAATAATAATTCATTAGAAGAGTTAAGTAGAGAATGCAAACTACTATCTTCTATATATGAATTTAAAAGTTCATCGTCGATATTTTATCCCTGTAACATCAATCAATATATATCTGGAATCAAATATTCATCTTTGCACTACAAGCCAAAGATATTCATCACTTAATTCATGTTCATCTAAACACTGCTTCATCTTTGCACTACGGGCCAAAGATATTAATCGATCGGTCATGTTCATCTCAACACCTGTTCATCTTTGCACTACGGGCCAAAGATATTCATCAAAAATTATTCATCTTTGCACTCTGAAGCCAAAGATATTCAAGAATATCATCATTTAGGACTGGGGATGATGAAAAATATTTTAAAGAAAACGAATCCAGTGAAACAAAAGAACAAGTATTAAAGATTCGTACTTTAAATAATCCAAGTTCAAAAATACTTCATAAATAACCAGATTAGAGTAAATTTCAAGAATGAAGATCAAAACATAGATCCAATCAAAGATAGGAATCATAACAGACAATCTTGGACACATAAAAGAAAATTTAATTTTTCGGTGAATAGTGTCGTATTCGTGAATAGTGTCGTATACATGAATAGTAACTCCGACCTCAAAAGATAGAAATTTCACAAAAAAAACATCATCACGCTTCATGAATAGTACTCGTGAATAGTAACTCATGAATAGTAACTCGTGAATAGTAACTCGTGAATAATAACTCATGAATAGTAACTTCGACATGAAAAAAGTTCCAAATTTGATAAAAATTTCCAACCAATATTTTGGCATAATGATATTGAAGAAATAATATCATTTTCGAATAAAATAACATCCCTTACCTCAAAATGAATAGTACTTCTGACTGGAATACTGGATATAGTGCTGAAAGAACTTGAACCGTATAGCAATACTCAAAGTACTAAAATACTCACAAAATACGCTCGATATTATAGAGAGAGAAATAGAGAGAAAACTTCAGTTTCTGGTGTGATTTTCAATTCTAACCTAAGCACCCTATTTATAGGAAAATGCTTAGAACACCAAAGTAGAAAATTGAATATAATATTAATATATATATATTATAAATTCCTTAGCCCACCTTCTTAGATCTGTACTCAGCTGATTTTGCACATGTTAATGCAGCCCACCAAGTAAAAAAACGTTTTGCTTCAAATAAATAACGAAAACTTCCAAAAATCAATTATTTCGGAACTCCGAAATTTCAATAATTCACAATAAATAGCCCTTTTTATCAGAAAATTCGAATCTCGCGAATTTTTATAGGAAATTCAATTCTCTACAACTTTGCAGAAGGAAGTTTTTCCAAATTCCAAACAGAAATTGACCGAAATCCACAAACGGGCAATTTTACTGGCTATAATCAAATTTCGGTCAATAATTGTGTACAAAACATGTGTTAAACATTTAGTGCCACAAAAATACTCTTCCTCCTCATATACTCATATATCTCACATTCATTGTAAAGATATTATCATTATTATATTATAATAATATAATAAAATATTATTTTATCAGAAAAGATAAAATATCAATTTTTAACAATTGTCATTTTCAAAATTTTCTCCATCTATATCCGCATAAAATCAATATTTCTCTCATCATATAAATCAATAATTAATTATTCACAAATAATATTACGTAATCACAATCTTGACAACCGGTAGCTTCTCGGAAAGAGGTGCTTTCAATAAGAATTTCTCACTTCTTGGCCAAGCATGATTAGGTGACCAAACCTCTCCTTAGATGTAACTTTGTAGACATTGCCAATAATGTTTTCTAATAATATTATTCGGATAATATGAATTATTAGCTTCGATAATGGAAAATACGTGTAGTGACAATTATTGAAACAACGATAATATAAAATATTAACGCAATTATTGAATCAATAAAATAAAATATTGAACGATAATTTCTTTCGTAATAATTATTGAGTAGTGCCTTCTTCACGTAAGAATCAATAATTGGTGCAATACCATGTCTTCTCGTGTGAAACAACATGTATTCTTGTGTTTTTAACCACCGTATTCCAACAAAGATAATTGGAATAACTACTACCAAATTATTTATAAACAACTCATACTTGTCTTTTTCTTCATCCAATCGCTTTCCGTTATGGGGACCACAAAAGACTGCGTCGTCGTACGAATATTCCCCGACAACAAGAATATTCCACGACCAAACGAATATTCCCCGACAACAATGAATATTTTATAACCACCTATTTATTTTAAAATATTCACGCATTTTACTCATAACTAACCACATTAATCAATTCAACCCTTACTATTTCAAAATAATAAATAGAGGAAATTCCATTTTATTAAAAAAAATTCGGGGTCTTACAACCTCCCCTCCTTATGAAATTTCGTCCTCGAAATTGACGTACGTACCTGGTGTTTCAAAAAGATGAAGATACCTCGCTTTTATTTCCGTTTCCAACTCCCAGGTCATTTCTTCAATAGCATGGTTCCTCCACAAAACTTTGACTTGTGGTATAACCTTTGTTCGTAGGACATGCTCCTTCCTATCAAAAATCTTGACAGGTACCTCCTCGTACGTTAAGTCTTCGGCTATCTCGTCCGGTTCTAACTCAATGACGTGGTTCGGGTCGTCCACATAATTTCGTAACTTTGATACGTGAAAAACGTTATGAACACGTGTCATATTTGGCAGTAAAACGAGTCTATAGGCCACAGTTCCTACTCGATCGAGGATTTCAAATAGACCAATAAATCGAAGGTTTGAGCTTTCCTCACATCGCCAATTCTCACTTTTGGAATAACAACTTCTTGCACCTCCTTCTTCATATTCATCAGCTCCGGTGTGTAGCCTGAGCGATTTTAACTTTATCGATAAAAGTCAGTTCTACTTGTATATCATCACGTGAGTCCCTAGAGTCTTTAACTCTATATCTACCATTTGTAAGTTATATGAAATGGGTCTTTGATAATATCGCATTCGTACTCGTATACGATCTTTTACTAAACACGTCAGCTACCACGTTCGCTTTTCCAGGATGGTATGGTCAGAACATGGGCCGAAATGAGTTTCCTATTGAGTTCTTCGAAGTTCTTCCCATATTCCTTTCTCCATTCGAATTTTGTATCTCTACGAGTCAGCTGCGTTAATGGAGTAGCGATTCGAGAAAATCTTTCCACAAAATCTTCGATAATAACCTGCTAAGCATAGAAAGCTACGTATTTCGATTACTGACTTAGGTTGCTCTCAACTGTGACTCATATCCCAATCTTGGATATCACGTCACAATGACACCTATCAGTTTACTACCACACGAATATGGCGTCCCCTACGAGAGAGCGGCCGGTGCATTCCACAAAGGAAGTCACCGGATAAAGGCTCGGTACCAAATTCTATTGTTGAATTTTTAACTCAAAGTTCAATAGAGCCATGAGATTTTTAGAAATGTGTTTTGTCTTAGGTTCAAAAGTCGATACAAAATTCAATATCACACTTTGGGAGTAAGCCAAGAAGTTCTTCAGGAAATACGTCAGGAAAGTCAATAACAACAGGAATATTATTCAAATCTGACGTGTCTTTATTCAAATCCATAACATGGGTTAAGAAAGCTTGACATCCATTTTTCAATAAACGAATAGCTTTATGACTTGATATGAAAGTATTTGACTTCAATGGTTTGGTTGCTTAAATTCGAATAATAGGTTACTTAGGAATATGAAAACTAACAACCTTACGAAAGCAATCAATTTTGGCATGATGAGTAGTTAATCAATCAATCCCCAAAATCACATCAAAAGCAAGTATCTTTAAAGAAATAAGGTCAACAGGTAATGCGATGGTGCCAACTTGGATCAAACAAGATTTATAAACAGTGGATGTGATGAAAGTTTCTCCTAACGGAGTTTCCACAGATAGGTTAAAGTCTAATTTCTCCAGAGTCAAGTTTAAACGTTGAGCACAAGCAGGAGAGATAAATTAATAGGTAGCACTGGTATCTAGTAATGTATAAACTTCGCATGAATTTATGATTAGCTTACCCGTGATCACCTCGTTTGGGTTCCTCGCATGTTGACCAGTCACGACAAACGCTCTTCTAGGAACCGTTGACTTTGACTTTTCTGGGACAGCCTTTTGAGTCACCATCCCCACTGGGCTTGGTTTCGCTACCGTACAATCTCGAGCGATATGTCCTTCCTTTCAACAATTATAGCATACCTTGAACTGTTGTGGGCAGTTTTTGGTGATGATGTCCTCTTTTCCACATTTATAAGATACGGCACCGATGGTCGTTTCTCCTCCTTAAAACCATTCTTCTTTGGTGCGATGTCTTCGCAATGTCATTGTTGAATCTCCTCTTTTTAAAATCTCCCCCCGACTCGTTTCTTCTATTTTCATGGCCACGATTACCACCAGAGTGGTTGTCGCTCTTGTCCGTATTTTTCTTTCTCCGCTGGTTATCGTTGTTTTGTTGATCGCTATCCCTTGTATGACCCTCAGTTTGTGGTCCCTCGGTTGACCGTATCTAGTTATCTCGCTCTAATAATTGAGCCATGTTTACAACATCCGAATAGAGAGAAAATTATGAGAAATGAGATCTTGACGTATCTTAAAGTTTCAAACCTCTCGTAAACATCCACGTCATCGTTCCTCATTCTCCACCAAATGAGGTGCAAACTGGATAACTCCGCCGAACTTCGCCTCGTCTTTCGGACACCGCCATGTTATTCTGCTCCAATCTAATAAACTCCACTTCCTTCATATGATGAACACTTTCGTGAAAGTATTTTTCATTGAAAAGTTTACAAACGCTTCCCAAGACATCTTTGAGTCACGGCAAGGTTAGGTCCGCTTCACGGACTCCCACCCGATGAGTCCGCTCTCCACGGAACATAAGGTGGCGAATGGAACCTTCATTTCCTCTATGCATCCCAAGACATCGAATATCTTGGTAATTTGCTTGACCCATGTTTCACCATGATGATCGGATCCCGCTTTCCCTTAAATTCGTGGTCCCAACTCTTTGAACTGTTTTGTAATGACAAGCACAAGGTTGCTATCATTTCCACACGTATTCTTCGTATATGAGTCTCCCTCGTCGGTTTTTCATGAACTGCAAAAAGCTCCTAAGCATCCCGTCATTCATCGTCTGCTCAGTGGTGTTGTTTACAGGAAGAATATTACCTTCCTGTTGCACGTTCTCCTGGGTGGTGATTAAAGGTGTTTCCACGGTCTCATTAACTCCACCGTTAATATTCTCAGCTGCCATTCTTAAGTACTGTCATAAAACAAGAGTTAATTAAACAAATTAGCATATCACATATTTACCATATAGTTCAACTGACCAACAAATAAGCTTAGGTATGACATACTAGCGAAGGATTACTCGTCTCTCCCCTCCTAGTACTATTCCCCGATCTCCGCCAGAGACCATATCCCTAAGCTCTAATACCAACTGTGACGCCCCCAAAATAGGTATACAACACCCATTCTGATTCGCCAAATACATGGTACAGAAATAACTACAACTTTATTAATACAACATAAAAACTATGAGTTTAAATACAAATATTATCATCTAGACAATATCCACACTCAAATAAGTCCTCATTACAATTACTAATACACTATTTTATAGAATAGTGAGGACTACTAGAACAACTTCTAGAACCATCATTCCACACCCCGACTAGTACTCATTACATTCTCGCCTCTCGAGAAGAAAAAATGGAACAACAAGGAAAAGGGTGAGCTCAACTAGCCCAAAGAAAGAACATTATAACTAAGATAATATAGAACAAATTATCGTTAGTCCTCAACAGGAAAAATCTAATAGAATACAATAGACAACCCAGCTTTTAAATCAATCTTCAGCAATGAAATAATAATTCATTAGAAGAGTTAAGTAGAGAATGCAAACTACTATCTTCTATATATGAATTTAAAAGTTCATCGTCGATATTTTATCCTCGTAACATCAATCAATATATATCCGAATCAAATATTCATCTTTGCACTATAGGCCAAAGATATTCATCAGTTGGTCATGTTCATCTAAACACTTGTTCATCTTTGCACTACGGGCCAAAGATATTAATCAGTCGGCCATGTTCATCTCAACACATGTTCATCTTTGCACTACGGGCCAAAGATATTCATCAAGAAATCATTCATCTTTGCACTACAGGCCAAAGATATTCAGTAATATCATCATTTAGGATTTAGGATGATGAAAAATATTTTAAAGAAAACGAATCCAGTGAAACAAAAGAACAAGTATTAAAGATTCGTACTTTAAAGAATCCAAGTTCAAAAATAGTTCATAAATAACCAGATTGGAGTAAATTTCAAGAATGAAGATCAAAACATAGATCCAATCAAAGATAGGAATCATAACAGACAATCTTGGACACAGAAAAGAAAATTTAATTTTTCGTGAATAGTGTCGATTTTGTGAATAGTGTCAGATATCGTGAATAGTACGATATCGTGAATAGTAACTCCGACCTCAAAAGATAGAAATTTCATAAAAAAACATCATCACGCTTCATGAATAGTACTCGTGAATAGTAACTCGTGAATAGTAACTCATGAATAATAACTCATGAATAGTAACCCCGACATGAAAAAGTTCCAAATTTGATAAAAATTTCCAACCAATATTTCGGCATAATGATATTGAAGAAATAATATCATTTTCGAATAAAATAACATCCCTTACCTCAAAAAGAATAGTACTTCCGATCGAATAACTCGGATATAGTCTTTGAAAGAACTTGCAATCAGATAGCAATACCCAAAGTACTAAAATACTCACAAAATACGCTCGATATTATAGAGAGAAATAGAGAAAAACTTCGATTTACGTGTGATTTTCAATTCTAACCTAAGCACCTATTTATAGGAAAATGCTTAGAACACCAAAGTAGAAAATTGAATATAATATTAATATATATATTATAAATTCCTTAGCCCACCTTCTTAGATCAGTACTCAAATGATTTTTCACATGTTAATGCAACCCACCAAGTAAAAAAAAAAAACGTTTTTCTTCAAATAAATAACGAAAACTTCCAAAAATCAATTATTTGAACTCCGTAACTTCAATAATTCACAATAAATAGCCTGCTTATCGGAAAATTTGAATCTTGCCTGCTTTTATAGGAAATTCAATTCTCTACAACTTTGCGTAGGAAAGTTTTCCAAATTTCAAATAGAAATTGACCAAAATCCACAAACCAAATAATTTTACTAGCTATAATCAAATTTCTATCAATAATTGTGTACAAAACATGTGTTAAAACATTTAATGCCACAAAATACTCTTCCTCCTCATATACTCATATATCCCACATTCATTGTAAAAATATTATCATTATTATATTATAATAATATAATAAAATATTATTTTATCAGAAAAGATAAAATATCAATTTTTAACAATTGTCACTTTAAAAATTTTCTCCATCTATATCCACATAAAATCAATATTTCTCTCATCATATAAATTAATAATTAATTATTCACAAATAATATTACAGAATCACAATCTCGACAATCGGTAGCTCCTGTGAAAGAGGGGCTTTCCAATAAGAATTTCTCCTTACTGGCGCGTAATTAGGTGACCAAACCTCTCCTTAGACATAACTTTGTAGACATTGCCAATAATGTTTTCTAATAATATTATTCAGATAATATGAATTATTGCTTCGATAATGGAAAATACTGTGTAGTGACAATTATTGAAACAACGAAAATATAAAATATCAACGCAAAGAAATTATTGAATCAATAAAATAAAATATTTGAATAAAGAATCATCGTAACAATTATTGAGTAGTGCCTTCTTACGTAAGAATCAATAATTGGTGCAATACCGCAAAGTAATATCTTGTGCAACAACGTGTATTATTCGTGTTTTAACCAAAGGGTATTCCAACAAAGATAATTGTAACAACTACTGCCAGTTATTTATAAACAACTCATACTTGTCTTTTTCTTCATCCAATCACTTTCCGTTATGGGGACCACAAAAGACTGCACCGTCGTACGAATATTCCCCGACAATAAGAATATTCCACAATCAAACGAATATTCTCCGACAAAAATGAATATTTTATAACCACCTGTTTATTTTAAAATATTCGCGCATTTTACTCATAACTAACCACATTAATCAATTCAACCCTTACTATTTCAAAATAATAAATAGAGAAAATTTCATTTTATTAAAAAAAAATTTGGGGTCTTACAGAAATCGTTATCGGAAAGCCCCCTCTTTCCTGGGAACGACCTGGTTGTTAAATATTGTGAGTTATAATATTAATGATGAATAAGTTCGTGTTGATTAAAGATGAAATTGATAGTTCCATTGTGTGGGAATTATTAGTGTTAGTGAAAATCAACATTTATTTCAATAATAATTGATGTCTGGAGGTTATATTGACCAATCGGGTAATTAACCGGATAAATGAGCAATTAATTGCTATTAATTCACATGCTTATAACTATTTATTCACATGTGTAGTATTAATTCACATGCATGTACTATTAGGGGAGGTGGTGCAAGATTGATAATATTTGCATGACTAAATTAAAAATGGAGGTATAGATGAAGGTATTATACTCTAATTATTTTTTTCACATGTATAGAACTATTGCTTCACATGAATGTACTATTAATTCACATGATATACTATTAGGGGAGGTGGTGCAAGTTTGAAAATACTTGCAGGACTAAATTATAAATGATAATACTTGCAGGACTAAATTAAAAATGAAGGAAAAGATGAAGGTATTATACTGTAATATTCGGGCCCCAAAATGTACAATTATCGAAACTATGTTTTCCTATAAATAGAAGCTCACTCTTCCTTCATTCTCACCAATTCACTAAGACTCACAAGAGTAATTATAGAGAGAGAAGCTATTGAGAGAAAGAAGAAGAGAAGTTTGCTACTTCACTATTCCAGTATCCAGTCTTCTTCTGAGGTAAGGGGTATTATTTCTTTCGTATTCATGAAGAGAGTTATTTTCTTTCAATACTTGTAAGGGTTGTTATTCCATTCTTTATTATTCTGTTGGAATAACATGTCTATGCGGACTACCGCATGCGTGGTGAATTCTTCTGTTATTCCATTCTTTATTATTTTGTTGAATAACTCGTCTCACGCGACTACCGCATGCATGGTGAATTCTTCCCATAATTCCATTTTTTATTATTCTCATTGGAATAACTCATGTCTCGCGGACTCATCGCATGCATGGTGAATGACCTTCAGTATTCATTCTTTATTAAATTATGGAAATGATCTGTCTACGTGGATTATCGCATGGCGGGTGAAAATCCATTTGCAGTTTCATAATTTTTCTGACCCTCAAAAATTCTGGAAAAATTGGAAATGATGTTTTGTTGAGTTTTCTAGATTGTGTCCAAAAATGGCAATTTTTGAATGTATAGATTAGGAGTTATGAATTTTATGGGAAAAGACTATTTTTAAAGTAAACCCTTATAACTCCTTGTGGTTAACTCTAAAATTGGTAAAATTTTTATTGGGAGTACATGTATATCACAGGAGTATACCCTGTAAATTTCGAAATTTTTTGACAAAAGTACAGTTTATGATAAATGTCTAAATATTCGGCAGTTTTGGCCATATGAAAAATAGTAAATGAATTTTAAAAATTCCGAGAAAAATATATGTTCAATATGGGACTATATTCTGCTAAATCCCAGAAAAGAAAATTTTTTGGGACTGATTTGTTATTTTTCATAAAAATAGTTTAATTACGAACATATGAATTAAATATGTTATGTGAAGTTGAAAAATTGGTAAATATGATTTTATGGCTTGGAAATCCTATATAAGGTATATCTGATTTTGATGAGGATTTGATCATTGGTGATGAAATCTTATGAGTATAGCATTTTGAATGATTAAATGCATTATTTGGTAAAGTGTAAATAATTAAAATAAATTATTTATAAGTTTAAGAAGTGATTAAAATATTGTTATAATATTAATAATATTAGATTATGAGTTTATTAAGTAATTGATAACATTTGGATTAAGGTGTTATGAAATCATTGATTTAAAATATTATTTAATGGTTAATAATATTAGTAAATGAATTTAATGTTATTATATAATGAATAATATTAAATGGAGTTTATAATATAATGAATAATGTTATTATCTTCATTAAATATTTGTTGTAATATTAATTTCTATTCAAATCATTTTTGATACAATATTATTCTTGAATTTTACTCCTGGCTTAATGTCATGTTGATAATCTGGATATTTTTTAAAACTTTAGATAAATTTAAAGTCTTTAATATTTATCCTTGTTTTCGTTTGATTAATGCTTATATTATTGTCATCATTCTCATGCTTATATTGTGATGAAAGTCATATGTGGCTTACGTGCATAGATGGACTTGGTATGATTATGACCAGGGATTATTCGGTATAATCATGACTGTAATGTTACAAATGATGTGGTGAAAGTCCTCATTGGCCCGTAGTGAATTGATGGACAGTTTTTTGTATGATCATGACCATGGGTTCTCTTCGACCAAGGGTGCAAAGATGAATTGTTTTATGGCATGATCATGACCGTTGATGAAAACACGATTATCCTTGGCCCATAGTGCATGGATAATTCGTGGTCGTGATACGAATGAATATCTTTGGCCTATAGTGCAAGGATGATTCGATGATGTGGTTTATTTATTAAGCTGAGTCTCAGCGATAAAGTTGATGAAAAACTTTTAATTCGTAGAAGATAGTAGATATCATGCTCTACTTTACTCTTCTAAAATACAGTTGCATGTCTTTGCCCTGGAGTGGAAAGATGAACTGTTAATGAATATTTTTGACCCGTAGTGGAAAGATGAATTTATTAGTATGATTATGGACAGGAATTGTGATTTGGTATAACCATGGTCTTTGATGTTTCAGGTAAAGACAGGTGATGAAAATTATCTTCGTCTTGGGTGCGAAGAGGAATTTAGAACCACAATTATGATTATGAGTTATTCACATGATTGTGGACAGGAATCGTTGATTGATGTTACAGGGATAAAACATTATTGGTGGACTTTTAACATGGAGAAGATAATAGACTTTATGGTCTATTTGACTCTTCTAATGGATTACTCATTCCGCTGCAACTAGTTGAAAAGTTTTATCATCTACCATATGTTCTAAATCTTTAATTTATTATTGACGAAAGCTATTGATAATTTAATTATTTTTAGTCATGATATTCTTTACTGGGCTAGTTGTGCTCACCCTTTTGCTTCAAAATTCCTTTCAGGTATTAAGAGTGTAGCTGGGTCGAGTGGGGTAACAGGGGATTAGAACGGTGGTCTATAGCTATTGAGGTTTCCCTTAAAACAGTATGGAAATAATTTTATTAAGAATTATAGATAAGTGTGTCGTATTTTATACGTCATTTTAACTATTGATTTTGGTGAATCGTATAGGGTGAGGTGAACCCAACTTTGGAAGGGCGTTTTTGCCCCTATCATACAAGATGTCTAATGACAGACGACTTCGTGTTATCATAAAACAGGGTTGTGCACATCCACTTGCTGAGTATATCTACGAGCACTACCTATATAATCTTGAAGTTTGTTTGAAATATAATTCTCAATTAGAGTCAATGGAGATAATTATATGTCAAGAAAAGACTCACCATTGGAAAGAAGATGATAGCAATCTTCTTATTTTTCTTTGGGGACTATTGGGTCAACCAAGGATATTTCTGTGGACATATGATATCTATAATAACCTAGACGCATGGCCTCCCATGTACGAAGGTTTCCTTAAGTATTTTCCAAAGATTTTAATTTCTAAATCAGTTATTGACTGTAACTTTATGTAAGGTACCATTGTAAGGTCTTGTGGTCAAGGCACCACGAGAGTTATATATATTTGTATTAAAACTCACAGTTTAACTGTGGTCATTTTTTGCACGATAATTGTATAAATGGAGTTGTCAGTAGTGTATTTTCTGGCGACTCAAGATCGGTGATGTATACCTATTTTGGGGGCGTCACACCTTAGGTGGGGAAAAGCCTTAGGAAGTAACCTTTGAAAAGATAGTGGTGATAAACTCTTATCGAGTCTTAAGGAAGAAGTAATAAAACACTTATATGCTGATGTGATTACAACTTATGTGCTCGTGAGTGTCGAGTAGTAATGATTAGTAATTAAAACTTAAAATGTTGTCATCATGATGGCTAATGTAGGAGAATCCAGTCAGACAAGGGAGAAAGGACCTCAGATGCCTAGATAGGAGGATCCTCGAGATATTCAGGTGGTTTGGGAACAACTACTGCCACGGGAAACATCTCAGTTGGTCACAGTAGTTGAGCAGGAGGGATTACCTGATGAGGATGATGAGATAGAGACGGACGATGAAGACCCTGTTGAGCGGCCACGGTCGAATGAGGATGAGTAGGACGAGGAGGAAGAGATTCCACTTAACTCGATTGCTGCCCGTATGTACGACGAAGTATACGACCGCAATGTGGAACTTCAGGATAGCGTCGAGGAGTTGAGAGAGATAGTAGCAGAACAACAGACCTCAATGGCGTAGAAGGACAACGAGATCCAGTATCTAGAGGAACGTCTGAGTAATGTCGAAGAGAAGTTGGTCCACAGTAAAGGAGGAAACGAGCAACTGACATAGGAGATCGCAGAACTGAAGACCAAGCTAAAGGAAGAGTCTACTAAGAGGGAAAGAGCCGAAGACGCGTACGAAGAAGCTACTAAACGAGCCAGGGTAGCAGAGAGAGATGTACAAGTGAAGAAGATCAAGATGGAAGAGATGGATAGTGTTTTCAACACCGTGATTAATCGAGCTCAAGATCGGGTCATGGGTTATCCGATACAGTTCGAGACGCTGCCATCATACATATTAGATCGCCGAACAATGTTTCGTATTATGGAAGAAGAGCGTCGTAAGGCTATGCAATATTTTAGTAGGCCATTATAAATTTACTTGATATGTGATTAATGATATGATAAATAAAATGTAAATCCCGAGTGTTATGTAACCTATGGGATATGATGATGATGTTATCCTGGAACTTTAGTAGTTCAGGAAAGTTAATGTAAATAGCAGAGATGTTATTGTTCTTATGTTTTCTAAAAGATTATGAATGAATAAAAGTTATTATTTTATTTAAAATGTTATGTGTTATATGATGAGCTTTTATGGTGTGCAAGTTAAGTAGAAAATACTTAAAGGAATTGAGTACCAATCTAATGGGTGTATTTTAACAAAAAATGCCTCTAAGAAGATGTCAGCCACGACAAAGAACCCCTGAGGGATCTACCAACAATAACAATGTGGAAGCTAACCCCGTTTAGCAGTTAGTGACGTTACTGATGGGTGCATTACAGAATCAACCGCAGAATCAAGCTGTGACATTTAAGGACTTCAAGACGGTGGGACCACCATATTTTTGTGGGTCCATGAATCCGGTTGAGGCACAAACTTGGATTATGGAGATAGATAAGGTGTTTGATGTAGCTAGAGTAGGTGAGAACCAGAAGACTACTTTTGCAACATTCATGTTGAAAGTAGAGGCGGGTTATTGGTGGCAAGCCAATAAAACTCGAGGAGGACAAGGGGTGATGACTTGGGATAGGTTTAAGAAGATATTCTTCGAGACCTATTTCCCAAAGAGTTCGAAGAATCAGATAGAGGTGCAGTTTCTGGAACTGAAGTAGGGATCAATGATGGTATCAAAGTATGCAGCAAAATTTAACGAGTTGGCAAGGTTTGCGCCATACCAAGTCAACACGGATGAGCACAAAGCGCAAAGATTTGAACAGGGACTAAAACCTTGGTTGTACAGTAGGGTCTCCCTATTCCAGCTGTAGACATTCGCAGCGGTGCTTGAGAAGGCAATTCTCGCTAAGGGTGGAGGCGAGGTTGTGACAAAGTACAATCAAGAATAGAAAAAGAAGAAGAATGAGGGTGAAGGTAAGAATGGTGGTGGGAGTAGTGGAAATGGTAACAATAACCTGAAGAGAAAATGGAAATGTGGATTCTGGAAACCAACAGGGTAACCAACAGAAGAAAAAAGTTTGAAGCATATGCTACATGCGGAAAGTTTCACGTGAGCGTGTGCTTAAGGGGGAAGCGGGTATGCTTTAACTATGGCCAGGAGGGTCACATTGCCCCAAATTGCAGCCAACATAAGAAGAATGTTTGCTACACGTGCGGGTCAAAGGATCATTTTGCTCGTGAGTGCCCTAAGAAGAAACCTGAAGAGACAACGGGAAACAAGTAAGGTAGCAGTGGAAGCACATTGACCATTGCGGGACCAACGTCATCAAACAGACCCACAGCCAAAACCTTTAACATGACTGTGCAGGATGCAGTGCAATCAAAAGATGTTATGTCAGGTATTATCCCAATCAATGATATTGATGCTTATGTATTATTTGATTCGGGTGCTACTTGTTCGTTTATATCTGATGAATTTGCTAAGAGGTTAGGATTGCCTAGTGAAGAATTGAATTTCCCTTTAAACATAGAAATTGCGAATAGGGAAGTGATTCTTATTAGGATCGTATACAAGAATTGTAGGGTGAACATTAAGGGGAAAATCATGATGGTAGATTTAATTATGATAAAACTTGGAGAGTTTGATGTTATTTTGGGAATGGATTGGTTGTTCAATTATGGAGCGATAATTGATTGCCAGAAGAAATGTGTAAACCTTATGACTCCATCAAAGGTAGTTTTCCATAGTAGCGGATCGCCTTAGGCATCATGCGAGATGTCGGACGATTATCTTGAGCCAAAGTTGTTGAGTCAAGGTTTGTGTGGGTTATTTAGCTTACATAGTTGATACTCAGAGGAAGGGGGTGAAACTGGAAGAGATACCAGTGGTTAGGGAATTTATAGATGTGTTTTCGGAGGATTTACCAGGACTTTCGCCTAACCGAGAGATTGAGTTCGTGATCGACTTAGCGCTAGGAACCGCTCCGATATTGAAGGCCCCGTATAGAATGGCTCCGATAGAAATGAAGGAAATGATGGTACAATTGCAGGAGCTATTAGACAAGAAGTACATTCAGCCGAGTGTGTCACCGTGGGGAGCACCGGTGTTATTCGTGAAGAAGAAGGATGGATCAATGCGTCTATGCATTGATTATAGAGAATTAAACAAAGTCATTATTAAGAATAAATATCCATTGCCAAGAATAGATGACTTGTTTGATCAATTGAAGGGTGCTAGATATTTCTCAAAAATAGATTTGAGAAATGGGTATCACCAATTGAAAGTAAGAAAGGAGGATATACCAAAGACGTTATTCAAAACTCGGTATGGACATTACGAGTTTCTGGTGATGTCTTTTGGATTGACAAATGCCCCTGCTACATTCATGGATTTGATGAACAGGGTGTTTAAACCATTTTTAGACAAGTTTGTGGTGGTATTCATTCATGACATCCTGGTGTACTCCAAATCTCAAGAAGAACACATAGAACATTTACGTCTGACGTTGGGGACACTAAGAAAGGAAAAGTTCTACGTAAAATTCTCTAAGTGTGAATTTTGGCTAGAACGTGTACAATTTCTTAGGCATGTGATTGACAAAGATGGGATTTCAGTGGATCCATCAAAAGTTGAAGCCGTAATCAATTGAGAACAACCAAGAACACCTTTGGAGGTGAGGAGCTTCTTGGGACTGGCCAACTATATATTATAGACGGTTTATTTAGGATTTTTCCAAGATTGCCACTCTGTTAACAAATTTAACAAGGAAAGCTATAAAATTTGTTTGGACAGAGAAGTGTGAAGAGAGTTTTCAGGAATTAAAAAAGAAGTTAAGTGTGGCACCTGTGTTGTCATTACCAGATAATACAGGAAACTTTGTGGTGTATAGTGATGCCTCACATAAAGGATTGGGTTGTGTTCTTATGCAGAACGGTAAAGTTATTGCATATGCATCAAGACAACTAAAGGACTATGAGAAAGGATATCCGACTCATGATTTAGATTTGGCTGTTGTGGTATTTGCTCTGAAGATATGGAGACACTATCTCTATGGAGAAAAATGTGAGATCTACACAGACCATAAGAGTCTGAAGTATATTTTCACTCAGAAGGACCTGAACATGCGTCAAAGGAGATGGATGGAATTGATAAAGATTACGATTGTGAGATCTTTTATCATCCAGAAAAAGCGAATGTGGTTGCAGATGCTTTAAGCAGGAAAGGTCGGGAAAAGTTGATGTTGATAACCACTTAGGAAGAGCTTATTTCCGCAATGACAAAGCTAGAGTTGGAAATAAAATTTCCAAAAGAATCCAATAAACGACTATACCAAATAGAAGCTATTCCAACTTTGGTGGACAAGGTAAAGAATGTTCAACTACAAGATGAAGAATGTAGAAAAATCCTAGAGAAAGTGGTTGAGGGTAGTGAAGTGAAATACAAGATCGATAGTGAAGGGCTACTAAGATTCGAGGGGAGAATCTGGGTTCCAGCAGTACCAGTTATTAAAGAAGAAATCTTGACTGAAGCTCATAACTAAAGATATTCGATTCACCCGGGAAGTACGAAGATGTATCAAGATTTACGACGACACTTTTGGTGGCCAAACATGAAAAGAGATGTCACAGAATATGTTACGAGATGCTTGACATGTCAAAGAGTAAAGGCAGAACACCAAAGGCCAAGCGGATTACTTCAACCGTTTGAAATACCAGAGTGGAAATAGGAACATATCACAATGGATTTTGTGGTAGGTCTTCCAACTACTCAGAAAGGATATGATGCGATTTGGGTAATAGTGGACAGACTGACAAAATCAGCACACTTTTTGCCAATAAAGATTAGATTCAATCTTGATCAGTTGGCAAAGTTATACATTAAAGAAATCATTTCGAGACACGGAGTTCCAGTATCAATTGTGTCAGATAGAGATCCGTGATTCACGTCAAACTTTTGGAAAAGTCTATAAGAATGCATGGGAACACAGTTGAGAATGAGTACGGCATACCATCCGTAAACAGATAGCCAAAGCGAACAAACAATCCAGACGTTAGAAGATATGCTTAGAGCATGCATCATGGATTTCAAAGGGAGTTGGGATGAACATTTACCATTGGTGAAATTTGCCTACAACAAACGTTACCATGCAAGCATCGGCATGCCGCCTTACGAAGCATTGTACGGCAGGAAGTGTAGAACTCTATTGTGCTAAGATGAAGTCGGTGAACGTCAACTGTTAGGACCAGAACTGGTACAGCAAACTACTGAGGTTGTTAAACTCATCAAGACAAGATTGGTAGCTTCTCAAGACAGACAAAAGAAGTATTCTGATCAACATAGACAAGATCGTGAATTCGACGTAGGAAATTTTGTGTTCTTAAAAGTTTATCCTTGGAAGGGGAAAATTCATTTCAGTAAAAAGGGAAAGCTAAGCTCGAGGTTTATTGGACCCTTTGAAGTGCTGCGAAGAGTAGGAGATGTTGCTTATGAGATAGCTCTACCTCCAGAGTTGGAACATGTTCATAATGTTTTTCATGTTTCGGTGTTACGACCGTATAAAACCTGATTACAAGCATGTGATAGAGTACGAACCATTGCAGTTCAATAAAGACTTGTCTTATGAAGAAGTTCCTATCCAAATAGTTGACAGAAAAGAACAAGTACTCAGGAATAAAGTGATACCTTCTGTGAAGGTAATATGGAGGAACCACAATGTCGAAGAGGCTACGTGGGAACTCGAAGTTGAAATAATGAAGAATTACCTTGAGCTATTTGTTTGATTTTGTCTTATATTATAGGGACAGAATCTTTGTGAGGGAAGAATGTGACGAATAATTTGTTTAAGTTGTGATTCTGGGGACAGAATCCTTGTAAGGAGTGAAGGATGTAACAATCCAAAATTTTAAATTGTAATTTTAAATATTTATTGAATTATATAAATATTTAATTGAAATATTTAATTGATGTGTTATTGTTGAATAAATATTTGTTTAATTTGATTTTATTTAATTAATTATTTGTTAAATAAATAATTAATGAGTGAAAGAAATTAATTATTATGAGATTATATTCTAATTTAACTTAATAATTAAATTAGAGAATTTATAGGAATTAAATGGATTATTATAATATTTTAATTTAATTTGGTAATAAAAGTGTGACAATAAAATATGCTATAAATGGGTTATTAAAATAAATTAAAGGAGATTAATTTAGTTTTTGCCAAACAAGGCTTAAAGATATTAACTCTTTAATTTTTAAAGAGTTTTGCCAAATAAAGCCTTATGGCTTTTGGATTTTTGAATTTTAAATTTTTAATAATATAAATAATAAATCAAATAAATTAAATAATAAATAAAATATATTTATAACCTATACATTATATTTAGTAACTGATATTATATTAAGTACGTTTATTATTATCTATCAGTTTTATTTTACGTATACTATTATTGGATCAGTTTGTTTACGCATTCTAGTTATTTGCAAAGCCTAAGAAAGTACAGAGAGTTTGTGAGAGAATTTGAGAGAGTTTGAGAAGAGAGAAAAGTTCAGTGGATTGCAAGTTCGTCTTTTGACAAGGGATAACCAAACAAGAAAAGGTATTTTCCAAAACCTTGATACTATATATGTATATATATATATATATATATATATATATATATATATATGTTTACTACATAAAATTTCCATGTTATGTGTAGTTAATTTTTTCTGTAGTTGTGTTATACAACCTGTTTATGGTGATTGTATATAATTATGATGTTAGGGTTGTATTTAGACAAGAAATTGTATGTTAAATTATGTTTAAAAGAAAGAAATTGGTTTTTACAGTGAAATTATGTATGAACTTGGCTTATAGGAGTATCAAAATTAATACTTGATTGTGAGCTAATTGTTTAATTGAACTTTGAATATGTTAATATGTTAAGAAATTGAGAAAATGTAGTTCGTATGAGGTAATTTGGTGTATAATTATGGTTACAGTGTTAATTTTATCAAATAATGTCGACAATAGAGTTTTGGGTTGAAACCATGGTATTCAAGAATTTCTGGAGTTGTTGTTTAGTTGTTTAAAATTAGTATATGTATGATGGGTAAACAGTTATGTGTAATTTATGTAAGTTATATGTTTTAATTTAGGTGCTAGAAGTTTTTAAACAGTCAAAATCTGCTCTGTTTTGTTTATCTTGTTCAACACTATAATTCGGTAGCCTCCTTGTGCCAATGCCACCTAAGCCTTAGCGCTGCAACGCCAAAGCCTCGCTGTCCTTGATGCCAAAATCGGTGCCAGCATACGCCATCACGCCCGGCGCCACTATCTCGGCTTTGTGTCTCGCGTCGCAAACACCAGTCAACTTGTAGCTACCAACCTTAGTTCTAACCATGGCGCCGGTTAGCAGTATGGCCCAGAAAATTATTTTCTTGTACCAAGAGTCTGTAATTGTTGTTATGATGCAATATTATGACTGTTAAAAATGTAATTTTATAATTGTGATATTTTAGTGCTAAGAATGAGCATATAATTAACACTTAACAAGTTTTGTTACTAATGTAACTTGACTATATGGTTAAAAATCAGGCCATACATAAAATATGTACTTATTTGTATACCGAGAATCGATAGTGACTAATTGTGTCCTAATGACATGTGATTAGGATATTGTGAATCAAATTGTTACGGTCTAGCTTACACGCAAGGCAAGTTTTTCTAACCTGAACTTTCTTCGTGCAAGTTTTTCTAACCCTAAACTTTCGTTGAGCAAGTTTCTTAATTCTAAATATATTGTGCAAGTTCCTAAACTTTACCTCTTGATATTGAGCAAGATTTTCTAATCTTTATCTTGTTATTTAGCATGCAAGTTTCTAAATTCTGATATTCTAATGTTGAACAAGTTGTATCGTTCAATTTATTGTTTCTTATGCATACTAAATTCTTAATTTTAAACAAGATTCTAACCTTAGCTTTACATTGTTCAAGCAAGGTATGTTATATAATTCAATGCTTATGCTCTTAGTTTATTCCTAAAGCATGACCTTGGTATACAATGTTGATTCATTGATAAATTATTCCATAGCAGAATATTATTACATTTTTATTCAACTAATCCTTAGTTGATGTCCGTTAAACTCTAAATTAACTTGAAATTTATCCAAACCAAACTTACTTTGGTGCGGACTTGTATTCTAAATACTGAGATGAACAACCCTATTACAGGGGATAATTTACGCATAGTGTTGAAATATTTGTACACAATACATTGTACGAATGGCTGATCCCCCTAAGTACGAGAGTCCCTATAGTTTTATGACTGTTAAATTTTAGGTTGAAAGAATACTTAAACTATGGATATAGTTCGTGGTCTTTTGACCCTCAGTTATATACTTTAAATATTGTTCCTGATTATTATTGATGCAGTACCTTATTCATTTCTAGTGAGCCTATTCATTTGGCAATTGATATGATGTTTATTCATTGTTATTTCAAGTAAGCCTTGTTTGCTCACTCTTGCTTATATTAATATTACAGCTAAAGTTGAGAAGGTTGATGAACCTACAACTAGTAAAGGGAAAGGGAAAATAAGCAAGTATTGAAGACTTGTAAAACCGTTAACTTTTATGTTGTTGGACTATATTTTAAATCTTATGATGTAATTATTTAATTTCCGCATATGATGTCTATATTTAAAGGTTGGATAATCTGGGAGATTTTGTTGAACTTATTAATGTAACCCTTAAATGGGATGGTTTATTATTAAACTTTATTATGTTTGGGTAGTTAGATATGAATATATTTTTTTTCAAGTGAGCACCAAATCTGGTAGACATGAAGTACCCGAATTTGGGGGTGTCACAGGCGGTGAGAGAAATGGCGGTCCACCAATCGGAACGGTGATACATCTAATCGGTGTGGAGACAGTGTTGATGGGGGCGAATTATTCGTTGTTGGAATATTCTTCCTGCATTTTCAGAATTTCAAGCTCGGCTTTGGATGGGCCTGAAGCTTGGGTGGCTGAGGAGGTGATGACGGTGCTAGTGGTTACTGTAGTAGCTTCAGTGGCAATATAATGGCAATGGGTATTTTGGGAGCAATGGTGGCTGAGGAGGTGACAGTGGGAGTTATGGCTGGGACGGTGGTGACAATGATGGGGATGATGGAAGTTGAGGTAGAGACGAGAAGGTTGCTATCGGTAACGGTAGAATTGATTTTGGAAGAATTTGGAGGCAGCTATGGGATAATCGGAGGTATTTTCGCCAAAAATAGGGGAATTGCATATAGAAGAAAAAGATCACAGATGAGTCTTAGTTGATTTTGAATCTGGAAATGTTGCAGTTGTTTTTGGGATAGAGAGGTTTTTAAGCATTTCAAGTAAATGGAGACTCTAAATTTCATGGTCCAGATTTAAAATGTGTTGGAATGTGACATCATGTTGACAGGAGAGAGAGAGAGAGAGAGAGAGAGAGAGAGAGAGAGCACATTTTAAATCTGAACCATGAAATGGAGAGTCTCCATTTATTTGAAATGGTGATGATTTTGGTCCGATTTTTAAAATGATTGACCTTTGGGCTTCACACATTTTATGAATTCCGGTGCATTAAATGAGCTAAAATAATAAAGCCCGTGGGGAGTGTATGACACAGAAGCCTATCGATCTCGTCCTTTTGATTTTTTCATAAAATATTTAATTATTAGGCTTTAAATGGTAAGTCTTTTATTAAATGTCCAATTTTAATAAAAGACTGAGGGCAATGTTAGGGCACGATAATTTGGGTCTGATGAATTTGGTGGGTCATAGTCTATGTAGAGAAAGTCTCCCCACGTAAGAATCTAGTTTGGGCAATGAGAGAATTTTAAGGAATCTAAGATTCCTAAATATTAATTTCTAACTCCTAAGAAAAGAGTTAGGATAAAATTTGACTTCCTTTTTTAAGGAGATTTAATTTTGTCCCATTAAAGTATTTATCCTAATGAGGAATTCTATTCTCATATGGGGACAGTGCGTTTAAGAAGGTGTGATCACTAACTATAAATATAAGACTATACCTGGTATACAGATACACAATATCTTATTATTTTTTAGTATTAAAGCTTAGTATTAACCTTCATTGTTAATCTTATTGAACATATATTTATTTTCAGATCGAAACTATTTTTCGAGGATCTGTTTAGACCGTCTGATTTTGTTTCTGTATAAAATTAGACGTATTTTTTTATAATTGAGATACCTGTACGAATATTGAAGTTAACCATAAACAATCAAAAAAAACCACCAAATGTTTCTTTTTGTGTTCACAATCATTCACATATGTCCCACTTTTTCTCATCAATCTCAAAGCCATATAAATAGCGAGTTGGGGAGGTGTGTGAGGCTTGTGGCAAATATAATAATTATTTTACAAAAGTGAACAACCAAAGCCAAAAATTACTCTAAAAATAATAATAAAAGGGTCAGACAGTGTCACGAGAAGTCTCAAAAGGCTTTAATTTGTGCAAGGAAGGAATTTATTGGTATTGCTTTTTCTGTTTTTGGGTTTGTTTCGATCTGGATTAAAGTTGTGTCCAGAACATGTCCTAAAAATATGAATCAAATTAGGACTGAGGTAATACTGGCATACTGCCTCCGGTTCTTAAATTTGAAGTCAATTTGTAATATTTTTAAATTTAATTTAGTCAGTAAAATTGTGATTATTAGAGAATATCTGAAGGTACTAGTAAAATATGTTATTTTAATATTTAAATGAATACTCTTCAATTTTAAAATTTTGCAGATTGATTTCTATAATTAAATAAGACTCTTTTTATTTTAAACGGAGATAGATTAGATAGTAATATTATGTCTTACGGAACCTAGAGGAGTGAGCAGACGAAAGTTAATAGCGTATACCCTAGTGATAAAAGTCTCTTATAATGTTGTACATTGCAAGATTTCTAAAATGAAATATTATATAGAATTGAGGTGCAATAATATAAATTTTAAATAAAATAAATTAGCTCCTTCACTCTAAAGCTAGATATCCATCTTTCTTAAATGATATAATAGTCCTTTGTATGAATATTTTTTTTAAGTAAATGGTAAAATACAGATTAGGATATCCTCCATTATACCTATCCATTGATTTCTCTCAATACACATTCAACGACATAAATATGACATTTAGCAACAAAATAAAATTCGACACAAAATAGAAACAAATTTTTTTTTGCTGCAAACAATTGTGTCGCTGAAAGTATCACTAAATGTAATATTTGTGTCGTTGATTGTGTAATAAGAGAAATTGGATGATATGTATAAAGGAGAGGATCTTAATCCATAAAATACAGATTAAGACCCCCTCCATTTATATCCATCCTTCGATTTTCTCTAATTCACATTCAACGACACTAATTGCATTTAGCAATGATAATGGTAATACAATTCTTTGCGACAAATTTTATTGTGTCGAAAATTATTTGTCATGAATGTTATTAAAGTCAATAAGTATAATATTTGTGTCGCTAAATATGTATAAGAGAAAATTTTGGAAATAACAATCGATGTACTCTCTCAAAAAATGTTTCAGCTAGGTGAGGCACGGACTAGTTCGCTCTCTTAAGACGATTCACGTCTCCTCTTGATTTGAAATAGGTGCAGAAGGATTTTAACGCGTTGCCTCCAGGATACAACAACCCAGCTTTACTGTTGATTTAACTAGAAACTGCACTAATCGAATGAAGTAGAAGTTTCACACGATATCTTATCTAAGCCCCAAAAATATTGTAAAAATATAAAACAAAAAAACTTTTTAGTAAAAACTAGCTAATTCATCTCTCTTTTGGTGCTTCGTGATTACATGCACATATGTCCTATCCTTGATAAAACGATATATATATATATATATATATATATATATATATATATATATATATATATATATATATATATATATTAACGCCAAATTTTGTACGCCTGACGAAATCACCTAAAACAGCAGGTCAAAATCGCGCTAACGGTTGATTGTATTATTGTGAAATCAAACTCACGAAATACATTCACATAAACATAAACAAAGAGATAAAATATGAACACAAGAATTTTACGTGGAAACCAAATTGGGAAAAAACCACGGAGAGAGAGAGTAATTCCCTCTAATAATATTGGGAGTACAAGTTGTGTATTTGTGTTGTATCTCTTGTGTTCCCTCCCCTCCCTGTCTCATCCCCTTATTGTCCCCTTATTGTTGTATTTATAGATGTCATATCCACTTGATGAATCCAATTAGGAGTAGGAGTCCTTTGTAGAATCACCTTATAACAACAATTAATGGCTGATATATTCCTTCCCAAATTGAACCTCTTTAATTATCCCACCAAATAAAGAAACATAATCTTATTTTAATAAGGACTCTCTCGCTGTCAAAATAAATATATTATATGTCAACACCAAATCTAGACCATTAAATAAATTGGATTACACCTTGGCTAGACCCAAATAATCATACTCCAACATTGCCCCCCGGTCTCTTATTTATAAGGAACTTATTTATAAGAGAGTATTCAAAAAGTCTCCTCGGAATTTTTATCCTCCGAATTTTTATCCGTAGAATATTCATCCTTTCGGGAGATCAAAGCCTTCTCGAAGGACGTTTGCTGCTCTTGTTGTTTGGTCCACAGCCGAACTACGCTTGCGCCGTTTTTAATCCCAGCTAACTCGAAGATTGGAAACCGTGCATCATGCATAGTCAATCAACCGCCACTTTTATTGAAAAAATAATGTCATGGGCATGTCCTTCGATTACGTGGTTGATGATGAAACCGAAGCGCTTTTAAAGCACTTCAATGATATAAAAGCTTAAACTTTTATCTCAGTCTGTATTTGAATTAGATTACTAGTGCGGTGACTCAGCACCAATTTATCATCACCTGGACCAAAGTGTTAATGTTTAGATTTTACATACATCATGTGAATACTACCACTACATGCATAATATAAGTGAGAGAGTATATAAAGTTGTATCAAAAATCAATTACAATCATGCTTCAATTGATATTGGCATAATAAATATTTAACGTACAAGTATATATTTAATTTAATAAAAAAGAATCAATTATCTCCTTCGGTGAATCGGTGATTTTAAATCGACACTAGAACAAGTGTCTTGGTTCCCCTGAGCAGGCGGCTTAAATGTTAATGCCAAATTTTGTGCGTCGTGAAATCACCCAAAACAATGAATGCCAAAATCGCGTTAACGGTTGATTGTATTGTTGTGAAATCAAACTCACGAAATACATTCACATAAACATAAACAAAGAGATAAAATATGAACACAAGAATTTTACGTGGAAACCCAATTGGGAAAAAACCACGGAGAGAGAGAGTAATCCCCTCTAATAATATTGGGAGTACAAGTTGTGTATTTGTGTTGTATCTCTTGTGTTCCCTCCCCTCCCTGTCTCATCCCCTTATTGTCCCCTTATTGTTGTATTTATAGATGTCATATCCACTTGATGAATCCAATTAGGAATAGGAGTCCTTTGTAGAATCACCTTATAACAACAATTAATGGCTGATATATTCCTTCCCAAATTGAACCTTCTTAATTATCCCACCAAATAAAGAAACATAATCTTATTTTAATAAAGACTCTCTCGCTGTCAAAATAAATATATTATATGTCAACACCAAATCTAGACCATTAAATAAATTGGATTACAACTTGGCTAGACCCAAATAATCATACTCCAACATTGCCCCCCGGTCTCTTATTTATAAGGAACTTATTTATAAGAGAGTATTCAAAAAGTCTCCTCGGGATTTTTATCCTCCGAATTTTTATTCGTAGAATATTCATCCTTTCGGGAGATCAAAGCCTTCTCGAAGGACGTTTGGTGTTATTGTTTGTTTGGTCCGGTAGAACCACGCTTACTGCTTTTAAATCAAATTTAACTCAAGATTGGAAACCGTGCATCATGCATAGTATACGGCTACCACTTTTATTGAAAAATAATTTCATGGGCATGTCCTTCATCATGGTGGTTGATGATGAAACCGAAGTCACTTTTAAAGCACTTCAATGATATAAAAGCTTAAACTTTTATCTCTGGTCTTTGGTTTAATTACATTACTAATGCGGTGACTCAAAGCGCAATTTATCATCACCGGACCAAAGTGTTAATGTTTAGATTTTACATGCATCATGTGAATACTACCACTACATGCATAATATAAGTGAGAGAGTATATAAAGTTGTATCAATAATCAATTACAATCATGCTTTAGTTGATATTGGCATAATAAATATATAACGTACAAGTATATATTTAATTTAATAAAAAAGAATCAATTATCTCCTTCGGTGAATCGGTGATTTTAAATCGACACTAGAACAAGTGTCTTGGTTCCCACAGACGACGCCAATGTTAACGCCAAATTTTGTACGTCTGACGAAATCACCCAAAACAGCAGGCCAAATTCGCGTTAACGGTTGATTGTATTGTTGTGAAATCAAACTCACGAAATACATTCACATAAACATAAACAAAGAGATAAAATATGAACACAAGAATTTTACGTGGAAACCCAATTGGGAAAAAACTACGGAGAGAGAGAGTAATCCCCTCTAATAATATTGGGAGTACAAGTTGTGTATTTGTGTTATATCTCTTATGTTCCCTCCCCTCCCTGTCTCATCCCCTTATTGTTGTATTTATAGATGTCATATCCACTTGATGAATCCAATTAGGAGTAGGAGTCCTTTGTAGAATCACCTTATAACAACAATTAATGGCTGATATATTCCTTCCCAAATTGAACCTCCTTAATTATCCCACCAAATAAAGAAACATAATCTTATTTTAATAAGGACTCTCTCGCTGTCAAAATAAATATATTATATGTCAACACCAAATCTAGACCATTAAATAAATTGGATTACTGTGACGCCCCCAAAATAGGTCCATTCCATCCAACCCATTCTGAGTCGCCAAATACATGGTACAGAAATAACTACAACTTTATTATTACAACATATAAACTGTGAGTTTAAATACAGATATTGCCATCTAGACAATATCCACACGCAAATAAATTCTCATCATAATTATTGATACATTATTTTACAAAAATGGTGAGGACTACTAAACAACTCTCTCTAGAACCTTCATTCCATACCCCGACTAGTACTCGCTACATTCTCGCCTCCTGAGAAGAAAAATGGAACAAAAGGGAAAAGGGTGAGCTCAACTAGCCCAGTAAAGAATATTATGACTAAGATAATATACGACAAATTATCGTTAGTCTTCAACAGGGAAAAATCTAATAGAATACAACGAGATAACAAATTTTAAATCAACAACTCAGCTTTGAAACAATAATTCATTAGAAGAGTTAAGTAGAGAATGCAAACTACTATCTTCTATATATGAATTTAAAAGTTCATCGTCGATATTTTATCCTCAGAACATCAATCAATATATATCTGAATCAAATATTCATCTTTGCACTACAGTGCCAAAGATATTCATCATTAATTCATGTTCATCTAAACACATGTTCATCTTTGCACTACGAGTCAAAGATATTAATCAGTCGGTCATGTTCATCTCAACACCTGTTCATGTTTGCACTACAGGCCAAAGATATTCATCAAGAAATCATTCATCTTTGCACTACAGGCCAAAGATATTCATCAGAAATCATTTAAGACTGAGGATGATGAAAAATATATTTTTTTTTTTTTAAAGAAACGAATCCAGTGAAACAAAATGACAAGGATTAAGGATTAAGGATTCGTACTATGTTTTATCCACGTCCAAAAATACCTCAAAAATAATCATAGTGGTGTAAAATTCAAGAATGATCAAAACATGGATACAATCAAAGCTAGTATCCAGAATAGATATTTCGGACGAAAAGAAAAATTTTCATTTTTCGATGAATAAAGGCAGATTCGTGAATAAGATCAGAGATCGTGAATAGTGTCGTATACGTAAATAGTAACCCCGACACTAAAAGTTCCAAATTTGATAAAAACTTCAGATCAATATTTCAGTATAATGATATTGAAGAAATAATATCATTACGGAAAAAAAAAATATCCCTTACCTCAAAAGAGCAGTACTTCTGACTGGAATAACGCTGAACGAACTTGCACCATATAGCAATACTCAAAGTATACTCAAAATACTCACAAGAATACGCTCGATAATATAGAGAAGAAAACTTCAGTTTCTTGTGTGATTTTCAATTCTAACCTAAGCACCCTATTTATAGAAAAATGCTTAGAACACCAAAGCAGAAAATTTAATATAATAATAATATATATAATCAAATTTCCTACGCACACAAATCTGGTCCAAACTTCAGCCACACATGTTAAATGAGTTTCAAAAATGAAAAAAATGTTTTTGTAATTAAAAATATTTTAAACTTCCAAAAATCAATTATTTCGGAGCTTCGGAACTTCAATAATTCATAATAAATAGTCTTTTTATCAGAAAATTCAAATCTCGCGAGTTTGTATATGAAATTCAATTCTCTACAATTTTGCAGAAGAAAGTTTTTCCAAATTCCAAACAGAAATTGGCCGAAATCCACAAACGGGCGATTTTACAGGCTATAATCAAATTTCGGTCAATAATTGTGTCCACCAACACATAAAATATGTGTTAAACATTTAATGCCACAAAAATACTCTTCCTCCTCATATACTCATATATTCATTATAAAAATATCACCGCTAATATATTATTAAAATAATATATTTAAATGAATTATTTTATCGTAAAAAGATAAAATATTAATTTTCAACAATTGTCACATTAAAAATTTTCTCCATCTATATCCACATAAAATCAATATTTTTCTCATCATATAAATCAATAATTAATTATTCACAAATAATATTACAAAATCACAATCATCGCAACCAGCCGCTCCTGTGAAAGAGGGGCTTTCCAATAAGAATTTCTCCTTATCTTGCCAAGCAATTAGGTGACCAAACCTCTCCTTAGATGTAACTTTCTAGATATTGCCAATAATGTTATCTAATAATATTATTCATAATATGAATTATTGCTTCGATAATGAAAAATAATGTGTAATGACAATTATCAAACAACAAAGAATATAAAATATCAATGCAAAGAATTATTGAATCAATAAAATACTAAATAAAGAATTATCAGAATAATTATTGAGTAGTGCCTTCTTATGTAAGAATCAATAATTGGTACAATACCGCAGTGCTACTTGTCAACAACGCCGTACAGTGTGTTTTAACCACCGAGTATTCCAACAAGATAATTCGAATAACTACGTCGTTATTTATAAACAACTTATTCTTGTCGCTTTCTTCCTCCAATCGCTTTCAGCATGGGGCCCACACATGGTCAGCGCTTTCGTCATTTAATATTCCTCGACAAAGATTTAATATTCCACGACCAAACGAATATTCCCTTAACAATAATGAATATTATATCACCACTTGCTTATTTAAAATATTTATGATTTTACCCATAACTAACCACATTAATCAAATCCACCCTTACTATTTCAAAATAATAAATAAAGGAAATTCTTTTTATTTAAAAAAAATTTGGGGTCTTACAACCTCCCTCCTTATGAAATTTCACATCGAAAATTGACGACGTACTGTGTGTTTCAAAAGATGAGAATGCCTCGCTTATTTCCGCTTCCAACTCTCAAAGTCATTTCCTCAATAACATGGTTTCTCCACAAAACTTTAACTTGTGGTATAACCTCGGTACATAGGACATGTTCTTTCCTATCCAAGATCCCGATAGGTACCTCCTCAGATTTAAGTCTTCTATATCTCGTCTTGGTTCTAACTCAATGACGTGGTTCGGGTTGTCCACATATTTACGTAATATCGATACGTGAAAAACGCTATGAACACGCCATTATACTTGGCGATAAAACGAGTCTATAGGCCACAGCCCTATTCGATCGAGAATTTCAAATGGATTAATAAATCAAGGTTTGAGCTTTCCTCACCTCACCGATTCTCGCTTTTGAAATAACAACTTCTTGCACCTCCTTCTTCAAATTCATCATCCGGTGTAACTTGAACAACTTTAACTTTATCGATTAAAGTCGATTATACTCAGATATCATCACGCTGGGTACCTAGAGTTTTCATCTCCATCTCTATTATTTGTAAGTTATACGAAATGAGTCTTTGAAAATATCACTGATTCAGATACAATCTTCTACTCAACACGCCGCCTACCACGTCGCTTTTCCGTGATGGCACGGTCGTAACATGTACGAAATGAGTCTCCTCTTGAGTTCTTCAAAGCTCTTCCCACATTCCTTGCTCCATTCGAATTTTGTATCTCTACGAGTCAGCTGCGTTAATGGAATAGCGATTCGAGAATATCCTTCAATGAATCTCCGATAATAACCAATTAAGTCTACAAAGCTACGTATTTTGATTACCGACTTAGGTTGCTCTCAACTGTGACTCATATCCCAATCTTGGATAGCACGTCACAATGACACCTATCAATTTACTATCGCACGAATATGGTGTCCCCTACGGAGAGTCTGGCTTCGGTACATTCCACAAAGGAAGTCACCAGATAGAGGCTCGGGTATCAACTTCTACAGTTGGATTTTTAACTCCTGAATTTCAATAGGAGCCATTCGATATGAGATTTTAGAAATGAGTTTTGTACCAGGTTCAAAGTCGATACAAAATTTAATATCAGGCTTTGGGAGTAAGCCAAGAAATTCTTCAGGAAATACGTCAGGAAAAATCAATAACAACAGGAATATTATTCAAATCTGACGTGTCTTTATTCAAATCCATAACATGGACTAAGAAAACTTGACATCCGTTTTTCAATAAACGAATGACTTTATGGCTTGATATGAAAGTGTTTGACTTCAATGGTTTGGTTGTTTGAATTCAATAACAAAGTTGCTTAGGAATATGAAAACTAACAACCTTATGAAAGCAATCAATTTCGCATTATGAGTAGTTAACCTTAAAATCACATCAAAAACAAATATCTCTATAGAAATAAGGTTAACAGTAATGTGATAGTGCCAACTCCGAATCAAGAAAGATTTCTAAACAACGGATGTAATGAAAGTTTCTCCTAACTGAGTCTCCATAAATAGGTCAAAGTCTAATTTCTCCGTAGTCAAGTTCAAACATTGAGCGCAAGCAAGAGAGATAAAAGAATGGGTAGAACCCAGATCTAGTAAGGTATAAACTTCGCAAGAATTTATAATTAACTAACCCGTACGCTAAACTCATTCGGTTCCTCGATTTTGACCAATCACGACAAACGCCTTCCGTGAATCATTGACTTTGACTTTTCTCGACATCCTTTTCGAGTCACCATTCCCGGCACCGGATCGGGTTTCGCTATAGAGCAATCTCGAGCGATATGTCCTTCCTTTCCACAATTATAGCATACCTTAAACTGCTGTGGGCGCTTAATGATATGTCCCTCTTTCCAAGATTTGTAACATATACGACCGGTGGTCTTTCTCCTCCTTGGAACCAGCTTGTTCTTTGGCTCTTACGTCTTCACATGGTCATTGTTGAATCTCCTCTTTTAAAATCTCCTCCCGACTTCGCTTTCTTCTATTCTCACGGCCACGACACCACCAGAGTGGTTACCGCTTTGTCCGTATTCTTCTTTCTCCACCGGTTATCGTTATTCGATGACCGCTATCTTCTGTATGATCCTCGGTTATGGTCCCTCGATTGAACGTATCGTTATCTCGCTCTAACAACCGAGCCTCGCCGACAACATCCGAATAGAGAGAAAATTTATGAGAAATGAGATAATCGACGTATCGCCGGTTTCAAACCTCTCGTAAACATCCGCGTCATCGCTCCTCATTCTCCGCCAAATGAGGTGCAAACTCGATAACTCCGTGAACTTCGCCTTGCATCGGGGACACCGCCATGTTATTCTCGCTTCCGCCTAATAAACTCCACTTCCTTCATATACGATTTAATACTTTCAAGGAAGTACTTGTCATCAACTGCTTCAAACGCCTCCCATGACATCCGAAAGTGCAAATGGATGGGTACGCTTCACGATTCCCACCAAAGAATCGCCTCGTTACGGAACATAAAAGTAGCGAATGGAACTTTCGTCGTTCTCCGCATCCCCAAGACATCGAATATCTTGGTAATTTGTTTGACCCACGCCTCCGCCTTTAATCGTATCCGGCTTTCCCCATAATTCCGTGGTCCCAACTCTTTGAACCGCTTGGTTGTGACCACCCATGAATTGTTATCATTTTCTCTCAGATTTTGAACACGAGTCTCCTCGCCTCGATTTTGCATGAATCGCAAAAAGCTTCTAAACATCCCGCTGCTCATCATCCGCCAAAGGTGTTGTTCATGGAGGTACATTGCCAAAGATGTTGCACGCTCTCCTCGTTGGTAAGTACAGTATCTCCACGGTCTCATTCACTCCATCACATTAATATTCTCAATTCGACATTCTCAAATATCATTATAAAACAAGGGTTAATTAAGGAAATCAATATATCACATAATATCCCTATATACTAACCAACTAACAAATAAGCTTAAGTAGGACACACTAGCGAAGGATTTACTCGCTCTCCCCTCCTAGTTCTATTCCCCATCTCCGCCAGAGATCATATCCCTAAGCTCGATACTAACCGCGACGCCCCAAAATAGGTCCATTCCATCCAACCCATTCTCGAGTCGCCAAATACATGGTATGTAAATAACTACAACTTTATTATTACAACATATATATCACTGTGAGTTTAAATACGATATATTGCCATCTAGACAATATCCACACGCAAATAAATTCCCATCATAATTATTGATACATTATTTTACAAAAATGGTGAGGACTACTAAACAACTCTCTCTAAACCTTCATTCCATACCCCGACTAAGTACTCGCTACATTCTCGCCTCCCGAAGAAAAATGGAACAAAAAGGAAAAGGGTGAGCTCAACTAGCTCAAGAAAGAATATTATGACTAAGATAATATACGACAAATTATCGTTAGTCTTCAACAGGAAAAATCTAATAGAATACAATGCATAACAAATTTTAAATCAACAATCATGCAGCTGAAAATAATAATTCATTAGAAGAGTTAAGTAAAGAATGCAAACTACTATCTTCTATATATGAATTTAAAAGTTCATCGTCGATATTTTATCCCTCGTAACATCAATCAATATATATCTCGAATCAAATATTCATCTTTGCACTGAAAAGCCAAAGATATTCATCACCGGTCATGTTCATCTAAACACACTGCTCATCTTTGCACTACGAGCCAAAGATATTAATCAAGATCATCATGTTCATGTCAACACTGCTCATCTTTGCACTACAGCCAAAGATATTCATCAAGAAATCATTCATCTTTGCACTACAGCCAAAGATATTCATCGAAAATCATTTAAGACCGAGGATGATGAAAATATTTTTTTTTTTTAAAGAAACGAATCCAAAGGAAACAAAATGACAAGGATTAAGGATTAAGATTCAGATTTATGTTTTATCCACGTCCAAAAATACCTCAAAAATAATCATAGTGGTGTAAAATTCAAGAATGATCAAAACATGGATAGAATCAAAGCTAGTATCCGTAATAGATATTTTGGACGAAAAGAAAATTTTCATTTTTCGATGAATAAAGTCCGTGATTCGTGAATAGTACCAGATACGTGAATAAAGGTCGATACGCGTAAATAGTAAATCCCGACACTAAAAGTTCCAAATTTGATAAAAACTTCAGATCAATATTTCAAAGATAATGATATTGAAGAAATAATATCATTACGAAAAAAAAATATCCTTACCTCAAAAGAGAAAAGATTTCGACCGAATAACGAATCTAACTTACACCATATAGCAATACTCAAAGTATACTCAAAATACTCACAAGAATACGCCGATAATATAGAGAGAAAACTTCAGCCAGTGTGATTTTCAATTCTAACCTAAGACCCTATTTATAGAAAATGCTTAGAACACCAAAAGTTATAAAAATTAATATAATAATAATATATATAATCAAATTTCCTACGCACACAAATCTGGTCCAAACTTCAAATAATACACACATGTTAAATGAGTTTCAAAATGAAAAAATGTTTTTGTAATTAAAATATTTTAAACTTCTAAAAATCAATTATTTCAGAGCTTCCTAATTTCAATAATTCATAATAAATAGTCATTTTATCAGAAAATTCAAATCTCATGAGTTTTTATAGGAAATTCAATTCTCTACAACTTTGAAGAAGAAAGTTTTTCCAAATGCCAAACAAAATTGGTCAAATCCACAAACCATGATTTTTTACAGCTATAATCAAATTTCTATTAAATAATTGTGTCCACCAACACACAAAATATTGTTAAATATTTAATGCCACAAAAATACTCTTCCTCCTCATATACTCATATATTCATTATAAAATATCACCGCTAATATATTATTAAAATAATATATTTAAATGAATTATTTTATCGTAAAAGATAAAATATTAATTTTCAACAATTGTCACATTAAAAATTTTCTCCATCTATATCCACATAAAATCAATATTTTCTCATCATATAAATCAATAATTAATTATTCACAAATAATATTACAGAATCACAATATCGGCAACCAAAGCCGCTCCTCAGAAAGAAGGGGGCTTTCCAATAAGAATTTCTCCTTCTCATGCGCGCAATTAGGTGACCAAACCTCTCCTTAGACGTAACTTTCTAGATATTGCCAATAATGTTATCTAATAATATTATTCAGATAATATGAATTATTGCTTCGATAATGAAAAATAATTTTGTGTAATGACAATTATCAAAACAACAAAGAATATAAAATATCAACGCAAAGAATTATTGAATCAATAAAATCTTAACAATAAGAATTATCAGTAATAATTATTGAGTAATGTCTTCTTCACGTAAGAATCAATAATTGGTGCAATACCGCAGTGCTACTTGTTCTCAACAACGCCAGACATAGTGTGTTTTAACCACCAGAGTATTCCAACAAAGATAATCTGTGAATAACTACGCCAAGTTATTTATAAACAACTTATTCTTGCGTTTTCTTCCTCCAATCGCTTTCCGCTATGGGGCCCACATATGGTCGCTATTGTCGTCGCATTTAATATTCCCCGACAAAGACGTAATATTCCACGACCAAACGAATATTCTCCGGCAATAATGAATATTATATCACCACTTGCTTATTTAAAATATTTTATGATTTTTACCCATAACTAACCACATTAATCAAATCCACCCTTACTATTTCAAAATAATAAATAAAGGAAATTCGCTTTTATTTAAAAAAAATTGGGTCTTACAATTTGCACCTTGGCTAGACCCCAAATAATCATACTCCAACATTTCCTCCTGGTCTCTTATTTATAAGAACTTATTTATAAGAGAGTATTCAAAAAGTCTCCTCGGATTTTTATCCTCCTAATTTTATCCAGTAGAATATTCATCCTTTCGGAGATCAAAGCCTTCTCGAAGGACGCTTTGGTGTTATTCATTGTTGGTCTGTAATTAACCACGCTTACCGCTTTTTAATCCCAAACTAACTCAAGATTGGAAACCGTGCATTATGCATAGTCGCTTACCGCCACTTTTATTGAAAAATAATTTCATGGGCATGTCCTTCATGCGTAGTTGATGATGAAACCCGCCTTTAAAGCACTTCAATGATATAAAAGCTTAAACTTTTATCTCTACGTCTTTGGTGAATTAATTACTTAGTCGTGTTGACTCAAAGACCAATTTATCATCACCTGGACCAAAGTGTTAATGTTTAGATTTTACATGCATCATGTGAATACTACCACTACATGCATAATATAAGTGAGAGAGTATATAAAGTTGTATCAATAATCAATTACGATCATGTTTCAATTGATATTGGCATAATAAATATATAACGTACAAGTATATATTTAATTTAATAGAAAAGAATCAATTATCTCCTTCGGTGAATCGGTGATTTTAAATCGACACTAGAACAAGTGTCTTGGTTCCCACAGACGGCGCCAATGTTAACGCCAAATTTTGTACGTCTGACGAAATCACCCAAAACAGCAGACCAAAATCGCGTTAACGGTTGATTGTATTGTTGTGAAATCAAACTCACGAAATACATTCACATAAACATAAACAAAGAGATAAAATATGAACACAAGAATTTTACGCGGAAACCCAATTGGGAAAAAACCACGGAGAGAGAGAGTAATCCCCTCAAATAATATTGGGAGTACAAGTTGTGTATTTGTGTTGTATCTCTTGTGTTCCCTCCCCTCCCTGTCTCATCCCCTTATTGTCCCCTTATTGTTGTATTTATAGATGTCATATCCACTTGATGAATCCAATTAGGAGTAGGAGTCCTTTGTAGAATCACCTTATAACAACAATTAATGGCTGATATATTCCTTCCCAAATTGAACCTCCTTAATTATCCCACCAAATAAAGAAACATAATCTTATTTTAATAAGGACTCTTTCGCTGTCAAAATAAATATATTATATGTCAACACCAAATCTAGACCATTAAATAAATTAGATTACACCTTGGCTAGACCCAAATAATCACACTCCATCAATATATATATATATATATATATATAGTAAAAGTATCAAAAAACTGAAAACTTCAACTTAATTCTAATGGCTAAAAATAAATCATGAAATTAACTTAATTACTATGTAACTCCCCTTTGTATTTGTAACTCCCTTTAATTTAAAACATAGTATTTATAACTATTATAAATACCAAAAAATGCTTAGCATAGAAAATTGAAAAAACTCTAATGCATAATCAATACAAAATTAATAGCTCAAGTTGCTAATTATTTTATCAAAATAGCCAACATTCTCCCACTTATTTTTGATAAAATAAATAATATATAAATATAATAATATGATTAGGGCGATGATTTGAACAACATGCTTTGTGAAAGTGACTCTGCCTTTAAATCTTCACTTAGTGAATCAATCTTCTCGTATTAGAGCCAAAGTGGACCAGCCTTTAAATGATGGCTACTTGAGGATACGTAGAAGCATATCTCACATATGGTGTTCAAGATATCATAGACTTCATAAGCCATCACGTTAAGACCATGTGCTTTATCCCAGTTTTCATGAACGCTATAGAGAATTAGCCCAAATCTCATAGAAAGCGTCCTCACTTCCACGTTCATATAGGTGAATCTATCAAGGATGCTCTTGTGACTACGACATCCCATCTATAAGGATTATAGAGCTCATTAAGAGATTAATGTTTGATCTCAACCTTCAATAACGTCACAATATCACATGCATATACACCATAAGGATGGACATAAACACAAAATCATTAAGACTTCAATAAATAAAAAAAATGCATGTATCACCCAAATAACTATGATTCGTTTGGCCCTTTAACCTAGTTTTTGGAATCTCCAGTCCCTAGGTAGGGTATCCTCATAGGCTACTTACTTCATTTTTGGGCTTTAGTCCCATCCCCCTTGATGTAGTCCAAATTTTTTCTCTAGCTAGAGCTTTTGTTCATGGATCAGCCAAATTTTCGCTTGATCTTACATAATCAACATTTATCGCACCTTTGCTCCTATAAGATCTCACAATACCGTGTTTTCTTCTAACAGATCTGGATTTCCCATTATAATATTTATTATGCACTCTACCTATAACAACAGTATTATGACAATGAATTAAAACAGGTGGTATTGGTTTACTCCACATCGGTATATCAAATAATAAATTTCGTAACCAAACTACTTCTTCACTAGCAGAGGACAAAGCAATTAATTCTGCCTCAATGGTGGATTTAGCAATAATTTGCTGTTTTTTTGATCTCCAACTCACAGCTCCGCCACCTTAAATAAAAACATAGCCTGTGGTGGACATGGAGTCATCTGATTGGGAATTTTAATCAGCATCATTATAACCTTCAATAAAATCTAGATGAGATTGATAAAGCAAACCATAATGCAAGGTTCTTTTTAAATACCTCATTATCCCACTAATAGCATCCCAATGTTCAATATTAGGTTTATTAGTAAATATACTAAGCACACCTACTGCATATGCAAGATCGGGTCTTGTATAATCAGTTGCATATCTAAGACTATCAATAATACTAGCATATTCTTTTTGATTTACCACATCAAAATTATTTTGAGTAGGATGCAATGAATTATAAAGATCAAAAGTAGTGCAAGCAGGTTTGCAATCAAAATATTTATATTTTTTAAAAAAATTTCTCAATATAATGAGATTGGTTAAGAAAAATACCATTGGCAGTTTTAGTAATTTTCATACCAAGAATCACATTAGCTTCACCTAAATCTTTCATTTTAAAATTTTTGTTCTATAACTTCTTTGTTCTCTCTATTACATTTATATCAGTACCAAAAATTAAAAGATCATCAACATATAAACAAATTAAAACATGACTACCAAATTCAGATTTATGATAAATACATTTGTCTCATTAGATTTAAAACCATTTGCCAAAACACAATAATCAAATTTTTCATGTCATTGTTTAGGTGCCTGTTTTAAGTCGTACAAAGACTTAGGGGGGTGTATTCAATTAAGATTTTTAAAGACTTTTAAAGATTTTAAAAGTTTAGTTGTATTCAATTAAGACATTTAAAGAGTTTATAAAAGTTTAGTGGTATTCAATTATAACTTTTTTAATGTCTTTAAAAGTTATGTGGTATTGAATTAAGATTTTTACAAAGTCTATAAAAATATTTTGGTATTCAAAAAGTCATAGATTTTAAAGATTTCTATCAAATGGTAGAGTTTGACAGACTTTAGAAGAAGAATTATAACTATCAATCCATATCCAAAATCTTACCTCATCTCTAAAGATTTCTAAAGACTTCCAAATAAACACAAAGGTGGATAAAACTAGTTATTAATTGGACTTTATCTTTTATTGGGTCAAACTAGTTATTTATTTTATATGGGCTAATAAATATTAATATGTGATGGATAAATAATTTGGTAAAATTTGGGCCATAAAAATAAAATTGGATTTATTATAATAAGAGAATTAACAAGATATATTAATAAATAAACAAATAACTAGACCTAATCTGAATTGGTGAGGGAAAAAGCAACCGTTCGAAAGCTTCCAATAGAAAGAGGAAAGAGATTTGTTCAACAAAAGTGACATAAAATCATGAAACTCCCATATCAGTTGTAAAGATTATGTATGTATAATATATGAAAATAGAAAATATATGATGTGTATGTGTATGTTTTTTTTTTTAGTTTTTTAAAATGAAGGAAATTACTTTTAATTTTTTAGACATCCTTCATATTCGTCTTCAAATGTCTTTGGTGTATCAACGCACTACTTTGATATATGTTACACATATGATGTCTTTGATGTCTTTGGTATATCCTCCATACTGTTAATTTTTTACACATGATGTGTATATGTATGTCTTTGGACAGAATCGTTATCTTTCCTTTATAAAAAAGGGAAAAACGCACTGCTTTGATATATGTTAGGGCATAAAAAAGGTCCACAAAATCAAACAGAATTAGCAACAGTTAAGATGAAAAATTGGGTTGACAGAATCACACAATCAACATATATATATATATATATTAGTAAAGTAATCAATATAGTATTGAATCACATGTTCACATGAGGGTGAATTTCATTTTCTGCTAAGAAAAAAAAATACAGTTTTGCAACTTTTGATTAATATAAATTTTCATTGTCATATTATTTCGTGAAAAACAAAGTTTGGTATTCCTACTAAAAAGCGTACGCATATACATAAAGTATATATAGCTCAATGAAAAGTGAGTTTAATTTTTGTATTGCGTCTGTAGTTTCTAAAATTTTATCGGTATCCGAGTATCCAAATGTATCATGAAATGAGTAGAATAATGTGAACGCTTTCAACATATATAAAATCTCATGCCACAATAATATAATGAGATTTACTCTAGTTCATGAAAAAAGAGGGAGAGGTTGTACACATGAGCTAATTAACAATTAATATAAGTTGCAAGATATATTAGAAAAATACAAAAGTCTATCACAGTCTTGATAAAAAGTTTATAAAAGTCTGTTACTTATTTCATGGAATCTATAAAAGTCATTAAAATCCCACAAATTTTACAAAAGTCTGTCACTTAAAAAAAATCTTTAAAAATCTTAATTGAATACATCCCCCTTAGTTAACTTACAAACTTTATTTCCATGTCCAGGTTATATGAAACCCTGAGGTTGTTCCATATAAATTGTCTTCTAAGTCACTATTTAAAAAAGGCATTTTTACATTCATTTGGTGAATTATCAAGTCATGAATAACAGCTATAGCAATTAAAACTCTTATGGAAGTGATCCTAGTAACAGGTGAAAAAGTATTAAAAAAATTTATATCCTCTTTTTTTTTTTTAAGAACCTATTGCTACAAGTCTAACTTTAAACTTATCTACCGTCCTGTCAGGTTTAAGTTTTTTCTTTAGCACCCATTTACTACCTATAGATAGGTATTGCTACCTGGAGGTAAATCAACTAATTTCCATGTTTTATTAATTAAAAGTGAGTCCATCTCATTATTAATAGCTTCTCTCCAAAAATTAGAATCAGGGGATGACAAAGCCTCCTCTAAAGTTATGTTCATCCTCTACATTTTATACTACTAAGTATGGACCAAAATCTTTACCAATTTTAACACGTTTACTTCTTCTCGGTTCTGATTCTTCAACTCTAGGTTGAGATGAACTAGCTTCATTTTTAAGTGATTTAGGCAAAACAACTTCTAGACCCCCACTATTTTTTATCATAAAAGGAAATTTATACTCATGAAATATGGCGTCTAATGATTCAATTACCACATTATTTTCAAGGTCTAAGAATCTGTATGCTTTACTATTTAAAGCATAACCCATAAATGCACATCTAGTTGCTTTAATACCCAATTTGGGCATTTTAGGATTAGGTAATCTAACATAGACTAAACAGCCCCAAACTCTAAAGTAGTTAAGATTTGGTTTTTTTTTTTATTAAAGTTTGTTTATGCAGTTTTCTATTTAAGGTATAATTAGCAGTTAAAATTGCTTCTCCCCATAGATTTTTAGGTGCACAAGAACCAACTAACATTGCATTAGTAAGATTAATTAATGTTCTATTTTTATGTTCAGCCACACCATTAGAGCAACTTGTATAAGGTGCACTAGTTTCATGAACAATACCAAGGATTCAATATAGGTGACAAGACCTAAAGAGTCACATTCTTTCTCTCTATCACTTCGAAAACTTTTGATTTTCTTATCAAATCGGTTCTCCACTTCTTTTAAATAAATGATTACTTTTTCAAAAGCTTCACTTTTGTTTTTCACAAGATAAAAATAACAATATTTTAAAAAATCATCTATAAATGTGATAAAATATCTTTTTCCTCCATGAGTTAAAATCCCTTCAAATTCACAAATATCTGTGTATCAATTCTAATAGTTCTGTTTTTCTATCTATCTTTTTATGTGGTTGCTTGGTTATTTTAGTCATGCTAAAACATTCACATTTCTCAAATTTATTGTGTAACTTAGGTATTAGACATACATAACTCATATCTTTCAAATATTTGCTATTTACATGACAAAGTCTAGCATGCCACATATTCACACAAGAAACAATATAAACAGAAGTAGACTTTTCATTCATCACATTCAATTTGAACATACCATCACATGCATAACCTTTACCAACAAACATACCATTTTTAGTTAAACATATTGGTCGGATTCTATGGTTTGCTTGAACCCAGCTTTATTGAGGAGATAACCATTGAGGAGATAACCAGACACCAGATTCTTCCTAATTTCAGGTGTGTGAAGCACATCTTTTAGGGTCACAATACGGCCAAAAGTAAAATTTAAAGAAACCTCTCCCATTCCAAGTACTTTAGTGGAATGTTAATCTCCAAGTAAAACTTTATTATTGTCTGCTGGAGCATAATTTTTAAAATAACTTTTATCATGACAAACATGTCTAGATGCTCTTGTATCCACCTACCAACCATCATTGTCATTTATCAAATTCACTTCAGTTATCATTGCAATAAGCGGTCCTTCGGTAACATTAGCTTGCGGAGCAAACGAACGAAACCTATTACAACACTCTCTTGCATGATGACCAGGTTTTCCATATACAAAACAACCATTATTATTTTGAAAATTATTTTGAAACTTGTTTTGAAATTTTTTATTTTTCACTTGAGAAGACTCCTGATTCCATTTTCTTTGGCCATGGGAGAATTTATTTTTTCCACTTTTATTCTTCATTTGCTTACCTCTAGACTTAAAGAAATTATTACTTCTATTAGCTTGTTGACCCTTTTGAATATTAGCACCAGAAGTTAGGAAATTTACCTTTGAATCACCTTTGATTTCATTACTTGAATCGATATCATTAGCTTTGGTTTGCTTGGAACGACTCTCCACCTTTTTTGTCCATCTTTCTTGCCTTTTTTCTCAATTTGAAGTCGAGTCATGAGATTAACAATAGTTAACTAGGATTGTTTATGGCGAAAACCTTTTTGAAACTCCTTCTAAGAACTAGGTAACTTATCAATAATAGCCGCCACTTGCATTTGCTCATCCACGGTGATACCCTCGGATTGGATTTCATGCACAATCATTTGTAGCTCATGAGTTTGGTCAAGCACAGACTTGTCATCCTCCATTTGAAAATTAAAGTAACGACTACATGCATTTTTTTTTCCCTGCCTCTTCCGTGTCATACTTTCTTTGCAATGCCTTCCATATGTTCTTTGTTGAGAAAAAAGAGTTGGCATAATAATCATATAATTCGTCAGAAAGACAATTAAGTAAATAATTACGACAATCTTCTTCATCAATTTCCCATTTTTGAACAAGCTTTTCGTGTTCAGTTATTTCCTCCTCAGTCATCCCTTTGGTGGCCACCTTTGTAGGATTACTAGAGGTGAGAACCCAAACTACCTTCATAAGCTTGAGGTAGAAAAACACTCTTTGCCCATCTCTTAAAAAATTGTCCATTAAAACGAAATGGCTTATTCAAGTCATTTAAAGTGTTGGGTACAATTGTATTCACCATTTTTTCGCGAAAATCGTCTTAAACTGTTGGAAATAACAATCAATGTACTCTCTCAAAAAATGTTTCAACTAGGTGAGGCACGGACTAGGTCGCTCTCTTAAGACGATTCGCGCCTCCTCTTGAATTGAAATAGGTGCAGAAGAATTTTACCGCGTCGCCTCCAGGATATAATAACCCAGCTCTAGTGTTACTTTCACTTGAGACTGCACTAATCGAATGAAGCTAAAACTTCACACGATATCTTATCAAAATCCCAAAAATATTATAAAAATATAGAACAAAAAACACTTTTTAGTAAAAACTAGCTAATTCATCTCTCTTTTAGTGCTTCATGATTACATGCACATATGTCTCTATACTTGATAAAAGAATATTATAATATATATATATATATATAGTGAAGTATCAAAAACTGAAAACCTCAACTTAATTCTAACGACTAAAAATAAATCATGAAATTAACTTAATAAATATGCAACTCCCCTTTGTATTTGTAACTCCAGTTTTATTTGTAACTCCCTTTAATTTAAAACATAATATTTATAACTATTATAAATACCAAAAAATGCTTAGCATAGAAAATTGAAAAAACTCTAATGCATAATCAATACAAAATTAATAGCTCAAGTTACTAATTATTTTATCAAAGAATGAATTGAATGTAGGATATCCTAATTCGTAAAATACACGAGCTACTCTATGAGAGACTAATATTGTATTTTTTAATAAGTAAAATGGAGACCGTAAATAATGATAAATAAATAAATGAAAGTGCAATTACTTCCCAAATAGTTGAGATTAATTTTAAGTTAAGCAATGCATGCACCTTGACTCAAAATTGTCTGTATGGGTACATTAGGGTTTAGGACCATGTGATGTCTTATTATTGGTTTCCTATGAAGCAAGAAAGTTAATTCATAATGAAGGTTGTGAGTACAAAGATCTAAGATCTAATATCTAATATTAAGAAATTGGAAAATATTACTCTCTCCGTCTTTAAATTAAAGGATGAGTAAAATACAATTTATATATATATATATTAAGAAAAATAAAAATAAAAGAAATAGAGTAAAAAAAGTATTAAATTTATTCTTACTCAGCACAAAATTATATAAAGTGATGAATACTTTTATTTTTTTATACTAATGGGTCTCACTAAATGACTAAGTTACCATTCACTTTATGTATTTTATCTCATCTTTTTTGTGACAAAAATATTTGTACATTTAGTTATTCTTTTTGAGAAGGAGGGAGTAAGATGGTGTTTGATTATATCTTAATGCATTAATTAACAATCCATATTTTTGTATTAAGAGATCTTTTGAATAGTTTAGACTCATGCTTATATCTTAATGATTTAGAGATATTCAGAGAGAATTTTTTTATCCTAATTTCAAACATTAAGATGTATTAAAAGATTTATTAAGATACATTAAGATGCAATGAAACACCACCTAAGATACTTTTTGTGTCCCAAAATAAGAGTCTTGTGCTTCCCAAATACTTGAGATTAATTTTAAGTTAAGCAATGCATGCACCTGACTCAAAATTGTCTGTATGGATACATTAGGGTTTAGGACCATTTGATGTCTTATATTATTAGTTTCCTATGAAGCAAGAAAGTTAATTCATAATGAAGTTTGTGAGGACAAAGATCTAATATCTAATATTAAGAAATTGGAAAATATTACTCTCTCCGTCTTTAAATTAAAAGATGAGTAAAATACAATTTATATATATATATATTAAGAAAAATAAAAATAAAAAAAATAGAGTAAAAAAATATCAAATTTATTCTTACTCAGCACAAAATTATATAAAGTGATGAATATTTTTATTTTTTTTATACTAATGGGTCTCACTAAATGACTAAATTACCATTCACTTTATATATTTTATCTCATCTTTTTGGTGACAAAAATATTTGTACATTTAGTCATTCTTTTTTAGGAGGGAGTAAGATGGTATTTGATTACATCTTAATGTATTAATTAGCGGTCCATATTTTTTTATTAATAGATCTTCTAAATAGTTTAGACTCATACTTATATCTTAATGATTTAGAGATATTCAGAGAGAATTTTTTTATCCTAATTTCAAACATTAAGATGCATTAAGAGGTGAGTTGGTAAGATACATTAAGATGCAATGAAACACCACCTAAGATACTCTTTGTGTCCCAAAATGAGAGTCTTATGCAAAGAATTTAATTTGAGAAGCTGATGACATAATTAATGGCAAAACTAATGAATTATCCACTATAATTGGCACATTTTATTGATTCCACCATTAAAATTATTATTTTGAAATTAGACCATACCGTTAAAAAATTAAAAAATTAAAAGAACGTTAATTTTTTATTGACAAAATTAATGAATTATCCAGTGTAGTTGGCATGTTTTGTTGATTACACCATTGAACTTTTAATTTTTCAAATTATCTCAGTCAACTAATTATTATTTTGTGTCATTCTGTTATCTCTATCTCATGACTATTAAATTGTTTAAATTTTTATCTTGCGTGGACGTGAAAAAGAAAAAAGAAAAATAAATAAATCTGATTTATTCTCTATTTTCTTTCCTCCCATCTCTCTCTTCTCTCCCTTTTTCTAAATCAAATAGATCTGCGTATTGTCTCTCTCTAAAATTTATGAAAATTCAGAGATATCCGAGTACCCAAAACATTGAATTGAGCTTCAAAATTCAGCATTAGATATAATAATGGAGTTCGAATCCCCAACAACAACACCATCAAATGAAGTAAATAGTGTTGCAGTAGATTTCCTCCCTCTCGCTTCCGACTCTCATCAACCTTATGTCTCCGAATTCCTCTCTTTCACCCTCGATCGCCTCCACAAGTACATGTGTGTGTGTGTGTGTGTGTATATATATATATATATGATTTGAAATAGAGGACTTAGGAGTCTAAGTTTTTTACAGGTGGATACTATAAGACCCCAACTTTTTATGAATAAAGATTTAATTTTCTTTAAATTTTATTTTTGAATAATAAGGTGTTAATTTGATATAATGCTTTAGTTATGGGTGAAATGTGCAAATTTTACAAAGTAAGCAAGTGGTCATAAAATATTCGTTTTGGTCGGGAGATATTCTTTTTGTCGGGAATATCCGTACGACGGCGCAATCATTGGTGGACCACATAACGGAATAACTGTCAGATATATAAAGTGACAGAAATAACATTTTATAAAAATAACGGCAAAACTTTTTACCGCTAAAAAGCTGTTGAAATACCCTTGATAAAAAATACGATGTCTACGCGTGGTTTCATAGTGACACACGGTATTGCACAGTATCTATGATTATTGATTCTTACATAATAAGTCACTCAATAATTGATACAGTGAAAATTGCACAATCTTTCATATTATTGGTGCAATAATTGCTACAGTGATAATCAAATAGTATTTTGCATTATTGATTCAATAATTGTCACGGCACAGTAACTCATATTTTTGAAATGATATTATTAGATAACATTATTGATAATGTCTAGAAAGTTTTGTCGAGGAAAGGTTTTAAGTTATTTAATTGCGCGCCAATAAGAAAAAATTCTTATAGAAAAGCCCCATCTTTCCTGGGAACGATCTGATTATCAGTATTGTGAATCTATAATATTAATTAGAAATAATTATTGAAGAATTGTAAATAATTGATGAATATGGTAAATAAATATTTCTTTAAAATTTTGATATAAATGGAGGAATTTTAGAATGAGACAATTATCGAAAGTTGTTATTTTTTATGAAACCATAATTATCTTCTCCAATAATATATTTATATATTATTATAATATTTCATTATAATAGTATAATGTGATAATATAATAGTATAATTTTTATAATTTAAATGGTAATAAATATTATTATAATAAATTTATGGTATAAGAATAAAATAAAGAGTGTGAGAGCAAATTGAATTTTGATTTCTTTTTAATAATTATTAAATGTTTTATAACATGTGAAATAAAGTGGGAGTTCTCATTTTCGTTTAGAACTCTTGGTTTTCAAAAGGTGTGTGCTGGAAAACTAATGTGAGTATAAATTTTGTCAATCCTGGTGTGCTGACATCTTCTTATAAATAGGTTGCTTAGTTAAACAATGACACTCACACCAGAATCAGAAAATTCTCTCTTTATAATATTGAGCGTATTTCTTACAAGTATGAGGATACTTTGAGTGTAGCTTTTTGTGCAAGATTTTCTCAGAATAATATCTGATATTCCAGTCAAATCTAGTTTCTACTAAGGTAAAGATATTATTTTTCTCGTAAAGAATGTTCTTTTCTTTCAATACTCGTAAATGATATTATTTCCTTTCATACTCGTAAGGGATAACATTTTTTTTCATACTCCATATCATGTAAGTGATATTAATTCATATCATATTCCTAAATTTAAATTTACTATGTTAAGTATTGCTTCTATAATTCCTGAAATGATTAGAAATTTCTTAAGGATTGCGCTTCATCTAATATCATTTCATTGGAATATTGGTCTGAAATTTCGTATTAAATTTTGAATTTTTTTCATGTCTGGGTACTAATCACGATATTATTCATACGATACTATTCATAGGCACTATTCATACAGTACTATTCATGGACACTATTTATAGGGTACTATTCATGGGTACTGTTCACAACAGAATTTAATTTCTTTTCTTTGTCCAAGTCATCTTTTATGAATCTTATTCTTGAAATTGAATCCATGTTATGGTCTCACTTGATTCATTCTTATTGTGATTATTATAATTCTCAGACTTAAATTATGTTGAAAGTTATCTTTGGCCCGTAGTGCAAAGATGAACTGTTGATTGATGAATATCTTTGGCCCGTAGTGCAAAGATAAATTGTTTATTTATATCTTTGGCCCGTAGTGTAAAGATGGACAGGTGTTTCGCATGATCATGACCACTGGTGATACAAATAATTATCTTTGGCCCGCAGTACATAGATAATTTATTGATTAGAAATAATTATTGATTGATGTTACAAGGATAAAATATTAATGATGGACTTTTAAATCATGGAAAATAGTAGACTTGACTCTTCTAATTGATTGCCTATTCCGCTGCAGTTGTTGATCTAAAACTTGTTGTCTATTATATTCTATCAGATATTTCCCTGTTGAGGACTAAGGATAATTTGTTCTACATTATCTTAGTCATAATATTCTTTACTGGGCTAGTTGAGCTCACCCTTTTCCTTTTTGTTCCATTATTCTTCTCAGGAGGTGAGAATATAGCTGGGACTAGTCGAGGTGTGGAGTGATAGTTCAAGACGGTTATTATAGCAGTCCTCACTCTTTTGTAAAATAGTGTATCAATAATTGTAATGAGGACTTTATTTGAGTTTGAATATTGTCTACAAGACAATATTTGTATTAAAACTCACAGGACATATGTTGTCATATTTTGCACAACAGTTATATTAATGAAGTTTGTATTTGGTTTATGTATCATGTATTTGGCGACTCAGAATGGGTTGTGTGGACCTATTTTGGGGGCGTCACAGTTGCTATCAGAGTTTAGTGATATGATCTCTGGTGGAGATCTGAGATTAGAACTAGGAGGGGAGAGACGAGTAATCCTTCGATAGTGTGTCCTACCTAAGCTTATTTGTTATTTAATTGGTCGGTCGGAATATAGGGACAATATGTGGAATGTCAATTTCTTTAATTAACCCTTGTTTTGTGGCAGTATTTGAGATGGCATCTAAAAATTTTGAGATGAGAAATGGAGCACATGCGACCATTGAGACACCGACAATCAACAATCAGGATAATGTGGATCAGAAAGGCAATAATCCTCCAGTAAACAACAACACCGACCAAATGATGAATGATGGGATGTTTAGGAACTTTCTACAATTCATGCAACACCAAACGAGAGAGACTCTTGTTCAAAATACAGGTGGAAGCAATGACAACTCACGGCTGGTCACTGCTAAGTAATTCAAGGAGTTGGGACCGCCGGAGTTTTTGGAAAAGTCAGAGCCACTTAAGGCAGAGGCATGGATTGAACAAATTACCAAGATATTTGATGTCTTGAGATGCACTGAAGAGCAAAAGGTTCCCTTTGCCACCTTCATGTTGTGCAGAGAGGTAGATTACTGGTGGGAATTCGTAAAACGTACCCATCTGTCCGCACTTAAGATGTCTTGGGAGAGGTTCCAAGAATTCTTCAACGAAAAGTACTTTTCAGAAAGTATTCGTCACATGAAGGAGGTGGAATTCATCAAACTGGAGCAGAACAATATGATTGTATTGCAATACGAGGCAAAGTTTGCGAAGTTATCCCTGTTTGCATCTCATTTGGTAGATAATGAGGAGCGAATGACGCGAATGTTTCTAAGCGGTTTGAAACCCAAAATTCGTCAACATCTCATCTCTCATAAACTTTGTTTGTATTCAGATGTTGTAAATAGAGCTCAGTTATTGGAGCGGGATTATGAGTCAGCTCAACCAAAAGACAGCAACCGGCGGCAAGATAATAGTCATACCAGTGGCAAAAGTCATCGAAGTAGTGATAACCAACGTGCTAGAAATGGTAACCACTTCAGTGGTAATCATGGCCAAGATAATAGAAGAAATGATTCAAGAGGAAATTTCAAGAAGAGAAGATTTAACAATAATGGAAAGACATCGGCAGCAGCAACAGAAACAGTTTCTAGGGGAGGAGAAGGACCGATGGTTAGATGCTACAGATGCAGAGAAGAGGGACACATAAGTCCAAACTGTTCACAGCCTTCCAAGGTATGTTTTAGTTGTGGAAAAGATGGTCACATAGCCCAATTTTTTCTGGTAGCGAAGTCAAGTTCAGCTGGGATAACACGATGTTAATCAGCCTATAGTACTCTATGTTGATCAATACTCATCCATTAAACGTGTTTACATTTAAGTTTTGACAACCTCACGTGCCCATCGAATAATCGATGAAAATATATTTGTTTGTTCATACTCAAGCTTACCTTGAATCCGTACCAAATACTTGGCATAGGATAGCGTTAACAGTTCAATATTGAAAGACTTGTTAAACAAATCAATCCAACTCTTAAGAATAGTCTAGCCGAGTTAAAACTGGCATTGACCCTTTCATAAAATAATTTATGCATCTCATAACATGAATCAAAGAAACTTGGCTAACACGAAGGATAGACAAGCGTTAAGAAAACTTGCCTTCAAGCGTCTTCAAATATAATATTTAACAATTCTTGATCTTTACAGTATCTACATGATATATTCACATAGCACACTATAATTAGCTACCAAACAATCTTATCATATTGTTTTTACCAGCTTCTTTCTCTTCTATGTCCTAATTGAATTTATTTCATTAACAAATGTCAATTCGACTTACTATTCTTCCTTACGGCTTGTTAACGTCTTACGTTACTAACCGAGACTTGATTATCATTGATTAATTACAAAAGTTTGAATACATTTTACTTTCGTATATCTCGCGTTCTTCGTTTAATTACTATTAAATCATACTTAAATTCTTAAAGTCATCACTATAAAAGTGATTTAAGATTGATCTTACCATTTATATTAAGTACATACATACTCCACTATTGGTTTACAATCAATAGTGATTAGAAATCAACTTGTCCAACAAAATCTCACTACCAGTGCTGCGGCGCCAGACATAAATACATTATTGGCCCTGCGGCGCTAACTAACAGTGGCTAAGGTCCGGTCTCGGCGCTGCAGCGCGAAATCTCTTTATAATAGTGGCGTTGCGGTGCCACTCTCCAGTAGCTAAATTTATAATTACTGGCACTACGGCACGGCGATTAATGCTTGGGTTGGCACTGCGGCGCCTCCCCTGAGCCTTTGAAATTTTTTTCTAATTTTCTATTTGATTCTTCCTGGACTAATAACTTAGTAGTTTTAAGTCAGAATTGGCTCATGCAAAAGCTATTTTCTTACACGAAACATATACTTCGATTTCATTCAGACAAAAATAGATTTTAAATCTATTAGCGATGAATTCACTATTAACATCCTAATAACGTGTTTGTTAAACGTTCTTGAGCGTTCATAGCTCTTTTTCTTTGTTATAAGTCAAAATTTGACCGTTCTTAAGTCCACGACTCTTGAATACGTTATACTACGCTATGCCATCGAAAACTAGGGTTTCCGAACTAAACGGCAAGTTTTGAATACTAATACAGAATTATACGATTTTAACGTTTAACGTCTAATTTCATAAAATTTGTCATAACTTCGTTACTCGTGTTTTATACGCCAAATCAAATGGAACCATTCCATTGATTCATTGTCTATATCCTAACCAAGCAATATTCACATACTCTATCAATGATGGTGTAACGACCCCAAAATTCATACAATTTAATTCTCAACTTTGGTTGTTAATAATACATTCAACCTATAATTTTACATCATTAAACGATAATACAACCATTGAAATTTGTGGAATAATTAAAATTTTCTACTACAAACTATGCTCGTTCCCAAAACCTTCAACCTTTACATCTAAATGTCTCAAAATCATTTTAATACTACATTAGTTTACATCGCAAAACAATATTACAATTAAACATTAATACATTATTTGGAACCTTAAATATGGTTTAAATAATAATAACACAACCAAAGTGTATAAATCTTCAAGTATCACATCTGATTCATGTCTTTCAAGTAACACATAACTTTACCTTGAATCTTGAACCTGCAAAAGTTGTTATTCGCAAGGTTGAGCTCGACAGCCCAGCAAAATCTAACAGTTTTTATGCATCATATAACACATAATAACATGCGCAACATATAATATACATGCTACAGTTCATATAACAGGTATAAAGATTGAGTCCTTACTCAATCAGCATGCTTTAATCAATCAACATAGTCATAAATTAACTTTAACATTTCATACTTTTAACATATAAATAACACATCATGCTCTTTGCAATAAAGATTTAAAACAGTTAATCATCAAGTTCACATAGCAAATAGGAACTGAAAGACTTGCTTGATTCGTAGTTTATGAACTACGACTTAACTACTTAACGCTTATCTGCACTTCGTGTATTCCTACACAGTTATATAATCATGGATTCACATCCATTAGTCATATATTTTATACACTCTTAATATAAAAACAAATATTGTTTTCTAACTTAGTTTCATTTTTACTTGAACTTAAGATAATCATGAGACTAGTTCATTCTATTATCATATTTATCTAAACAATCTTGTTTCATATCTTATAGTCTTTAAAGACAATATATAACCATAACTTAAGACCATGCAGTTAGCAAACTACTCTTGGTCACTCTGCTTGAAGCAATGGCCAATATGCATTTAAGCTTAGGATTGGCGCGGCATTGCCTTCTCCCAAAAAAACCAGACTTGAGCTTTTCATTTCTCAGTTTAGTCCTAACCTACTATGCATTCTGATACATACTATAAACATACATCAAGTAAGTTCTGATATTTCTTCAAGTTCACATTTCAAATCATTTAGTTTTGAATTACATAGTTCTATGTTGAATTATTTACATCAACAAGGCTTAACAACTTCTTTTAACAAAGGTTCAAGGTTTATAAGCTTTTAAACCTTATATTGGTACTAACAACCTTTAATACGCATGTTCACATGTATCTATCTCATTTACATAGACATAGCATAGTTTATACTTTTAAAACGTGTTTTAATAACTTATGTCATGCTTGACTAGTTGAGTGCACATATCAATCATGTTCAAAGGAATAAATAACTTTATCATGCTTGCTTATAAGGTCATAATGCAAGTAACAATGCTCATCAAAGTTAGTTTCTAAAACTTTTAAATTTCTCTTTGAAAACACATATTATCCAAGCTATACAAGTTCTCTTATACGAGATAACTTAAGATCACATTTTTTTTTGCTCGCATGACTCCACCATATGCTCACTAAAAAGTTAGAACTCAAGTGACTTAAAGTTCGTCAAGGGTTTGTTTTTGAAATCTTCAAGTTTTTTTTTTAAAACACATACTAAGTCATTCTAAAGCATCCCATTATGAGTAAAGTAATCTTAGCCGTATTACATGTCAATTATCATGTATATTCATGTTTTATCACTTAGGATAACATATTCCATCGTTATGAGCACTATACTTACGTATGTACTCGATCGACGCTATAGCACCCCCAAATCCGAGTATCTTCCAACCCAACATATGGTGCTATACGGTACTACCATTCATACATTCATTCAATTGAAAAGCCTCAAAAGAACGAACATGACCTCTATATATTCAAAGTAATATTTATATTTCCCAGGTTCTATACCCATTACAAAAGTTCTTTGTCATAATATCAAATACCTTACAACAATGAACCTACACTATTACATAGACAGCTTAACGTTCTGCCTTAGACTTTCCTTTATCTTTATTCGATCCTTCAGGACGTTCAGTCTTAGCTGCATTCATATAGTTCAAGCAAGAGTGAGCATAAATAGCTCAGCAAGTATGAAAATTTCAATAACAACATGCTTGACACATAAGAATCGTATATCTTCAATAACTGAACAATAGTTATGAAGTACTATTGATAATTCAAAATAGCACTTTATCTTTCTTTCAAATTGTTTCACAATGAATAATATCCATGAAAAACATAAACTCGGTCCAGAGACTTGAGTATTTCATTCTTTCTTTGAAAAGGATAACCCAAGACAAGTCCGTAAGTCGATGTTACTTACAAGCACTTCTGGGTGATCGACCTTATAGTACTCTATGTTGATCGACACTACATTCATTAAACGTATGTACGTTTAATTTGTGGCAACCTCACGTGCCTGTCGTATAACGACAAAACATTTGTTTATCATACTCAATCTTCTTTTGAAAACCATATCTAGTAGTTGACAAAAGATAACAACATTTAATAACAGTTGGATAGATTATCAATAATCCACCAAATGCAATAAGTCTAGCCGAAAGAATTGGATTTAACTTTATCATATATCAATTCATGCGTAAGGATACATGAATTACAAAGCTTGTTCAGATTGAACAGAGACAAGGGTTAGAATACTTGCCTTCAGCGTCTGCTACGGTATAATTACTTTATGTTCGAATCTTTTAAGTCTCTACAATGCATGATTACATAACACCATACATTAGGTCATATATAATCAAGTATGTATATGACTATCTTACCCTTCATCTCAATCTAATCATGTATTAGATTTGTTTACTATCAATTTCGGCTTTGTCATTCTATTTGCATTCATAGTTGAATAGATTATTATTAACCTTCATGCACTATCCTTAAGGTTTAACAATGTTTTAACAATGTTACTTCAAGTTCCTTAAGGTAGGTTCACTTTGAATTAATCCCATTCCTTACTTTGTGCTCATAATTATTCTTTACAATCTTTGATCAAGGGTTGGTGGCTATGGCTTCATCATAGGATTACATCACGCATTACTTGTAGCGAGTTAGCGATTCTTAGAACTACTCAGGCCTTGGCGGCTGCCATTTCATTCTTCTTTACTCTCTTGTTCGGCGCCAGTACGACTTTTCAATGTCTTTCGTGCCTTTGTATATAGCAGCATAGCGCCATCAATATACCTTGGGTTGGCGCCGCGACGCCAACTCTGTGCACCAGAAATTTTTTACAGATTGTCAACTTTGCGAACTTCTCGGGCTCATAACTTCTTCGTTATAAGTCCGAATTGGCTCGTTCAAAAGCCTACGGTTCACAAATTACATACTCTACGCGTTCATGCAAGAATTTTATCTAATTAACTTCGTTTGTTAAAAATTCACCTATTGGTTCATTTTTAACGAAAACGATAAATGTTCGTGAACGTTCAACGCTAGTTTCTTCGTTCTAAGTCAGAATTCGGTCATTTCTGAGTCCACAACTCTATAATGCCAAATATGACTTGTCTCCATCGAAAACCAACGTTTCTGAATTCAAACCCAAAATTTGACTTCTATTCCGAGAATTTCACGAATTCGACGATTATCGTCCAATCGTGCAATTTTCGGTAAATCTTCATTACTTATGATTTGTTCATTATTCCAAATGAATTCAATTCATCATATGAACATCTCAACATACTTCTTACAACAACTTATCTTCATGTTGGATTTTGACTTATTCTACCATGAGCTTATAACTTGTTAAAGTATAAACTACTTATAGCTTCATTGTTCATAACTTATGATAATTAAAGTCTTTTAATCATCATCCTTATATGATCTCAACATATAGTTTCATTCATGTATACTAGATACATGTTCCTACAAGTTCTTTATTTTCATACAAATTCTTAAGGTAAACTTATAACAAGTTTATATAGCTTCTTCATAAGTTTATAACCTATGTAAGTTTGAATGACTTATTTTCGACTTATGCGGCTTAAGTCCATTGATTAATCATTCTTCTTACTTCTTAACATCCATGTTTCTTAATCCATACTTTTCTTATCAACCTATCATGGTAGAGATAGAAGATTAATGGATAAGAAGTCTTACTCTTGAAGTCTTTGTGAAATAGTCTTCTTCTTCTTACAAATGGAAGTAGCTTATTCTTGCTTATTCTCTCTAACACTTAAGCACTTTGTAAGTTATTAATTTAGTTGAACAAGTAGTAAATGGCTAGCAATCTCCTTCTATTTATAGAATTTACAAGGTTAGGGTAGTTTAGTCATTAGGCTAACCCACCTCCTTAAGTCACCTCCTTACTATTCATTACTTGGTTAACACAACTCTTATCTCTTGCTTGGTGACACCTAATCTTTGGTCATCACACATTATACTTGATTACCAAGATTAACCATATTAACATGGTTTGCCCCATAGGTCACTACAACTCATGGATCCTAAATTGGGCTTAAATTAACTTAGCTTTTGGGCTTGCATTAATAAACATTAACTTGTTCATTAATTAACATTTGGGCCTTACCATTAATTCACTTGGGCTTGTAACAATTTCTAACAAATCCTACAAGTCCAATACTATTGCTCAATACATATAACGTATTGTTTACATATCATTCTCGCATTCTAACTCATATACAACTTTGTTATATACGATATACCTTCATTCATACAAACTTGTATAATACCTTGTATTATACTCGTATTCATTACCTCGTACAATACTCACGTATCATACGATTATTACTTAACTCGTTAATTCTTCCCTTTCTTTAACATTCTCAATTTAAGTTCGCAAGCGAAATATTGCATTTTTCATAATTAGATTATTATTACATAATCCATATTACCTTGACATTCTATCATTACGTAATTCTCGAAAGTTCAAAAATAATTCCCGAGCAAATATTGATGAATAGTGTTTTTCGAAAAATTTCTCGGAAAACTTTTATTTTCGTCTTGGAAATTTAAACACTCTAATTCCTTCACGTAGCTAAAATACTATGACATTCCCACATCATTAGGTTATATAATGACAACCATCTTGATGACACATAGAATATAATTTTATTTATTATTTAATTCAATAAAATTATTTTACAATAAAATCCAAATTTTCTCGGTCGTTACAGACGCCCTCTGATCGCCTCCTATTACGTAACAATCGCAAAGATGACTATTTTGACCCTTCCTAATGACCTCAAATTGAAGAAATTAAAGAACAAAAGTTGTAGGTCTATTCGTCCTCGTTTCGGATCATCTTGAATCACCTCAATCGGAGTTCATATAAAAACGTTATGACCGTTTTACCAAAATAGGTCAAAACAGTCACGGTCAAAACACATGAGGCGTGGCGGTGCCCCGTTTTCTCACCAATACCACACGCCCGCGCCAATGCCCGATTCATTTTCCACGGCATGCCTTCTCTGCTTGGTGGTGGTATTTACACCTAGCTTCGCATAGAAATAGTTTTGGACATATCTTTTTCATTTTAAGTCCGAATTAGTCGATTTTCGATTCGTTGGACTCGTTAAACTCTTAGCTACTCATCTAGAGAATAATTATAACACTTCAAACATATTAACAAATCATTTTAAGGGTTCCAATTCAGTGTTCATGCTATATTTTCATGTTTTAAACACATTTAGCTAATTCATTCGCTACGAACTCGTTTCTCAACCAAATTGGTCAGTTTAACTTTCGTTCTTTTCATTTTTCAACATACTAACAACTTCCATTATCAATTTACAGTTTAAAGTATGAATTCAAAACCAATTTTGACCCCAAAACATACCATGTAATATATATAAAACCAAAACTCAAGTTCTTCACCTTCAAACATGTTTTCATGAATTCGATACTTCAAAAATCATCTATAGACAACATATAATAGATTATGTAATCCCAATACACATAAAAATTAATTTCCCAACAATTAACCCTAGAACTTCAATTACAAAGAACTTATAAAACAAAACTAAGAACTCAAAACTTTAAAATAGATTACTTACCTTTAATTAGCTAGATGATTAGAGAAGCTTGATTAATCTTCTTTTTCTTCTTTGATTCTCAGAATTTATCTTCTCAATTACAAAGAATTCTCTCCCTTTCTCTAACCCTCTCTTCTATGTTCTTAACCTTAGAAAAAGAACACGTAAAATAAATTGACTCCCCTCTCTCTCGTCATTAGTTCTGATAATAATAGTGGGTTACAATAAACCAAAAGCCATAAGGCTGCGTTTGGTTACACACTATTTCCCCTATACTAGATTATTTTAATAATATTATATTATATAGTTTTTATTTGTCACACCTGCAATCAATTTACATAACTTACAATAATAATTATAATTTTTATTATAATTCTTCTATTGATTAATAAATAATCATATATCTAATTTAATTAATAAATTCTTGTAAGTTTTATTTCATAACATTTACTTAGACTCAATTATATTTGAGTATTACATATTTTTTGACCCGTTCATTATCTTTCTGTAACGATCATTATCATATACTATATTCTCAAACTCTCGGGACATTACATTCACCCCTTCTTCTAAGAATTTCATCCTCGAATTTTTATTTTGACATACTAATATTCATTCATTCCATTTATCAAAATAGATTTTATGTTGATGTCTATTTATTCATTAGGTTCTGCAACCAAATTCTTTCTCTAAGAATCTTTCTAAGATCATCATATTCCTCACCTCTTCCTCTTCTAAGAGTTTCACATTTCTCTTCTTTCTTGAAATTATTATATTTTGCTTAATTTTCTCATCCTTTCCATTTTCACCTTTCAGAATAATAAGAATCTTCCACAATTGCTCAATAATTGGGAAGCGATATGAATAACAGGAAATTAAAAGATTCCAAATCATGCTGAGGGTCATAAGACCTTGAACTACGTCCATGGTTATAAGTACTCTTTCAACTTAAACCTTAATAGTCATTAGACTATAGGGACTCCCGTACTTAAGGTGTTAAGCCCTTCGTACGATGTATTGTGCACAAACATTTAAACGCTATGCGTCTGTCCATAGTTATAAGTAATCTTTCAACTTAAACTTTAACAGTCATAAGACTATAGGGACTCCTCGTACTTAGGGTAATCAGCCAAATATATATACATATACATATACATATATATATTCTCATATCTTAAAGAAATCTCAAAATCTTTTTATGATGTCATGATATCGCACTGTATTTACAGTCCGTTTGAGGATTCCATCATTTGGTGATTTTATCATACTACATCATACCATAGTGGGCTGACGATCCTTAGATCACATCCAACACTATGTAATACTGCATTGATGACTCCATCGTTGTTTTTTTTCTCTCGCACTTTGAGTTCCATGACACATTGATGATATAAAAATACATTTTGATATATTTCAAATCATTTTTGTCTAGCGAAGCAATTAGCATGAGACATCTGAATAATGATTGTTTTTTTAAAACTCATTGGTTTCATCATTTGATCCAATGTTTTTCACGAAAATAGAAGTGCAAACATCAGCACGAAGTCAATAAATTTCGAAAGCCTAGCATAGCTAGTAGATTTAGAATATCCAAGTATCCATCAACTTCAATCTTTACTTCATTACTTAACCATTCTATCAATCTTCAACTTCATCAATGCTCTCTATACTATAACTGTTTTCTACCCAAAATAGTTCATCAAACTTACTACACATTAGAAATCCAGGAACTTGCCACAATAATATGAGTTTATGAACTTGTCCTAGTCAGACCATAGGCGTCCATTCGCTGAGGGGTTCAAAACATACCATATTATTATGAGTCACGAACTTACCATATGCATTAGTTTTAAGAAGCGCACCTAATCCTAATAATATCTGACTAATATTAATAGTTTCTAACTATCAAATATACACATGAGAAAAGAATCACCTTTTCGCCACATATACATTGATAGCGCGACACCAACATTCCAATGATTATCAATGTGAAAAACTAAGCGCAAGCACAAAACCCTCGCCCATACAAATGTTTGTACAACTTAGCCATCACATGAGTCCTCAATTGAAATCCCACCTAACTCTATCTTACTCTTAACTTGCTCTTAACTTGCTCAATACGAATTCCTCGTATCACATTATCTATAACTCCTCGTGAGTTTACCTCGTACTATATCATAGTACATTACCTTCATAGCATCAAGCTATAATTATTCAAACATTACAAACCATCATTCTCTTATAACTTAAACAGATCATGTTGTGATCTTATTCTATATTCATCTCCCTTAAAATTCTTTTTCTTCACTCGTGATCGTTTTGTTTTACGATCCTCTTTCTTTCCCTTTTTCATCACTTACGATTTCATTTATGCTTTTAATCTTACAGACTTTGTCTATTCATCATTATTCGTTATCTTGGCTATTGGAGTTAAGCAACTCCCATTTCTTATCTTTATATCTCTTCAAGATTCTTCTTTGAATTTTCTTATTTATATAACAATTCTTCCTTTAAGAATTTCTAACTTCATTTACATTGCTCAACATTTCATTCGAGTTTCACATTTTCATCATAGGTATCCACTTTCTATACTTGGTACACATCAAGTCTCTAACAGTTTCAATATGATACTATACGAGGTGGTTTCCCACAAACAACCAATAAACTAGGTTCTGAGTTGCTAGTTAGTATATACCTCACCCGTATGAAGGAATCGTTTAGCCCAGATACCATATATCAACTATTAAAGAGTACAATTGTACCATACTTAAATATAACTTTTTATTCTTAACTTCTTTATCATCTTCTCCTTTATTCTCTAACGTTATAGCCTAGGGTACTCTTACCTAAGGTTTATAACCTATAGCTTTGATACCAACTGTAATGACCCCAAAATTCATACAATTTAATTCTCAATTTTGGTCTTTAATAATACATTCAACATCTAATTTTACATCATTAAACGATAATACAACCATTGAAATTTGCGGAATAATTAAAATTTTCTACTACAAACTATCCACATTCCCAAAACCTACAACCTTTACATCTAAATATCTCAAAATCATTTTAATACTACATTAGTTTACATCGCAAAACGATATTACAATTCAACATTAATACATTATTCGGAACCTTAAATATGGTTCAAATAATAATAACACAACCAAAGTGTATAAATCTTCAAGTATCACATCTGATTCATGTCTTTCAAGTAACACATAACTTTAACTTGAATCTTGAACCGGCAAAAGTTATTATTTGCAAGGTTGAGCTCGACAGCCTAGCAAAATCTAACAGTTTTCATGCATCACATAACACATAATAACATGCGCAACATATAATATACATGCTACAGTTCATATAACAGGTATAAAGATTGAGTCCTTACTCAATCAGCATGCTTTAATCTATCAACATAGTCATAAATTGACTTTAACATTTCATACTTTCAACATATAAATAACACATCATGCTCTTTGCAATAAAGATTTAAAACAGTTAATCATCAAGTTCACATAGCAAATAGGAATTGAAAGACTTGCCTGATTCGTAGTTTATGAACTACGACTTAACTGCTTAACGCTTATCTGCACTTCGTGTATTCCTACACAGTTATATAATCATGAATTCACATCCATTAGTCATATATTTCATACGCTCTTAATATAAAAATAAATATTGTTTCCTAACTTGGTTTCATTTTTACTTGAACTTAGGATAAGCATGAGACTAGTTCATTCTATTATCATATTTATCTAAACAATCTTATTTCATATCTTGTAGTCTTTAAAGACAAGATATAACCATAACTTAAGACCATACAGTTAGCAAACTGCTCTTAGTCACTCTGCAGAACGGCGCGGCCGCGCTGCATTTAAGCTTGGGAGTGGCGCGACCGCGCTACTCCCTGCCAAAACCAGACTTGAGCTTTTCATTGCTCAGTTTAGTCCTAACCTACTATGCATTCTGATACATACTATAAACATACATCAAGTAAGTTCTGATATTTCTTCAAGTTCACATTTCAAATCATTTAGTTTTGAATTACATAGTTCTATATTGAATTATTTATATCAACAAGGCTTAACAACTTCTTTTAACAAAGGTTCAAGGTTTATAAGCTTTTAAACCTTATATTGGTACTAACAACCTTTAATACGCATGTTCACGTGTATCTATCTCATTTACATAGACATAGCATAGTTTATAATTTTAAAACGTGCTTTAATAACTTATGTCATTCTTGACTAGTTGAGTGCACATATCATTCATGTTCAAAGGCATAAATAACTCTATCATGCTTGCTTATAAGGTCATAATGCAAGTAACAATGCTCATCAAAGTTAGTTTCTAAAACTTTTAAATTTCTCTTTGAAAACACATATTATCCAAGCTATACAAGTTCTCTTATACGAGATAACTTAAGATCACATTTTTTTTGCTCGCATGACTCCACCATATGCTCACTACAAAGTCAGAACTCAAGTGACTTAAAGTTCGTCAAGGGTTTGTTTTCGAAATCTTCAAGTTTTTTTTTAAAACACATACTAAGTCATGCTAAAGCATCCCATTATGAGTAAAGTAATCTTAGCCATATGACATGTCTATTATCATGCATATTCATGTTTTATCACTTAGGATAACATATTCCATCGTTCGGAGCACTATATTTGCGTATGTGCTCGATCGACGCCCTCCGATCGCCTCATATTACGTAATAGTCACAAAGATGACTGTTTTTACCCTTCCTAACGACCTCAAATTGAAAACCTTAAAGAACAAAGGTTGTAGGTCTATTCGTCCTCATTTTGGATCATCTTGAATCACCTCAATCGGAATTCGTATGAAAAGTTAATGACCGTTTTACCAAAACAGGTCAAAATAGTCACAGTCAGAACACATGGGGCGCGACCGCACCCCTTTTGCACCAATACCACGCACCCGTGCCAATGCCCAGCTCCAGCTGTGCGCCCGCGTTCCTGGCTTTGTACAGAAACAGTTTTGGACATATCTTTTTCATTTTAAGTCTGAATTAGTCGATTTTCGATTCGTTGGACTCGTTAAACTCTTAGCTACTCATCTAGAGAATAATTATAACACTTCAAACATATTAACAAATCATTTTAAGGGTTCCAATTCAGTGTTCATGCTATATTTTCATGTTTTAAACACATTTAGCGAATTCATTCGCTACGAACTCGTTTCTCAACCAAATTTGTCTGTTTAACTTTCGTTCTTTTCTTTTTTCAACATACCAACAACTTCCATTATCAACTTACAGTTTAGAGTATGAATTCAAAACAAATTTTGACCCCAAAACATACCATGTAATATATATAAAACCAAAACTCAAGTTCTTCACCTTCAAACATGTTTTCATGAATTCGATACTTCAAAAATCATCTATAGATAACATATAATAGATTATGTAATCCCAATACACATAAAAATTAATTTCTCAACAATTAACCCTAGAACTTCAATTACAGAGAACTTAAAAAACAAAACTAAGAACTCGAAACTTTAAAATAGATTACTTACCTTTATTTAACTAGATGATTAGAGAAGCTTGATTAATCTTCTTCCTCTTCTTTGATTCTCAGAATTTATCTTCTCAATTACAAAGAATTCTCTCCCTTTCTCTAACCCTCTCTTCTGTGTTCTTAACCTTAGAAAAAGAACACGTAAAATAAACTGACTCCCCTCTCTCTCACGTACATTAGTTACAATAGGTGTCAGTTACAATAAACCAAAAGCCAAAAGGCTGCGTTTGGTTACACACAATTTCCCCCATACTAGATTATTTTAATAATATTATATTATATAGTTTTTATTTGTCACACCTGCAATCAATTTACATAACTTACAATAATAATTATAATTTTTATTATAATTCTTCTGATGATTAATAAATAATCATATATCTAATTTAATTAATAAATTAGACTTAAACATCGCTTTATTTAATTTACTTATTTTTTTTATATTAAACAACTCATTTGATTTAATTAATTCATTAAATTAAGTCTTCAAAGAATAAAATTTACCTTTGCTTTAACTTAATTATCTTCCACACGTAACTAAATTATTATACCACAATTTTATAAATTATTTATTTTTCTCAATAAATAAATTATTTAAAGCATTTAATTAATTCAATAAATACTTAATATTAATTACAAAATTCATTTAATTCCTTCAATAGTTAACTCAACTATTAAACCTCACTTTCCCAATATATGAATATATATTTCTCTTCACACCAGATAACATATTTCAAAATATATAGCACGTATATATACATACTTCAACTTAAAACATCTCATAATAAGAATTTTAATTATTAAATTCCTATTTTAATAACTTATAAAAATTCGAGTTGTCGCAGATGGTTTTCAATATTTCCATCAACAACCAAATCAACGTTCAATGGTTTCTTTGGTTTAAACTTACTTAAACACTTACGATTTCTACTTAAACATGGCTTGTAAATATTTAATTCACTATTAACCATCCTTATTCCCCCGGAAGAGACATGCTCCACCAATTCATGATTCTCTACGAAAAATGAATTTAAACGAATCGAAAACTAAGGTTTTACGAATTATTACCTTTACGTTCTTCGTGTTCTTGCTAAAAACTCTTATGATTTGCTTAAAGCTCACTTGATTACTTGTTTCTAGCTCTTTCTCTCTCTCAAATTATATTGGTCAATGTTTTTAAAACATCAAATAACCAACTAAAGCTTTCTTATATAGGCAATTCAAATGGAGGGCAAAATGGTCTTTTGGTATCCTCCTTACTATTCACCACCTCCACAACAACTTAGCCACCAAGTGGCCGGCCCACATGCCTTGTGGGTCCCCCCATGAGTTTTACCCATTCGGTGACCCATAGGTTCGATCCGCGGTTCGGTTTCTTGGATCGGGCCTTAAAATTAATTCTTATTAGGCCTATCTTGGGCTTGATTTCACAATACATTGGCCTTAATATAATCTAAGTCCAATTAGATTCTACAAAGTCCATAAACTTAAAGTCTAATAAGAACTAATTGTATTCTACGCGTATAACTCACGTATTCTCTTCGTATAGTATTCGTACGATATTCCTATTATACGTCGTAATAATCTTCATACTATACTCGTATACTAACTAGTATCATACTCGTATATAGCACATATAATAAACCTAATCATTATACGCATTTCATTTCCTTCTCGAAAATTAATTTCCCTAACCCTTAGGTTTTAAGTCTGCAAGCAAAAACTTCGTTTGCCATAACTGAAATATTATTGGATATTCCATCTCATCTTAGAATTCTATCATTACGCGTTTCTTGGAATTTCAAACTTAATTCCCAACAGAAATACAGAAATAGATGAATAGTGTTTTTACAGAAATTTCTCGAAAAACTTTTATTTTTGGCTTGGAAATTCAAAACAATTAATTCTAGCACATAGCCAGAATCCTAACTACATCCGCACATTCTAGGTCATAGAACGACCTTCAAATAGCTTACTCATATAAATAATCAATTAAATTCATTTAATCCACATAATCAAATAAAAATTTCATTCATATAAAAAATCTGATTTTCTCGGGTGTTACATTCTCCCCACCTTATAAGGATTCTGCCTCAAGAATCTCGCTACAATTACATAAACAAATGAGGAAAATTTTCCTCTATTTTACTCTAGAGTTCCCACGTTGCTTCTTCGGCATTGTGGTTCCTCCAAATTACCTTCACGAAGGTATTATCTTATTTCTCAAGACTTGTTCCTTCCTATCAACAATTTGAACTGGAAGTTCTTCATATGTTAAGTCTTTTTCTATCTGAATAGATTCGTACTCTATTATGTTTTTGTAGTGCGATTTATAGGGATGCAACACTGACACGTGAAACACATTGTGTATACGTTCCATCTCTGGAGGTAAAGCTACTTCATAAGCTACCTCTCCTACCCTTCTTAAAATTTCAAAAGGTCCTATAAACCTTGGACTTAACTTCCATTTCTTTCCAAAATGTATCTTCCCTTTCCAAGGTGATACTTTCAGAAAGACATACGAACCTACTTCAAATTCCCTCTTCTCACGGTGAGAATCTGCATACTTTTTTTGCCTTATCTTGAGCCACTACCAAGCGAGTACGTATTAGCTTTACCTTGTTTGCCGTCTGTTGTACCATCTCAGGTCCCAACATTCAACGTTCCCCTACTTCACCCCAGCACAGTGGAGTTCTACACTTCCTCCCATATAACGCTTCATAAGGCGTTATGCCTATACTAGCGGGAAACCTATGGTTGTACGCGAATTCCACCAAAGACAGATGTTCGTCCCAACTCTCCTTAAAATCCATAATGCAAGATCTTAACATATCTTCTAGCATTTGGATTGTTTGCTCACTTTGTCCATCCGTCTGAGGATGATATATTGTACTTAACTTCAGCTGTATTCCCATTTACTCTTGAAAACTCCTCTAAAAAAATTCGATGTGAATCGTGGATCACGATCTGACACAATCGAAACAGGTACTCCATGTCTAGAAATAATTTCTTTGACATACAGTTTAGCTAATTGCTCTAGGTTATACCTAACTCCTATTGGTAAGAAGTGAGCCGATTTCATCAACCGATCCACTATTACCCAAATAGCGTCGTATCCTTTCCTTGTCGTTGGAAGTCCCACCACAAAATCCATTATGATATGCTCCCATTTCCACTCTGTAATCCCTAGGGATTGAAATAACCCACTCGTTCATTAGTGTTCAGTCTTAACTTTTTGACAAGTTAAGCACTTACTAACATATTCTGCTATCTCTCTCTTCATGTTTGGCCACTAAACGTTCTGTCGAAGGTCTTGATACATCTTCATACTACCTGGATGTATCGAGTACCTCGAACTATGGGCCTCACTTATTATCTCTTCTTTTAACTCGAAATTATCTGAAACCCAAATTCTTCCTTCGAAACGAAGCAATCCCTCCTTGTCGAGGTTATACTTAGTCTTCTCTTCATCTTCCATTCTCTTCTTCACTCGCTCGCATTCTTCATTGCCTAATTATACTTCTTTAACCCGTTCCACTATGCTTTGTTGGGTCTCGATTGCGAATAACATCTCTACCGCTTCACATAGTAATTTAACCTTTAACTCCATTCTTTCCATCTCCGTTACTAACTCATTCTGAGTCATTAACATTGATAGATTTTCTCTACCCTTCCTACTTAGCGCATCGGCTACTACATTTGTCTTTCCTGGATGGTATAAGATATCATAATTGTTGTGACGCCCCCAAAATAGGTATACATCACCCATTTTGAGTCGTCAATAACATGGTACAGAAACAACTACAACTTTATTAATACAACATAAAAATTATGAGTTTAAATACAAATATTGCCATCTAGACAATATTCACACCCAAATAAGTCCTCATTACAATTATTGGTACATTATTTTACAAAAATGGTGAGGACTACTAAACAACTTTCCAAAACCTTCATTCCATACCCCGACTAGTACTCGCTACATTCTCACCTCCTGAGAAGAAAAATGGAACAAAAAGGAAAAGGGTGAGCTCAACTAGCCCAGTAAAGAATACTATGACTAAGATAATATAGAACAAATTATCGTTAGTCTTCAACAGGGAAAAATCTGATAAAATACAATAGACAACAAGTTTCAGATCAATATTCGTAGCGGAAATAATAATTCATAGAAGAGTTACGTAGAGAATGAAATCTACTATAATCTATGAATTTAAAAGTCCATCATCAATATCTTATCCCTGTAACATCAATCAATATTCATCTTGAATCAAATATTCATCTTTGCACTACTGAGCCAAAGATATTCATCATTAATTCATGTTCATCTCAACACCGTATATCTTTGCACCTACGGGCCAAAGATATTCATAAGAAAATCAACTATCTTTTTTTACTACAGGCCAAAGATATTCATAATATCATCATTTAGGATGAGGATGATGAAAAATATTTTAAAAAAATCGAATCCAAAGGAAACAAAAGAACAAATATTAAGGATTCGTACTTTAAACAATTCGAGTTCAAAAATACTTCATTAATAATCATAGAGAAGTAAAATTTAAGAATGATCAAATCATGGAAACAATCAAAGCTAGTATCCACAATAGATATTTTGGACAAAAACGAAAATTTAATATTTTTGTGAATAGTGCCGTATTCGTGAATAGTGTCGTATACGTGAATAGTGTCGTATACGTGAATAGTAACCCTGACACTAAAAGACAAGAATTACACAAGAAAAATATTACCGATATTCTGGCATAATGATATTAGAAGAAATAATATCATTGTTAAAAATAATAATAATATCCCTTACCTTGAAAAGACTGTACTTCTAGCTGGAATACCGGATATAGTGCTGAAGGGAACTTGCACCGTATAGCAAAACTCAAAGTATCAAAATACTCACAAGAATACGCTCGATAATATAGAGAGAGAAAATTTTAGTTTCTTGTGTGATTTTTAATTCTAACCTAAGCACCCTATTTATAGGAAAATGCTTAGAACACCATAGTAGAAAATTTAATAAAATATTATTAATAATAACAAAATTCATACACATCCTTTGAAATCAGATTTCCCACATGCCCACCTTCTAGAAAGAGTAAGAAAAACGTTTTTCATAAAATAATCATTAAAACTTCCAAAAATAAATTATTTCGGAACTTCGAAACTTCAATAATTCATAATAAATAGCTCTTTTGTCAGAAAAATTCGAATCACATGTTCTTTTCATAGGAAATTCCATTCTATACAACTTTGTAAGTTTAAGTTTTTCCAAATTCCAAACAGAAGTTGACCGAAATCCACAAATGGGCGATTTTACGGGCTATAAACCACTTACAGTCAAGAAATGGGGTCCACCGACATGTTTAACATGTTTTAAACATTTTTTTGTAAAAAAAATACTCTTCCTCCTCATTTATTCATATATCCCACATTCATTGTAAAAATATCACCATTATTATATTATTAAAATATAATAATATATTTAAATAAATTATTTTATCAAAAAAGATAAAATATCAATTTTCAACAATTGTCACATTAAAAATTTTCTCCATCTATATCCACATAAAATGAATATTTTCTTTATCATATAAATCAATAATTAATTATTCACAAATAATATTACAGAATCACAATACTGGCAACCAGGCTGTTTCTAGGAAAGAGGGGGCTTTTCAATAAGGATTTCTCCTTACTGGCGCGCAATTAGATGACCAAACCTCTCCTTAGAGAGAACTTTCTAGACATTGCCAATAACGTTATCTAATAATATTATTCAAATAATATGAATTATTGATCTGATAATGAAAATACTGTGCAGTGACAATTATTGAAACAACAATAATATAAAATATCAACATAGCAATTATTGAATCAATAAAATAAAATATTGAACAGGAACCTCCGTGTAACTTATTGAGTAGTTCCTTCTTACGTAAGAATCAATAATTAGTGCAATCTGCAGTGCTATTGTGTTTTAACCACCGGGTATTCCAACAAGATAATACTTGGTAATAACTACGCCTGTTAGTTATAAACAACTTATACTTGTCATTTTCTTCATCCAATCGCTTTACATTATGGGGCCCACACAAGGTCATGCGCCAATCATATGAATATTCTCGACGCGGTAAGAATATTCCACGACCAACCGAATATTCCCCGACAATAATGAATATTTTATAACCACTTGCTTATTTAAAATATTTGCGCATTTTACCCATAACTAACCACATTAATCAAATCAACCCTTACTATTTCAAAATAATAAATAAAGGAAATTTAATTTCATTTATAATAAGTTGGGGTCTTACAATTGTAATCTTTTATCAACTCTAACCACCTTCTCAGTCTCATATTCAACTCCTTCTGTGTAAAGATATAATTCAGACTTTTATGGTCCGTGTATATCTCACACTTTTCCCTTATAAATAATGTCTCCATATTTTGAAGGAAAAAACTACAGCTCCCAATTCTAGGTCATGAGTAGGATAGACCTTCTCATAATCCTTCAACTGGCGTGACGCATACGCAATGACCTTTCCATGCTGCATGAGCACGCAACTCAGTCCTCTATGCCAAGCATTGCTATAAACTACGAAATTTCCCATATTATCTAGTAAAGACAATACAGGTGCCTCACTTAACCTCCTTTTTAGTTCCTGAAAACTATTCTCATACTTCTCAGTCCACACATACTTTACTGACTTCCTCGTCAAATTCGTCAACGGAGTATCTATTTTAGAAAAGTCCTGAATGAACCTTCTATAGTATCCTGCTAACCCGAGAAAACTCCAAACCTCGGTTAGCATTTTCGGTTGCTCCCAATTATTAACTGCTTCCACCTTCGCTGGATCAACGAAAATGCCATCTTTATCAATAACATATCCCAAAAACTGCACTCTTTCAAGCCAAAATTCATACTTAGTGAATTTCGCATACAACTTCTCCTTCCGTAGTGTTTCCAACACTATCCTTAAATGTTCAGCATGATCTTCTGGCATATTTGAATAAACTAGAATATCATCAATGAACACTACGACAAACTTGTCCAAATATTGTTTGAACACTCTGTTCATTATATCCATGAATGTGGCTGGCGCATTTATCAACCCAAACGATATAACCAAAAACTCGTAATAACCATAACGAGTTCTGAACTCCGTCTTAGGTACATCCTCCTTCATTACTTTCAACTGATGGTACTCCGTACGCAAATCTATCTTAGAAAAATACTTTGCCCCTTTCAACTGATCAAATAGATCATCGATCTTGGGCAATAGGTATTTATTCTTTAATCGTTAACTTGTTCAACTCTCGATAGTCGATACAAAGTCGTAACGACCTATCCTTTTTCTTTACAAACAATACCAGTGCTCCCCACGGAGACACACTCGATTGAATGTACTTCTTATCTAATAGTTCTTGTAATTGAACCATTAACTCCTTCATTTCTATCGGCGTCATCCTATACGGTGCCCTAGAAATTTGTGTCGTATCCGCTAACAGATCAATCACAAACTCGACCTCCCTATCCAGTAGAAGACCTGGTAATTCATCCGAAAATACATCCGCGAACTCTTGAACTATAGGTATCTGTTCCAATGATGCTCCCACTCTTTGGGTATCCACAACATGGTACAGGTATCCTATACACCCCTTCCTCAACATTTTCCTAGCTTGTGTCATCGTTAGACAACAAGAGCGTCTAAGTGATTTACTACAGTAGAAAACTACCTTGGTTTTCTTAGAAAGCCGAAGGTTCACACTTTTCCTATGACAATCTATTATAGCCTTATGGTTAATCAACCAATCCATACCGAGAATTACATCGAATTCTCTCAACCTTATCGGTACTAAATCTACCGATAATTTGTTACCTCTAATATCTACGCAGCAATTCCTATGAATATGTTCAATGGGAATTATCTCTTCGTTTGCTACCTTTAAGTCTAAAGGTGTCTCTAATCTTTTAGGGAGTAAACCTAATCACTTAGCAAATTCACATGCTATAAAAGAACAAGTAGCACCCGAGTTAAATAACACATAAGCATTTATTTCAATGACTGGAATGATACCTGCTACTACATCCGCTGATGCAACCGCATCTTGGACAGTCATATTAAATGTATGGGTTGAGGGTCTACCTGATGATGGTTTTGGTCCAGTAATGGCTAACTTACCACTATTAGTACCCTTACTACCCTCCGAACCATTCTTCGGGCAATTTCTTTCCATGTGGTCCATCGACCCACAAACAAAACAACCATGGTTCTTCTTAGGATTAGGAAAATTGGGTGATATGTGACCCTCCTGCCCACAGTTATAACAAACCAATTTCCCTTTCAGGCAGACTCCTAGATGAGTTTTCCTGCATGTCTTACATTCCTCCATCCTACGCTTAGGATCCCCTTGTTTCACTCTAGTATTCCCGGAGTTAAAATTCTTCCTCTTGGACAGACTTCCACTGCCACTAGCTCCTTCCACCTTGGGTCCTCCTTCTCCCTTGCCCTTATTCTTTCTCTCCTTGTGGTATTGGCTCAAAGCCTCACTACCACCCTTTGCAATGATCGCCTTCTCCAGAATGGTCCCATATGAGGCACTCTAGAAAATAGAGATCCTACTATAAAGCCAGGGTTTTAATCCCTGCTCAAACCTACGAGCCTTCCTCTCCACAGTGTCCACTTGGTGTGGAGCAAACCTTGCCAATTCATTAAATTTGGCCGCGTATTGGGGAACCATCATGTCCCCTTATTTAAGTTCTAGGAACTTAATTTCCATTCTCCCCTGCATGCTAGTAGGAAAATAGTACTCGAAGAATACCTTCTTGAACTATTCCCACGTAACCGCATCAGTTCTAGCCCCACCCTGGTGAGCCTCCCACCAGAAATTGGCTTCCCCTTTCATCATGTAAGTCGCAAAAGAAGTCTTTTGCGCCTCAGCTACATTTTTAATAACAAATGCCTTTTCTATTTCTTTCACCCATGTCTGGACCTCTATTGGGTCTGTAGTTCCTTTGAACTCCGGCGGACCTATGCTTTTGAACTCCTTAAAGGTAGTCATTCTGGCTACCCTAGGTACTGCGGGTGCTCTACCCCCAGTTTGGTTAAATGCACTCGTTAATAAATTAACGAACTCTTGCATAGGGTTATTCTGACCCCCTTGATTATCATTATGGGATTCAGCTTCCTGATTACGTTGTCTTCTTCTTGGCGGCATTATTCTGATTAAATAAATAAAGTTTCATTATTATCTATTTACTTACTTAGTTATCATTCAACAACAATAACTCATACCACAACAAAGCACATTGAATAAAAACTTCATTATATTAATACACTTCTTCATAGTTCAAAACTATTTATAACTTGAATCCATAGCCAAAAGCTATTACATTACTATCCCACGATTAACTTCTACAAAAATTGGGATTTACAAAATGACTACCCTTTAATTATACAAAAAAGGGTTTTACGTCACTACACATATACAAAAAGATCTACCGATATACTAACACTGCCTCACAGCATTCTCATGCTTCTAATTCGCTAGAATCGAAACAATATCCTGACTAATAGTATGTCTAGTCTGCCCCGACTCAATAGAATAACAAGCAATTTTTAGCTTGAAATCCTCATTAGCTCTATTATGGATGTAAGACATCCGTGCTATCTTCTGATTCTTCTCAACCAGTTCCTTACGAAGCTATACGGCCTCATTCTTATAGTCCCTCGCCTTATCCATCATAAGCACCTTCTCGTCGTGCTCTAAGTCAAAATCTGCTTCTGCAGACTCCTTTGCATCATAGATATCACTAATCTCCGTATTCTGGTTTTGCACAACAGTGCACAGTTGCACATTCCGGTTAAGCACCGCTAGATACAATGCCCTCATTGCATTGGAGGTGTTGGCTCTAGTGCAGGTACCACTGTATTGAACGATGCTACCTCCATCTCCCCATCCCAATCGACCACCATATCAAGGTATGATGTCGATCCTAGGATTTCCATATCCTCCTCGGAATAATCCTCCTCTGAATAGTCTTCCTCAGGCTCGGACTCTTCTATGTTTGTGACGCCCCCAAAATAGGTATACATCACCTATTCTGAGTCGCCAAATACATGGTACAGAATACAAATACAATCTTAAATATACAACAAGAGCTGTGAGTTTTAATACAAATATTGTCTTCTAGACAATATCCACTCTCAGAATAAGTTCTCATTACAATTATTATCACACTATTTCATAGAATAGTGAGGACTACTAATGCTATCATCTGAACCGTCACTCCGTTCCCCGACTAGTCCCTGCTACATTCTCATTTCCTGAAGAGAACAATGAAAGCAAATGGGTGAGCTCAACTAGCCCAGTAAGAAATATTATGACTAAGATAATCCAGAATAAATTATCGTTAGCCTTCAATAGTGTTAAACTGATAAAATATAACAAACATCAAGTTTAACTACAACGGAACAAGCAATCCATTAAAAGAGTCAAGTAGAGAGTAAAATCTACTATCTTTTATGATTTAAAAAGGTTTTTCATCACTTTTATCGCTGAGACTCAGCTTAATAATTAATCCACATCATCCCTGCACTACAGCCAAGGATTTTCATTAGTATCACATCCACAAATTATCCATGCACTACGGGCCAAGGATATTCGTGTATTCATCAATGGTCATGATCATGCCAACAACTGTCCATCAATACACTATGGGCCAATGAGGACTTTTACCACATCATTTGTAACATTACGGTCATGATTATACCGAATAATCCCTGGTCATAATCATACCAAGTCCATCCATGCACTACAGGCCACAAATGACTTTCAACATAATATAAACATGAGGATGATGACAATGATATAAGAATTCAATAAAACAAGTTCAAGAATTAATTTATCCAGGAACCAATAACGTCCAAATTGTCAACATAATACTGCTTCGTGGGGTAAAACTCAAGAATGCTCAGAAGAATATTTCCATGAAAAGATATTGGATGAAGCGCAAATATCAAGGATATTCCACTAATTTCATGGAGTATAAAAGCCAAAATTTTAACCAACTGAGTATAATGAAGAATGAAATAACAAAAGAAATCACCAGGCATGCGATAAATCGCACATGTGTTATTCCAATAGAATAATAAATAATAATTACGGAACCAGTCATGCGTAAAAGCGCATGTTAGATTTTCCAATGTAATAATAAATGATGATATTCCAATATTCCAATGTAATAATAAATAATGTAATCGTAAGTAATACCTAAGGATGTTCCAACATAATAATAAATAATGGAATAATGTTTCAAACAGCGAATTTACATGATGCATGTGATTCCAACAAAATAATAAAAATGGAATAATGTAAGAATTTCACCATATATGCGGTATTGCATACAAAGTTATTCCAACATAATAATAAAGAATGGAACAATGTAAGTTCTCTTCATGAATATGGAAGAATAATACCCTTACCTTAGAACAAACCGGATATAGGAGTAGTGAAGTAGCGAATACTTTTCTTCTTTCTCTCTATAGTTTCTCTCTCTGAGTTTCAAAGAATTCGTAAGAAATAATGAAGGAATGAGCTTCTATTTATAGGAGAATAGACCTGAATAGTAACTAATTCATGAACGGTCCATTTGATTTACTTTTAAACTATGGTCCATATTAATTTACTATGCAAATTTAATAAAATATTCTAATAAAATAAAAACTTTTAAATAAAATATAATATATTATATATATTATCTAATAAAACAAAACTTATATATATATATATATATATATATATATATCATATATTACATTTACATTCAGTTACAACCTCGTGAATTCAAATCCCATCTCCATTCTCACGATTTAAACATGAACCGGAAGGTCACGGACTAATTAGCGCACCTCAAATTTCAAGATTCCTCAATCTTATATATATATATATATATATATATATATATATATATATATATATATATATATATATATAATCATACATTATGTAACCATCCACCACATAATACAACTTTCCCTCCTGACAATGCAAATTCCCCCCTCCCCCACACAAGACATCAACCTTACTAGTGGCCCCATCTTTTAATATATATACTAAATAACTTTCTACCGATTATTTTGAAAAATAGGTAAATGAGGGTCCATAAATACAACAAATACTTCATAAAAATCCCCTCAATATTTTTAACAACATTTATCATTATTATTATAATTCACAATATTAATCGACCAGGTCGTTCCCAGGAAAGAGGGGGCTTTTCGATAAGGATTTCTCTCTATTGGCGCGCAATTAGGTGACCAAACCTCTCCTTGACAAAACTTCTAGACATCGTTAATATTGTAAATAATAATGTTAATAACTTTGTCGTCTTAATTATTGATTTAGTAATATATAAAAATATCGACAATAATTGAATCAAATAACGTGAGATACTATGCATCAATTATCGTAGTAATAATTGAACAAAACTAAGTGACTTCTCACGTGAGCATCAATAATCAATATCGTAGCTACTATACGCAACCATGCCAGATTCCTATATTTTTTAACACCGGTGTTTCAACAGCTTAACGATAAAACTTCCGCCATTATTTTCATAAAATATTTTTGTCGCTTTCTCTCAATCCAACAATAATTTCGCTTAAGGGGTCCACTAATGATTGTGTCGTCGCATTTAATATTCCCTATTAAAATGAATATTCCCCACCAATCGAATATTATATAACAACTTCATGTGTTTTGCAAAATTTATAAATATTACCCACAACTATAACATTATATCAAATTCATTCCATAATATTCAAAATGATAATTATAGAAAATTCATCTTTATTCATAAAAGTTGGGATCTTACAATCTCCCTTCTTATGAAATTTCACTCTCAAAATTAGGGTACGCACACTGTATGTCAAAGAGGTAAGGATACCTTGATTTCATTTCAGATTCTAACTCCCGTGTCATTTCCTCAACATCGTGGTTCCTCCATAAAACTTTGACTTGAGGTATAACCTTGGAGCGTAGAATATGTTCCTTCTTATCCAAGATTTGAACAGGAACTTCTTCATACGTTAAATCTTCTGCTATTTCGTCCGGTTCTAACTCAATAATGTGGTTCGGGTCTTTCACATATTTATGTAACATGGATATATGAAAAAAGTTATAAACACGAGACATACTTGACGGTAAAGCGAGTCTATACGCCATAGTTCCTACTCGATCGAGGATTAAAAATGGGCCAATGAATCGAGGATTGACTTTTCTCTTTTTCCAAATCTCGTAACTCCTTTCCATGGAGAAACACATAACAGCACATGATCTCCAATATCGAATTCCACATCTTTTTGATGAAGATCAGCATAACTCTTTTGTCGATCTTGTGAGGTTTTTATACGTTGTCGTATTGTTAGAATCTTTTCCGTAGTCATATGTACTAACTCTGGTCCCAACAACATTGCTTCATCCACCTCATCTCAGCATACTGGAGAACGACACTTTCTTTCATATAACGCTTCGAATGGAGCCATGCCAATACTTGCTTGATAACTGTTGTTGTAGGAAAACTCCACGAATGGTAAGAACTTATCCCAACTTCCCTTGAAGTCAAGGACACAAGGTTTTAATAAATCTTCAAGAGTTTGAATAGTCCTCTCTCGATTGTCCGTCCGTGTCTGAGGATGATATGCCAACTAAATCGTAAAACTGCGCCCCCATAGCTTTTTGCAAACTAACCCAAAATCTTGAAGTGAATCTTGGGTCTCGATCAAAAACTATGGATACTCGCATACCATGCAATCTTACAACCTCATTTTATGTACATACACGAGCAAGACGTTCAAGTGTATAAGTTTCTCGATAGGTAAGAAATGAGCGACTTGGTCAATCTATCAACAATGACCCAAATTGCATCTATACCTTTAGAAACCTTGGGAAGACCAAAGAACAAAATCCATGGTAATGTGCTCCCACTTCCATTCGGAATTTCAAGTGGTTGTAATGGACCTTTTGGTACTTGATGCTCTGCCTCGACTCGCTGACAAGTTAGACACCTTGAGATAAATAAATACTATCTCTCTCTTTCATATTGCTCCACCAAAATATATGACGAAGATCACGATACATTTTGGTACTTCCGGGATGGATTGCAAATGGTGTGTTATGCGCTCCATCATGATTTTATACTTTAAATTAGGGTCGTTAGAACACAAAAAGTCCGAGTTGACTCAAGTATTCCTTCTTCATCGATTCTTGCTTCCTAAGATAGCACCTTCTTGTACTTTCTTCCTTATTCGCATCGCCTGTGTCCGTAGCTATGAGCAGCGGCTTTAACTTTATCGATTAAAGTTGGTTCTACTAGTATATTCGCCATCATCACGTGGTTTCTTGAGTCTTTATCTCTATCTCCATCCTTTGCAAGTCATACAAAATGGGCCTTTCCGTTGACAATATCGCACTCATGCATTCATATGATCTTCTACTCAATGCTTCGCCTACCACGCTCGCTTTTCGGGATGGTATTGATGGTATGATCATAATCTTTCAATAGTTCAAGCCAACGTCGTTGTCGCATGTTGAGTTCCTTTTGAGTGAAGAAATATTTGAGGCTTTTATGATCCGTAAAGATCTCCACTTTCTCCCCATACAAGTAATGCCTCCAAATCTTTAGTGTAAAACGATCACGCCAACTCTAGATCATGAGTAGGATAATTTCTCTCATATTCTTTGAGTTGTCGAGAGGCATAGGCTATGACTTTCCCATGTTGCATGAGAACACATCCTAACCCTTTGCTCTAAAGCATCACCAGAGATGACAAATCCTCCGAGCCGAGATGGTATTGTCGAACAGTCTAAAAATAAGTCTCCTCTTGAGTTCTTGAAAACTCTTCTCACATTCCTCACTCCAACCAAATTTTATATCCTTCCGAGTCAAATTTGAGTTAATGGAGTAGCGATTCGAGAAAACCCTTCTACGAATCTCCGATAATAACCAAATAAAGCGAGAAAACTACATACTTTCTATTACTAATTTAGGTTTCTCCCACTTTGAATTGCTTTAATCTTTCTTGACGTCAATGAGATATTCCATGACTTGATACCATGTGCCCAAGGAATGCTACTTCCTCAAGCCAGAACTCGCATTTCTTCAACTTGGCATAAAGCTTATATTCACGAAGCTTTTGGAGTATCAACCTCAAGTGTTGCTCATGATCTTCAAGGCTTTTGGAATATATGAGGATGTCATCAATAAAGACGACCACAAAGTGATCCAAATATTCCTTGAATACTCGGTTCATCATATCCATGAAGGCAGCAGGAGCATTAGTCAATCCAAAAGACATGACTAGGAATTCATAATGCCCGTCATCGAGTTCTAAAAGTCGCCTTTGGAATGTCATCGGCCTAATCTTCAATTGGTGATATCCTAACGAAGATCAATCTTTGAAAAGAATTTGGCGCCTTGCAACCGGTCAAACAGTCATCAATATGTGGCAATGGGTACCTATTTTTGATGGTGACATGATTCAACTCCCGATAATCAATACAAATTCGCATACTCACATCTATCTTTTTCACGAATAGAAATGAGCACCCCAAGGAGAAGTACTAGGACGAATGAAACCGATGTCTAACAATTCCTGCAGTTGAGTCTTTAACTCCTGAAGTTTAATAGGAGTCATTCGATATGGGGCTTTGGAAATAGATTTTGTACCATGTTCAAGGTTGATACAAAATTTAATTTCACGTTCTTGGGGTATGCCATGAAGTTCTTCAGGGAATAGGTCAGGAAATTCATTAACAATAGAAATATCATTCAAAATTGACGTATTTTTGTTTAGATCCGTGACATGAGCTAAGAAAGCTTGACATCCATTTTTCAATAAATGAATAGCTTTATGGCTTGAGATGATGATGATTTGATTTTAATGGTTTGGTTGCTTGAATTCGCATAATAGGTTGGTTAGGAATATTAAAGCTAACAACCTTATATAAAAACAATCAATTTTTGCATGATGAGTAGATAACCAATCAATCCTAGAATTACGCCAAATGCAAGTATTTTCAATGAAATAAGATCGACATGTAATGTGAGGGTACCGATTTGAACCAAACAAGACTTATAAACAAAGTGGATGTAATGAAGGTTTCTCCCAATGGAGTTTCAACAGATAAGTCAAAGTCTAATTTCTCTGAGTCAAATTTAAATGCTGAGCGCAAGTAGGAGAAATAAAAGAATGGGTAGAACCGGTATCAAATAAGGTATAAACTTCGCTAGAGTTTATGATAAGCTTACCCGTGATGACCTCGTTCGGGTTCCTTTGCTTTCCGGGAGGTCACGACAAACGCTTCCCTTGCACTACCATCGGGCTTTGACTTTTCGGGGCGTCCTTTGGTGCCTCCATCCTAGCTAAACTTCTCTTCGATGAAATCGACAAAATCGGGCTAGGTGACCTTCTCTTCCATAATTATAACATGCTTTGACGGCATCGCAGCTTTGACCGATGTGTCCCTCCCTCCGCATTTGAAGCATATGATAGGTGGTCGTTTCCTTCCTTAACGACGGTCTTGATCTTAACGCTTTCCATCATTGTTGAATCTCCTCTTCTTGAAATGTCCAACTCTTATTATTTTAACCATGATTACCACCGGCGTGGTTACCATTTACGGCATGTTGATTCCTCCACGCTTATTGTCACCGCTTGATGACTTCTATCACTCGGTATTATTATTTTGTCTGCGCTCTCTTTTGGTTGGGTTGACTCATTATCGCGCTCCAATAACTAATCCCTATTAACAACATCTAAATACAAAACACGAGATAAGAGATAAGATATTGACGTATCTCGGTTTTCAAACCTCTTAGAAACATCTCGTGTCATTCTCTCCTCATTATCAACCAAATGGGACGCAAACCGGACAACTTCAGCAAACTTGGCTTCGTCTTCGCGACACTCGATCATGTTGTTTTGTTCCGCTTTAATGAACTCTACCTCTTTCATGTGACGAATACTTTCGGAAAGTACTTGTCGTTGAACAGCTTCTTGAACTTCTCCCAAGACATCTTCAAGCGGCGTGTTGAGTACGCTTTACTGATTCCCACCAATAATCAGCTCCTCACCACAACATGAAGGTGGAAAGGGAACCTTTTGCTCCTGAGCATCCCAAGACATCAAATATCTTGTTAATCTTCTTTATCCACGTCTCGCCTTAAGTTGTTTTGGCTCTCCAAAAACTCCAAAGTGGTCCCAGCTCCTTGAATCGCTTAGCGGTGGACCGTCCCCGAGAGTTTCCAGTGTTTCCACCTGCATTTCGGACAGGAGTCTCTCTTGCCTAATGCTGCATGAATTGCAGAAAGCCTCTGAACATTCCATCGTTCATCATTTGGTCAGTGTTGTTGTTTGCATGAGGATTGTCGCCTTCGTGATGCACATTGTCCTGGTTATTGATCTGTGGAGACTTAACGGTCTCCTGTGCTCCATTGCTATTCTCAACATTCTCAAATGCCATTTTCAAATACTACCACAAAACAAAGGTTAATTGACATGCAATATATATCCCTATACTCTGACCGACCAATTAAATTCCAAATAAACTTAGGTAGGTCATACTAGCGAAGGAATTCCTGCTCTCCCCTCCTAGTTCTTGTCTCACATCTCGGCCAGGATCATATCCCTAAGCTTTGATACTTAACCGTGATGCCCCCAAATAGGTATACATCACCTATTCTTAGTCGCCAAATACATGGTATGTAATACAAATACAATCTTAAATATACAACAAGAGTCAGAGAGTTTAATACAAATATTGTCTTCTAGACAATATCCACTCTCGTAATAAGTCCTCATTACAATTATTATCACACTATTTCATAGAATAGTGAGGACTACTAATGTTATCATCTGACTGCGTCACTCCGCTCTCCAGACTAGTCCTCGCTACGCCTCATTTCCGAAGAGAACAATGAAAGCAAATGGGTTAGCTCAACTAGCCCAAGAAGAAATATTATGACTAAGATAATCCGTAATAAATTATCGTTAGCCTTCAATAGTGTTAAACTAATAAAATATAACAAACATCAAGTTTAATCTGCAATGAACAAGCAATCCATTAAAAGAGTCAAGTAGAGAGTAAAATCTACTATCTTTTATGATTTAAAAGGTTTTTCATCACTTTTATCGCTGAGACTCGACAATAATTAATCCACATCATCCTTGCACTACTGCCAAGGATATTCATTAAGATCACAACCACAAATTATCCATGAACTACGGGCCAAGGATATTCGTGTATTCATCAATGGTCGTGATCATGCCAACAATCGTCCATCAATACACTACGGGCCAATGAGAACTTTTACCACATCATTTGTAACATTACGGTCCATGATTATACCGAATAATCCCAAGTCATAATCATACCAAGTCCATCCATGCACTACAGGCCACATATGACTTTCAACATAATATAAACATAAGGATGATGACAATGATATAAGAACTCAATAAAACAAGTTCAAGAATTAATTTATCCAGAAACCAATAACGTCCAAATTGTCAACATGATCTTTGCTTTGTGGGGTAAAACTCAAGAATGCTCGTAAGAATATTTCCATGAAAAGATCATCGGATGAAGCGCAAATATCAAGGATATTCCACTAATTTCATGGAGTATAAAAGCCAAAACTTTAACCAACCGAGTATAATGAAGAATGGAATAACAAAAGAAATCACCAGCATCCGCGATAGATGTGTTATTCTAATAAAATAATAAATAATCGGAACGGTCACGCAGATATTCGTGTAATAATAAATAACGGAACCGGTCGCAAAATTTGCACCGATGGATGTTCCAACAAAATAATAAATTAATGGAACCGTGTCATGCGAAACGCATGCATACAGATGTTCCAACAAAATAATAAAGAATGGAATAACAGAAGAATTTCACCATGTATGCGGTACTTCTCATATACAGGTTATTCCAACAGAATAATAAAGAATGAACAACAGAAGTTCTCTTCATGAATATGGAAGAAATAATACCCCTTACCTTAGAATAAACTGGATATAGGAGTAGTGAAGTAGCAGAATACTTTTCTTCTTTATCTCTATAGTTTCTCTCTCTAGAGTTTCAATGAATTCGTAAGAAATAATGAAGGAATGAGCTTCTATTTATAGGATAATGGACTGAATAGTAACTAATTCATGAATGGTCCAGATTGATTTACTTTTAAACGGACGGTCCATATTAATTTACTATGCAGTATTAATAAAATATTCTAATAAAACAAAAACTTTTAAATAAAATATAATATATTATATATATTATCTAATAAAACAAAACTTATATATATATATATATATATATATATATATATATATATATATATATATACCTAATACATTCACATTCCCATCTCCATTCTCACAACCCCGTGAATTCAAATCCCATCTCCATTCTCACTAATTGGAAGACCTAACCTTTCAAGATTCTTGCTAATATATATATATATATTCAAGATTCCTTATAATATATATATATATATATATATATATATATATATATATATATATATATATATATATATATCATACATTATGTAACCATCCACCACATAATACAACTTTCCCTCCCGACAATGCAAATTCCCCCCCCATACAACACATCAACCTTACTAGTGGCCCCATCTTTTAATATATATACTAAATAACTTTCTATCGATTATTTTGAAAAATAGGTAAATGGGGGTCCATAAATACAACAAATACTTCCTAAAAATCCCCTCAATATTTTTAACAACATTTATCATTATTATTATAATTCACAATATTAATCGACTGTGTCGTTCCTGTGAAAGAGGGGCTTTCCAATAAGGATTTTTCCCTATTGGCGCGCAATTAGGTGACCAAACCTCTCTTTGACAGAACTTCTAGACATCGTTAATATTGTAAATAATAATGTTAATAACTTTGTCATCTCAATTATTGATTTACTAATATATAAAAATATCAACAATAATTAAATCAAATAACGTGAGATACTATGCAGCAATTACTGTAGCAATAATTGAACAAAACTGAGTGACTTCTCACGTAAGCATCAATAATCAATATTGTGTGCTACTATGCAACCACGCGTATTCCTGTACTTTTAACACCGGGTGTTTCAACAGTTAACGATAAAACTTCCGCCGTTATTTTCATAAAATATTTTTGTCGTTTTCTCAATCCGACAATAATTTCGTTGTGGGGTCCACCAATTATTGTGTCATCGTACGAATATTCCCTGTTAAAATGAATATTTCCCGACCAATCGAATATTATATAACAACTTGCGTATTTTGCAAAATTTATAAATATTACCCACAACTATAACATTATATCAAATTCATTCTATAATATTCAAAAATGATAGTTATAAAAAATTCATCTTTATTCATAAAAGTTGGGGTCTTACAATGTTCACTACTGGTACTCCCGCTACGGGCATAGGTACAAGCACTACCTGATTCATGGACTCTTCGCTCACCACGTGTATATCTCTATACATCAAGCTATCGATGGACATCTACAATAACACATAACATGTTGATTAGTACATAATACACAATAATATAAGAACACATCACATTTAGTTTATTTAAGGTTAATTTCTATCTTTTACATCTTTCAATACTAAGTTTCCTCAATACTTAATTAACTCATTCGATTCGAGTTCAATTCCTTCTGACTTCTCCTTTAGTAACAAGGTTATTAGTCTAAGGTTCTTCCCCCCTTAAGTTTTATAACCTAATGCTTTGATACCAACCTATGACGCCCCCAAATATGGGTACTTTCAACCCACAGATATGGTGATACACGGTACTCATCACTATACATTCATTCCATTAAAACAACATTAAAATGAACATAATTACTACATTGTTATTACTATAATAATAATAATTCCTTTCCCATGTTCTGAAACCTATACATTCTTTATCATATTATGATTCTTACAAACATACTAGTCTATTACAGGATAATCTACTTATCCATCTTAACTTTGCCTTTACCCCTACTGGGATCATCAGTTCTTTCGGCCTTAGCTGCAATCATATAATTCAAGCAAGAAGTGAGCATGACTAGCTCAGCAAGTCTAGCAAAATATAATACAAATACCACGTCAAGAATTATATGATTATCTTCAATAACTGAACAAGTAGTTATGAAGTACAAAGAAACATTGACTAGCACTTCTCATTTCATAAAGATAATTCCAAAGTATATATAATAGCTTAGGAATTCTGAATTGGTCGAAGGACCATGAACATTCTCTTTTGGTTTTCATTCATGAAAAAGGACATCCCGACACTAAGTCCGTACTTCTGATATATCTTACGAGCACTTCTAGGTGATCAGCCTATAGTACTCTATGTTGATCAACACTCATCCGTTAAACGTGTTTACGTTAAAGTTTTGGCAACCTCACGTGCCCATCAAATAATCAATGAAAAATACATTTGTTTGTTCATACTCAAGCTTACCTTGACTCCGTACCAAATACTTAGCATAGGATAGCGTTAGCAGTTCTATATTGAAAGACTTGTTAAACAAATCAATACAACTCTTAAGAATAGTCTAGCTGAGTTAAAACTGGCATTGACCTTTTCATAAAACAATTCATGCATCTCATAACATGAATCACAGAAACTTGGCTAACACGAAGGTTAGACAAGCGTTAAGAAAACTTGCCTTCAAACGTCTTTAAATACAATATTCAACAATTCTTGATCTTTACAGTATCTACATGATATATTCACATAGCACACTATAATTAGCTACCAAACAATCTTATCACATTATTTTTACCAGCTTCTTTCTCTTCTATGTCCTAATTGAATTTATTTTATTAACAAATGTCAATTCGACTTACTATTCTTCTTTACGGCTTATTAACGTCTTACGTTACTTGTGATGTAAGACCCCGAATTTATGAAATGAAAGTATTCAATTTTATTACAATTATTATTTTATTTCGTAAATGGTTAAATTGATAAAAGGTTAAAGTTAAGGGTGATATGTGAAAATTTTGCAAAGTATGCAAGTTGTTATAAAATATTCGTTTGGTCGGGGAATATTTTTTTTGTCGGGGAATATTCGTACAACGGCACAATCATTGGTGGACCCCACAACGGAAGTATTATCGTAGTTAGAAAACGATAGAATTATCTTTTATTAAAAATAACGGCGAGTATTACCGTTAAAACTGTTGAACTACCCGATAGTAAAAGTACAGTAATACGCGTGGTTGCATAGTAGCACACGATATTGATTATTAATGCTTACGTAAGAAATCACTCAGTTATACTCAATTATTGCTACAGTAATTGATGCATCATATCTCTCATATTATTGATTCAATTATTATCACAGTATCATCTTCATAATATGTTATATTATTAAATCAATAATTGAGACGACAAAGTTATTCATATTATTATTTTCAATATTGACAATGTCTAGAAGTTCTGTCAAAGAGAGGTTTGGTCACCTAATTGCGCGCCAATAAGGAGAAATCTTTATCGGAAAGCCCCCTCTTTCCTAGGAACAACCTGGTTGTTAAATATTATGAGTAATAATATTAATGATGAATAAGTTTGTGTTGATTAAAGATGAAATTGATAGTTCCATTGTGTTGGGATTATTAGTTGTAGTGGAAATCGATATTTATTTCGATAATAATTGATGTCTGGAGGTTATATTGACCAATCGGGTAATTAATCGGATAAATGAGCAATTAATTGCTATTAATTCACATGCTTATAACTATGTGTTCACATGTGTGTACTATTGATTCACATAATTTACTATTAGAGGAGTTGGTGCAAGATTGGTAATACTTGCATGACTAAATTAAAAATGAAGGTATAGATGAAGGTACTATACTATAATTAATTTTTTCACATGTTTAGAACTATTGAGTCACATGATTTACAATTTATTCACATGATTTACTATTAGGGGAGGTGGTGCAAGTTTGATAATACTTGCATGACTAAATTAAAAATGAAAGAAAAGACAATGGTATTATACTATAATATTTCGAGCCTCAAAACGTGCAATTATCGAAACTATATTTTTCTATAAATAGAAGCTCATTCCTTCATTATTTTTCACCAATTCACTAAGTCTCACAAGAGAAATTATAGAGATGGAAGCTATAGAGAGAAAGAAGAAGCGAATTCTACTACTTCACTACTCCAGTATACAGTCTTCTTCTAAGGTAAGGGTTATTTTTTTTTATATTCTGAAGAGATATTATTTTTCGTATTCGTATGAATATTATTATCGTTCAATATTCATTATATTCGTTTAATATTCATAAGGAATATTATTTCGGTTCAATATTCGTAAGGAATATTATTTTCGTTCAACCGTTGTAAGTAAGGGGTTTACGCTAGAGGCGATTTCATAATTTTCAAACCTCAAAAATTACTTGAAAAATTTAAAATGATAATTTGATGAGTTTTCTAGATTGTGTCCAAAAAATGGTGACTTTTGGATGTATAAATTAGGAGTTATGAATTTTATGGGGAAAGACTATTTTAAAAATAAACCCTTATAACTCCTTGTGGTTAACTTCAAAATTGGTAAAATTTTTATTGGGAGTACATCTATATAGCAGATATATCCTATAAATTTTGAATTTTTTGGACAAAAGTACGATTTTTGATAAATGTCTAAATATTAAATGAGTTTTAGCCGTATAAAAAATAGTAAATGAATTTTAAAAATTCTGAGAAAAATATATGTTCAATATGGGACTATATTCTGCTAAATCCCAGAAAAGAAAATTTGTTTGTACTGATTTGGTATTTTTCATGAAAATTAACTAGTTATGAGTAAATGAATTAAATATGTTATGTAAAGTAAGAAAATTGAAAAATAGGATTTTATGGCTTGAGAATCCTATATAAGGTATATGCGAATTTTTTATGAGAGTTTTGGTTATTGGTGATGAAATATTTTGAGTTTGTCATTTTAGGATGATTAAATGCATTAATTAGTAAAGTGTAAACAATTAAAATAAATGGTTTATAAGTTTAAGAAATGATTAAAATATCGTGGTAATATTAATAATATTAGATTATAAGATTATTAAGTGATTTATAACATTTGGATTAAGGTGTTATAAATATTGATATGGATTTTATTGTGAACCTTTATCTTTTTGAGCCGAGATTACTATTCACGTATACGACACTATTCACGTATACGGCACTATTCATGTATATGGCACTATTTGCGTATATGACATTATTTATGTATACGGTACTATGTACAAATACGGAGTACTATTCATGAGTTACTATTCACGAGTTACTATTCATAAGTTACTATTCACGAGTTACTATTCATGAGTTACTATTCACGAGTTACTATTCACGGGGTACTATTTATCCGAAAAATATATTTCTTTTCTGTCCAAATTATTTTTGGTACATGAATATTATTCTTGAATTTTACTCCACAAAGCAGTATCATGTTGACAATTTGGATATTTTTAAACTCTGGATAAATTTAAAGTCTTTAATATTTATCCTTGATTTCGTTTGATTAATGCCTATATAATTGTCATCATCCTTATGCTTATATTGTGATGAAAGTCATCTGTGGCTTACGTGCATAGATGGATTTGTTGATTATTGGTTTTATAGTTGTATATTTTTTTTTGCTTACGTGCAAAGATGGATTTGTTGATTATTGGTTTTATAGTTATATATCTTTGGCTTACGTGCAAAGATGGACGGTGTGTATGACATGATCATAACCACTTGGTGATAATAACGAATATCCTTGGCCCGTAGTGCATGGATAATTCGATAATGTGATTAAGCGGGATCATGACCATTAGTTAACGATTGAATGTCTTTGGTCGTAGTGCAATTTGACAGAACAATTGATTGGTATGATCATGTCCATTGGTTTTATAATTGAATATCTTTGGCCGTGTGCAAAGGTAGACAATCATTGGTATATATCATTGTTATTACATTTGAATATCTTTAGCCTTTGGGGTAAGGATATTGAGTAAATGTTCTATTAAGCCTTTGTGGCAAGGAGAAACTGTTGAGTTATATGATTATAAATATGAATTGTGGATTTAACTATAATCTTTGGTGGTTTAGGTGAAGACAATGATGATAGTTCTTTTTGTCTTGGGTATAACAAAGAACTGTTGTTGAGTATTACAGGAATGAAATATTAACGATGGACTTTTAATCTAGAAGAGATAGTAGACATTATGTTCTACTTGACTCTTCTAATGGATTGCTTATTCTGCTGCAGTTGTTGATCTAAAACTTGTTGTCTATTATATTCCATCAGTTGTTATACTGTTGAAGGCTAAGGATAATTTATTCTGCATTATCTTAGTCATAATAATTCTTACTGGGCTAGTTGAGCTCACCCTTTTCTTTCAATGTTCTCTTCAGGAAATGAGAATATAGCTGGGACTGGTCGGGGAATGGATTGACGGTTCGAGATGGTGGCTATAGTAGTCCTCACTATTTTTATAAAATAGTGTGATAATAATTGTAATGAGGACTCCATTGAGTGTGGATATTGTCTAGAAGGCAATATTCGTGTTTAAACTCTCAGCTATGTTTTGTCGTATTTTGCACGACAATTGTATAATTAAGTTTGTAGTTGAGTTATGTACCATGTATCTGGCGACTCAAGATGGGTGACGCATGTGACGCCCCTAAATTCAGGTGCTTGAAACCCGAATTTAATGCTTCACGATACCATTTCTTTGAGTGGAATAATAATCATAATGTCATAAATATCAAACTTAATTTACATATTAGAGTTGTCTAAATCCTAGGTACACGGCCTTTAAAACATTTCATTACATGATAGATAATAAATATCATCATCTTATTTAAGTCTAGCTATTTACATAAGATAACACAAACTTAATCTATCAGCTTTCCTTTCCCTTTGTTCTTGGTAGAGCCCTCTGGTTGATCATACTTAACTGAAAACATTTAAATTAAGCAAGAATGAGCATTTGAGTGCCCAGCAAGTAATAGCAAACAACAAACATTAGTTGAAAGGATTAAATATTTTCTTTGAAGGACACTTCAAGAATCGAATCAACAATTTGTGAAGTAAACTTATTATAAATGAAATTAAATTTCCTCTATTTATTATTTTGAAATAGTAAGGGTTGATTTGATTAATGTGGTTAGTTATGGGTAAAATCATGAAATATTTCAAATAAGCAAGTGGTTATAAAATATTCATTTTGTCGGAGAATATTAGTTTGGTGTGGAATATTCTTCTTTGTCGGGGAATATTAAATGCGAATGATGGTAGCGACCTTATGTGGGCCCATAACGGAAAGCGATTGGATGAAGAAAATGCGCAAGTATAAGTTGTTTATAAATAGCAGTAGTAGTTATTCTGAGATTAATCTTGTTGGAATACCGGTTGGTTAAAACACGATAGCACGGTATTATTGCACAATTATTGATTCTTACGTGAAAGGCATTACTCGATAATTATTCTGATGATTCTTGTTCAATATTTTATTTTATTGATTCATAATTGCTACGTTGATATTTTATATTATTGTTGTTTTAATAATTGTCACTTTACGATATTTTCATTATCGGATCAATAATTCATATTATTTGAATAATATTATTAGATAACATTATTGGCAATGTCTAGAAAGTTACATCTAAGGAGAGGTTTGGTCACTAATTGCTTGCGCCGATGAGGAGAAATCCTTATTGGAAAGCCCCTCTTTCTCAGGGAGCGGCACAGTTGTCGATATTGTGATTACGTAATATTTATTTGTGAATAATTAATTATTGATTTATATGATAAGGAAAATATTCATTTTATGTGGATATAGATGGAGAAAATTTTAATGTGACAATTGTTGAAAAATTGATATTTTATCTTTTTACGATAAAATAATTCATTTAAATATATTATTATATTTTAATAATATAATAATGGTGATATTTTTACAATGAATGTGGGATATATGAATATATGAGGAGGAAGAATATTTTTTTTTACAAAAAATATTTAAAACATGTTAAACATGTTTGTGGACCCCATTTTCTTGGTTGAAATTTGATTATAGCACAAAAAATCGCTTGGTTTGTGGATTTGGTCAATTTACATTTGGAATTTGGAAAAACTTTCTTACAAAGTTGTAGAGAATGGAATTTCCTATGGAAAGGACATAAGGTTTGAATTTTTTTGATAAAAGGGCTATTTATTATGAATTATTGAAGTTAGAAGTTAAAATAATTGATTTTTGGAAGTTTTAATTATTTTTTTTAAGAAAAACGTTTTTTTTTTTTAAGTGGGGTGGGCACATGTGTGTTGTAAATGAATGATGATTTGATGTCTTCAAAGGTGGGCGTAGAAATTTTTTAAATATATATATATATTTTTTATAAATTTTACTACTTTGGTGTTACAAGCATTTTCTATAAATAGGGTCTTGGGGTTAGAATTGAAAATCACACGAAAGCTGAAGTTTTCTCTCTCTCTCTATATTATCGGCGTATTCTTGTGAGTATTTTGATACTTTGAGTGTTGCTTTATCTGGTTGCAAGTTCCTTGACACTATATCCGATATTCGGTCGAAAATCTTTATCTTTTTCGAGGTAAGGGATATTATTTTTTTTAAAATGATATTATTTCTTCTAATATCATTATCTTGGGAATATTGGTAAGATTTTTCTTGTGAAATTCTTGTCTTTTAGTGTCGGGGTTCTTATTCATGTATCGACGACCTTATTTCACGTATCTGATCTGACCTTATTCACGAATCGACCTTATTCACGAAAAAAATAAATTTTTTTTTTTTTTGTCAAAATATCTATTATGGATACTAGCTTTGATTGTATCCATGTTTTGATCATTCTTGAATTTTACTTCACTATGATTATTTATGAAGTATTTTTGAACTTGGATTGTTTAAAAAATCTGAATCCTTAATATTTGTTCTTTTGTTTCCTTTGGATTCGTTTTTCTTTAAAATATTTTTCATCATCCTCGGTCTAAATGATGATATTCTTGAATATCTTTGGCACATAGTGCAAAGATGGTTGATTTTCTTATGAATATCTTTGGCCGTAGTGCAAAGATGTACAGTGTTGAGATGAACATGACCAGTGGTGATGAATATCTTTGGCACATAGTGCAAAGATGAATATTTGATTCAAGATGAATATTGATTGATGTTACGGGGATAAAATATTGATGATGGACTTTTAAATTCATAGATTATAGTAGATTTCATTCTCTACGTAACTCTTACATGAATTATTATTTTTCATTGCGAATATTGATCTGAAAACTTGTTGTCTATTGTATTTTATCAGATTTTTTCCTGTTGTTGAAGACTAACGATAATTTGTTACATATTATCTTAGTCATAATATTCTTCTTTGGGCTAGTTGAGCTCACCCTTTTCCTTTTTGTTCCATTTTTCTTCTCAGGGGGCGAGAATGTAGCGAGTTCTAGTCGGGGTGTGGAATGATGGTTCTAGAAAGTTGTTTTAGTAGTCCTCACCATTTTTGTAAAATAATGTACCAATAATTGTAATGAGGACTTATTTGGGTGTGAATATTGTCTAGACGACAATATTTGTATTTAAACTCACAGTTTTTATGTTGTATTAATAAAGTTGTAGTTGTTTACAAAAGTTGTAGTTGTTTACATGTTATTGTGCGACTCAAAATGGGTGATGTATACCTATTTTGGGGCGTCATGATTAATATCGAGCTTAGGGATATGATCTCTGGCGGAGATCGGGGAATAGAACTAGGAGGGAGAGCAGTAAATCCTTGTTAGTGTGTCTTACTAAAGCTTATTTGTTGGTTGGTCGATATATAGGGATATTATGTGATATGTTGATTTCTTTAATTAACCCTTGTTTTATGGCGGTATTTGAGAATGTCGTGAGAATGTTAATGATGGAGTAAATGAGGCCAGTGGAACACCTTTACTCACCACTGCGAGGAGGAAACGTGCAGCAGTGGCAATGTTCCTCTGTGAACAACACCAGCGAAGCGAGATGATGAGCAGCGGGATGTTTAGAAGCTTTTTGCGATTCATGCAAAATCGAGCGAGGAGACTTCGTGCACAAAATACTGGTGGAAATGATAACAACGCCGCGGTTTATCACGACCAAGCGATTCAAAGTTTGGGACCACGAATTGCAGGGAAAGCGGGATCCGATTAAAGGCGAAGCGTGGGTCAAACAAATTACCAAGATATTCGATGTCTTGGGATGCGGAGAGAAGAAGAAGGTTCCATTCGCCACCTTTATGTTCGTAATGAGGCGATTCTTGGTGGGAATCGTGAAGCGTACCCATCCGTACCTTTTTCGGCATGTCTTGGGAGGCGTTTGAAAAACTTTTCAATGACAAGTACTTTCACGAAAGTATTAAATCATATGAAGGAAGTGGAGTTTATTAGATTGGAACAAAATAACATGGCGGTGTCCCGATCTGAGGCAAAGTTTGCGAGTTATCGGGTTTGCACCTCATTTGGTGGAGAATGAGGAGCGTATGGCGGGATGTTTACGAGAGGTTTGAAACCCGGCGTCGTCGATATCTCATTTCTCATAAATTTTCTCTCTATTAGGATGTTGTCAGCGAGGGGCTCAATTATTAGGCGAGATAGCGAAATACGTTCAATGAGGACCCACAACCGGGATCATCTGGGTGGCGGCGATCATCGAACAACGATAACCGGTGGAGAAAGAAAAATCTGGACAAAAGCGGTAACCACTCTGGTGGTAATCATAGCCATGAAAATAGAAGAAGCGAGTCGGGAGGAGATTTTAAAAAGGAGATTCAACAATGACCATGTGAAGGCGTCGGCACCGGCATGACAAGCTGGTTCTAAGGGAGGAGAAACGACCACCGTTCGTATCTTATAAATGTGGAAAAGAGGACATATCATTAAAGCGCCCTAGCAGTTCAAGGTATGTTATAATTGTGGAAAGGAAGGACATATCGCTCGAGAGATTATGCGATAGCGAAACCAAGTCCGGTGGGGATGGTGACTCAAAAGGCATCCCGAAAAAAAAGTCAAAGTCAGCGGTTCTGGAAGAGCGTTTGTCGTGGTATTTGGTCAAAATCTGAGGAACCCAAGCGAGGTGATCACGGGTAAGCTAATCATAAATTCTTGCGAAGTTTATACCTTACTTGATCTGGGTGCTACCCATTCATTTATCTCTCTCTTGTGCTCTCAGCGTTTAAACTTAACTCAGGAGAAATTAGACTTTGATTTATCTGTGGAGACTCAGTTAGGAGAAACTTTCATCACATCCACATTTTTATAAATCTTGTTTGATCCAAGTTGGCACCATCACATTACACATTGACCTTATCTCTTTAAAGATACTTGCTTTTGATGTGATTTTTTAGGGATTGATTGGTTAACTACTCATCATGCCAAAATTGATTGTTTTAATAAGGTTGTTAGTTTTCATATTCTAACCAACTTTGTTATGCAATTCAAACAACTAAACCATTAAAATCAATCAACATGTCATATCTAGTCATAAAAAGCTATTCGTTTATTGAAAAAGCGGATGTCAAGCTTTCTTAGCCCATGTTATGGATTTGAATAAAGACACGTCGATTTGAATAATATTCTGTTGTTAGTAAATTTCTGGCGTGTTTCTGAAGAACTTCGGTCTACCCCGAGCGTGAAGTTGAATTCTTTATTGATCTTGAACACAGTACAAAGCCCATTTCTAAAACCCCATATCGAATGGCTCTATTGAACTTGAGGTTAAAGGTCCAACTACGGGGAGTTGTTGGACATCGGTTTCATTAATCTAGTACATCTCCTTGGGGTGCTCTGTTTTTATTTGTAAAGAAGAAAGGCGGGGAGTATGCGACTTTGTATTGACTATCGAGAATTGAACCATGTCACCATCAAGAATAGGTATCCATTACCTCGTATTGATGACTGTTTTGACCCGATTGCAAGGAGCACAATTCTTTTCAAAGATCGATCTTAGTTACGGATATCATCGGTGAAGATTAGGCGAGGATATTCAAAAGGCGCCTTGAACTTCGATGCGGGCATTATGAATTCTTAGTCATGTCTTTTGGATTGACTAATGCTCTGCGACTTTCATGGATATGATGAGCCAAGTATTCAAGGATTATTTGGATCGATTCGTTGTTGTCTTTATTGATGACATCCTCATATATTCAAAAAGTAGTGAAGATCATGAGCACCATTTGAAGTTTGGTACTCGAAAACTTCGTGAAAACAAGCTATATGCCAAGTTGAAGAAATCACGAGTTACGGCTTGAGGAAGTAGCATTCCTTGGGCGCGTGGTGTCAAAACATGGAGTATCTGTTGACGGCGGAAAGATTGAAGCAATACAAAGTTAGGAGAAACAAAAAAGTCGGTGGCCAAAATCGTAGCTTTTGGGGCTTAGTGGTTATTATCGGAGATTAGTGGAAGGATTTTCTCGAATCGCTACTCCAGATTAACTTCGGTGACTCGGAAAGATACAAAATTAATATGGAAGCGAGGAATGCGAAAAGAGTTTCCAAGAGCTTAGAGAGACTCATTTATTTTTTTTGTTACGATAATACCATCTGGTTCGGATGGATTTGTTATCTCTGATGATGCTTGAGCAAAGGGTTAGGATGTGTTCTCATGCAACATGGGAAAAGTCATAGCCTATGCCTCGCGACAACAAAAGAATATGAGAGGAATTATCCTACTCATGATCTAGAGTTAGCGGCCGATTCGTTTTTTGCGCTAAAGATCTGGAGGCCTTATCTATATGGAGAGAAAGTGGAGATATATTGGACCATAAAAAGCCTCAAATATTTCTTCACCCAAAAGGAACTCGACATGCGACAACAGCGCGTTGGCTCGAAATTATTAAAAGATTATGACCACACCATTCAATACCATCACGGAAAAGCAAGCGTGGTAGTAGCGGCGTTGAGTAGAAGATCATATCACGAGGAGCAGTGCGATGATGTCAGTATCTCGCGTAGAACCAACTTTAATCGATGAAGTTAAAGTTGCTCAAAGCCCAAACCCGGGTGATCGCGTATGAAGAAGAAAGAAAGTACAAGAGGTGTTATTCGGAAGCGAGAATCGATGAAGAAGGAATACTTGAGTCCTCCGGACTTTGTGTTCTAACGATTACGATTTGAAGAACAAGATCATGATGGAGGCACACAATACACCATTTGCAATCCATCACAGGAAGTACCAAAATGTATCGTGATCTTGACATACATTTTGGTGGAACAATATGAAGAGAGAGATTGCAAAGTTTATCTCGAGGTGTTTAACTTGTCAGCGTGTAAAGGCGGAGCATCAAGTACCTAAGGGTCCATTGCAACCACTTGAGATTACGAAATGGAAGTGGGAACACATTACCATGGATTTAGATTCTGGGTCTTCCACGGTTTCTCAAGGCATAAATGCTATTTGGGTTATTGTTGATAGATTAACCAAATCTGCTCATTTCTTGCCGTCTGGGAGACTTATTCCTTGAGCGTCTTGCTCGTATGTATGTAAATGAGATTGTGAGATTGCATGGCATGCCGTATCCATAGTTTTGGATCGTGACCCAATTCACTTCACGATTTTGGGTTAGCTTGCAAAAAAAAGCTATGGAGCGCAGTTCTGATTGATTCGGCATACCATCCTCAAAGCAGACGGACAATCGAGAGAGGACTATTCAAACTCTTGAAGATCTATTAAGACTACTGTGTCCTAGACTTCAAAGGGAGTTGGGATAAGTATTTACCATTGGTGGAATTCTCCTACAACAACAGATTATCGAGCAAGTATAGGTGTGGCTCCATTGAAGCATTGTATGGAAGAAAGTGTAAGCTCTCGATATGTTGGGATGAGGTGGGTGAAGCAACATTGTTGGGACGAGTTGAGTGCGTATGACTACTGAAAAAGATCCAAATGATTCGACAACGTATACAAAGCGGCACAAGATCGACAAAAGAGTTATCGCGGATCTTCATCGAAAGGGCGTGGAATTTAGTATTGGGGATCATGTATTGTTGCGTGTTGCTCCATGGAAGGGAGTTACAAGATTTGGGAAGAGAGAAAAGCTCGATCCACGATTTATTGGTCCATTTGATTCTTGACCAAGTAGGAAATGTAGCCTATAGACTTCGCGTTACCTCAGTATGTCTCGTGTTCATAATGTTTTTCATATATCGTGCTTAAATAAATATGTGAAAGACCCGAACCACGTTATTGAGTTAGAACCGGATGAGATAGCCAGAAGACTTAACGTCTGAGGAGAGGTACTGTCAAGATCTTGGATAGGAAGGAGCATGTCTTACGTCTGAAAAAAAAGTCATACCACAAGTTAAAGTTTTGTGGAGGAACCATCTTATTGAGGAAATGACACAGGGAGTTGGAAAGCGAAATGAAAGCGAGGTATCCTCACCTTTTGAAACACACACCGAGTCGTCGTCGATTTAGAGGATGAAATTTCATAAGGAGGGAGGTTGTAAGACCCCAACTTATTATAAATGAAATTAAATTTCCTCTATTTATTATTTTGAAATAGTAAGGGTTGATTTGATTAATGTGGTTAGTTATGGGTAAAATCATGAAATATTTCAAATATAAGCAAGTGGTTATAAAATATTCATTTTTGTCGGGGAATATTAGTTTGGTGGTGGAATATTCTTCTTTGTCGGGGAATATTAAATGCGATGGCAGCGACCTTATTATGTGGGCCCCATGCTGAAAGCGATTGGATGAAGAAAATGACAAATATATAAGTTGTTTATAAATAACGGCGTAGTTATTCTGAATTATCTTTGTTGGAATACTGGTTGGTTAAAACACGATGGCACGGGTATTGCACAATTATTGATTCTTACGTGTGAAGGCACTTTTTTCGATAATTATTACGATGAATTCTTTATTCAATATTTTATTTTATTGATTCAATAATTGCTTTCGTTGATATTTTATATTATTGTTGTTTGATAATTGTCACTTACTGATATATTTTCATTATCGGATCAATAATTCATATTATTTGAATAATATTATTAGATAACATTATTGGCAATGTCTAGAAAGTTACATCTAAGGAGAGTTTGGTCACTAATTGCTTGGCGCCCGATGAGAGAAATCTTATTGGAAAGCCCCTCTTTTCTGAGGAGCGGCACAGTTGTCGATATTGTGATTACGTAATATTATTTGTGAATAATTAATTATTGATTTATATGATAAGGAAAATATTCATTTTATGTGGATATAGATGGAAAAAATTTTAATGTGTGAATTGTTGAAAAATTGATATTTTATCTTTTTTACGATAAAATAATTCATTTAAATATATTATTATATTTTAATAATATAATAATGGTGATATTTTTACAATGAATGTGGGATATATGAATAAATGAGGAGGAAAGAGTATTTTTTTTTACAAAAAATGTTTAAAACATGTTAAACATGTTTGTGGACCCCATTTCTTGGTGAAAATTTGATTATAGCACAAAAATCGCTTGGTTTGTGGATTTGATCAATTTACATTTGGAATTTGGAAAAACTTTCTTACAAAGTTGTAGAGAATGGAATTTCCTATGGAAAGGACATAAGGTTTGAATTTTTTTTTTGATAAAAGGGCTATTTATTATGAATTATTGAAGTTAGAAGTTCGAAATAATTGATTTTTGGAAGTTTTAATTATTTTTTTTAAGAAAAACGTTTTTTTTTTTTTGTTTGGGTTTGTGTGTGTGTTTGATGTTGAATTCAGATTTCAAAGGTGGGGTGAATTTTATTTTATATAAATATATTATTATTTATTAAATTTTACTACTTTGGTGTTACTAAGCATTTTCTATAAATAGGGTCTTTAGGTTAGAATTGAAAATCACACGAAAGCTGAAGTTTTCTTTCTCTCTATATTATCGGCGTATTCTTGTGAGTATTTTGATACTTTGAGTGTTGCTTTATCTGGTGCAAGTTCCTTGACACTATATCGATATTCGATCGAAATCTTTATCTTTTTTTAGGTAAGGGATATTATTTTTTAAAATGATATTATTTCTTCTAATATCATTATCTTGGGATATTGGTAAGATTTTTTCTTGTGAAATTCTTGTCTTTTAGTGTCGGGGGGTTCTTATTCACGTATCACGACACTATTCACGTATCGACCTTATTCACGAATCTGACCTTATTCACGAAAAAATAAATTTTTTTTTTTCCAAAATATCTATTATGGATACTAGCTTTGATTGTATCCATGTTTTGATCATTCTTGAATTTTACTTCACTATGATTATTTATGAAGTATTTTTTGAACTTGGATTGTTTAAAATCTGAATCCTTAATATTTGTTCTTTTGTTTCCTTTGGATTCGTTTTCTTTAAAATATTTTTCATCATCCTCGATCTAAAATGATGATATTCTTGAATATCTTTGGCTTTTGTAGTGCAAAGATGGTTGATTTTCTTATGAATATCTTTGGCCCGTAGTGCAAAGATGTACAGTGTTGAGATGAACATGACCAAGTGATGAATATCTTTGGCACATAGTGCAAAGATGAATATTTGATTCAAGATGAATATTGATTGATGTTACTGGGATAAAATATTGATGATGGACTTTTAAATTCATAGATTATAGTAGATTTCATTCTCTCGTAACTCTTCATGAATTATTATTTCATTGCGAATATTGATCTGAAACTTGTTGTCTATTGTATTTTATCATTTTTTCTGTTGAAGACTAACGATAATTTGTTACTATATTATCTTAGTCATAATATTCTTCTTTTTGGGCTAGTTGAGCTCACCTTTTCCTTTTTGTTCCATTTTTTCTTCTCGGGAGGCGAGAATGTAGCGAGTTACTAGTCGGGGTATGGAATGATGGTTCTAGAAAGTTGTTTTAGTAGTCCTCACCATTTTTGTAAAATAATGTACCAATAATTGTAATGAGGACTTATTTGGGTGTGAATATTGTCTATGACAATATTTATGAAACAATATTTGTATTTAAACTCACAGTTTTTATGTTGTATTAATAAAGTTGTAGTTGTTTACATACCATGTTATTGTGACTCAAAATGGGTGATGTATACTATTTGTCTAAGAGTATCATCAAACATGATCACAATTATCGATTCTAACCCCCAAGGTAGTATGTTAACATTCTCGTTCAAAGTTCGTATTTTCATTAGTAACCTTACTAGTAGGTTCTACATGTTCAATACATATGGATCATGTATAGGAATATTATAGACATAACATGACATCTTAACCCTTTAGAATCTAGTTATTCATGTGATGCAACTATGTTTTGAAAATATGTTCAAGTTTGCTTTTGAAACTATTTTAAACTTGAACAATGCAATTTAACACATACAAGACAACTTTAAGGCTCTAATCATATGTAGTCAAGTCATGTTATCATGCTCGCAAGGTCAGAATATAAAGCATGTAGTAGTCATGCATGTTAGTTCACTATACTAAGTTAAAAACTTCTTTAATACAAATCCTAAATAAGGTGGTCATGAGCATCATATAAACATAAGTTAACGGGTTACTCATGCCTTTCTAAATCATACCAACATGCTTGCAAAGTCAGTATATGAACATTGCATACATACATCTCAAGTTCGTTTCTAAAGTCCTAATTTTTATCTAAACTATATGCTTTTGATCTTTATGTATGTTATCCTAGTAAACATGCTCACATTAGGTTAATATACTTATATATACACATTACACATGCTTGCATGCTAATTTAAGTCATAATAATTGATCACACTTAGCATAATTTTTAACAGAAGACAAAAAGCGAAAATGTAGATCAGCGCAGTAGATAATTTTAACGTAAGACAAAAATCGAAAATAGAGATCCTACAGAAATTTGCAACTGTCTCGATGTTAATATTTGCAATTTACAGCATTTATGACCGTTCGAGCCAGAAATAGTGCCGTTCGTGCAAACTTTAGCCCAAACACAAAAATTATTCACAAATTTGATTCTAAACAGTCATGTATCAGTTTCAACATGCTTGTATGTTTATATAACAACTATATGAACATTACCCAACCCTTTTAATATCTAACTCCACATAATCAAGAATTTGAAATTCAAGAATGGAATTTTGACAGAAACTGAAAATGAAGAACAAGAAGAATCTTATACCTTTGTAATTAGCTTGGTAATTCACACTCCTTCTACTGATATATATAAAATCACTCACTCTATCTATGCTTTCAAACCCACACCTTAGCAATTCTCAGCAATGGATATTAGAAGGAGATGGGTTGTATTTATAGAGAAACAAAAACACAGACAATGCATATATACAACAAATTAAACCAATGATAATGTTAGATTACATGATGGTTAAGAGAGAGTTGGTAAATGGTAGTTGAAGATCATCATCATAGCCACTCCCCCCATAATCATGAGCTAGAAAACCTTGGAAAAAAGAAGAGGAAATAGGCCTTAGCCTTTATGGGATTCACGTGAAGGAGAAATGAAGAGCAAATGGGACACAAATTTTGGGACAAGCCAATTAACTCATCACTCTTGTAACACTTATACAATTTCCTACTCTTATGCTATATTTTATATACACATTCTCCATACATGGCTATATCCTAATGCCACAATATAGTTTAATATTTCAAGGTAGTAGATGTTATGCAACATACATATAATCCATGTACATTTTATTTTAATGTCTACCCACATGTATATTGTCACATACACATTTCATGATGTATTCATATCATATAGTTTAATAAGACCTAATATAGGGTTGTTATATATAGTATGTTCACATAAATACCACATTACACTATATAATATAGTTGTATTTTATATTTTTAATTATTGCCCACATGCACATAACAGTCACTATAATTTTATTATATTAATAACTTACTTGTTTCATGGCAAATAAGTTATTCACTTTCTTGACTAATTAACACCAATATTAATTAATCCTTTCCTCATTGATTAATGTAATTATGGATCTTTATAAAAATTAATTATCTATATAATTCCCATTATATTTATAGACATATTGCTAACAATAAATACCACATATCATTAAATAATTAATCAATATTCTACAATAACAATTAACAATTAATTGCTCACTTAATAATTCCTTCGCTCATTAATATTATTATTAATACTTCACACCACTGCTACCACACAAGGATTTCAACAAGTTTGTTACCACTCCACATTAATCACTTTAATATAATTGAGTTAACTCATCACATAAAGATGAAATCATTTATATTCAAATAAATGTTTATTCCATTAATATATTCATAAGACACGAAAATTCTCGGTATTACATCACTTATCATAATAATCCTAATAATTATATCCTATATACAATAATCATATTTTCATGGAAAATAAATAATAAATATTTTTATTACAAAATTAATTTATTATAAGAATATAATCTATAATGATCAATAATTCTTAAAAAGAATTTATTTACAATTATTCATCTAATAAATAATTTTATTTATCACATATATATATATATTTTACTTTGTACATATTCCCACCTTTATATAAAAAAAATTATAAGCAAAATTTTTTATTTAATTATATTGAAAATATTGGGTTATTACATTACTAACCGAGACTTGATTATCATTGATTAATTACCAAAGTTTGAATACATTTTACTTTTGTATATCTCGCGTTCTTTGTTTAATTACTATTAAACCATACTTAAATTCTTAAAGTCATCACTATAAAAGTGATTTAAGATTGATCTTACCATGTATATTAAGTACATACATACTCCACTATTGGTTTACAATCAATAGGGATTAGAAATCAACTTGTCCAACAAAATCTCATTACCGGCAACAAGGCCATACTTAGACATCAATACACTATTGGCCTGTGGCGCCAACTAACAATTAAGTATAAGGTCCTGGCCTTATATCATAAATGCGAGATCTCTTTATAATAGTGGAGTTATGCCACTCTCCAAAGAGCTAAAGTTACTATTATTACCGTGGCAAGCGGCATTAATGATTAATGCTTGGGTTGGCTGCTCCCCCTGAGCCTTTGAATTTTTTTTCTAATTTTCTATTCGATTCTTCCTGGACTCATAACTTAGTCGTTTTAAGTTGGAATTGGCTCGTTCAAAAGCCATTTTCTTACACGTAACATATACTTCGATTTCATCCAGACAAAAATAATTTTTAAATCCGTTAACGATGAATTCACTATTAACGTCCTAATAACGCGGTTGTTAAACGTTCTTGAGCGTTCATAGCTCGTTTTCTTCGTTATAAGTCAGAATTCGACCGTTCTTAAGTCCACGACTATTGAATACGTTATACTACGCTATGACATCGAAAAATAGGGTTTCTGAACTAAACGGCAAGTTTTGAATACTAATCCAGAATTATACGTTTTAATGTTTAACGTCTAATTTCGTAAAATTCGCCATAACTTCGTTACTCGTGTTTTATATACCAAATCAAATAGAACAATTCCATTGATTCATTGTCTCTATCCTAACCAAGCAATATTCACATACCCTATCAATGATGGTTTTCAATTTGTCCATCAACAACCAAATCAACGTTCAATGGTTTCTTCGATTTAAACTTACTTAAACACTTACGATTTCCACTTAAACATGGCTTGTAAATATTTAATTCACTATTAACCATCCTTATTCCTCCGGAAGAGACATGCTCCACCAATTCATGATTCTCTACGAAAAATGAATTTAAACGAATCGAAAACTAAGGTTTTACGAATTATTACCTTTACGTTCTTCGCGTTCTTGCTAAAAACTCTTATGATTTGCTTCAAGCTCACTTGATTACTTATTTCTAGCTCTTTGTCTCTCTTAAATTATACTGTTCAATGTTTGTAAAACATCAAATGACCAACTAAAGCTTTCTTATATAGGCAATTCAAATGGAGGGTAAAATGGTCTTTTGGTAACCTCCTTACTATTCACCACCTCCATAATAACTTAGCCACCAAGTAACACTTTACTTGGCCACCAAGTGGCTGGCCCACATGCCTTGTGGGTCCCCCTATGGGTTGCCTCATGGGTTTTACCCATCGGTTCGATCCGCGGTTCGGTTTCTTGGATTAGGCCTTAAAATTAATTCATATTGGGCCTATCTTGGGCTTGATTTCACAATACATTGGGCTTGATATAATCTAAGTCCAATTGGATTCTACAAAGTCCATAAACTCAAAGTCGAATAAGAACTAATCGTATTCTACGCGTATAACTCATGTACTCTCTTTGTATAGTATTCGTACGATATTCGTATTATACATCGTAATAATCTTCATACTATGTGACGCCCCCAACATAGGTATACATCACCTATTCTGAGTCACCAAATACATGGTACAGAATACAAATACAATCTTAAATATACAACATGAGCTGTGAGTTTTAATACAAATATTGTCTTCTAGACAGTATTAAAACTCAAAATAAGTCCTCAATACATTTATTAACACACTATTTCATAGAATAGTGAGGAATATTAATGCTATCATCTGGACCGTTACTCCGTTCCCCGACTAGTCCCTGCTAAGTTCTCATTTCCTGAAGAGAACAATGAAAGCAAAAGGGTGAGCTCAACTAGCCCAGTAAGAAATATTATGACTAAGATAATGCAGAATAACTTATCATTAGCCTTTAACAATATTAAACTGATACGATATAACAAACATCAAGTTTAACTGCAGCGGAACAAGCAATCCATTAAAAGAGTCAAGTAGAGAATAAAATCTACTATCTTTTATGATTTAAAAGGTTTTTCATCACTTTTATTGTTGAGACTCGGCTTAATAAATAAACCACATCATCCCTGCACTACGGCCAAGGATATAATCATACCAAGTCCATCTATGCACTACAGGCCACAGATGACTTTCATCACAATATAAGCATGAGGATGATGACAATGACATAAATAATTCAATAAAACAAGTTCAAGAATAAATTTTAAAGATTTATAAGTTAATTTATCCTGAACTCAATAATGTCCAAATTGTCAACATGATACTTCTTTGTGGAGTAAAATTCAAGAATGCTCAGAAGAATATTTTCATGAAAAGATACTGGATGAAGCACAATATCCAGGATATTCTACTAATTTCATGGAGTATAGAAGCCAAAACTTTAACCAACTGAGTATAATAGAATATATGAAACTGCAAATGGATTTTTGTCCGTCATGCGGTAATCCACGTAGACAGATCATTTCCTCAATTTAATAAGGAATGAATAAAAAGGATCATTCACCATGCATGTGGTAATCTACATAGACAAGTTATTCAAACAGAATAATAAAGAATGGAATAACAGAAGAATTCACCATGCATGCGATATATCGTGCATGCACGAGTTATTCCCAATGTAATAATAAATAATGGAATCGTGTCATGCAGTAAAGCATGCATGTAATGTTCCAACGAGTAATAATAAATAATGGAACCATGTCATGCAGTAAATGCATGCATGTGATATTCCAATGAATAATAAATAATGGAACGGTGTCATGCGTAAACGCATACGTATCGGATGTTCCAATGTAATAATAAAGAATGAAATAATGTAAGAATTTCACCATGTATGCAAGATTGGCATGTAGACAAAAGTTATTCCAACATAATAATAAGGAATGGAATAATGTAATTTTCACCATGTATGCGGTACTTAGATAAACAAAGTTATTCCAACATAATAATAAAAAATGGAATAATGTAAGAATTTCACCAAGTATAGGGTAGTCCACAGATATAGGTTATTCTAATGTAATAATAAAGAATGGAATGATGTAAGTTCTCTTCATGAATACAAAAGAAATAATACACCTTACCTTAGAAGAAACCGGATATAGGAGTAGTGAAGTAGCGTATACTTTTCTTCTTTCTCTCTATAGTTTCTCTCTCTAGAGTTTCAAAGAATTCGTAAGAAATAATGAAGGAATGAGCTTCTATTTATAGGAGAATGGACCGAATAGTAACTAATTCATGAACTATCCAGTTTGATTTACTTTTAAATGGACTATCCATATTAATTTACTATGCAAGATTAATAAAATATTCTAATAAAATAAAATTTTTAAATAAAATATAATATATTCTATTTATAATCTAATAAAACGAATAACTTTATAAAAGTATTCTGCTTTTATATAAAAAAGATTTTACTATGTAAACACTATGCAGTACTATGCAAACATCTGTGCATAATAGAATATTATATATTCTATTTATAGTCTAATAAAACGAATAACTTTATAAAAGTATTCTATTTTATATAAAAAGATTTTACTATACAAACACTACGCAGTAATTATATAGAAACATCTATACATAATAGAATATTATATATTCTATTTATAGTCTAATAAAATGAATAACTTTATAAAAGTATTCTGTTTTATATAAAAAGTTTTATGTTTTATTACATTTATAATAATAATAAAACAAAACTTATCACCTTTATTATAATTCACAATATTAATCGACCAGGTTGTTCCCAGGAAAGAGGGGGCTTTCAAATAAAGATTTCTCCCTATTGGTGCGCAATTAGGTGACCAAACATCTCCTTGGCAGAACTTCTAGACATCGTTAATATTACAAATAATAATATTAATAACTTTGTTATCTCAATTATTGATTTAATAATATATAAAATATCGATAATAATTGAATCAAATAACGTGAGATACTATGCAATAATTACTATAGCAATAATTGAACAAAACTGAGTGACTTCTCACGTAAGCATCAATAATTAAAATCGTGTGCTACTATGCAACCACTCGTATTAATGTACTTTTAACACCGGGTGTTTCAACAGTTAACGGTAAAACTTCTGTCGTTATTTTCATAAAATATTTTTGTCATTTTCTCAATCCGACAATAATTACATTGCTATGGGTCCACCAATGATTGTGCCATTGTATTTAATATTCCCCGTTAAAAAAATATTCCCAACCAATCGAATATTATATAACAACTTGCGTGCTTTGCAAAATTTATAAATATTACCCACAACTATAACATTATATCAAATTTATTTCATAATATTCAAAAATGACATTCATAGAAAAATCATCTTTATTCATAAAAGTTGGGGTCGTACACGTATACTAACTAGTATCATACTCGTATATCGCACGTATAATAACCCTAATCATTATACGCATTTCATTTTCTTTTCAGAAATCACTTTCCCTAACCCTTAGGTTTTAAGTCCACAAGCGAAAACTTCGTTTGCCATAACTGAAATATTATTGGATATTTCATCTCGTCTTAGAATTCTATCATTACGCGTTTCTCGGAATTTCAAACTTAATTCCCGAACAGAAAAGGATGAATAATATTTTTACAGAAATTTCTCGAAAAACTTTTATTTTCGTCTTGGAAATTCAAAACAATTAATTCTAGCACATAGCCAGAATCCTAACCACATTCGCACATTCTAGGTCATAGAATGACCTTCAAACAGCTTACTCACATAAATAATCAATTAAATTCATTTAATCCACATAATTAAATAAAAATTTCATTCATATAAAAAATCTGATTTTCTCGGGCATTACACAAGTGTTATTATTTCATCTCATATTCCTAAATTTAAACTTACTATGGTAAGTATTGCTTCTATAATTCTTGAAATGATTAGAAATTTCTTAAGGATTGCGCTTCATCTAATATCATTTCACTGGAATATTGGTATGAAATTTTGTATTAAATTTTGATTTTTTTTCATGTATGGGTACTATTCATACGATACTATTTATGGGAACTATTCATACGATATTATTCATGGGCACTATTCATACGGTACTATTTATGGGTACTGTTCACAACAGAATTTAATTTCTTTTCTTTGTCCAAGTCATCTTTTATGAATCTTATTCTTGAAATTGAATCCATGTTATGGTCTCACTTGATTCATTCTTATTATCATTATCGTAACTCTCAGACTTAAATTATGTTGAAAGTTATATTTGACCCATAGTGCAAAGATGAACTGTTGATTGATGAATATCTTTGGCCCGTAGTGCAAAGATAAATTGTTGATTGATATCTTTGGCCCGTAGTGCAAAGATGGACAGGTGTTTGGCATGATCATGACTACTGGTGATACAAACGATTATTTTTGGCCCGTAGTGCATAGATAATTCGTTGATTAGAAATAATTATTGATTGATGTTACAAGGATAAAATATTGATGATGGACTTTTAAATCATGGAAGATAGTAGACTTTACGCTCTACTTGACTCTTCTAATAGATTGCCTATTTCGCTGCAGTTGTTGATCTAAAACTTGTTTTCTATTGTATTCTATCAGATTTTTCCATGTTGAGGACTAAGGATAATTTATTCTACATTATCTTAGTCATAATATTCTTTACTGGGCTAGTTGAGCTCACCCTTTTCTTTTTTGTTCCATTATTCTTCTTAGGAGGCGAGAATATAGCTGGGACTAGTCAGGGTGTGGAGTGATGGTTCAAGATGCTTATTATAATAAATTCTCACTATTTTGTAAAATAGTGTATCAATAATTGTAATGAGGACTTTATTTGAGTTTGGATATTGTCTACAAAACAATATTTGTATTAAAACTCACAACACATGTGTTGTCGTATTTTGCACAACAGTTGTATTAATGAAGTTTGTATTTGGTTTCTATACCATGTATTTGGTGACTCAGACTGGTTTGTGTGGACCTATTTTGGGGGCGTCACAAATACGGAGAGAATTCAGAGGTAAATGCAAGAGGTGGTTGTTGCCAATTACCGCACTTTCATTTCTACTGTTGATGCATTACTTTCCATTCGAGAGGAAGTTTCTTCTATTGATAAACATCTGAGATCAAAGTAACCAAAATATTTTGATTTTTTTGTTTTCAGTTTCAAGTTTTTTATTATTTTTTTGTCACATAAGTAATCTTTTTCTTTTTTTTTGAATTTATTTTCCAGAACCACGTAGATAAAAAAATTAACGTCTGTTTAATCTCTTTAACGAAATGATCCAATTTCAAAATAATAATTAATTTATTGGGGTAATTTAAAAAATTAAAAGTTCAATGGTGTATCAATAAAACGTGTCAACTATAGTGGGTAATTCATTAGTTTTGTCGAAAAAATTAACGTCTGTTCAATTCTTTTAACAAAATAACCCAATTTTAAAATAATAATTAATCTATTAAGAGTAATTTAAAAAATTAAAACTTTAATAATATAATTAATAAAACGTGTCAATTATAATAGATAATTAGTTAGTTTTGTCAATAATTAATCCAGCCAAAGTGTGAACTTTCCTTTAGAACAAGTCCTCTGCACATGCATCCATAAACCATTATCAATGTTGTATCTTGAGATCTACACAAAACAGTTCATCACTTCTGATGTACAATATGTTGTACGCGTGTTATGTGTACGTGTAAACAATACACACTTTGTCAATGGACTCAGATGCCAATAAAATGCCCATATTTACATTGAAAAATCTAAGGACTCAAAGTACTACTAGCATTTACCATTTTGTACTTTTTTTTATTTTAATTTATGCCTAATTTTAACCAATGCTACTATTGGCTAAATTGGTAAAATGAAAATTAGAGAATATGTGTGTGTTTGCGTGGCATTCGGACGGCCGATGCGGGTTTTGGGTTGTTTTTCGGCTTTTTGCCTAAGTGTTGGCGAGTTTTGCAAACTGGACGATAACTCGGATTTCGTATGTCGGAATCGAGTCCCGTAAGTTATAACACCTGTTTAATACCTACGCGGTGCTATGTGTGTGTTTTGTGGCATTCTTGACTGACCGTCGCGTTTAGGGCTATTTTTCAGCTTTTTGCCTAAGTGTTCGCGAGTTTTGCAAACTGGACGATAACTCGGATTCCGTATGTAGGAATCGAGTCCTGTAAGTTCTAACACGTGTTTAATACCTACGCGGTGTTATGTGTGTGTTTGTGTGGCATTTGGACGTCCGATGCGAGTTTTGGGCTGTTTTTCGGCTTTTTGCCTAGGAGTTGGGGAGTTTTGCAAACTGGATGATAACTCAGATTTCGTATGTCGGAATCGAGTCTCGTAAGTTCTAACACGTGTCTAATATCTACGCGATGCTATGTGTGTGTTTGCGTGGCATTCAGACGGCCGATGCGGGTTTTGGGCTGTTTTTCGGCTTTTTGGCTAAGTGTTGGCGAGTTTTGCAAACTGGACGATAACTCGAAATTCGTATGTCAGAATCGAGTCCCGTAAGTTCTAACACGTGTCTAATACCTACGCGGTGCTATGTGTGTGTTTGCGTTGCATTCGGACGGCCGATGCGGGTTTAGGGATGTTTTTCGGCTTTTTGCCTAAGTGTTGGCGAGTTTTGCAAACTGGACGATAACTCGGATTCCGTATGTTGGAATCGAGTCTCGTAAGTTCTAACACGTGTCTAATATCTACGCGATGCTATGTGTGTGTTTACGTGGCATTCGGACGGCCGATCGCGTTTAGGGTCGCTTTTTGCTTTTTGCCTAAGTGTTGGCGAGTTTTGCAAAACCGGACGATAACTTTCGGTTCGTATGTGGAATCGAGTCCCGTAAGTTCTAACACGTGTCTAATACCTACGCGGTGCTATGTGTGTGTTTGCGTGGCATTCGGACCGGCCGATCACGGGTTTAGGGCTATTTTTCACTTTTTGCCTAAGTTGTTTATGAAGTTTTGCAAACTGGACGATAACTCGGATTCCGTATGTAGGAATCGAGTCCCGTAAGTTCTAACACGTGTTTAATACCTACGCGGTGCTATGTGTGTGTTTGTGTGGCATTTGGACGTCCGATGCGAGGTTTGGGCTGTTTTTCGGCTTTTTGCCTAGGAGTTGGCGAGTTTTGCAAACTGGACGATAACTCGATTTCGTATGTCGGAATCGAGTCCCGTAAGTTCTAACACGTGTCTAATACCTACGCGGTGCTATGTGTGTGTTTGTGTGGCATTCTGGACCGACCGCTGTGGGTTTTGGGTTTGTTTTTCTTTTGCCTAAGTGTTGGCGAGTTTTTCAAACCGGACGATAACTTTCGGATTCGTATGTCGGAATCGAGTCCCGTAAGTTCTAACACGCGTTCAATACCTACGCGGTGCTATGTGTGTGTTTGCGTTGCATTCTTGACTGACCGATCGCGAGTTTAGGGTATGCTTTTTCGGCTTTTTGCCTAAGTGTTGGCGAGTTTTGCAAACTGGACGATAACTCGGAATCCGTATGTCGGAATCGAGTCCCGTAATTTCTAACACGTGTCTAATACCTACGCGGTGATATGTGTGTGTTTGCGTGGCATTCGGACGGCCGTCGGGTTTTGGGTTGTTTTTTGGCTTTTTGGCTAAGTGTTGGCGAGTTTTGCAAACTGGACGATAACTCGGATTCCGTATGTCGGAATCGAGTCCCGTAAGTTATAACACGTGTCTAATACCTACGCGGTGATATGTGTGTGTTTGCGTGGCATTCGGACGGCCGATGCGGGTTTAGGGCTGTTTTTCGGCTTTTTGCCTAAGTGTTGGCGAGTTTTGCAAACTGGACGATAACTCGGATTCCGTATGTAGGAATCGAGTCCCGTAAGTTCTAACACGTGTTTAATACCTACGCGGTGCTATGTGTGTGTTTGTGTGGCATTTGGACGTCCGATGCGAGGTTTGGGCTGTTTTTCGGCTTTTTGCCTAGGAGTTGGCGAGTTTTGCAAACTGGACGATAACTCGGATTCCGTATGTCAGAATCGAGTCCCGTAAGTTCTAACACGTGTCTAATACCTACGCGGTGCTATGTGTGTGTTTGCGCGTGGCATTGAACGGGCGTCTGGGTTTTGGGTTGTTTTTGGCTTTTTGCCTGTGTTGGCGAGTTTTGCAAACTGGACGATAACTCGGATTTCGTATGTCGAATCGAGTCCCGTAAGTTCTAACACGTGTCTAATACCTACGCGGTGCTATGTGTGTGTTTGCGTTGCATTCGGACGGCCGATGCGAGTTTAGGGCTATTTTTGGCTTTTTGCCTAAGTGTTGGCGAGTTTTGCAAACTGGACGATAACTCGGAATCCATATGTCGGAATCGAGTCCCGTAAGTTCTAACACGTGTCTAATACCTAAGCGGTGCTATGTGTGTGTTTGCGTGGCATTCGGACGTCCGATGCGGGTTTTGGGCTATTTTTGGGTTTTTGCCTAAGTGTTGGCGAGTTTTGCAAACTAGATGATAACTCGTATTCCGTATGCCGGAATCGAGTCCCGTAAGTTTTAACACGTGTCTAATACCTACGCGGTGCTATGTGTGTGTTTGCGTGGCATTGACTGACCGATGCGTTTAGGGATCGTTGCTTTTTTTTGCCTAAGTGTTGGCGAGTTTTGCAAACTGGACGATAACTCGGAATCCATATGTCGGAATCGAGTCCCGTAAGTTCTAACACGTGTCTAATACCTACGCGGTGCTATGTGTGTGTTTGCGTTGCATTCGGACGGCCGATGCGGGTTTAGGGATGTTTTTCGGCTTTTTGCCTAAGTGTTGGCGAGTTTTGCAAACTGGACGATAACTCGGATTCCGTATGTCGAAATCGAGTCTCGTAAGTTCTAACACGTGTCTAATATCTACGCGATGCTATGTGTGTGTTTGCGTGGCATTCGGACGGCCGATGCGGGTTTTGGGTTGTTTTTCGGCTTTTTTGCCTAAGTGTTGGCTAGTTTTGCAAACTGGACGATAACTCGGATTCTGTATGTAGGAATCGAGTCCCGTAAGTTCTAACACCTGTTTAAAACCTACGCGGTGCTATGTGTGTGTTTTGCGTGGCATTGGACGACCGTCCGATGGGTTTAGGGCTATTTTTTTTTTTGCCTAAGTGTTGCCGAGTTTTGCAAACTAGACGATAACTCGGATTCCGTATGTAGGAATCGAGTCCCGTAAGTTCTAACACGTGTTTAATACCTACGCGGTGTTATGTGTGTGTTTGTGTGGCATTTGGACGTCCGATGCGAGTTTTGGGCTATTTTTCGGCTTTTTGCCTAAGTGTTGGCGAGTTTTGCAAACTGGACGATAACTCGGATTCCGTATGTCGGAATCGAGTCTCGTAAGTTCTAACACGTGTCTAATATCTACGCGATGCTATGTGTGTGTTTGCGTGGCATTGGACGGCCGATGCGGGTTTTAGGGCTGTTTTTCGGCTTTTTGGCTAAGTGTTGGCGAGTTTTGCAAACTGGACGATAACTCGGATTCCGTATGTCGGAATCGAGTCCGTAAGTTCTAACACGTGTCTAATACCTACGGCGGTGATATGTGTGTGTTTTTGCGTGGCATTCGGACGGCCGATCTTGGGTTTAGGGTTTATTTTGACTTTTTGCCTAAGTGTTGGCGAGTTTTGCAAACTGGACGATAACTCGAATCCGTATGTCAGAATCGAGTCCCGTAATTTCTAACACGTGTCTAATACCTACGCGGTGCTATGTGTGTGTTTGCGTGGCATTCGGACGGCCGATACGGGTTTAGGGCTATTTTTCAGCTTTTTGCCTAAGTGTTGGCGAGTTTTGCAAACTGGACGATAACTCGGATTCCGTATGTCAGGAATCGAGTCCCGTAAGTTCTAACACGTGTTTAATACCTACGCGGTGCTATGTGTGTGTTTGTGTGGCATTTGGACGTCCGATGCGGGTTTTGGGTTGTTTTTCGGCTTTTTGCCTAAGTGTTGGCGAGTTTTGCAAACTGGACGATAACTCGGATTCCGTATGTCAGAATCGAGTCCCGTAAGTTCTAACACGTGTCTAATACCTACGCGGTGCTATGTGTGTGTTTGCGTGGCATTGGACGGACGTCGGGTTTGAGTTTTTTTTGACTTTTTGCCTAAGTGTTGGCGAGTTTTGCAAACTGGACGATAACTCGGATTTCGTATGTCAGAATCGAGTCCCGTAAGTTCTAACACGTGTCTAATACCTACACGGTGCTATGTGTGTGTTTGCGTGGCATTGGACGGCCGATCGCGGTTTAGGGTCATTTTTGACTTTTTGCCTAAGTGTTGGCGAGTTTTTGCAAACTGGACGATAACTTTCGGAATCCATATGTCGAAATCGAGTCCGTAAGTTCTAACACGTGTGTCTAATACCTACTCGGTGCTATATGTGTGTGTTTGCGTTAGCATTCGGACGTCCGTCTTGTTTTAGCCTATTTTTCGGCTTTTTGCCTAAGTGTTGGCGAGTTTTGCAAACTAGAAGATAACTTCGGATTCCGTATGTCGGAATCGAGTCCGTAAGTTCTAACACGTGTCTAATACCTACGCGGTGCTATGTGTGTTTGCGTGGCATTGAGATGACCGATCGATCCCGGGTTTAGGGCTGTTTTTCGACTTTTTGCCTAAGTGTTGGCGAGTTTTGCAAATTGGACGATAACTCGGAATCCATATGTCGGAATCGAGTCCCGTAAGTTCTAACACGTGTCTAATACCTACGCGATGCTATGTGTGTGTTTGCGTGGCATTCGGACGGCCGATCTGGGTTTTGGGCTATTTTTGACTTTTTGCCTAAGTGTTGGCGAGTTTTGCAAAGCCGGGCGATAACTTTCGGATTCATATGTCGGAATCGAGTCCGTAAGTTCTAACACGTGTCTAATACCTACTGCGGTGTTATGTGTGTGTTTGCGTTATTTGGACGGAACGATACCGATCACGGGTTTTGGGCTATTTTTTGACTTTTTTACCTAAGTGTTGGCGAGTTTTGCAAAGCCGGGCGATAACTTTCGGATTCCGTATGTCGGAATCGAGTCCGTAAGTTCTAACATGTGTCTAATACCTACTGGTGCTATGTGTGTGTTTGCGTGGCATTGAACGGGTCGTCTTGGTTTTGAGGCTGTTTTTGGCTTTTTGCCTAAGTGTTGGCGAGTTTTGCAAAGCGGAATGATAACTTTCGGATTAAGTATGTCGAATCGAGTCCGTAAGTTCTAACACGTGTCTAATACCTCGCGGTCTTATGTGTGTGTTTGCGTGGCATTAGCATTGGACGGTGGGTTTTAGGGCTATTTTTCGACTTTTGCCTAAGTGTTGGCGAGTTTTACAAAGCGGGCGATAACTTCCGGATTCATATGTCGAATCGAGTCCGTAAGTTCTAACACGTGTCTAATACCTCTGCGAGGTGCTATGTGTGTGTTTCATGTGGCATTGGACGGTAGATCTGAGTTTTTGGCTATTTTTGCTTTTTGCTTAAGTGTTGGCGAGTTTTGCAAAGCTGGGCGATAACTTTCGGATTCCGTATGTCGGAATCGAGTCCGTAAGTTCTAACACGTGTCTAATACCTACTGATGCTTGTGTGTGTGTTTTTGCGTGGCATTGGACGGTCGATCTCGGTTTTGAGGGCTGTTTTTGGCTTTTTGCCTAAGTGTTGGCGAGTTTTGCAAAGCTGGGCGATAACTTCGGATTCCGTATATTAGGAATCGAGTCCCGTAAGTTCTAACACGTGTCTAATACCTACACGATGCTATGTGTGTGTTTGCGTGGCATTCGGACGTCCGATGCGGGTTTTGGGCTATTTTTTGACTTTTTGCCTAAGTGTTGGCGAGTTTTGCAAACTTGACGATAACTCGGATTCCGTATGTCGGAATCGAGTCCGTAAGTTCTAACACGTGTCTAATACCTACGCGGTGCTATGTGTGTGTTTGCGTGGCATTCGGACGGCCGATGCGGGTTTAGAATTTTTTTTGACTTTTTGCTAAAGTGTTGGCGAGTTTTGCAAAGCTGGGCGATAACTTCGGAATCCATATGTCGAAATCGAGTCCGTAAGTTCTAACTGCGTGTCTAATACCTACAGCGGTGCTATGTGTGTGTTTTGCGTGGCATTCGGACGTCCGTCTGGGTTTTGACTATTTTTTAGCTTTTTGCCTAAGTGTTGGCGAGTTTTGCAAACTAGGCGATAACTTTCGGATTCCGTATGTCGGAATCGAGTCCGTAAGTTCTAACACGTGTCTAATACCTACTGATTACTATGTGTGTGTTTGCGTGGCATTGGACGGCCGATGGCGGGTTTTGGGCATTTTTGACTTTTTGCTAAGTGTTGGCGAGTTTTTGCAAAGCGGGCGATAACTTCGGATTCCATATGTCGGAATCGAGTCCCGTAAGTTCTAACACGTGTCTAATACCTACTGCGGTGCTATGTGTGTGTTTTGCGTGGCATTGGATGATCGAGAATGCGGGTTTTGGGCTATTTTTGACTTTTTGCCTAAGTGTTGGCGAGTTTTGCAAAGCTGGACGATAACTTTCGGATTCATTTATATATCGAATCGAGTCCCGTAAGTTCTAACACGTGTCTAATACCTACACGGTGTTATGTGTGTTTTAGCGTGGCATTCGGACGGCCGATCTGTGGTTTTTGACTATTTTTTGACTTTTTGCCTAAGTGTTGGCGAGTTTTTCAAAGTGGGCGATAACTTCGGATTCCGTATGTCGGAATCGAGTCCGTAAGTTCTAACACGTGTCTAATACCTACTACGCGTGCTATGTGTGTGTTTTTGCGTGGCATTGAGACGGCCGATCTGGGTTTTAGGGCTTTTTTTTGGCTTTTTGCCTAAGTGTTGGCGAGTTTTACAAAGCGGGCGATAACTTCGGATTCCATATGTCGAATCGAGTCCGTAAGTTCTAACAAGTGTCTAATACCTACTACGGTGCTATGTGTGTGTTTGCGTGGCATTCGACGGACCGTCGGGTTTTTGGCTATTTTTCGCTTTTTGCCTAAGTGTTGGCGAGTTTTGCAAAGCGGGCGATAACTTTCGGATCCAGTATGTCGAATCGAGTCCGTAAGTTCTAACACGTGTCTAATACCTACTGCGATTGCTTTATGTGTGTGTTTGCGTGGCATTCGGACGGCCGATCGGGTTTTTGAATTTATTTTTGGCTTTTTGCCTAAGTGTTGGCGAGTTTTGCAAAGCGGGCGATAACTTTCGGATTCCGTATGTCGAAATCGAGTCCGTAAGTTCTAACACGTGTCTAATACCTTCGCGATGCTATGTGTGTGTTTGCGTGGCATTCGGACGGATCGATCTGGTTTTGAGCTGTTTTTTTGACTTTTTGCCTAAGTGTTGGCGAGTTTTGCAAAGCGGGCGATAACTTTCGGTTCCGTATGTCGAATCGAGTCCGTAAGTTCTAACATGTGTCTAATACCTCTAGCGATCTTGTGTGTGTTTTGCGTGGCATTGGACGGATAGTCGGGTTTTGAAACATTTTTGGCTTTTTGCCTAAGTGTTGGCGAGTTTTGCAAAGCTGGGCGATAACTTTCGGATTCATATATGTCGGAATCGAGTCCGTAAGTTCTAACACGTGTCTAATACCTACGCGGTGCTATGTGTGTGTTTAAGCGTGCATTGGACGATCGAAATCGGGTTTTGAGCTATTTTTTGACTTTTTGCCTAAGTGTTGGCGAGTTTTGCAAAGCGGGCGATAACTTTCGGATTCCGTATGTCGGAATCGAGTCCGTAAAGTTCTAACACGTGTCTAATACCTACGGCGATTGCTATGTGTGTGTTTTGCGTGGCATTCGGACGACCGATCAATCTGGGTTTTAGGCTATTTTTGACTTTTTGCCTAAGTGTTGGCGAGTTTTGCAAAGCGGATGATAACTTTCGGATTCCGTATGTCGAAATCGAGTCCGTAAGTTCTAACACGTGTCTAATACCTCTGGCGGTGCTATGTGTGTGTTTTTGTGTGGCATTGGACGGACCGATCTGGGTTTTGAGGTTGTTTTTGACTTTTTGCCCTAAGTGTTGGCGAGTTTTGCAAAGCTGGGCGATAACTTTCGGATTCCGTATGTCGGAATCGAGTCCGTAAGTTCTAACACGTGTCTAATACCTACTGCGGTGCTATGTGTGTGTTTTTAGCGTGGCATTGGATGACCGTTAGTATGGGTTTTCTAACTTATTTTTGACTTTTTGCCTAAGTGTTGGCGAGTTTTGCAAAGCGGTGTTGGCGATAACTTTCGGTTCCGTATGTCGAAATCGAGTCCGTAAGTTCTAACACGTGTCTAATACCTACGATTGCTATGTGTGTGTTTGCGTGGCATTTAGGATGACCGATCACGGGTTTTAGGGCTATTTTTGACTTTTTGCCTAAGTGTTGGCGAGTTTTGCAAAGCTGGGCGATAACTTTCGGATTCAGTATGTCGGAATCGAGTCCGTAAGTTCTAACTACGTGTCTAATACCTACTGAGGTGCTATGTGTGTGTTTTTGCGTGGCATTGGAGGACGGCCGTCTGGGTTTTGGGCTATTTTTGGCTTTTTGCCTAAGTGTTGGCGAGTTTTGCAAAGCTGGGGCGATAACTTTCGGATTCCATATGTGAATCGAGTCCGTAAGTTCTAACACGTGTCTAATACCTACTCGATGCTATGTGTGTGTGTTTGCGTGGCATTGGACGGCCGAATCGAGTTTTGACTATTTTTTGGCTTTTTGCCTAAGTGTTGGCGAGTTTTGCAAAGCTGGGCGATAACTTTCGGATTCCGTATGTCGGAATCGAGTCCGTAAGTTCTAACACGTGTCTAATACCTACTGCGGTGCTATATGTGTGTGTTTAGCGTGGCATTCGGACGATGATCGTCACGGGTTTTGGGTTATTTTTGGCTTTTTGCCTAAGTGTTGGCGAGTTTTGCAAAGCTGGGCGATAACTTCGGATTCCATATGTCGGAATCGAGTCCGTAAGTTCTAACACGTGTCTAATACCTGCTTTTTGCTATGTGTGTGTGTTGCGTGGCATTGGATGGCCGTCTGGGTTTTGAGGCTATTTTTGACTTTTTGCCTAAGTGTTGGCGAGTTTTGCAAAGCTGGGCGATAACTTCGGATTAAGTATGTCGAATCGAGTCCGTAAGTTCTAACACGTGTCTAATACCTACTGCGGTGCTATGTGTGTGTTTTGCGTGGCATTGGACGATCGTCTTGGGTTTAGACTATTTTTGACTTTTTGCCTAAGTGTTGGCGAGTTTTGCAAAGCTGGGCGATAACTTTCGGATTCCGTATGTCGGAATCGAGTCCGTAAGTTCTAACACGTGTGTCTAATACCTACTCGGTTACTATGTGTGTGTTTTGCGTGGCATTGAACGGTCGTCGGGTTTAGAAATTTTTGGCTTTTTGCCTAAGTGTTGGCGAGTTTTGCAAAGCTGGGCGATAACTTTCGGATTCCGTATGTCGAAATCGAGTCCGTAAGTTCTAACTGCGTGTCTAATACCTACTGGTCTTATGTGTGTGTTTTGCGTGGCATTGGACGGCCGTCTGGGTTTTGGGCTATTTTTTGCTTTTTTGCCTAAGTGTTGGCGAGTTTTGCAAAGCTGGGCGATAACTTCGGATTCCATATGTCGAAATCGAGTCCGTAAGTTCTAACACGTGTCTAATACCTACTGCGGTTGCTATGTGTGTGTTTTTGCGTGGCATTGGACGACCGATCTTTGGGTTTAGAATATTTTTTGACTTTTTGCCTAAGTGTTGGCGAGTTTTGCAAAGCTGGCGATAACTTTCGGATTCCGTATGTCGAAATCGAGTCCGTAAGTTCTAACTGCGTGTCTAATACCTACGGCGGTGCTATGTGTGTGTTTGCGTGGCATTGAATGGCCGAATCTGGGTTTTGGGCTATTTTTTGGCTTTTTGCCTAAGTGTTGGCGAGTTTTGCAAAGCTGGGCGATAACTTTCGGATTTCATATGTCGAAATCGAGTCCGTAAGTTCTAACACGTGTCTAATACCTACTCTGTGCGGTTCTATGTGTGTGTTTGCGTGGCATTGGACGATGCGATCTGGGTTTTGGGCTATTTTTTTTGCTTTTTGCCTAAGTGTTGGCGAGTTTTGCAAAGCGGGCGATAACTTCGGATTCCGTATGTCGAATCGAGTCCGTAAGTTCTAACACGTGTCTAATACCTACTGCGGTCTATGTGTGTGTTTGCGTGGCATTGGACGGCCGATCGCGGGTTTGGGCTATTTTTGGCTTTTTGCTAAGTGTTGGCGAGTTTTGCAAAGCTGGGCGATAACTTTCGGATTCCATATGTCGGAATCGAGTCCGTAAGTTCTAACACGTGTCTAATACCTACTGCTGATTGCTATGTGTGTGTTTTGCGTGGCATTGGACGACGATCGTCTGGGTTTTGAAATATTTTTGGCTTTTTGCCTAAGTGTTGGCGAGTTTTACAAAGCTGGGCGATAACTTTCGGATTAAGTATGTCGGAATGTCGAGTCCGTAAGTTCTAACGCGTGTCTAATACCTACTGCGGTTGCTATGTGTGTGTTTTTAAATGGCATTGGACGGCCGATCGGGTTTTGGTTTTTTTTTTTTTGCCTAAGTGTTGGCGAGTTTTGCAAAGCTGGGCGATAACTTCGGATTCCGTGTATGTGAATCGAGTCCGTAAGTTCTAACACGTGTCTAATACCTCTGGCGATTTTGCTATGTGTGTGTTTGCGTGGCATTGGACGACCGATCTGGGTTTTGAGGCTTTTTTTGACTTTTTGCCTAAGTGTTGGCGAGTTTTTGCAAAGCTGGGCGATAACTTTCGGATTCCGTATATCGAATCGAATCGAGTCCGTAAGTTCTAACACGTGTCTAATACCTCTGACGGTGCTATGTGTGTGTTTGCGTTGGCATTGAATGGCCGTCTGGGTTTTAGGGTTTTATTTTTCTACTTTTTGCTAAAGTGTTGTGCGAGTTTTTGCAAAGCTGGGCGATAACTTTCGGATTTCATATGAAATCGAGTCCGTAAGTTCTAACACGTGTCTAATACCTACTGATTGCTATGTGTGTGTTTTGCGTGGCATTTGAGACGACCGATCTGGGTTTTAGGGCTATTTTTGGCTTTTTGCCTAAGTGTTGGCGAGTTTTGCAAAGCTGGGCGATAACTTTCGGATTCCGTATGTCGGAATCGAGTCCGTAAGTTCTAACACGTGTGTCTAATACCTCTGCGGTGCTATGTGTGTGTTTGCGTGGCATTGAGACGGCCGTCTGCGGGTTTAGGGCTATTTTTTCGACTTTTTGCCTAAGTGTTGGCGAGTTTTTGCAAAGCTGGGCGATAACTTCGGATTCCGTATGTCGAATCGAGTCCGTAAGTTCTAACACGTGTCTAATACCTCTGTCGGTGCTATGTGTGTGTTTGCGTGGCATTGGACGGCCGATCTTGGGTTTTGGGAACTATTTTTTGACTTTTTGCCTAAGTGTTGGCGAGTTTTGCAAAGCTGGGCGATAACTTCGGATTCCATATGTCGGAATCGAGTCCGTAAGTTCTAACACGTGTCTAATACCTACACCAGCGGTGCTATATGTGTGTGTTTTGCCTAAGTGGCATTGGACGGCCGAAGCGGGTTTTGACTATTTTGACTTTTTGCCTAAGTGTTGGCGAGTTTTGCAAAGCGGGCGATAACTTTCGGATTCCATATGTCGAAATCGAGTCCGTAAGTTCTAACACGTGTCTAATACCTACAGCGGTGCTATGTGTGTGTGTTTTGCGTGGCATTGAGACGGCCGATCTGGGTTTTGAAATATTTTTTTTGCTTTTTTGCCTAAGTGTTGGCGAGTTTTGCAAAGCGGGCGATAACTTCGGATTCCGTATGTCGAAATCGAGTCCGTAAGTTCTAACACGTGTCTAATACCTACTCGGTGCTATGTGTGTGTTTTGCGTGGCATTGGACGTAGAAATGGGTTTTGAGGCTATTTTGGCTTTTTGCCTAAGTGTTGGCGAGTTTTGCAAAGCTGGGCGATAACTTTCGGATTCCGTATATGTCGGAATCGAGTCCGTAAGTTCTAACACGTGTCTAATACCTACTGGTGATGCTATGTGTGTGTGTTTTGCGTGGCATTGGAGACGGACCGTCTGCGGGTTTTGAAATATTTTTTCGGCTTTTTGCCTAAGTGTTGGCGAGTTTTGCAAACTGGACGATAACTCGGAATCCGTATGTCGGATCGTGTCCCGTAAGTTCTAACACGTGTCTAATACCTACTCGGTGCTATGTGTGTGTTTGCGTGGCATTCGGACGGCCGATCTGGGTTTTTGAAATTTTTTTTGACTTTTTGCCTAAGTGTTGGCGAGTTTTGCAAAGCTGGGCGATAACTTTCGGATTCCGTATATCGAATCGAGTCCGTAAGTTCTAACACGTGTCTAATACCTACTGGCGGTGCTATGTGTGTGTTTTGCGTGGCATTGGACGGCCGTCTTGGTTTTGGGCTATTTTTGACTTTTTGCCTAAGTGTTGGCGAGTTTTGCAAAGCTGGGCGATAACTTTCGGATTCCGTATGTCGAATCGAGTCCGTAAGTTCTAACACGTGTCTAATACCTACTCGGTGCTATGTGTGTGTTTTGCGTGGCATTGGACGATAAATCTTGGGTTTTGGGCTATTTTTGGCTTTTTTAAAGTGTTGGCGAGTTTTGCAAAGCTGGGCGATAACTTCGGATTCCATATGTCGAGAATCGAGTCCGTAAGTTCTAACACGTGTCTAATACCTACTGCGATGCTATGTGTGTGTTTGCGTGGCATTGGATGGTAATCTTGGGTTTAGAACTATTTTTGGCTTTTTTGCCTAAGTGTTGGCGAGTTTTGCAAAGCTGGGCGATAACTTCGGATTCCGTATATCGAATCGAGTCCGTAAGTTCTAACACGTGTCTAATACCTACTAGTGCTTTAGCTATGTGTGTGTTTGCGTGGCATTGGACGGCCGAATCTGGGTTTTGGGCTTTTTTTTTTTTTTGCCTAAAGTGTTGGCGAGTTTTGCAAAGCTTGGCGATAACTTTCGGATTCCGTATGTCGGAATCGAGTCCGTAAGTTCTAACACGTGTCTAATACCTACAGCGGTGCTATGTGTGTGTTTTGCGTGGCATTGGGACGGCCGATCACGGGTTTTGGGCTATTTTTGGCTTTTTGCCTAAGTGTTGGCGAGTTTTGCAAAGCTGGGCGATAACTTTCGATTCGTATGTCGAATCGAGTCCGTAAGTTCTAACACGTGTCTAATACCTACTCGATGCTTTCGTGTGTGTGTTTTGCGTGGCATTGGGACGGCCGAATCTGGGTTTTTGACTATTTTTTTACGACTTTTTGCCTAAGTGTTGGCGAGTTTTGCAAAGCTGGGCGATAACTTCGGGATTCGTATGTCGGAATCGAGTCCGTAAGTTCTAACACGTGTCTAATACCTCTGATGATTGCTATGTGTGTGTTTGCGTGGCATTGGACGGTCGATCTGGGTTTGAGACTATTTTTGACTTTTTGCCTAAGTGTTGGCGAGTTTTACAAAGCTGGGCGATAACTTCGGATTCCGTATGTCGGAATCGAGTCCGTAAGTTCTAACTGCGTGTCTAATACCTACTGCGGTGCTATGTGTGTGTTTTGCGTGGCATTGGATGGCCGTCGTCTGGGGTTTGAATGCTATTTTTTGACTTTTTGCTGAAGTGTTGGCGAGTTTTGCAAAGCTGGGCGATAACTTTCGGATTCCGTATATCGAATCGAGTCCGTAAGTTCTAACACGTGTCTAATACCTACTCGATGCTATGTGTGTGTTTGCGTGGCATTGGACGACCGATCTCGGGTTTGAGAGCGGCTTTTTGACTATTTTGATTTTTTTGCCTTTTTGCCTAAGTGTTGGCGAGTTTTGCAAAGCTGGGCGATAACTTTCGGATTTCATATGTCGAATCGAGTCCGTAAGTTCTAACCGTGTCTAATACCTACAGCGGTGCTATGTGTGTGTTTTGCGTGGCATTCGGACGGTCGATCTGGGTTTTATGGCTATTTTTAGGCTTTTTGCTGAAGTGTTGGCGAGTTTTGCAAAGCTGGATGATAACTTTCGGATTCCATATATATCGGAATCGAGTCCGTAAGTTCTAACACGTGTGTCTAATACCTACTGGCGATTGCTATGTGTGTGTTTTGCGTGGCATTGAGACGGCCGATCTCGGGTTTAGACTTTTTTTCTGACTTTTTGCCTAAGTGTTGGCGAGTTTTGCAAAGCTGGGCGATAACTTCGGATTCCGTATGTCGGAATCGAGTCCGTAAGTTCTAACACGTGTCTAATACCTACAGCGGGTGCTATGTGTGTGTTTGCGTGGCATTGGACGGTCGATCACGGGTTTTGAACTATTTTTTGACTTTTTGCCTAAGTGTTGGCGAGTTTTGCAAAATTGGGCGATAACTTCGGATTCCGTATGTCGAATCGAGTCCGTAAGTTAACTAACGTGTGTCTAATACCTACTGCGATTACTATGTGTGTGTTTGCGTGGCATTGGAGGACGGTAAATCTGGGTTTTGAACTATTTTTGGCTTTTGCCTAAGTGTTGGCGAGTTTTTGCAAAGCTGGGCGATAACTTTCGGTTCCGTATGTCGAAATCGAGTCCGTAAGTTCTAACTGCGTGTCTAATACCTACTGCGGTGCTATGTGTGTGTTTGCGTGGCATTGAACGACGATCTGGGTTTTGAACTGTTTTTGACTTTTTGCCTAAGTGTTGGCGAGTTTTGCAAAGCTGGGCGATAACTTTCGGATTAGTATGTCGAAATCGAGTCCGTAAGTTCTAACACGTGTCTCTAATACCTACTGCGATTGCTGTGTGTGTGTTTGCGTGGCATTGGACGGCCGTCTGGGTTTTGAGCTGTTTTTGACTTTTTGCCTAAGTGTTGGCGAGTTTTGCAAAGCTGGGCGATAACTTCGGGATTCCGTATGTGGAATCGAGTCCGTAAGTTCTAACACGTGTCTAATACCTACTGGTGCGGTGCTATGTGTGTGTTTTGCGTGGCATTGGACGGCCGATCTGGGTTTTGACTATTTTTGGCTTTTTTGCCTAAGTGTTGGCGAGTTTTGCAAAGCGGGCGATAACTTCCGGATTCCGTATGTCGAATCGAGTCCGTAAAGTTCTAACACGTGTCTAATACCTCTGCGATGCTATGTGTGTGTTTTGCGTGGCATTGGATTGGATGGCCGATCGGGTTTTGACTTATTTTTTGGCTTTTTGCTAAAGTGTTGGCGAGTTTTGCAAAGCTGGGCGATAACTTTCGGATTCCGTATGTCGGAATGTGAGTCCGTAAGTTCTAACATGTGTAATAATACCTCTGTCGGTGCTATGTGTGTGTTTTTGCGTGGCATTGAACGGCCGATCTGGGTTTTGAACTATTTTTGACTTTTTGCCTAAGTGTTGGCGAGTTTTGCAAACTGGGCGATAACTCGGATTCCGTATGTCGGAATCGAGTCCGTAAGTTCTAACACGTGTCTAATACCTACTGGTCTTTATGTGTGTGTTTGCGTGGCATTAGGACGGCCGTCTGGGTTTTGGGCTATTTTTGACTTTTTGCTAAAGTGTTGGCGAGTTTTGCAAAGCTGGGCGATAACTTCGGATTCCGTATGTCGAAATCGAGTCCGTAAGTTCTAACACGTGTCTAATACCTACTGGTGATTACTGTGTGTGTTTTGCGTGGCATTGAGATGGCCGTCTGGGTTTTGGGCTTTTTTGACTTTTTGCCTAAGTGTTGGCGAGTTTTGCAAAGCTGGGCGATAACTTCGGGATTCGTATCGAAAATCGAGTCCGTAAGTTCTAACACGTGTCTAATACCTACTGATGCTGCTATGTGTGTGTTTGCGTGGCATTGGACGGCCGATCTGGGTTTTGAAACATTTTTGACTTTTGCCTAAGTGTTGGCGAGTTTTGCAAAGCTGGGCGATAACTTTCGGATTCCGTATGTCGGAATCGAGTCCGTAAGTTCTAACACGTGTCTAATACCTACTCGTGTTGCTATGTGTGTGTTTGCGTGGCATTGGACGGCCGTCTGGGTTTTGAAGGCTATTTTTGACTTTTTGCCTAAGTGTTGGCGAGTTTTGCAAAGCTGGGCGATAACTTTCGGATTCCGTATATCGAAATCGAGTCCGTAAGTTCTAACGTGTCTAATACCTACGCGATGCTATGTGTGTGTTTGCGTGGCATTGGACGATCCGATCACGGGTTTTGGCTATTTTTTTGCTTTTTGCCTAAGTGTTGGCGAGTTTTGCAAAGCTGGGCGATAACTTCGGATTCCGTATGTCGGAATCGAGTCCGTAAGTTTCTAACACGTGTCTAATACCTACTACGGTGCTATGTGTGTGTTTTGCGTGGCATTGGACGGCCGTCGGGTTTTGAATTGTTTTGACTTTTTTGCCTAAGTGTTGGCGAGTTTTGCAAAGCGGGCGATAACTTCGGATTCCGTATATCGAATCGAGTCCGTAAGTTCTAACACGTGTCTAATACCTCTGATGGTGCTATGTGTGTGTTTTGCGTGGCATTGAGATGGCCGATCTTGGGTTTTGAAATTTTTTTGACTTTTTGCCTAAGTGTTGGCGAGTTTTTGCAAAGCTGGGCGATAACTTCGGTTTAAGTATGTCGAATCGAGTCCGTAAGTTCTAACACGTGTCTAATACCTACAGCGGTGCTTTTTGCGTGTGTGTTTGCGTGGCATTGGACGGTGACGATCCGTCTGGTTTTGGGCTATTTTTGACTTTTTGCCTAAGTGTTGGCGAGTTTTGCAAAGCTGGGCGATAACTTTCGGATTCGTATGTCGAAATCGAGTCCGTAAGTTCTAACACGTGTCTAATACCTACTGATTGCTATGTGTGTGTTTGCGCGTGGCATTGGACGGACGTCTGGGTTTTGGGCTATTTTTGGCTTTTTGCCTAAGTGTTGGCGAGTTTTGCAAAGCTGGGCGATAACTTTCGGATTCCATATATGAGAAATCGAGTCCGTAAGTTCTAACACGTGTCTAATACCTACTCGATGCTATGTGTGTGTTTGCGTGGCATTGGATGACGGTCGTCTGGGTTTAGAAATATTTTTGGCTTTTTGCCTAAGTGTTGGCGAGTTTTGCAAAGCTGGGCGATAACTTTCGGATTCCGTATGTCGAAATCGAGTCCGTAAGTTCTAACACGTGTCTAATACCTACTGGCGGTGCTATGTGTGTGTGTTTGCGTGGCATTGGATGGCCGTCTGGGTTTTGAGGCTTTTTTGACTTTTTGCCTAAGTGTTGGCGAGTTTTGCAAAGCTGGGCGATAACTTCGGGATTAAGTATGTCGAATCGAGTCCGTAAGTTCTAACGTGTGTCTAATACCTACGCGATGCTATGTGTGTGTTTGCGTGGCATTGGACGGCCGTCTGGGTTTTGGGCTATTTTTTGACTTTTTTGCCTAAGTGTTGGCGAGTTTTGCAAAGCTGGGCGATAACTTTCGGATTCCATATGTCGGAATCGAGTCCGTAAGTTCTAACACGTGTCTAATACCTACTGCGATTACTATGTGTGTGTTTTGCGTGGCATTGGACGGTCGATCGGGTTTTGAAATTATTTTTTGACTTTTTGCCTAAGTGTTGGCGAGTTTTGCAAAGCTGGGCGATAACTTCGGATTAGTATATCGAAATCGAGTCCGTAAGTTCTAACACGTGTCTAATACCTCTGGCGGTGCTATGTGTGTGTTTGCGTGGCATTGGACGATGACGTCTGGGTTTTGGAGCTATTTTTGACTTTTTGCCTAAGTGTTGGCGAGTTTTGCAAAGCTGGGCGATAACTTCGGATTCCGTATGTCGAATCGAGTCCGTAAGTTCTAACACGTGTCTAATACCTACTGCGGTGCTATGTGTGTGTGTTTAAGTGGCATTGAGACGGCCGTCTGGGTTTTAAGATATTTTTTTTTTGCTTTTTGCCTAAGTGTTGGCGAGTTTTGCAAAGCTGGGCGATAACTTTCGGATTAGTATGTCGAAATCGAGTCCGTAAGTTCTAACACGTGTCTAATACCTACTCGAGTTTGCTATGTGTGTGTTTGTGTGGCATTGGATTATTCACGGATCGAATGTCGGGTTTTGAACTATTTTTGGCTTTTTGCTAAGTGTTGGCGAGTTTTGCAAAATTGGGCGATAACTTTCGGATTCAGTATGTCGAATCGAGTCCGTAAGTTCTAACACGTGTCTAATACCTACTGTGATGCTATGTGTGTTTTATGTGTGCGTGGCATTGGATGGCCGTCTGGGGTTTAGAAATTTTTTTTTGGCTTTTTGCCTAAGTGTTGGCGAGTTTTTTTCAAAAAGCTGGGCGATAACTTTCGGATTCGTATATCGAATCGAGTCCGTAAGTTCTAACACGTGTCTAATACCTACTGCGGTGCTATGTGTGTGTTTGCGTGGCATTGGACGGCCGATCGGGTTTTGAGGTATTTTTTGGCTTTTTTGCCTAAGTGTTGGCGAGTTTTGCAAAGCTGGGCGATAACTTTCGGATTCCGTATATCGGAATCGAGTCCGTAAGTTCTAACACGTGTCTAATACCTACTCGGTCTTATATGTGTGTGTTTTGCGTGGCATTGGACGGATCGTCTGGGTTTTTGAAACTATTTTTGACTTTTTGCTAAGTGTTGGCGAGTTTTGCAAAGCTGGGCGATAACTTTCGGATTCAGTATATCGAATCGAGTCCGTAAGTTCTAACTGTGTGTCTAATACCTACGCGGTGCTATGTGTGTGTTTGTTTGCATTGGCGACGGCCGTCTGGGGTTTTGAGCTATTTTTGACTTTTGCCTAAGTGTTGGCGAGTTTTGCAAACTGGACGATAACTCGGATTCCGTATGTCAGAATCGAGTCTCGTAAGTTCTAACACGTGTCTAATACCTACGCGATGCTATGTGTGTGTTTGCGTGGCATTCGGACGGCCGATGCGGGTTTAGGGCTGTTTTTGACTTTTTGCCTAAGTGTTGGCGAGTTTTGCAAAGCTGGGCGATAACTTTCGGATTCCGTATGTCGAAATCGAGTCCGTAAGTTCTAACACGTGTCTAATACCTACTGCGGTTACTATGTGTGTGTTTGCGTGGCATTGGACGGCCGATCGGGTTTTTGGGCTATTTTTTGGCTTTTTGCCTAAGTGTTGGCGAGTTTTGCAAAGCTGGGCGATAACTTTCGGATTCCGTATATGTCGGAATCGAGTCCGTAAGTTCTAACACGTGTTTAATCTAATACCTACTGCGGTGCTATGTGTGTGTTTGCGTGGCATTGGATGGATGGCGATCTGGTTTTGGGCTTTTTTTGGACTTTTTTTGCTAAGTGTTGGCGAGTTTTGCAAAGCTGGGCGATAACTTTCGGATTCCGTATGTCGAAATCGAGTCCGTAAGTTCTAACACGTGTCTAATACCTACTGAGGTGCTATGTGTGTGTTTTGCGTGGCATTGAGATGACCGTCTGCGGGTTTGAAATTTGTTTTTTTGCTTTTTGCCTAAGTGTTGGCGAGTTTTGCAAAGCTGGGCGATAACTTCGGATTCCGTATGTCGAATCGAGTCCGTAAGTTCTAACACGTGTCTAATACCTACTGCGATGCTATGTGTGTGTTTTGCGTGGCATTGGGACGGCCGTCTGGGTTTGGGGCTATTTTTAGGCTTTTTTGCCTAAGTGTTGGCGAGTTTTGCAAAGCTGGGCGATAACTTTCGGATTCGTATGTCGGAATCGAGTCCGTAAAGTTCTAACACGTGTCTAATACCTCTCGATTGCTATGTGTGTGTTTGCGTGGCATTGGATGACGGTCATCGGGTTTTTGGGCTATTTTTTACTTTTTGCCTAAGTGTTGGCGAGTTTTGCAAAGCTGGAACGATAACTTCGGATTAGTATGTATCAAATCGAGTCCGTAAGTTCTAACACGTGTGTCTAATACCTACTGCGGTGCTATGTGTGTGTTTGCGTGGCATTGAGGACGATCGTCTGGGTTTTGAAAGGCTATTTTGACTTTTTGCCTAAGTGTTGGCGAGTTTTTGCAAAGCTGGGCGATAACTTCGGATTCCGTATATGTCGAATCGAGTCCGTAAGTTCTAACTGCGTGTCTAATACCTACTGGCGGTGCTATGTGTGTGTGTTTGCGTGGCATTGAGATGACCGTCTGGGTTTGAAACTATTTTTGGCTTTTTGCCTAAGTGTTGGCGAGTTTTGCAAAGCTGGGCGATAACTTTCGGATTCCGTATATCGGAATCGAGTCCGTAAGTTCTAACACGTGTCTAATACCTCTGAGATCTGCTATGTGTGTGTTTTTGTGTGGCATTGAATGGCCGTCTGGGTTTTGAACTATTTTTTGCTTTTTGCCTAAAGTGTTGGCGAGTTTTGCAAAGCTGGGCGATAACTTTCGGATTCCGTATATCGAGAATCGAGTCCCGTAAGTTCTAACAACGTGTCTAATACCTACTGGCGATTACTATGTGTGTGTTTTTGCGTGGCATTGAATGACGGCCGTCTGGGTTTTGGGCTATTTTTGCTTTTTGCCTAAGTGTTGGCGAGTTTTGCAAAGCTGGGCGATAACTTTCGGATTCCGTATGTCGAATCGAGTCCGTAAGTTCTAACTGCGTGTCTAATACCTACTGATGCTATGTGTGTGTGTTTGCGTGGCATTGATTGGCCGATCTGGTTTTGAAGGTATTTTTGACTTTTTGCTAAGTGTTGGCGAGTTTTGCAAAGCTGGGCGATAACTTTCGGATTCAGTATGTCGGAATCGAGTCCGTAAGTTCTAACACGTGTCTAATACCTACTGGATTGCTATGTGTGTGTTTTGCGTGGCATTGAGATGACCGATCTGGGTTTTGACTTGTTTTTGACTTTTGCCTAAGTGTTGGCGAGTTTTGCAAAGCTGGGCGATAACTTCGGATTCCGTATGTCGAAATCGAGTCCGTAAGTTCTAACACGTGTCTAATACCTACTACTCGGTCTTATGTGTGTGTTTGCGTGGCATTGGACGGATCGTCTTTGGGTTTTGAGCTATTTTTGACTTTTTGCCTAAGTGTTGGCGAGTTTTGCAAAGCTGGGCGATAACTTCGGATTCAAGTATGTCGAAATCGAGTCCGTAAGTTCTAACACGTGTCTATGTCTAATACCTACGGTGCTATGTGTGTGTTTGCGTGGCATTGGACGGAATGGTCTTCGGGTTTTGAAATTTATTTTTTGTCTAACTTTTTGCTAAGTGTTGGCGAGTTTTTGCAAAGCTGGGCGATATAACTTTTCGGATTAGTATATATCGGAATCGAGTCCGTAAGTTCTAACTGCGTGTCTAATACCTACTGGCGGTGCTATGTGTGTGTTTTGCGTGGCATTGGACGGCCCGATCTGGGTTTAGGGCTATTTTTGACTTTTTGCCTAAGTGTTGGCGAGTTTTGCAAAGCTGGGCGATAACTTTCGGATTCCGTATGTCGAAATCGAGTCCGTAAGTTCTAACACGTGTCTAATACCTACTGGATGCTATGTGTGTGTTTTACGCGTGGCATTCGGACGGTTCCGTCTGGGTTTTGGGCTATTTTTGACTTTGCCTTTTGCTAAGTGTTGGCGAGTTTTGCAAAGCTGGGCGATAATAACTTCGGATTCCGTATGTCGAATCGAGTCCGTAAGTTCTAACACGTGTCTAATACCTACGCGGTCTTTATGTGTGTTTTGCGTGGCATTGGACGGCCGATCTGGGTTTTGAACTATTTTTGACTTTTTGCCTAAGTGTTGGCGAGTTTTGCAAAGCTGGGCGATAACTTCCGGATTAGTATGTCGAATCGAGTCCGTAAGTTCTAACACGTGTCTAATAATACCTCTGCGGTGCTATGTGTGTGTTTTTGCGTGGCATTGGACGGCCGTCTGGGTTTTGGGCTGTTTTTGACTTTTTGCCTAAGTGTTGGCGAGTTTTGCAAAGCTGGGCGATAACTTTCGGATTCCGTATGTCGAATCGAGTCCGTAAGTTCTAACACGTGTCTAATACCTACTGCGGTGCTATGTGTGTGTGTTTTGCGTGGCATTGGATGGCCGATCTGGTTTTGAAGGCTATTTTTGACTTTTTGCCTAAGTGTTGGCGAGTTTTTGCAAAGCTGGGCGATAACTTTCGGATTCCGTATATGTCGAATCGAGTCCGTAAGTTCTAACGTGCGTGTCTAATACCTACTGCGATGCTATGTGTGTGTTTTGCGTGGCGTTCGGACGGTCGTCTGCGGTTTTAGAAATATTTTTTGACTTTTTGCCTAAGTGTTGGCGAGTTTTGCAAAGCTGGGCGATAACTTTCGGATTCCGTATGTCGAATCGAGTCCGTAAGTTCTAACACGTGTCTAATAATACCTCTGGCGGTTACTATGTGTGTGTTTGCGTGGCATTGGACGGCCGATCTGGGTTTTGAAACTATTTTTGGCTTTTTGCCTAAGTGTTGGCGAGTTTTGCAAAGCTGGGCGATAACTTTCGGATTCCGTATATCGAAATCGAGTCCGTAAAGTTCTAACTAACGTGTCTAATACCTACTGGCGATGCTATGTGTGTGTTTGCGTGGCATTGGACGGACCGTCTTGGGTTTTGAAGCTATTTTTGACTTTTTTGCCTAAGTGTTGGCGAGTTTTTCAAAGCTGGCGATAACTTTCGGATTCCGTATGTCGAATCGAGTCCGTAAGTTCTAACACGTGTCTAATACCTACAGCGGTGCTATGTGTGTGTTTGCGTGGCATTGGACGACCGTCTGGGGTTTTAGGGCTATTTTTTGGCTTTTTGCTAAGTGTTGGCGAGTTTTGCAAAGCTGGGCGATAACTTTCGGATTCCGTATGTCGAAATCGAGTCCGTAAGTTCTAACACGTGTCTAATACCTCTGCGGTTGCTATGTGTGTGTTTGCGTGGCATTGAGATGATCCGTCTGGGTTTTGGGCTATTTTTGACTTTTTGCCTAAGTGTTGGCGAGTTTTAAAAAGCTGGCGATAACTTTCGGATTCCGTATGTCGGAATCGAGTCCGTAAGTTCTAACTGCGTGTCTAATACCTCTGGCGGTGCTATGTGTGTGTTTTGCGTGGCATTGGACGGCCGATCTGGGGTTTGAGGCTATTTTTTGACTTTTTGCCTAAGTGTTGGCGAGTTTTGCAAAGCTGGGCGATAACTTTCGGATTCCGTATGTCGAATCGAGTCCGTAAGTTCTAACACGTGTCTAATACCTACTGAGTGGTGCTATGTGTGTGTTTGCGTGGCATTGGACGGTAGATCACTGGTTTAGAAACTATTTTGGCTTTTTGCCTAAGTGTTGGCGAGTTTTGCAAAGCTGGGCGATAACTTTCGGATTCCGTATATCGAATCGAGTCCGTAAGTTCTAACACGTGTCTCTAATACCTCTGGCGGTGCTTTATGTGTGTGTGTTTTGCGTGGCATTGGATGATCCGTCTGCGGGTTTGGGCTATTTTTGACTTTTTGCCTAAGTGTTGGCGAGTTTTACAAAGCTGGGCGATAACTTTCGGATTCAGTATGTCGAATCGAGTCCCGTAAGTTCTAACACGTGTCTAATACCTACTGATTGCTATGTGTGTGTTTTGCGTGGCATTGGATGGCGAGGCGGGTTTTGAGGCTGTTTTTGACTTTTTGCCTAAGTGTTGGCGAGTTTTGCAAAGCTGGATGATAACTTTCGGATTCCGTATGTGGAATCGAGTCCGTAAGTTCTAACAACGTGTCTAATACCTACTGGCGATGCTATGTGTGTGTTTTTGCGTGGCATTGGATGACGTGGTCTGCGGGTTTTGGGCTATTTTTGACTTTTTTTGCCTAAGTGTTGGCGAGTTTTGCAAAGCTGGGCGATAACTTTCGGATTCAAGTATGTCGGAATCGAGTCCGTAAGTTCTAACACGTGTCTAATACCTACTGATTGCTATGTGTGTGTTTTGCGTGGCATTGGACGATGATCTGCGGTTTTGGGCTATTTTTTGGCTTTTTGCCTAAGTGTTGGCGAGTTTTTGCAAAGCTGGGCGATAACTTCGGATTAAGTATGTCGAAATCGAGTCCGTATAGTTCTAACATGTCTAATACCTCTGCGATGCTATGTGTGTGTGTTTGCGTGGCATTGAGGACGATCCGTCTGGGTTTTGAGTACTTTTTTGGCTTTTGCCTAAGTGTTGGCGAGTTTTGCAAAGCGGGCGATAACTTTCGGATTCGTATATGTCGGAATCGAGTCCGTAAGTTCTAACAACGTGTCTAATACCTACTCGGTCTATTATGTGTGTGTTTTGCGTGGCATTGGACGACCGATCTGGGTTTTGAGGCTGTTTTTTGGCTTTTTGCCTAAGTGTTGGCGAGTTTTGCAAAGCTGGGCGATAACTTCGGGATTCCGTATGTCGGAATCGAGTCCGTAAGTTCTAACACGTGTCTAATACCTACTGCGGTGCTATGTGTGTGTGTTTGCGTGGCATTGGACGGCCGATCTGGTTTTAGGGCTATTTTTGACTTTTTGCCTAAGTGTTGGCGAGTTTTGCAAAGCTGGGCGATAACTTTCGGATTCCGTATGTCGGAATCGAGTCCGTAAGTTCTAACACGTGTCTAATACCTACAGCGATTACTATGTGTGTGTTTGCGTGGCATTGGACGTCCGTCTGGGTTTTGGGGCTATTTTTTTGGCTTTTTGCCTAAGTGTTGGCGAGTTTTGCAAAGCTGGGCGATAACTTCGGATTCGTATGCTATGTGTCGAATCGAGTCCGTAAGTTCTAACACGTGTCTAATACCTCGCAGTGCTATGTGTGTGTGTTTTTGTGTGCATTGGACGGCCGTCTGGGTTTTGGGCATTGGATGATATTTTTGACTTTTTTTTTTGCTAAGTGTTGGCGAGTTTTGCAAAGCTGGGCGATAACTTCGGATTCCGTATATCGAATCGAGTCCGTAAGTTCTAACACGTGTCTAATACCTCTCGGCGGTGCTATGTGTGTGTTTGCGTGGCATTGGGACGGTAAATCTGGGTTTTGGGCTATTTTTGACTTTTTGCCTAAGTGTTGGCGAGTTTTGCAAAGCTGGCGATAACTTTCGGATTCCGTATATCGGAATCGAGTCCGTAAGTTCTAACACGTGTCTAATACCTACAGCGATGCTTATGTGTGTGTTTGCGTGGCATTGGACGATAAATCTGGGTTTTGGGCTTGTTTTTGTTGCTTTTTTGCCTAAGTGTTGGCGAGTTTTGCAAAGCGGGCGATAACTTTCGGATTCCGTATGTCGAATCGAGTCCGTAAGTTCTAACACGTGTCTAATACCTACTGCGGTGCTATGTGTGTGTTTGCGTGGCATTGGACGATGAAATGCGGTTTTAAAGGCTTTTTTGACTTTTTGCCTAAGTGTTGGCGAGTTTTGCAAAGCTGGGCGATAACTTCGGATTCCGTATGTCGAATCGAGTCCGTAAGTTCTAACACGTGTCTAATACCTCTGGCATTGCTATGTGTGTGTTTGCGTGGCATTGGACGGCCGTCTTGGGTTTTGACTATTTTTGGCTTTTTGCCTAAGTGTTGGCGAGTTTTTGCAAAGCTGGGCGATAACTTTCGGATTCCGTATGTCGGAATCGAGTCCGTAAGTTCTAACTGTGTGTCTAATACCTACTGATTGCTATGTGTGTGTGTTTGCGTGGCATTGGACGTAGAGTCTGGGTTTTGAAATTATTTTTGACTTTTTGCCTAAGTGTTGGCGAGTTTTACAAAGCTGGGCGATAACTTTCGGATTCGTATATCGAAATCGAGTCCGTAAGTTCTAACACGTGTCTAATACCTACTGCGGTGCTATGTGTGTGTTTTGCGTGGCATTGGACGGCCGTCTGGGTTTTGGGCTATTTTTTTTGGCTTTTTGCCTAAGTGTTGGCGAGTTTTTGCAAAGCTGGGCGATAACTTCGGATCCGTATGTCGAATCGAGTCCGTAAGTTCTAACGACGTGTCTAATACCTACTTTGCGGTGCTATGTGTGTGTTTTGCGTGGCATTGAGGATGGCCGTCTGGGTTTTGACTATTTTTTGACTTTTTGCCTAAGTGTTGGCGAGTTTTTGCAAACTGGGGCGATAACTTCGGATTCCGTATGTCGGAATCGAGTCCGTAAGTTCTAACGTGTCTAATACCTACTGTCGATTGCTATGTGTGTGTTTGCGTGGCATTGGACGGCCGATCTGGGTTTTGAAACTATTTTTGACTTTTTGCCTAAGTGTTGGCGAGTTTTGCAAAGCTGGGCGATAACTTTCGGATTAGTATGTCGGAATCGAGTCCGTAAGTTCTAACACGTGTCTAATACCTACTGCGATGCTATGTGTGTGTTTTTGCGTGGCATTGGACGTCGTCTGGGTTTTGAAATATTTTTTGGTTTTGCCTAAGTGTTGGCGAGTTTTGCAAAGCTGGGCGATAACTTCGGATTCCGTATGTATGTGGAATCGAGTCCGTAAGTTCTAACACGTGTCTAATACCTACAGCGGTGCTATGTGTGTGTTTTGCGTGGCATTGGACGGCCGATCTGGGTTTTAGGGCTATTTTTTGGCTTTTTGCTAAAGTGTTGGCGAGTTTTGCAAAGCTGGGCGATAACTTTCGGATTAGTATATCGAATCGAGTCCCGTAAGTTCTAACACGTGTCTAATACCTACTGCGATGCTTTATGTGTGTTTGCGTGGCATTGGATGGCGATCTGGGTTTAGGGCTATTTTTGACTTTTTGCCTAAGTGTTGGCGAGTTTTGCAAAGCGGGCGATAACTTTCGGTTTCCGTATGTCGAATCGAGTCCGTAAGTTCTAACACGTGTCTAATACCTACTGCGATGCTATGTGTGTGTTTGTGTGTGGCATTGGATGATCGATCTGGGTTTTGGAGGTATATTTTGACTTTTTTGCCTAAGTGTTGGCGAGTTTTGCAAAGCTGGGCGATAACTTTCGGATTCAGTATATGTATCGAATCGAGTCCGTAAGTTCTAACACGTGTCTAATACCTACACAGTCTATGTGTGTGTGTTTGCGTGGCATTGGACGGCGATCTTGGTTTTGAGGCTATTTTTGGGCTTTTTGCCTAAGTGTTGGCGAGTTTTGCAAAGCGGGCGATAACTTTCGGATTCCATATGTCGGAATCGAGTCCGTAAGTTCTAACACGTGTCTAATACCTACGATCTTGCTATGTGTGTGTTTTGCGCGTGGCATTGGATGACGGCCGTCTGGGTTTTGAGCTATTTTTTGACTTTTTGCCTAAGTGTTGGCGAGTTTTGCAAAGCTGGGCGATAACTTTCGGATTAGTATATGTCGAAATCGAGTCCGTAAGTTCTAACACGTGTCTAATACCTCTGCGATTGCTATGTGTGTGTTTGCGTGGCATTGGACGACCGATCTGGGTTTTGAAATTTTATTTTGGCTTTTTGCCTAAGTGTTGGCGAGTTTTGCAAAGCTGGGCGATAACTTTCGGATTCATATGTCGGAATCGAGTCCGTAAAGTTCTAACTGCGTGTGTCTAATACCTACTGCGGTGCTATGTGTGTGTTTTGCGTGGCATTGAGATGGCCGATCTTGGGTTTGAAACTATTTTTTTGCTTTTTGCTAAAGTGTTGGCGAGTTTTGCAAGCTGGGCGATAACTTCGGATTCGTATGTCGAAATCGAGTCCGTAAGTTCTAACACGTGTCTAATACCTAGCGATTGCTATGTGTGTGTGTTTGCGTGGCATTGGGACGGCCGAAATCTCGGGTTTTGGGCTATTTTTGACTTTTTGCCTAAGTGTTGGCGAGTTTTGCAAAGCTGGGCGATAACTTCGGATTCAGTATGTCGAATCGAGTCCGTAAGTTCTAACTGCGTGTCTAATATACCTACTGCGGTGCTATGTGTGTGTTTGCGTGGCATTGAGGACGGCCGTCTGGGGTTTTAGGGCTGTTTTTGACTTTTTGCCTAAGTGTTGGCGAGTTTTGCAAAGCTGGGCGATAACTTTCGGATTCCGTATGTCGGAATCGAGTCCGTAAGTTCTAACACGTGTCTAATACCTACTCTGCGATGCTATGTGTGTGTTTTTACGTGGCATTGGACGGACCGATCTGGGGTTTGGGGCTATTTTTGGCTTTTTGCTAAAGTGTTGGCGAGTTTTGCAAAGCGGGCGATAACTTCGGATTAGTATGTCGGAATCGAGTCCGTAAGTTCTAACACGTGTCTAATACCTCTGTGGTGCTATGTGTGTGTTTGCGTGGCATTGGACGGCCGTCTTGGGTTTGAGGCTGTTTTTGACTTTTTGCCTAAGTGTTGGCGAGTTTTGCAAAGCTGGCGATAACTTCGGATTCAGTATGTCGAATCGAGTCCGTAAGTTCTAACACGTGTCTAATACCTCTGAGTGCTGCTATGTGTGTGTTTGCGTGCGGGCATTGGACGGCCGTCACGGGTTTTGGGCTATTTTTACGGCTTTTTGCCTAAGTGTTGGCGAGTTTTGCAAAGCTGGGCGATAACTTTCGGATTCCGTATGTCGAATCGAGTCCGTAAGTTCTAACACGTGTCTAATACCTACTGTGATTGCTATGTGTGTGTTTGCGTGGCATTGAGACGACCCGTCGGGGGTTTTGGGCTATTTTTTGACTTTTGCCTAAGTGTTGGCGAGTTTTGCAAAGCTGGGCGATAACTTTCGGATTCCGTATATGTCGAATCGAGTCCGTAAGTTCTAACACGTGTCTAATACCTCTGCGATGTGCTATATGTGTGTGTTTGCGTGGCATTGGACGGCCGATCACTGGGTTTTGAAGGCTATTTTTTGACTTTTTGCTAAGTGTTGGCGAGTTTTGCAAAGCTGGGCGATAACTTTCGGATTCCATATGTCGGAATCGAGTCCGTAAGTTCTAACACGTGTCTAATACCTACTGGCGGTGCTATGTGTGTGTTTGCGTGGCATTGGGACGACCGTCGTCTGGGTTTTTTTGGCTATTTTTGACTTTTTTGCTAAAGTGTTGGCGAGTTTTTGCAAAGCTGGGCGATAACTTTCGGATTCAATATGTCGAAATCGAGTCCGTAAGTTCTAACACGTGTCTAATACCTACTGCGATGCTATGTGTGTGTTTGCGTGGCATTGAATGACCGTCTTGGGTTTTGAAATATTTTTTTGACTTTTTGCCTAAGTGTTGGCGAGTTTTGCAAAGCTGGGCGATAACTTCGGATTCCGTATGTCGAAATCGAGTCCGTAAGTTCTAACACGTGTCTAATACCTACGATGCTATGTGTGTGTTTTGCGTGGCATTGGGACGGGACGATCTGGGTTTTGGGCTATTTTTGACTTTTTGCCTAAGTGTTGGCGAGTTTTGCAAAGCTGGGCGATAACTTTCGGATTAAGTATGTCGGAATCGAGTCCGTAAGTTCTAACACGTGTCTAATACCTACTGCGATGCTATGTGTGTGTTTGCGTGGCATTGGATGGCCGTCTGGGTTTTGGAACTATTTTTGACTTTTTGCCTAAGTGTTGGCGAGTTTTTGCAAAGCTGGGCGATAACTTCGGATTCCGTATGTCGAATCGAGTCCGTAAGTTCTAACACGTGTCTAATACCTACTGGCACGGTGCTATGTGTGTGTTTTTTGCGTGGCATTGGACGGTAAATCTGGGTTTTGGCTTTTTTTGGCTTTTGCCTAAGTGTTGGCGAGTTTTGCAAAGCTGGGCGATAACTTTCGGATTAGTATGTCGAAATCGAGTCCGTAAGTTCTAACGCGTGTCTAATACCTACTCGGTGTGCTATGTGTGTGTTTGCGTGGCATTGGACGGCCGTCTGGGTTTAGGGCTATTTTTGACTTTTTTGCCTAAGTGTTGGCGAGTTTTGCAAAGCGGGCGATAACTTTCGGATTCCGTATGTCGGAATCGAGTCCGTAAGTTCTAACACGTGTCTAATACCTCTGCGATTGCTATGTGTGTGTTTGCGTGGCATTGAGACGACCAGTCTGGGTTTTGGGCTATTTTTTGACTTTTTGCCTAAGTGTTGGCGAGTTTTGCAAAGCTGGGCGATAACTTTCGGATTCGTATATCGAATCGAGTCCCGTCCGTAAGTTCTAACGTGTCTAATACCTACTGGATGATTGCTATGTGTGTGTTTTGCGTGGCATTGGACGATCGATCGTGTTTTTAGGGTACATTTTTGACTTTTTGCCTAAGTGTTGGCGAGTTTTGCAAAGCTGGGCGATAACTTCGGATTCCATATGTCGAAATCGAGTCCGTAAGTTCTAACACGTGTCTAATACCTCTGGCGGTGCTATATGTGTGTTTGCGTGGCATTGAGGATGACCGTCTGGGTTTTGGGCTATTTTTGACTTTTTTGCCTAAGTGTTGGCGAGTTTTGCAAAGCTGGGCGATAACTTTCGGATTCATTATATCGAATCGAGTCCGTAAGTTCTAACACGTGTCTAATACCTACTGCGATGCTATGTGTGTGTGTTTGCGTGGCATTGGACGGCCGTCTGGGTTTTAGGCTATTTTTGACTTTTTGCTAAGTGTTGGCGAGTTTTGCAAAGCTGGGCGATAACTTCGGATTCCGTATGTCGAAATCGAGTCCGTAAGTTCTAACACGTGTCTAATACCTACTACGGTCTTGCTATGTGTGTGTTTTGCGTGGCATTGGACGGACGTCTCGGGTTTTGAGGGCTTTTTTTGGCTTTTTTGCCTAAGTGTTGGCGAGTTTTGCAAAGCTGGGCGATAACTTTCGGATTCGTATATCGAATCGAGTCCGTAAGTTCTAACACGTGTCTAATACCTACTGGTGCTATGTGTGTGTTTGCGTGGCATTGGACGGCCGTCTTTAGGTTTTGACTTGTTTTTGACTTTTTGCCTAAGTGTTGGCGAGTTTTGCAAAGCTGGGCGATAACTTTCGGATTAACTTATGTCGAATCGAGTCCGTAAGTTCTAACTGCGTGTCTAATACCTACTGCGGTGCTATGTGTGTGTTTGCGTGGCATTGAGGATGATCGATCGGGTTTGTGGGCTATTTTTTTGACTTTTTGCCTAAGTGTTGGCGAGTTTTGCAAAGCTGGGCGATAACTTTCGGATTCAGTATATGTGGAATCGAGTCCGTAAGTTCTAACACGTGTCTAATACCTACGCGGTGCTATGTGTGTGTTTGCGTGGCATTGGACGGCCGATCTGGGTTTTAGGGCTATTTTTGACTTTTTGCCTAAGTGTTGGCGAGTTTTGCAAAGCTGGGCGATAACTTCGGATTAGTATGTCGAATCGAGTCCGTAAGTTCTAACTGCGTGTCTAATACCTACTGTGCGTCTTTATGTGTGTGTTTGCGTGGCATTGGACGGCCGATCTGGGTTTTGGGCTATTTTTGACTTTTTGCCTAAGTGTTGGCGAGTTTTGCAAAGCTGGGCGATAACTTCGGATTCCGTATGTCGAATCGAGTCCGTAAGTTCTAACACGTGTCTAATACCTACTGATTGCTATATGTGTGTGTTTGCGTGGCATTGGACGGCCGTCTGGGTTTTGAGCTATTTTTGGCTTTTTGCCTAAGTGTTGGCGAGTTTTGCAAAGCTGGGCGATAACTTCCGGATTCCGTATATGTCGGAATCGAGTCCGTAAGTTCTAACACGTGTCTAATACCTCTGGCGATGCTATGTGTGTGTTTTGCGTGGCATTGGACTGACGTCCGTCACGGGTTTTGAGGCTTTTTTTGACTTTTTGCCTAAGTGTTGGCGAGTTTTGCAAAGCTGGGCGATAACTTTCGGATTCCGTATGTCGGAATCGAGTCCGTAAGTTCTAACAACGTGTCTAATACCTCTGTGCAGCGATGCTATGTGTGTGTTTTGCGTGGCATTGGATGACCGATCGGGTTTTGAGCTTGTTTTTGGCTTTTTGCCTAAGTGTTGGCGAGTTTTGCAAAGCTGGCGATAACTTTCGGATTCCGTATGTCGGAATCGAGTCCGTAAGTTCTAACAACGTGTCTAATACCTACTGGCGGTGCTATGTGTGTGTTTGCGTGGCATTGGACGATGGAAGTCGGGTTTTAGGGCTATTTTTTGACTTTTTGCTTAAGTGTTGGCGAGTTTTGCAAAGCTGGGCGATAACTTTCGGATTCCGTATGTCGAAATCGAGTCCGTAAGTTCTAACACGTGTCTAATACCTACTGATGCTATGTGTGTGTGTTTGCGTGGCATTGACGGACATGGAATCTGGGTTTTAAGGCTATTTTTGACTTTTTGCCTAAGTGTTGGCGAGTTTTGCAAAGCTGGGCGATAACTTCGGATTCCGTATGTCGGAATCGAGTCCGTAAGTTCTAACTGCGTGTCTAATACCTACAGCGATGCTATGTGTGTGTTTTGCGTGGCATTGGATGGCCGTCTGGGTTTTGGGCTATTTTTGACTTTTTGCTAAAGTGTTGGCGAGTTTTGCAAAGCGGGCGATAACTTTCGGATTCCGTATATGAATCGAGTCCGTAAGTTCTAACACGTGTCTAATACCTCTGCGGTGCTATGTGTGTGTTTTTGTGGCATTGAGATGGCCGTCTGGGTTTTAGGGCTTTTTTTGACTTTTTGCCTAAGTGTTGGCGAGTTTTGCAAACTGGGCGATAACTTTCGGATTCCGTATGTCGAATCGAGTCCGTAAGTTCTAACACGTGTCTAATACCTCTGCGATGCTATGTGTGTGTTTGCGTGGCATTGGACGGCCGATCGGGTTTAGGGCTATTTTTTGACTTTTTGCCTAAGTGTTGGCGAGTTTTGCAAAGCTGGGCGATAACTTCAGGATTAGTATGTCGAATCGAGTCCGTAAGTTCTAACACGTGTCTAATACCTACTGCGGTGCTATGTGTGTGTTTTGCGTGGCATTGGACGGATGTAATCTGGGTTTTGAGGCTATTTTTTTCGACTTTTTGCCTAAGTGTTGGCGAGTTTTTTTGCAAGCGGGCGATAACTTCGGATTCCGTATGTCGAAATCGAGTCCGTAAGTTCTAACACGTGTCTAATACCTACTGGCGGTGCTATGTGTGTGTTTGCGTGGCATTGGGACGGCCGTCTTGGGTTTTGAGGCTATTTTTTGACTTTTTTGCCTAAGTGTTGGCGAGTTTTGCAAAGCTGGGCGATAACTTCGGATTCCGTATGTCGAATCGAGTCCCGTAAGTTCTAACACGTGTCTAATACCTACTGCGATGCTATGTGTGTGTTTTGCGTGGCATTGGACGGCCGTCTGGGTTTGAGGGCTATTTTTGACTTTTTGCCTAAGTGTTGGCGAGTTTTTGCAAAGCTGGGCGATAACTTTCGGATTCCGTATGTCGGAATCGAGTCCGTAAGTTCTAACACGTGTCTAATACCTACTGCGATGCTATGTGTGTGTGTTTGCGTGGCATTGGACGGTATGATCTTGGGTTTTGGGCTTTTTTGGCTTTTTGCCTAAGTGTTGGCGAGTTTTGCAAAGCCGGGCGATAACTTTCGGATTCCGTATGTCGGATCGAGTCCGTAAGTTCTAACACGTGTCTAATACCTCTGCGGTTACTATGTGTGTGTTTGCGTGGCATTGGACGGCCGTCTGGGGTTTAGGGACATTTTTTGGCTTTTTGCCTAAGTGTTGGCGAGTTTTGCAAAGCTGGGCGATAACTTTCGGATTCCGTATGTCGAATCGAGTCCCGTAAAGTTCTAACACGTGTCTAATACCTACTGCGGTGCTATGTGTGTGTTTGCGTGGCATTGGATGACCGTCTGGGTTTTGAAATATTTTTGACTTTTTGCCTAAGTGTTGGCGAGTTTTGCAAAGCTGGGCGATAACTTCGGATTAGTATGTGGAATCGAGTCCGTAAGTTCTAACACGTGTCTAATACCTCTGGCGGTGCTATATGTGTGTGTTTGCGTGGCATTGAGACGGCCGTCTGGGGTTTTGAGATATTTTTTGACTTTTTGCCTAAGTGTTGGCGAGTTTTGCAAAGCTGGGCGATAACTTTCGGATTCCATATGTCGAAATCGAGTCCGTAAGTTCTAACAACGTGTCTAATACCTCTACAGCGATGCTATGTGTGTGTTTTGCGTGGCATTGGACGACCGTCTGCGGGTTTGAAACATTTTTTGCTTTTTGCCTAAGTGTTGGCGAGTTTGCAAAAGCTGGGCGATAACTTTCGGATTCCGTATGTCGGAATCGAGTCCGTAAGTTCTAACACGTGTCTAATACCTACTGCGGTGCTATGTGTGTGTTTGCGTGGCATTGAGACGTGACCGATCTCTGGGTTTTGAGGCTATTTTTTGGCTTTTTTGCTAAGTGTTGGCGAGTTTTGCAAAGCGGGCGATAACTTTCGGATTCCGTATGTCGAAATCGAGTCCGTAAGTTCTAACACGTGTCTAATACCTACTGCGGTCTATGTGTGTGTTTTTGCGTGGCATTGGACGGCCGTCTTGGTTTTGGGCTATTTTTTTGGCTTTTTGCCTAAGTGTTGGCGAGTTTTACAAAGCTGGCGATAACTTCGGATTAGTATGTCGAAATCGAGTCCGTAAGTTCTAACACGTGTCTAATACCTACTGCGGTGCTATATGTGTGTGTTTTCGCGTGGCATTGAGATGGCCGTCTGGGGTTTAGGGCTATTTTTGACTTTTTGCCTAAGTGTTGGCGAGTTTTGCAAAGCTGGGCGATAACTTCGGATTCCGTATATCGAATCGAGTCCGTAAGTTCTAACACGTGTCTAATACCTCTACGAGGTGCTATGTGTGTGTTTTGCGTGGCATTGGATGATCGTCTGGGTTTTGGGCTATTTTTGACTTTTTGCCTAAGTGTTGGCGAGTTTTGCAAAGCGGGCGATAACTTCGGATTCCGTATGTCGGAATCGAGTCCGTAAGTTCTAACACGTGTCTAATACCTACTGCGATGCTATGTGTGTGTGTTTGCGTGGCATTGGACGGCCCGTCGGGTTTAGAGTATTTTTGGCTTTTTGCCTAAGTGTTGGCGAGTTTTGCAAAGCGGGCGATAACTTCGGATTCCATATGTCGAATCGAGTCCGTAAGTTCTAACACGTGTATCTAATACCTCTGCGGTGCTATGTGTGTGTTTTGCGTGGCATTGGACGGCCGTCTGGGTTTTGGCTATTTTTTTGACTTTTTGCTAAGTGTTGGCGAGTTTTTTCAAAGCTGGGCGATAACTTTCGGATTAAATATGTCGAAATCGAGTCCGTAAGTTCTAACACGTGTCTAATACCTACTGTGGTTGCTATGTGTGTGTTTAACTTGCGTGGCATTGGACGGCCGTCTGGGGTTTGGGCTATTTTTGACTTTTTGCTAAGTGTTGGCGAGTTTTGCAAAGCTGGGCGATAACTTTCGGATTCCGTATATCGAGAATCGAGTCCGTAAGTTCTAACACGTGTCTAATACCTCTGGTCTTCTTGTGTGTGTGTTTGCGTGGCATTGGACGGCCGATCACGGGTTTTGGGCTATTTTTTAGCTTTTTGCCTAAGTGTTGGCGAGTTTTGCAAAGCTGGGCGATAACTTTCGGATTCCGTATGTCGAAATCGAGTCCGTAAGTTCTAACACGTGTCTAATACCTACACGGTCTTATGTGTGTGTGTTTGCGTGGCATTGGACGGCCGTCTGGGTTTTGAAACTATTTTTGACTTTTTGCCTAAGTGTTGGCGAGTTTGCAAAAGCTGGGCGATAACTTTCGGATTCCGTATGTCGAAATCGAGTCCGTAAGTTCTACTGCGTGTCTAATACCTACAGCGGTCTATATGTGTGTGTTTGCGTGGCATTGGATGGCCGATCTGGGGTTTAGGGCTGTTTTTGGCTTTTTGCCTAAGTGTTGGCGAGTTTTGCAAAGCTGGGCGATAACTTCGGATTCCGTATGTCGGAATCGAGTCCGTAAGTTCTAACACGTGTCTAATACCTACTGCGGTGCTATGTGTGTGTTTTGCGTGGCATTGGACGGCCGTCTGGGTTTTGGGCTATTTTTGGCTTTTTTTGCTAAAGTGTTGGCGAGTTTTGCAAAGCTGGGCGATAACTTTCGGATTCCGTATGAATCGAATCGAGTCCGTAAGTTCTAACACGTGTCTAATACCTACTGCGATGCTATGTGTGTGTTTGCGTGGCATTGGACGTGACGGTCTTGGTTTTGGGCTATTTTTGACTTTTTGCCTAAGTGTTGGCGAGTTTTGCAAAAGCTGGGCGATAACTTTCGGATTCCGTATGTCGGAATCGAGTCCGTAAGTTCTAACACGTGTCTAATACCTCTGGCGATGCTTTATGTGTGTGTTTTGCGTGGCATTGGACGGCCGTCTGGGTTTTGGGCTATTTTTGACTTTTTGCCTAAGTGTTGGCGAGTTTTGCAAAGCTGGGCGATAACTTTCGGATTCCGTATGTCGAATCGAGTCCGTAAGTTCTAACGTGTCTAATACCTACTGGCGATGCTATGTGTGTGTTTTGCGTGGCATTGGACGGCCGTCTGGGTTTTGAGGCTATTTTTTTGACTTTTTTTTGCTAAGTGTTGGCGAGTTTTGCAAAGCTGGGCGATAACTTCGGATTCCATATGTCGGAATCGAGTCCGTAAGTTCTAACAACGTGTCTAATACCTACTTCGATTATATGTGTGTGTTTTTGCGTGGCATTGGACGACCGTCTGGGTTTTGGGCTATTTTTGGCTTTTTTGCCTAAGTGTTGGCGAGTTTTGCAAAGCTGGGCGATAACTTCGGATTCCGTATGTCGAATCGAGTCCGTAAGTTCTAACTATGTGTCTAATACCTACTGTCTTTGCTATGTGTGTGTTTGCGTGGCATTCGGACGGATCCGTCTGGGTTTAGACCTATTTTTGACTTTTTGCCTAAGTGTTGGCGAGTTTTGCAAAGCGGGCGATAACTTTCGGATTAAGTATGTCGAATCGAGTCCCGTAAGTTCTAACACGTGTCTAATACCTCTGGCGGTGCTATGTGTGTGTTTGCGTGGCATTGAATGACGAAATCTGGGTTTTGAATTATTTTTGGCTTTTTGCCTAAGTGTTGGCGAGTTTTGCAAAGCTGGGCGATAACTTTCGGATTAGTATATCGGAATCGAGTCCGTAAGTTCTAACACGTGTCTAATACCTACGGATGCTATGTGTGTGTTTTGCGTGGCATTGGGACGACGATCTGGGGTTTAGGGCTATTTTTTTGACTTTTTGCCTAAGTGTTGGCGAGTTTTGCAAAGCTGGGCGATAACTTCGGATTCCGTATGTCGGAATCGAGTCCGTAAGTTCTAACACGTGTCTAATACCTACTGCGATTACTATGTGTGTGTTTGCGTGGCATTGGACGGCCGATCTGGGTTTTTAGGCTATTTTTTGACTTTTTGCCTAAGTGTTGGCGAGTTTTGCAAAGCGGGCGATAACTTCGGATTCCGTATGTGGAATCGAGTCCGTAAGTTCTAACTGCGTGTCTAATACCTACTGCGATTACTATGTGTGTGTTTGCGTGGCATTCGGACGATCGATCTGGGTTTTGGGCTATTTTTGACTTTTTGCCTAAGTGTTGGCGAGTTTTGCAAAGCTGGGCGATAACTTTCGGATTCCGTATGTAGGAATCGAGTCCGTAAGTTCTAACACGTGTCTAATACCTACTAGTGCTATGTGTGTGTGTTTTGCGTGGCATTGGGACGTCCGTCTGGGTTTTGAGAGTTTTTTTTGGCTTTTTGCCTAAGTGTTGGCGAGTTTTGCAAAGCTGGGCGATAACTTCGGATTCGTATGTCGGAATCGAGTCCATAAGTTCTAACTGCGTGTCTAATACCTACTGCGGTGCTATGTGTGTGTTTTGCGTGGCATTGGACGGCCGATCTGGGTTTTGAAACTATTTTTTGGCTTTTTGCCTAAGTGTTGGCGAGTTTTGCAAAGCTGGGCGATAACTTTCGGATTCGTATGTCGAATCGAGTCCGTAAGTTCTAACACGTGTCTAATACCTCACAGCGGTGCTATGTGTGTGTTTGCGTGGCATTCGGACGTCCGTCTGGGGGTTTAGGGCTATTTTTTGACTTTTTGCCTAAGTGTTGGCGAGTTTTGCAAAGCTGGGCGATAACTTCGGATTCAGTATGTGGAATCGAGTCCGTAAGTTCTAACAACGTGTCTCTAATACCTACAGGGTGCTATGTGTGTGTTTACGTGGCATTCGGACGGCCGTCTGAGGTTTGGGCTATTTTTGGCTTTTTGCCTAAGTGTTGGCGAGTTTTGCAAAGCGGGCGATAACTTTCGGATTCAAGTATGTCGAGAATCGAGTCCGTAAGTTCTAACACGTGTCTAATACCTACTGATTGCTATGTGTGTGTTTGCGTGGCATTGGACGGTCGTCTGGTTTTAGGGCTATTTTTGGCTTTTTTGCCTAAGTGTTGGCGAGTTTTGCAAAGCTGGGCGATAACTTTCGGTTCGTATATCGAATCGAGTCCGTAAGTTCTAACCGTGTCTAATACCTACGCGATCTTATGTGTGTGTTTGCGTGGCATTGGACGGCCGTCTGGGTTTTGAACTATTTTTGACTTTTTGCCTAAGTGTTGGCGAGTTTTGCAAGCTGGGCGATAACTTTCGGATTCCGTATGTCGAAATCGAGTCCGTAAGTTCTAACACGTGTCTAATACCTCTGAGGTGCTATGTGTGTGTTTGCGTGGCATTGGACGATGGCCGTCTGGTTTTAGGGCTATTTTTGGCTTTTTGCCTAAGTGTTGGCGAGTTTTGCAAAGCGGGCGATAACTTCGGATTCCGTATGTCGAATCGAGTCCCATAAGTTCTAACACGTGTCTAATACCTACAGCGATGCTATGTGTGTGTTTGCGTGGCATTCGGACGTCCGTCTGGGTTTTGGGCTATTTTTGACTTTTTGCCTAAGTGTTGGCGAGTTTT